>JAEVGP010000012.1:0-617546 GCA_017309295.1 Nakaseomyces nivariensis
ACACCAGTCTCGACACTGCCGTCACTGTTGGTGAAGGTAATGCTGGACCCAGCGGAAGTGGTGGACTCGGAACCAGAGGTAATCAAAGAAGTACTGTCAATTGTAGTTGGCTTACCGTTGCTGTCCGTGGTGCTGATGGTGACCACACGTCTCGACACTACCGTCACTGTTGGTGAAGGTAATGCTGGACTCGGAACCAGAGGTATCAAAGAAGTACTGTCAATTGTAGTTGGCTTACCGTTGCTGTCCGTGGTGCTGATGTGGTGGACCACACCAGTCTCGACACTACCGTCACTGTGAAGGGTGAAGGTAATGGTGGACTCGGAACCAGAGGTAATCAAAGAAGTACTGTCAATTGTAGTTGGCTTACCGTTGCTGTCCGTGGTGCTGATGTGGTGGACCACACCAGTCCCGACACTGCCGTCACTGTTGGTGAAGGTAGTGGTGGACCCAGCGGAAGTGGTGGACTCGGAACCAGAGGTAATCAAAGAAGTACTGTCAATTGTAGTTGGCTTACCGTTGCTGTCCGTGGTGCTGATGTGGTGGACCACACCAGTCTCGACACTACCGTCACTGTTGGTGAAGGTAATGCTGGACTCGGAACCAGAGGTAATCAAAGAAGTACTGTCAATTGTAGTTGGCTTACCGTTGCTGTCCGTGGTGCTGATGTGGTGGACCACACCAGTCTCGACACTACCGTCACTGTTGGTGAAGGTAATGCTGGACTCGGAACCAGAGGTAATCAAAGAAGTACTGTCAATTGTAGTTGGCTTACCGTTGCTGTCCGTGGTGCTGATGTGGTGGACCACACCAGTCTCGACACTACCGTCACTGTTGGTGAAGGTAATGCTGGACTCGGAACCAGAGGTAATCAAAGAAGTACTGTCAATTGTAGTTGGCTTACCGTTGCTGTCCGTGGTGCTGATGTGGTGGACCACACCAGTCTCGACACTGCCGTCACTGTTGGTGAAGGTAGTGGTGGACCCAGCGGAAGTGGTGGACTCGGAACCAGAGGTAATCAAAGAAGTACTGTCAATTGTAGTTGGCTTACCGTTGCTGTCCGTGGTGCTGATGTGGTGGACCACACCAGTCTCGACACTACCGTCACTGTTGGTGAAGGTAGTGGTGGACCCAGCGGAAGTGGTGGACTCGGAACCAGAGGTAATCAAAGAAGTACTGTCAATTGTAGTTGGCTTACCGTTGCTGTCCGTGGTGCTGATGTGGTGGACCACACCAGTCTCGACACTGCCGTCACTGTTGGTGAAGGTAATGCTGGACCCAGCGGAAGTGGTGGACTCGGAACCAGAGGTAATCAAAGAAGTACTGTCAATTGTAGTTGGCTTACCGTTGCTGTCCGTGGTGCTGATGTGGTGGACCACACCAGTCTCGACACTACCGTCACTGTTGGTGAAGGTAATGCTGGACTCGGAACCAGAGGTAATCAAAGAAGTACTGTCAATTGTAGTTGGCTTACCGTTGCTGTCCGTGGTGCTGATGTGGTGGACCACACCAGTCTCGACACTGCCGTCACTGTTGGTGAAGGTAGTGGTGGACCCAGCGGAAGTGGTGGACTCGGAACCAGAGGTAATCAAAGAAGTACTGTCAATTGTAGTTGGCTTACCGTTGCTGTCCGTGGTGCTGATGTGGTGGACCACACCAGTCTCGACACTACCGTCACTGTTGGTGAAGGTAATGCTGGACTCGGAACCAGAGGTAATCAAAGAAGTACTGTCAATTGTAGTTGGCTTACCGTTGCTGTCCGTGGTGCTGATGTGGTGGACCACACCAGTCTCGACACTGCCGTCACTGTTGGTGAAGGTAGTGGTGGACCCAGCGGAAGTGGTGGACTCGGAACCAGAGGTAATCAAAGAAGTACTGTCAATTGTAGTTGGCTTACCGTTGCTGTCCGTGGTGCTGATGTGGTGGACCACACCAGTCTCGACACTACCGTCACTGTTGGTGAAGGTAATGCTGGACTCGGAACCAGAGGTAATCAAAGAAGTACTGTCAATTGTAGTTGGCTTACCGTTGCTGTCCGTGGTGCTGATGTGGTGGACCACACCAGTCTCGACACTACCGTCACTGTTGGTGAAGGTAATGCTGGACTCGGAACCAGAGGTAATCAAAGAAGTACTGTCAATTGTAGTTGGCTTACCGTTGCTGTCCGTGGTGCTGATGTGGTGGACCACACCAGTCTCGACACTACCGTCACTGTTGGTGAAGGTAATGCTGGACTCGGAACCAGAGGTAATCAAAGAAGTACTGTCAATTGTAGTTGGCTTACCGTTGCTGTCCGTGGTGCTGATGTGGTGGACCACACCAGTCTCGACACTACCGTCACTGTTGGTGAAGGTAATGCTGGACTCGGAACCAGAGGTAATCAAAGAAGTACTGTCAATTGTAGTTGGCTTACCGTTGCTGTCCGTGGTGCTGATGTGGTGGACCACACCAGTCTCGACACTGCCGTCACTGTTGGTGAAGGTAGTGGTGGACCCAGCGGAAGTGGTGGACTCGGAACCAGAGGTAATCAAAGAAGTACTGTCAATTGTAGTTGGCTTACCGTTGCTGTCCGTGGTGCTGATGTGGTGGACCACACCAGTCTCGACACTACCGTCACTGTTGGTGAAGGTAATGCTGGACTCGGAACCAGAGGTAATCAAAGAAGTACTGTCAATTGTAGTTGGCTTACCGTTGCTGTCCGTGGTGCTGATGTGGTGGACCACACCAGTCTCGACACTACCGTCACTGTTGGTGAAGGTAATGCTGGACTCGGAACCAGAGGTAATCAAAGAAGTACTGTCAATTGTAGTTGGCTTACCGTTGCTGTCCGTGGTGCTGATGTGGTGGACCACACCAGTCTCGACACTGCCGTCACTGTTGGTGAAGGTAGTGGTGGACCCAGCGGAAGTGGTGGACTCGGAACCAGAGGTAATCAAAGAAGTACTGTCAATTGTAGTTGGCTTACCGTTGCTGTCCGTGGTGCTGATGTGGTGGACCACACCAGTCTCGACACTACCGTCACTGTTGGTGAAGGTAATGCTGGACTCGGAACCAGAGGTAATCAAAGAAGTACTGTCAATTGTAGTTGGCTTACCGTTGCTGTCCGTGGTGCTGATGTGGTGGACCACACCAGTCTCGACACTGCCGTCACTGTTGGTGAAGGTAGTGGTGGACCCAGCGGAAGTGGTGGACTCGGAACCAGAGGTAATCAAAGAAGTACTGTCAATTGTAGTTGGCTTACCGTTGCTGTCCGTGGTGCTGATGTGGTGGACCACACCAGTCTCGACACTACCGTCACTGTTGGTGAAGGTAATGCTGGACTCGGAACCAGAGGTAATCAAAGAAGTACTGTCAATTGTAGTTGGCTTACCGTTGCTGTCCGTGGTGCTGATGTGGTGGACCACACCAGTCTCGACACTGCCGTCACTGTTGGTGAAGGTAGTGGTGGACCCAGCGGAAGTGGTGGACTCGGAACCAGAGGTAATCAAAGAAGTACTGTCAATTGTAGTTGGCTTACCGTTGCTGTCCGTGGTGCTGATGTGGTGGACCACACCAGTCTCGACACTGCCGTCACTGTTGGTGAAGGTAGTGGTGGACCCAGCGGAAGTGGTGGACTCGGAACCAGAGGTAATCAAAGAAGTACTGTCAATTGTAGTTGGCTTACCGTTGCTGTCCGTGGTGCTGATGTGGTGGACCACACCAGTCTCGACACTACCGTCACTGTTGGTGAAGGTAATGCTGGACTCGGAACCAGAGGTAATCAAAGAAGTACTGTCAATTGTAGTTGGCTTACCGTTGCTGTCCGTGGTGCTGATGTGGTGGACCACACCAGTCTCGACACTGCCGTCACTGTTGGTGAAGGTAGTGGTGGACCCAGCGGAAGTGGTGGACTCGGAACCAGAGGTAATCAAAGAAGTACTGTCAATTGTAGTTGGCTTACCGTTGCTGTCCGTGGTGCTGATGTGGTGGACCACACCAGTCTCGACACTGCCGTCACTGTTGGTGAAGGTAATGGTGGACCCAGCGGAAGTGGTGGACTCGGAACCAGAGGTAATCAAAGAAGTACTGTCAATTGTAGTTGGCTTACCGTTGCTGTCCGTGGTGCTGATGTGGTGGACCACACCAGTCTCGACACTACCGTCACTGTTGGTGAAGGTAATGCTGGACTCGGAACCAGAGGTAATCAAAGAAGTACTGTCAATTGTAGTTGGCTTACCGTTGCTGTCCGTGGTGCTGATGTGGTGGACCACACCAGTCTCGACACTACCGTCACTGTTGGTGAAGGTAATGCTGGACTCGGAACCAGAGGTAATCAAAGAAGTACTGTCAATTGTAGTTGGCTTACCGTTGCTGTCCGTGGTGCTGATGTGGTGGACCACACCAGTCTCGACACTACCGTCACTGTTGGTGAAGGTAATGCTGGACTCGGAACCAGAGGTAATCAAAGAAGTACTGTCAATTGTAGTTGGCTTACCGTTGCTGTCCGTGGTGCTGATGTGGTGGACCACACCAGTCTCGACACTACCGTCACTGTTGGTGAAGGTAATGCTGGACTCGGAACCAGAGGTAATCAAAGAAGTACTGTCAATTGTAGTTGGCTTACCGTTGCTGTCCGTGGTGCTGATGTGGTGGACCACACCAGTCTCGACACTGCCGTCACTGTTGGTGAAGGTAGTGGTGGACCCAGCGGAAGTGGTGGACTCGGAACCAGAGGTAATCAAAGAAGTACTGTCAATTGTAGTTGGCTTACCGTTGCTGTCCGTGGTGCTGATGTGGTGGACCACACCAGTCTCGACACTGCCGTCACTGTTGGTGAAGGTAGTGGTGGACCCAGCGGAAGTGGTGGACTCGGAACCAGAGGTAATCAAAGAAGTACTGTCAATTGTAGTTGGCTTACCGTTGCTGTCCGTGGTGCTGATGTGGTGGACCACACCAGTCTCGACACTACCGTCACTGTTGGTGAAGGTAATGCTGGACTCGGAACCAGAGGTAATCAAAGAAGTACTGTCAATTGTAGTTGGCTTACCGTTGCTGTCCGTGGTGCTGATGTGGTGGACCACACCAGTCTCGACACTACCGTCACTGTTGGTGAAGGTAATGCTGGACTCGGAACCAGAGGTAATCAAAGAAGTACTGTCAATTGTAGTTGGCTTACCGTTGCTGTCCGTGGTGCTGATGTGGTGGACCACACCAGTCTCGACACTACCGTCACTGTTGGTGAAGGTAATGCTGGACTCGGAACCAGAGGTAATCAAAGAAGTACTGTCAATTGTAGTTGGCTTACCGTTGCTGTCCGTGGTGCTGATGTGGTGGACCACACCAGTCTCGACACTACCGTCACTGTTGGTGAAGGTAATGCTGGACTCGGAACCAGAGGTAATCAAAGAAGTACTGTCAATTGTAGTTGGCTTACCGTTGCTGTCCGTGGTGCTGATGTGGTGGACCACACCAGTCTCGACACTGCCGTCACTGTTGGTGAAGGTAGTGGTGGACCCAGCGGAAGTGGTGGACTCGGAACCAGAGGTAATCAAAGAAGTACTGTCAATTGTAGTTGGCTTACCGTTGCTGTCCGTGGTGCTGATGTGGTGGACCACACCAGTCTCGACACTACCGTCACTGTTGGTGAAGGTAATGCTGGACTCGGAACCAGAGGTAATCAAAGAAGTACTGTCAATTGTAGTTGGCTTACCGTTGCTGTCCGTGGTGCTGATGTGGTGGACCACACCAGTCTCGACACTGCCGTCACTGTTGGTGAAGGTAGTGGTGGACCCAGCGGAAGTGGTGGACTCGGAACCAGAGGTAATCAAAGAAGTACTGTCAATTGTAGTTGGCTTACCGTTGCTGTCCGTGGTGCTGATGTGGTGGACCACACCAGTCTCGACACTACCGTCACTGTTGGTGAAGGTAATGCTGGACCCAGCGGAAGTGGTGGACTCGGAACCAGAGGTAATCAAAGAAGTACTGTCAATTGTAGTTGGCTTACCGTTGCTGTCCGTGGTGCTGATGTGGTGGACCACACCAGTCTCGACACTACCGTCACTGTTGGTGAAGGTAATGCTGGACTCGGAACCAGAGGTAATCAAAGAAGTACTGTCAATTGTAGTTGGCTTACCGTTGCTGTCCGTGGTGCTGATGTGGTGGACCACACCAGTCTCGACACTGCCGTCACTGTTGGTGAAGGTAGTGGTGGACCCAGCGGAAGTGGTGGACTCGGAACCAGAGGTAATCAAAGAAGTACTGTCAATTGTAGTTGGCTTACCGTTGCTGTCCGTGGTGCTGATGTGGTGGACCACACCAGTCTCGACACTACCGTCACTGTTGGTGAAGGTAATGCTGGACTCGGAACCAGAGGTAATCAAAGAAGTACTGTCAATTGTAGTTGGCTTACCGTTGCTGTCCGTGGTGCTGATGTGGTGGACCACACCAGTCTCGACACTACCGTCACTGTTGGTGAAGGTAGTGGTGGACCCAGCGGAAGTGGTGGACTCGGAACCAGAGGTAATCAAAGAAGTACTGTCAATTGTAGTTGGCTTACCGTTGCTGTCCGTGGTGCTGATGTGGTGGACCACACCAGTCTCGACACTGCCGTCACTGTTGGTGAAGGTAGTGGTGGACCCAGCGGAAGTGGTGGACTCGGAACCAGAGGTAATCAAAGAAGTACTGTCAATTGTAGTTGGCTTACCGTTGCTGTCCGTGGTGCTGATGTGGTGGACCACACCAGTCTCGACACTGCCGTCACTGTTGGTGAAGGTAGTGGTGGACCCAGCGGAAGTGGTGGACTCGGAACCAGAGGTAATCAAAGAAGTACTGTCAATTGTAGTTGGCTTACCGTTGCTGTCCGTGGTGCTGATGTGGTGGACCACACCAGTCTCGACACTACCGTCACTGTTGGTGAAGGTAGTGGTGGACCCAGCGGAAGTGGTGGACTCGGAACCAGAGGTAATCAAAGAAGTACTGTCAATTGTAGTTGGCTTACCGTTGCTGTCCGTGGTGCTGATGTGGTGGACCACACCAGTCTCGACACTACCGTCACTGTTGGTGAAGGTAATGCTGGACTCGGAACCAGAGGTAATCAAAGAAGTACTGTCAATTGTAGTTGGCTTACCGTTGCTGTCCGTGGTGCTGATGTGGTGGACCACACCAGTCTCGACACTGCCGTCACTGTTGGTGAAGGTAGTGGTGGACCCAGCGGAAGTGGTGGACTCGGAACCAGAGGTAATCAAAGAAGTACTGTCAATTGTAGTTGGCTTACCGTTGCTGTCCGTGGTGCTGATGTGGTGGACCACACCAGTCTCGACACTACCGTCACTGTTGGTGAAGGTAATGCTGGACTCGGAACCAGAGGTAATCAAAGAAGTACTGTCAATTGTAGTTGGCTTACCGTTGCTGTCCGTGGTGCTGATGTGGTGGACCACACCAGTCTCGACACTGCCGTCACTGTTGGTGAAGGTAGTGGTGGACCCAGCGGAAGTGGTGGACTCGGAACCAGAGGTAATCAAAGAAGTACTGTCAATTGTAGTTGGCTTACCGTTGCTGTCCGTGGTGCTGATGTGGTGGACCACACCAGTCTCGACACTACCGTCACTGTTGGTGAAGGTAATGCTGGACTCGGAACCAGAGGTAATCAAAGAAGTACTGTCAATTGTAGTTGGCTTACCGTTGCTGTCCGTGGTGCTGATGTGGTGGACCACACCAGTCTCGACACTGCCGTCACTGTTGGTGAAGGTAGTGGTGGACCCAGCGGAAGTGGTGGACTCGGAACCAGAGGTAATCAAAGAAGTACTGTCAATTGTAGTTGGCTTACCGTTGCTGTCCGTGGTGCTGATGTGGTGGACCACACCAGTCTCGACACTGCCGTCACTGTTGGTGAAGGTAATGCTGGACTCGGAACCAGAGGTAATCAAAGAAGTACTGTCAATTGTAGTTGGCTTACCGTTGCTGTCCGTGGTGCTGATGTGGTGGACCACACCAGTCTCGACACTACCGTCACTGTTGGTGAAGGTAATGCTGGACTCGGAACCAGAGGTAATCAAAGAAGTACTGTCAATTGTAGTTGGCTTACCGTTGCTGTCCGTGGTGCTGATGTGGTGGACCACACCAGTCTCGACACTGCCGTCACTGTTGGTGAAGGTAGTGGTGGACCCAGCGGAAGTGGTGGACTCGGAACCAGAGGTAATCAAAGAAGTACTGTCAATTGTAGTTGGCTTACCGTTGCTGTCCGTGGTGCTGATGTGGTGGACCACACCAGTCTCGACACTGCCGTCACTGTTGGTGAAGGTAGTGGTGGACCCAGCGGAAGTGGTGGACTCGGAACCAGAGGTAATCAAAGAAGTACTGTCAATTGTAGTTGGCTTACCGTTGCTGTCCGTGGTGCTGATGTGGTGGACCACACCAGTCTCGACACTGCCGTCACTGTTGGTGAAGGTAGTGGTGGACCCAGCGGAAGTGGTGGACTCGGAACCAGAGGTAATCAAAGAAGTACTGTCAATTGTAGTTGGCTTACCGTTGCTGTCCGTGGTGCTGATGTGGTGGACCACACCAGTCTCGACACTACCGTCACTGTTGGTGAAGGTAGTGGTGGACCCAGCGGAAGTGGTGGACTCGGAACCAGAGGTAATCAAAGAAGTACTGTCAATTGTAGTTGGCTTACCGTTGCTGTCCGTGGTGCTGATGTGGTGGACCACACCAGTCTCGACACTACCGTCACTGTTGGTGAAGGTAATGCTGGACCCAGCGGAAGTGGTGGACTCGGAACCAGAGGTAATCAAAGAAGTACTGTCAATTGTAGTTGGCTTACCGTTGCTGTCCGTGGTGCTGATGTGGTGGACCACACCAGTCTCGACACTACCGTCACTGTTGGTGAAGGTAATGCTGGACTCGGAACCAGAGGTAATCAAAGAAGTACTGTCAATTGTAGTTGGCTTACCGTTGCTGTCCGTGGTGCTGATGTGGTGGACCACACCAGTCTCGACACTGCCGTCACTGTTGGTGAAGGTAGTGGTGGACCCAGCGGAAGTGGTGGACTCGGAACCAGAGGTAATCAAAGAAGTACTGTCAATTGTAGTTGGCTTACCGTTGCTGTCCGTGGTGCTGATGTGGTGGACCACACCAGTCTCGACACTACCGTCACTGTTGGTGAAGGTAATGCTGGACTCGGAACCAGAGGTAATCAAAGAAGTACTGTCAATTGTAGTTGGCTTACCGTTGCTGTCCGTGGTGCTGATGTGGTGGACCACACCAGTCTCGACACTACCGTCACTGTTGGTGAAGGTAGTGGTGGACCCAGCGGAAGTGGTGGACTCGGAACCAGAGGTAATCAAAGAAGTACTGTCAATTGTAGTTGGCTTACCGTTGCTGTCCGTGGTGCTGATGTGGTGGACCACACCAGTCTCGACACTGCCGTCACTGTTGGTGAAGGTAGTGGTGGACCCAGCGGAAGTGGTGGACTCGGAACCAGAGGTAATCAAAGAAGTACTGTCAATTGTAGTTGGCTTACCGTTGCTGTCCGTGGTGCTGATGTGGTGGACCACACCAGTCTCGACACTGCCGTCACTGTTGGTGAAGGTAGTGGTGGACCCAGCGGAAGTGGTGGACTCGGAACCAGAGGTAATCAAAGAAGTACTGTCAATTGTAGTTGGCTTACCGTTGCTGTCCGTGGTGCTGATGTGGTGGACCACACCAGTCTCGACACTACCGTCACTGTTGGTGAAGGTAGTGGTGGACCCAGCGGAAGTGGTGGACTCGGAACCAGAGGTAATCAAAGAAGTACTGTCAATTGTAGTTGGCTTACCGTTGCTGTCCGTGGTGCTGATGTGGTGGACCACACCAGTCTCGACACTACCGTCACTGTTGGTGAAGGTAATGCTGGACTCGGAACCAGAGGTAATCAAAGAAGTACTGTCAATTGTAGTTGGCTTACCGTTGCTGTCCGTGGTGCTGATGTGGTGGACCACACCAGTCTCGACACTGCCGTCACTGTTGGTGAAGGTAGTGGTGGACCCAGCGGAAGTGGTGGACTCGGAACCAGAGGTAATCAAAGAAGTACTGTCAATTGTAGTTGGCTTACCGTTGCTGTCCGTGGTGCTGATGTGGTGGACCACACCAGTCTCGACACTACCGTCACTGTTGGTGAAGGTAATGCTGGACTCGGAACCAGAGGTAATCAAAGAAGTACTGTCAATTGTAGTTGGCTTACCGTTGCTGTCCGTGGTGCTGATGTGGTGGACCACACCAGTCTCGACACTGCCGTCACTGTTGGTGAAGGTAGTGGTGGACCCAGCGGAAGTGGTGGACTCGGAACCAGAGGTAATCAAAGAAGTACTGTCAATTGTAGTTGGCTTACCGTTGCTGTCCGTGGTGCTGATGTGGTGGACCACACCAGTCTCGACACTACCGTCACTGTTGGTGAAGGTAATGCTGGACTCGGAACCAGAGGTAATCAAAGAAGTACTGTCAATTGTAGTTGGCTTACCGTTGCTGTCCGTGGTGCTGATGTGGTGGACCACACCAGTCTCGACACTGCCGTCACTGTTGGTGAAGGTAGTGGTGGACCCAGCGGAAGTGGTGGACTCGGAACCAGAGGTAATCAAAGAAGTACTGTCAATTGTAGTTGGCTTACCGTTGCTGTCCGTGGTGCTGATGTGGTGGACCACACCAGTCTCGACACTGCCGTCACTGTTGGTGAAGGTAATGCTGGACTCGGAACCAGAGGTAATCAAAGAAGTACTGTCAATTGTAGTTGGCTTACCGTTGCTGTCCGTGGTGCTGATGTGGTGGACCACACCAGTCTCGACACTACCGTCACTGTTGGTGAAGGTAATGCTGGACTCGGAACCAGAGGTAATCAAAGAAGTACTGTCAATTGTAGTTGGCTTACCGTTGCTGTCCGTGGTGCTGATGTGGTGGACCACACCAGTCTCGACACTGCCGTCACTGTTGGTGAAGGTAGTGGTGGACCCAGCGGAAGTGGTGGACTCGGAACCAGAGGTAATCAAAGAAGTACTGTCAATTGTAGTTGGCTTACCGTTGCTGTCCGTGGTGCTGATGTGGTGGACCACACCAGTCTCGACACTACCGTCACTGTTGGTGAAGGTAATGCTGGACTCGGAACCAGAGGTAATCAAAGAAGTACTGTCAATTGTAGTTGGCTTACCGTTGCTGTCCGTGGTGCTGATGTGGTGGACCACACCAGTCTCGACACTGCCGTCACTGTTGGTGAAGGTAGTGGTGGACCCAGCGGAAGTGGTGGACTCGGAACCAGAGGTAATCAAAGAAGTACTGTCAATTGTAGTTGGCTTACCGTTGCTGTCCGTGGTGCTGATGTGGTGGACCACACCAGTCTCGACACTACCGTCACTGTTGGTGAAGGTAGTGGTGGACCCAGCGGAAGTGGTGGACTCGGAACCAGAGGTAATCAAAGAAGTACTGTCAATTGTAGTTGGCTTACCGTTGCTGTCCGTGGTGCTGATGTGGTGGACCACACCAGTCTCGACACTACCGTCACTGTTGGTGAAGGTAATGCTGGACTCGGAACCAGAGGTAATCAAAGAAGTACTGTCAATTGTAGTTGGCTTACCGTTGCTGTCCGTGGTGCTGATGTGGTGGACCACACCAGTCTCGACACTGCCGTCACTGTTGGTGAAGGTAATGCTGGACTCGGAACCAGAGGTAATCAAAGAAGTACTGTCAATTGTAGTTGGCTTACCGTTGCTGTCCGTGGTGCTGATGTGGTGGACCACACCAGTCTCGACACTGCCGTCACTGTTGGTGAAGGTAGTGGTGGACCCAGCGGAAGTGGTGGACTCGGAGCCAGAGGTAATCAAAGAAGTACTGTCAATTGTAGTTGGCTTACCGTTGCTGTCCGTGGTGCTGATGTGGTGGACCACACCAGTCTCGACACTACCGTCACTGTTGGTGAAGGTAATGCTGGACTCGGAACCAGAGGTAATCAAAGAAGCACTGTCAATTGTAGTTGGCTTACCGTTGCTGTCCGTGGTGCTGATGTGGTGGACCACACCAGTCTCGACACTACCGTCACTGTTGGTGAAGGTAGTGGTGGACCCAGCGGAAGTGGTGGACTCGGAACCAGAGGTAATCAAAGAAGTACTGTCAATTGTAGTTGGCTTACCGTTGCTGTCCGTGGTGCTGATGTGGTGGACCACACCAGTCTCGACACTGCCGTCACTGTTGGTGAAGGTAGTGGTGGACCCAGCGGAAGTGGTGGACTCGGAACCAGAGGTAATCAAAGAAGTACTGTCAATTGTAGTTGGCTTACCGTTGCTGTCCGTGGTGCTGATGTGGTGGACCACACCAGTCTCGACACTGCCGTCACTGTTGGTGAAGGTAGTGGTGGACCCAGCGGAAGTGGTGGACTCGGAACCAGAGGTAATCAAAGAAGTACTGTCAATTGTAGTTGGCTTACCGTTGCTGTCCGTGGTGCTGATGTGGTGGACCACACCAGTCTCGACACTACCGTCACTGTTGGTGAAGGTAATGCTGGACTCGGAACCAGAGGTAATCAAAGAAGTACTGTCAATTGTAGTTGGCTTACCGTTGCTGTCCGTGGTGCTGATGTGGTGGACCACACCAGTCTCGACACTGCCGTCACTGTTGGTGAAGGTAGTGGTGGACCCAGCGGAAGTGGTGGACTCGGAACCAGAGGTAATCAAAGAAGTACTGTCAATTGTAGTTGGCTTACCGTTGCTGTCCGTGGTGCTGATGTGGTGGCACACCAGTCTCGACACTACCGTCACTGTTGGTGAAGGTAATGCTGGACTCGGAACCAGAGGTAATCAAAGAAGTACTGTCAATTGTAGTTGGCTTACCGTTGCTGTCCGTGGTGCTGATGTGGTGGACCACACCAGTCTCGACACTACCGTCACTGTTGGTGAAGGTAATGCTGGACTCGGAACCAGAGGTAATCAAAGAAGTACTGTCAATTGTAGTTGGCTTACCGTTGCTGTCCGTGGTGCTGATGTGGTGGACCACACCAGTCTCGACACTACCGTCACTGTTGGTGAAGGTAATGCTGGACTCGGAACCAGAGGTAATCAAAGAAGTACTGTCAATTGTAGTTGGCTTACCGTTGCTGTCCGTGGTGCTGATGTGGTGGACCACACCAGTCTCGACACTACCGTCACTGTTGGTGAAGGTAATGCTGGACTCGGAACCAGAGGTAATCAAAGAAGTACTGTCAATTGTAGTTGGCTTACCGTTGCTGTCCGTGGTGCTGATGTGGTGGACCACACCAGTCTCGACACTACCGTCACTGTTGGTGAAGGTAGTGGTGGACCCAGCGGAAGTGGTGGACTCGGAACCAGAGGTAATCAAAGAAGTACTGTCAATTGTAGTTGGCTTACCGTTGCTGTCCGTGGTGCTGATGTGGTGGACCACACCAGTCTCGACACTGCCGTCACTGTTGGTGAAGGTAGTGGTGGACCCAGCGGAAGTGGTGGACTCGGAACCAGAGGTAATCAAAGAAGTACTGTCAATTGTAGTTGGCTTACCGTTGCTGTCCGTGGTGCTGATGTGGTGGACCACACCAGTCTCGACACTGCCGTCACTGTTGGTGAAGGTAGTGGTGGACCCAGCGGAAGTGGTGGACTCGGAACCAGAGGTAATCAAAGAAGTACTGTCAATTGTAGTTGGCTTACCGTTGCTGTCCGTGGTGCTGATGTGGTGGACCACACCAGTCTCGACACTACCGTCACTGTTGGTGAAGGTAATGCTGGACTCGGAACCAGAGGTAATCAAAGAAGTACTGTCAATTGTAGTTGGCTTACCGTTGCTGTCCGTGGTGCTGATGTGGTGGACCACACCAGTCTCGACACTACCGTCACTGTTGGTGAAGGTAATGCTGGACTCGGAACCAGAGGTAATCAAAGAAGTACTGTCAATTGTAGTTGGCTTACCGTTGCTGTCCGTGGTGCTGATGTGGTGGACCACACCAGTCTCGACACTACCGTCACTGTTGGTGAAGGTAATGCTGGACTCGGAACCAGAGGTAATCAAAGAAGTACTGTCAATTGTAGTTGGCTTACCGTTGCTGTCCGTGGTGCTGATGTGGTGGACCACACCAGTCTCGACACTGCCGTCACTGTTGGTGAAGGTAGTGGTGGACCCAGCGGAAGTGGTGGACTCGGAACCAGAGGTAATCAAAGAAGTACTGTCAATTGTAGTTGGCTTACCGTTGCTGTCCGTGGTGCTGATGTGGTGGACCACACCAGTCTCGACACTGCCGTCACTGTTGGTGAAAGTTGTGTTAAAGTCATAGTAGGAATCATAAGCATCTATAATTGTACTACTAGTCAAAATGTTATTATCTTCATCAATAGTTATGAAATATGAGATGACAGTATGGTAATGTTCATGATTTGCACTTCCATCGATGGTATGTACTGGTGGAGGACTGTAGGTACTTTTTATGTTAGCAGTGTAGAATCTTCCGTCCTCGTCTACTGTTGTCCAGTAGCTTGCCACAATATACTCAGTTACGCCATTGCCAAGATCGACAGTTTGTGTTTCTGGACTGGGAGCAGAACCATGAGATATAACAGATGATATAAGTGTTTTTTCGGTGAAAATATTTCCAACTTTATCTGTAGTAATAAAGTATGAATAGATATCTTTCTCCTGAAAAAACTCACTAGATATAACAGAAGTGTAAATTCCTGGTGGGCTGTAGACTATAGTCTTACTAGTCATCACAACACCATCCTCTGGATTAGAAGCTGTATAGTATGATATTATATCATATTGGGTGACACCATTATCGACAATAGTTTTTGTTTCTGGAGTTGGTGTCAAGTAAACACGATTGGATGACACTGTGGTGCTCATAGTGATTACGTTACCATGTACATCTTTGGTAATCAAGTAACTGATAACATCTACCTCAGAATAAATGTCTGACACAACTGTTTTCGTTGTTTCCGGTGGAGCGGTGTAATGAATAAGATCCGAAGATGATACTGTTTTCACTGTAGATGTGGTGAAGCTTGCACCTTCATTATTAGTGGTTACGAAATAACTGATAACATCGACATATTTATAGTGACCTTCAAAGACAGTCACTGTTGAAGGCTTAGGTAATGGTCCACTAATAGTTGATGCATAGGTGCTGGTCATATGATAGTGACCTGAGATTACTTCCGAGAAGGAGTAGTAAACTTCATGAGAAATTTTATTTTCTGTTATTTCAGTTGTGTATGGAGATTTCAAGACAGGATAAACAGTTGAAGAGATGATAGGTCCACCTAACTCATTTAAGGTTGAGAAATATGAAACTACAACAGTTCCTTCTATTCCATTTATGAGAGATACAGTAGTGAAAGGATCTGGGAGTGGTGTACTGTAAGGAATTGAGAGAACAACAGTAGTTGGAAAATTATTTTGATCAACAGTTTCTTGGAATGTAACTGTGAAAGCTTCAGTAACACCTAAGGTAGTAAGAGTTGTCTCATATGGAGATGGTAATGGCATAAGAGTTTTGTCGTTATCTGGTGGTGTCCCCCCATAACCTAGTAATATAACATTACCACTATGACCAAAACCTGCGAATGTAGTAGTAGGAAGTTTTCCAAATTTAGTTTCATCATAACCGGGACCAAAGAGCATTTTTACTGTTAATGAAGTGCTATTTACAGTCATAATATTACCATCAAAAGTGTAAGTGAAGTTTGGGTCTAAGAATCCAAAATAACTAAATGACTGCATTGCAGCAACTGTTATTGTAACTGTGGTGGGTTTGGAAGGGTCATTTATGAAAACTATACTAGAACCAAAGCCGACGTTGATTCTTTGATCAATATGGAAAGTACCACCAGCAGTTACATCAATCATGAGGTATGTAAAATAAATATTCAAGATACCATCTCCAGAAATTGATTGTGAAAACTTTAACGGGGATCCGAAAAAATTCATAACACCAGTATTAGTAACCTCGGCAGCAGACAATTCAACGGCAGTAGCTGCGTAGAAAGTCATTGTACCGGTATTTGAAAAAGACTCAGAAGGCATAATTTTGATACCAACATTAGTATTTGTAAGAGCCACGAAATCAAAACTTTCAATTTCAAAACCACCGTTATTAATAAAATTGGTACCATCAGCAGTAAATTTGGTATAAGCATTACTGTTAGTAGTGTAATAAAAAGTACCATCATTTTCGAACGTGCTAAGTGTAACACTATCTGGAGAACTGCTTGGATTAGTTATAGTCAAAATGGAGTTTTTACCTACAGTAATACCTGCTAAAAACTGGTAATCACCATTTCCTGAATAAGTTATATTTGCATTAGGATTGATGATAATCTCTTCGTTTGTAGACAAAGGTCCCTTAAGTTGTTGGGTGCCTGAAAGTGCGTTCTGACAAAAGGCATAATTAATTATGAATGCAAAATGAATCAGAGTAATGACTGGATTCATAATGATCATCTTTATTTATTTTTTTTTTGGTACTTTTCTTTAGGTAAGACAAAAAAAAAAAAAAGAAATACTCTAAAGTTAATCTATTCCTTGGGTTATTGTAATTCTTATTTTTCAAAATTTATATCAGAGTTCTTAAAAGTAAAATTGAAGAATTCTTAAGTTGCTTTATTTTTCTTTTAGCAATAGAAGTTGTAATTATTTTTCAGCTTCAACGACCAAAAAAAAAATAATAAAATATAAAATTCTTTTAGCGTATATGGTTGACAAATAATATCTATTTTTAATAACGAAAAAAAAAATTTTTTTAAATCAGTTAAGAATTTTTTCAAGTTTGTCAATAAGGAAAGCCAAGAAATTTAAAAAAAAATTCTATACGATATATATGAACCCGAAACTGGCATAGTTAAAATACATCCATATTTATAAGAGCATGCCCATCGAGTAATCTTTATAGAAGAAAGTCATTTCTTGGGTACCCTAATTTTTTGCTCTTCTCAAGGTCTTGAGAAGGCATCTTAAAAAATTCTCATTAATAGTTTATTTATTTACTGTAAATATTTGTGATTCATAGTGCATGGTGTTTACTCTTCAAGAAAAAAAAATTTTTTTCTCCCTCGAGAGATAATTTAAAAAAATTTCTGCAAATCAAATTGGTGTAAAAAAAAAATCTCGATGCTTTCTTCCGGAGATTATACCAGAATGTCCGAAGATGATGAAGTCAGTTATCCAAAGATTATCTATAGCTACTGGATGTTTTTAGACGAAAGAGTAGAGAGGTACTACTGTAACTTTCTGAGACTTGCTGGTCCATGATTTTCTGTTATCAGGTGACAACAATTACATGCAGTTTCTTTCTTGGATGAAAAAGTAGAAGCCGATAAATACCTGGTAGATTATGTGATATCACAATCTCCTTAGAGGAATACGCATGGTTTGCTTTTGGTACATCCCCCCCCCCAGATGCACTATGCAGTAGTATCTTATAAGCAGCCCTCCACTTTTTCTGTGAGATAAAAAAAATAGAAGATCGAAGAATTTCAAGAATAATCAATCATTCCCAACGAGATATACTTGGTCCAGAGTTAAGGTTGCATGAAAGTGAAACCCCTGCTCTAATGTCTGCGGCATTTTCTTCACCATTGTTAAAAATCTAAGTTTCCATGTTTTAATCTTTGCCTTTTCTTTTTCTTTGCTAGTTGGCTCGAAAATGAAAAAGGGTAAATTGAACTAAGAAAAGAGGGGGCGGAGAAAGCTGGTGGGGGGATAGTTTTTTTTTCACATGCACTTCTTCAATTGTTTTTTTTTCTCTTGCCTTAGAAATAGGTGTACAATGAATACTTGGCAAGAAACTGTAACCCCCCCTCTTTACGAAATAAGTGATCAGCAATAGCTACCGTAAATTGTTAGCCGTACAGAGTAAAAAAATTTCTCAGGAATAATTACGTCATGATGTATACTCGTTATAGAAGTATTTTTATGAACCGCAAACGATCTCTGTACTATACCCCTAGACAAAGATGCGAGACAATATTTTTAAGGTGTTTAGTATCAGCATAGGGCTTCTTCTTGACTTAACCAACATATGATATACAGAATTACTCTACATTAAGAAAAGGATAAAACTTTTCAACTTGATCTTTTTCGGAAATAAGCTTTTTTTCGCTTACGATCTGATGAACATTTTTTGCTGACTTCGTCGAAATCATAGAAAAAAATAGTGTTCCATGAAAAAAGAAACAAAAAGAAGTTGAAAAGAACATCACCTCATGATATGCCTTACTTAATCCAACTCTGTTTTTTGCCAAATTTTTACATAGATTTGCGCAAGTCATTGGAAGTCAGAGGCTTTACCAAGTGGTTTGTATTTTAAACGAAATTACGTAGAAAGAAGGAGAAGTATTATAGAATGGGGGGTTGGACATTGATTAATTAATCCATTTAGTTCATTAATTCCCTACTACCCGTTCTTTTTACTAATAAAACCTTATAATTGGATAGTTCAAAAATTCTTTTTTGATCTATAGTTATACCGCATGCTTTCTTATAAACTATACAATACATATAAACTCGAATTTTCTCACTGGTGGCGAGGTATATCAGCTGATATGTGTATAAAAACGGGGGGGGAATCCACATCATGCGCACTATTTTGGAAAAGAATGCTCTTCAGCTGATTTTATCCTTGTACGTAATCCTGATCTTATTGTGTTTACATACTCAGCTCCATTTCCCTCTTATTCGGGCCTAGATTTCATATCTGACTATTCAAGATTCTCGATGTCGAATAAAACTTTTACTTTTTTTCGATTTGCATCCCTGCCCCTATTTTGTTACATATTAGAGTGTCATCCGTGTGTTTGCATGTACAGAGTTTTGATATCATAGAAAAGATTTAAAAAAAAAAAAAAAAAAACTATACATTTAGAGTATTAATACCACTGGTGATTTTTTTCATTTCATTGCCGCATGATGAGATCAATTGTAAATCCTCGTTAAGAATGGCCTGTAGTTGTTTCCATTCACCCTCAGAAGATTTATTTTGGACTTGAGCATCCGTGTTCCCTGTGTTCAATGAAATTTGGTTCTTTATGTAATTCAACTCTTCTTGCGTAGCCTTTGTTTGTCTAACGTACTTATTAAAAGTTAGCACATATCTTTTGATTTCCTTAAACCATTCATTCTCAGCTTCCGTTATTACAGTGTCACCTTGTAATATGTTGTTGCTAGCCTGCTCGACTTTCATACCAAACTTTTCCAACCTAGCTGCAAGCTTCTCTTGTCTATTTTTAGTAGTCTCATAACGATTTTCCTGAATGGCTCTCCTTTCATCGAGCTCTTTACACCTCTCACGTAATTTATTGATGACCTGGATCTGTTTCTGAAATTGTTCTACATCCTCCATAATTCGAGAATTGTAGTTGAATGCGGCATTTTGGCCGTGCGCTATAGTCTTAGCATATTTCTCTGAGATTTCAGTCAATACTTCTAACTGATTTTCATTTGTTTCATTTTGCAATTTTTCGCTTCTTAATTTATAGGGGATATCAATGGTTGATAACTCATGTAGACTCTTTTGGAATAACTTCTCAGCCTCCTTAATCTCTGAAAGTGGTTTGCTAAATGATAATTCATAGCTGGTTGACGTAGTTTCCTCATCTGTACCTTTGACTGATTTATCAATAAAGATATTTTTGGTATTATTGTCATTTCCCTTCCCAGAATTTAGAGTATAAACCATTTTGGGATCTACAAAATAATGGGTTGCCTGATTCTTCTCACACCACATGAAGCATGATGTCACACTAGGTGGAATGTTCAAAGTTTCTACCAGTGATGTAATTGATAGATTCATTAATTTATTCATATCTGAGTTTACTATAATTGAAGAAAATTCGTCTGACCAATTAGAGGTATCGATCAGACTCAGATTTTGGGATCCACGGCAAATAATTTTGCCGTTAGATCCAGGTAAATTTTCTAGCGTGTGGATATTTTTCGATTCTAGTAACATTTGTTCTATCATAACAAGAGAATTATTATTCGTAAAATTGGCAACATCCCATGACATGGTTAACTCTAAATCCTGAAACAGAATAAGGATGGTTCCATTAGAAAATGAAATAAGTAATAAAGACTGATTGTTCTTGATAGGCATCACCTTCATATCTGTGGCAGTATGCTCATAAAGTTCTTCTGGGTATGGTGAGATTGAAAAAGGACCTTGGGCTTTAACAAATTGATATTCCTTACCAATTTCAATGGCGGTGTTCTGATTACCCTTTTTCATTACTTGCTTTTTCAGCAGTTCCAAAAATTGAAGTGTTTTAATAATGTTTCTTTTGATATCTGGGCTCGTATTTTCGTTAATATCCTTGTATAGAAGCATAGACTTGTTGAAGAGAGTTTTAATTTCATTATATTCTAGGTTTAGAGAATTGGGTAAGCAAGGGTAGAAGGCATAAATATCACCACCTTCGGCTGTACTTAATAGATACAGGGATAGACCATCTTGTGAAAATTGCATCGTAGCAATTTTTGTCACTCTTGATTCTAATCCCAGTGACGCATCTTGTCCATTTAATTCGACAATACTATCATCATTCGGTTTTGTATTGATATTAACCATCGCAATTGTATCATCTTCAAATAAAATCACAACACATGAGTCTCTATGAGCCCTTGGATGGAACAGAATTTGCTTAATAGTACGGCCGTCCTTGAATTGATGGTTATAAACATGGAACATATATTTCATAGATGACACATCACCTGGATAACCCCATGGTACCTCAATAATATTGATTTCATTAGCAGTGTAAAAACAAATATAGTTTCCTGATGTGCTGCTCGTGACACCTTTGCAGTGTTCTGGTAGGGATTCCAAAACTAATGACTGGAATGAACTGGAAGATGTCAAACACCACCGGATGGTTCTAGGTCCTAAAACTGAAACGACTTTGTTCCCATCAATTGACGAGAAAAAGTATCTTTTCTCATTGGAAACATCCTTTTGTGGACTCGTACTGTCAAAAATTGGATGTATTGTCTTCGCTAAATTGCCTTGCATTTTTTCTTTTCACTTTCAATAATATGGATACGAGCTTTTGATTATTCAATTCTTGTTTTTTTATTTGCACAATTGGGAGTGATTTAGATTCTAAATTAATGATATTCTTTATACTGTACACAACTCTTAAAGTAGAAATGATTGACGATTGTCTACCACAGTTTAAAACAAAATGAAGCAGAAGGAAAAAACGAGTGTAGCAGAAAAGAAACACAATTCCAATATAATCACTCTAATTTATAATACGGAGGTTGCCTGCGTTTTATATGGAACAGCAAGACACTTGGTTAATATTTCATGCAAAATAAAATACCAGGCTTGAGGTCATCGGATCCAACTAAAGAAAATAGAAAAAAAAAAATAAAACACAGGAAAAATTGAAAAAAAGATAGTTCGTTAAATATGATTTAACATATAACGAATGGTATACAAAATCAATTGTTTTTTGATATAATCTGTATCATGAAATGTATTTGTATTTGTTAATTGAGTGTCTTGTCTATAAGTATATATGTCTATATCTGTTAGATGCCCTTCATACAAAAAGCAGCACTAGCAATTCTGGTATCATATTGACTATTCCTCCAATGAATAAAGTCCAAACTAAGTAATAGCATAGCTTTGGAGAGAATACACTCCAAATAAATAGGTGGTATCTCAATATAATACAAGCCAGTAGAAGACAAACTCCTACTGTTGCTTGGAAAACGAGGAATGGGTATTTTGTTTTGACAAATAGAGAAAATTTGTCCTTAATAGTTTTTTTACCTGCGTAAGTGATTCTCCATGAGAACATCGACCAGTATATGGTTGGTGCAAAATTAGAGATGCACATAAGTGCACCAACAACATATATATTATAATTCTCCGAAACGCCGTTATATGCATTTGAAAGATCCACCGTGGCAATTGAATTTGTACCACCGTTTTGAAAGAAAGTGAAAAATTGCAGAGGAATTGAAACTATTACACCAAGTAGTGCATCATTATTGTAGTGTTTTTCCATCAAGTATGCAAGTAGTTCATTGGCAATCTCAAAGAAGAAGAAAGAGCCAATATTATAAGTTGATGTTTGGAACATTAGGAATATGGTAATATAGCGAGAAATCTCACTAAAATCCTTCGCTATATTTTTATTTTTTGAGAACTTCATTAGTGCTAATTTACAGACAATGACAGTAGAAAAAATATTAAAAAATAGTCTTGCCATTGGAATGAGGCCCTCCTTTAGAACCTCTTCATCAGAAATATTAGCATCAGTTTTCAACAAGATCCTATTAGTTTGAAGTACTAGTTCCATGAAAATTTGAGGAACATTTTCTCCATTTACTATTGTCCAATTCACTTTGTATGAGAAGAATAGCATCGACAGAAGAAACGATGATACGAATTCGAACATTCCACTAAAAAACTCGGATTCATTTTGAAATATACCCTTTTTCATATTGAAGCCAACAAATACAGTCGTCAATAAGTTTAGATACCACTGGGAATCAGTGTTTGTCTTCAGTATGCTTGATATAACATTTTCGTAGGTGTACTTTTGACCACTGTTGTTCCAACCTCTAATAACTCTTAGACAAAGAAATGTTATAGCATGTGCTTCCCAGTTCTGAAACCTAAGGTGTACCATTGATAGCATAATTAAACCGGTTAGAATCCACCACCAAAATTGATGTTCTTCCTCGATAAAGCTACTTCCAAAGACCGAGATTCCCATAATTAATGAGATCGTCAAAAGTAAAATAGCTCTGAAATCGAGAATGTGTATTTCTTGCACCTTGAAAAACTTGTAGTATACTATTAATGTTATGACTAGCCCTGCAACATAACTACCTACCAAAAGTTGATAGTTATAATTAGTTGCTGTCTTGGCGATCTCTCCTTGTAAATCTCTCATTGTTTCGATTACTCTATCAATATCTGTCTCCTTTGAAACATCAAAAGAATCTTGTAATGAATTGTCCTTTGCCAAATTGAAAAGCTGGTTCCAATTCTGTTGTACAATATTCTTCTTAACGTTCAATTTACCAAATAGTCTCAAAAACTCAGGGATTACAACACCAACACTATTTTTAGGGATTGGTAAACCGAAAATGGCGGACAAAGTTGGCACAATATCAATTTGTTGTATCTTAGTTAAGAAATTGAATGTTTTTTCTTCGTTGTCCTCTTTTGTCTCTGGAGATTTAATAGGAAGACGGTTATGCTTCGCCTGTTCCTTTGGGGCATCAAATTTCTTCAATTTATTTGACAGGAACACAAGTCCAGCAGAAGTCTCCCCAGCAGAGGAACCACCATGGTTACCTAAATCGTTCATACCATGATCACCCATCACTACCATCAAGGTCTTGTCCATATTTAGTTTTTTGTATAGGTTTTTTATGATACCATCCATCTCACGATGTTTTGGTGGCATGAACTGAGAGTAAGGTCCATCTTTATGGCCTATGTGGTCCAGACCGAGGTAATGCAATATCAGCACATCCCAATCACGTTTTTCCTTCAATTGTTTGTCAATATGTCTAGTAACGTTCAAATCCACCTGAGTAAAATCACTTACAAAAAAAGAGTTTGTTCCTTCGAACTCATCAAACATGGATTCCCCTGTCAAAGTATCATTTGGGAACAATTTGAGCCAAGTGTCGTCTCCGAAGAACCGTATTCTTTTGTTACCGTTGTGACGGAACTGCCACAGCCACGAATCCTGACTTGCAAGACTGGACGATGTATCATCCTCCGCAACGTTCAAGATTGCATCGAGGAAGTTCGGAGTAGACCCCGTTGTGATACCCTTGAGACGCGGTAGTGTCACTGTTGGAGGGTTTGAATAGGCTGTAAACCCCCAAGCAGCACCTTCGTTTAGCTTTTCATGCACAAAATCAAACTCCGATATGGACTCATCAAACAGGAAATCACTACGCAGAGCATCTATCACCACAAGTACCAGTTTATCAAACACCGGTTGTTGATTTACTTGATCCAGCTCTGCATGGCCATCGAGCACCTTTTTCTGTGGGAAAAACCCACAGCCAAACAGCAACACAGCAATTGCGTGCGCCAACACTAGAAAAAACAGCATAATGTCCTTTATTTGCTTTTTGATTAATGAGTTCTTTGTATATTGGCTATTGCTTCAATGTTATGCTGTTGTTGTTGTTTTTTTTCACTTTTTCTGTAGTGAAATTTCACAACGCGTGGTGTGGGGACCTCTAAGGTCTATATGACATTACAAAATAGAATTATTTATTTTTTATTCTTTGCTAAATCAGTACGAAAATATGTTTAGTTATAATATGTACAAGTTTTTTTTTATTTTAATTTATTGCTTCTTATGCTCCTCATACTCCTTCTTCAGTTGTTCCAGCTCCTTAGGGTCAATTGGAGGGATAGGCACGTCATCGAAGTCGTTGCCTTTATGTAGAAACTTGTAAGTATAGACATAGATACCACCTGTCACAGCGAGCAGAGACACCAGCCCCAACATATTCCCCTTGAAGAACGGCTGTCTAGCACGAATCATTGCCGGAGTCATCTTCCATGTACGAGGATCCTGATACCTTGAAGGTTCTAACACCATTTTTTTATTGTATTTGTTTTACTTACACAATTAAGAGCAACTGTCCAATACTTTAAGAGAGGAGATGTATAAATATAATCCTCTCTTCTTGTCATTCACACTCTCTATTAAAGACCAAATTTCAATGAATCCCACCCCTCCTCTCTCTCACCAAAAACCCAAAACCCAAAAAAAAAATTAAAAGGAGGGTAACTGTGTGTCAGGTGCGTGTTGCGTACACCATGATATAGTATCATACATGACGTATTTATAACGTGCCCATGACGTATGATATTACATTTTCCCAAAAAAAATCTTTGGATGCAGTGGAAGGGAGGAGGATTAGTTGATGAAGAGTTGATACATCTATGTTTGGTGGGAGAGAGTGAATTGAAAGAGAGATACGTTTTTAGCGGAATAAGCACAAAGGAAATAGGATCCAATTTTATCTGATTATGACTGCTCTTGGGAGAAGGTTGAGTAGGACCAAGCCTCATAGGGAGGCGATGTTGCGTAACTTGGTTACGTCGTTGTTGGAGCATGGGTCTGTGGTGAGTACGCATGAGAAGTGTGTGGAGGCGTCCAAATTGGCTGACCGTGTGGTGCATTGGGCCAAGAAGGCGCAACACTCGCCGGAGTATCTCTCGATGATACAGGCGCAGCTGTTCTTGTCTGGTAATAATAACCATCTATTGAAGAGACTCTGCGGAGAGATTGCACCCAGGTATGTGGAGCGTCCCGGTGGTTACACTAGGGTATTACACTTGGAGCCACGGCTAGGCGATAGAGCGCGCCAAAGTGTGCTGGAGTTGGTCGACACACCCGTTGTGACGTATGGCTCCGAGGGAAGAACTAATGAACGTGGTAACGTGAAGCTGTGGCTACTGGGTAAGAGTGCATTACACGACGAGACCGAGGCCAATGGTGTATATAACGAGAAGACTCTGACAAATTTGAAGAAGATGATGAAGTTTAGAGACCGCGAAGCATTGGTTACGGATTTGCTCGCGATCCGCTCTATCCTGAGACGTGATGCTCAGATGGAACCCGTAGATGAATCTGAAGATAAGAAACTTGTAAATAACTTGCTGGATAAAGCCCAAGAGGTTCAGGTGAAGATAACGAGACGCAAACCACTCTCGGGATACAAATTTGAATCTGCAAGACCTGCATGAACCCCCCCCCTTGTCAAAAAAGGAAACCCCTTGTACATATATATATATGAAATGTTATACAATTCTTTTCAAAAAGAAACAACTAGAAATAATATTATTATCCAATTCTTTACAGTTCTCTGTTTCTTTGAATCATGGCCCATTTCACAGAGAGCCACGGCCAAAAATAACGAAAAAATTGAAGAAAGAGGGAAAAAAACATTGAATATCACAAAAAAGTTTGGAATAACGATTATAAAGGGAATAGCAGACAATACTTCTTTAGCAGAGAGTCAGTAACGACACACACACACATATATATATAATGGAAGATAAAAAGGATGAAGCGCGTGAGGCGTCAAATGCTCAAGTGATTGAGATCGACGACAGTGATTCTTCGCCGGAGAATGATGATGCTGTTGCTGTGCAAGAGGAAGAGGGCAAGAAGGAGCCCGTACCAGAGCCTAAGGCTAGAGATGAGATTGATGAGAAGGTGTTGAGGTCTAGGAAAGAGATGGAGGCCCTGGAAAGAGAATTGGGTGAAGAAGAGAAGAAAGAGAAGCAACGCGTAGTAGAGGAGCTTAAACAGCAATTGGCGTTGGTGAACCAGGAGTACCAAAGGAGGTGTTCTAGATTTCCTATATCGAAGATACGTAAGATTGCAAGAAACGATCCGGAGTATATGGATTGTACGAAGGATGCGATGATTGCGACAGCGTTTGCTACAGAGTTATTCGTACAGACCTTGACATACGAGACATTGATTGTCAATGGCTCCGTACCGTATGGAGAAGGTGCATTCTTAAAGGAGCAACAGCAGCAACAGCAACAACAGCAACAGCAAAGCGATGAGATGTTGCTGGATTATAAATCAGTTTCAGAGTCCGTGGCTCTCGTGGATCATTTCCAATTCCTTGCAGATATCATTCCTCGAACCAAGAATCTGCGGGACCTAGTCAAAGAGAGTAAAGTAAGATACTCTACCACTTCAGCTAACGTAGAGACAAACTCCATGTAGATTTTTTGTTTCTTTTTTTTGTTTTCTCATTTTGTAAGTTAGTCTTTAAGAACTTGACTTTCAATAAAGTGAAAGAAATCCTATATAATTTTGTAATGCCACCAAAATAAACGATACTTAAATATCTCAAATAATGATAATAATTATTTTACACCCAGGTATTTGCATTTGGATAAAAATGCGACAATTCACGACCAAATTGTTATTTTTTGCCCTGAAAAGGATCAGGGATGAGACATTGGTTTTAAACCTTACGAGTCAAAGGTCAGAACACTTCCAAAACAATAATAATTAAACTAATAAGAATATCCAACCAAAAGAATAATGGGTCTGTTTACAGGTAACGATGACTCTTTGAAAGAGTTATGCAAAAATAATGTCAGTGAAGAAATTGCCGATGAGTCTCTCTTTGACCGTGGTTTGATTCCGGAGGGTCTTAAGAGCAGTGCACTTGATCTCTACGACAAGACTGGCTTCAAGGATGTACTAGGGAGTGGATACAACAGTATTTTGGATACTTTGAAAGAAATTGGTAGTTATAATACTAATCTGGGAGGGCTAGTGAGCAGACCCCGTGGGGATGATCCTATAGAACCTGGTGTTACTGGTCTGTATCATTATGGAACTCCAAATGCAACACAATATAAGGAATGTTTTGATGTAGATGGGTTGTCGGTTTGGGACACTAGAGGTTGGTGGAGATGTTTGTTCCCACAGCAGGTTATTGAATCTCGGTTGGGGCAAACCAGAGATACTTCAAAAGTAATTGAGAAGATATTGACAAAGGAGAAAGTGGAAAAGGATAAGAGTAACAAGTATGGTTTGTTTTTCCCTGACTGGTCTTTATATATGAAATGGAGAGTGTATATGAATCAACTAATGGAAGAGCGCAAGGAAAAAGAGATCAGCAACAGGAAGAACAATGATTTAAAAGACTGGGCATATGATTTCTACCAGGACAAAGACAAGACACCTGAAGATATCATGATGAATAGATCACTTGAGGGCCTTGATGATGATAAACCACAAGTCATCGGCAAATCAGAATATGTCACCATGCAATCTACACCAGATGGTAATGAAGAAGTCAAACAGCTGAAAACCTACTTCAGCAACGGAACAACTTCAATTGAATCTATAAAGAAAGTTTACCCCAAAGATGGTGGTAAACCAACAGTTGAAAGAACAGTAAGGACTGTTCCATCATCTGATAAAGGACGTAAATTCTAAGATTTGGAGAGTACTCAGATCACCCAAACAAATCTGGTTGGGTTAACATTTATGTTGTCAAAGTTATCAATTAAATATGGTTTGCATAAGTCAATATATATGTAAATACTGTTTTTAGATAAAAGATATGAATTATGATGTTTTATACGTAACCCGGAAGGCCCAATTTATTACATGAGGGATGGCCATGAAACCGGGAGGGGCGTTATACCAAGACTTAAGGGACAACTACTTTAGAAAAGGTGGGAAAGGTCAAATTATTAAGCAACTTTCTTTACAAAAAGACCAGCACAGAGAAAATGAAAGTTAATAAGACAATTGCCGTGTGTGGTGGTAAGCTGCTACAATTGAACCACCCATCGAAGGTAGTTGGTTGTGACATGGATGTGAACATATACTTGCCAAAGCAGTTTTACCAGAGCAATTCCAAGAAGATTCCAGTGATCTATTACTTGTCTGGTTTGACATGCACTCCACAAAATGCTTCCGAGAAGGCATTCTGGCAAATTCAGGCTGACAAGTTCGGCTTCGCTGTTGTATACCCTGACACTTCTCCTCGTGGTGATGACATTCCTGGTGATCCAGAAAACAGCTGGGATTTTGGGAAAGGTGCTGGATTCTATATCAATGCTACAAGAGAACCATATACTAAGAACTACCACATGTATGATTACGTCCACCAGGAGCTTCCTACGGTCTTAAATGAACACTTCGAGGCCGAGTCCAGTGGTAAACTAGATTTCTTGGAAAACATTGCGATTACAGGCCATTCTATGGGTGGTTTCGGTGCTTTATCGGGTTACTTAAAGACGTATGAGAGCAACAAATTCAAGTCTTGCTCTGCATTTGCCCCAATTGTCAACCCAACTAAGGTACCATGGGGCCAAAAGGCTTTCAAGGGTTATTTCAACGACTTAGAAGAAGGTAAGGAGTACGATCCATGTGAGTTGGTTAAGAAAGTGCAAAACTCTCGTAAGAGTAAGATTCTAATCCATGTCGGGACAAACGACCCTTTCCTAGAACAGCATTTGAAACCAGAACTTTTAGAAAATGCAATCAAGGGTACCAGTTGGGATGGCCAAATTGACATTAAAAAGGTCGAAGGGTTTGACCACTCCTACTATTTCATTAGCTCATTCGTCCCTGAACACGCTGAATTTCACGCAAAGAACCTAGGTCTTATTTAATTTGGTTTTTGTACTACCTGTTTAGAAGTTGATTAAATATCACCAATATATAAAAAAGAATATTTGACCCGGGGTCTATAAAACCATTATGATTTCTAAGCATTGTTTCTTATAACTAGTTTCATTATCATGGTTTTATATGTTGAAATATTCGATGAGCCGTGAAATATGACCTCATCTGAAAAATTTCGACCCGATGCTGAAAAATTCCAAAAAAAAATTTTTGAAGCTCATCGCAAAATTTTTGAGATGGTATTGCTTTTCTTCAAATATTAATCTACACACATCAGAAACCAGACGATCTGTTAACTTAGTGGCAATTAGTTATAATAAAGGGATTAGGCTTATTATAAAACATAAAAAAAAAATATAACAAAATATGTCTAGTACCAAAGTTGCAGGACATGCGGTTCCACCACCGGATGAGGAAGAAGAATTGTTAGCAAAGATAGTTTTTGGTGATACTTCTGACTTCCAATCGAACTTGGCTGATTTCGATGTTGAGTTTGCATTGGATGAGGAAAGGAAGCTGGAAGAGGATGATGGTGTTGAAGCTGGAAGTGATGAAGATGAGGATGATGATAACAATGCGATGGATCATGTCACGGATGACCAACTGTTTTTCGTCGATGATGGTAATGATGAGGGAGAAGCTATGGATGTTGATGATGATGATGAAGAAGAGGTTTCCGCCTCTAGTGATGAGGAAGAGGACGATGCAGCATGGGTGGATTCCGATGATGAGAGAATTTCCGTACCGATCACCACAAACAATAAGCTGAAAAAGCTTCGGAAAACCTACCAGGACTCCCGGATTGAGGGTCCTGAATACATTCGTAGGCTAAGGGCTCAGTTTGAGAAGATATATCCAAGACCACAATGGGCGGATTCTATGTCTGATAGTGACAATGAGAACAGTGGATCTGATAGTGAAGATAATTCCGATGGCACAAGAAATGTTATTAACGGTGATATAAATGCTTTAACAAAGATCCTAGAGAGTACTTTTACTTACAAAGATGTTTCATCGACAAAATTGCTACCAGAGAAGAGTCTAGATATTTTAAGATTAAAAGATGCAAATGCGTCCCACATCTCACATTCTGCTGTACAGTCTCTATCTTTCCATCCATATAAACCATTACTACTAACTGGTGGTTATGATAGAACCCTTAGAGTATACCATGTTGATGGTAAGTCAAACCCAATGGTGACAAGTGTTTACTTAAAGGGTACACCTGTTCAAACCTGTACTTTCTATGTTTCTCACGAAGCATCAAACAATAAGCAACCTGAAGAACAGAGAGTATTCACTGGTGGTAGAAGAAGATACATGCACTCATGGGACCTCGCAGCCTCATTTACTAAAAACCGTTCAGAAAGAGCCTCGACTTATGCGAAGATTGACAAATATTCTAGAATGTATGGTCACGAACAAAACCAAAGGTCCTTTGAAAAATTCAAGGTTGGTTACTTACACGACATAAAGATGAATACCACTCGTGGTATTATCATGTTACAAGGTGGTAGAGGTTGGATTAATATAATAGACGCTGCTACAGGTGTATGGATATCCGGTTGTAAGATCGAGGGTAACTTAGTAGACTTCTGTGTAGACTACCGTCCATTATCGAAGGATAGATTCGAGACACACTTGATTGTGGTAAACACCTACGGTCAAGTTTGGGAATTCAACTTGACTAGAAATAATGATATCATACGCAGGTGGAAGGATGAAGGTGGTGTCGGTATTACCACTATTCAAGTAGGTGGTGGTACCAATTCCGATCAGCTACTACCTATGTCTTCCAGAAGAATCAGACAAAATAGATGGGTTGCCATCGGTAGTGAGAGTGGGTTCGTCAATGTCTACGATAGAAACGCTATTCGCAGCATAACTGCTGATGAAAGTGAAGTTATCGCCCGTCCATCCGTGACACTAGATCAACTGACCACATCCATATCATCTCTAAAGTTCTCACCAGACGGCCAAATACTCTGTATGGCATCTAGAGCCATCAAAGATGCCTTGAGATTAGTCCATCTACCTTCAGGCACGGTATTTAGCAACTGGCCTACAAGTGGTACTCCATTGGGTAAAGTCACAAGTGTAGCATTCTCATCTCGCGGTGAAATGCTAGCGGTAGGTAATGAGCAAGGTAAAGTAAGGCTATGGAGACTAAACCACTTTCAATAGATAAAAAGCATCTCTAATTTTTCTTTCTCAGAGAAATAGAAAGAAAAGCAATATATAATTTCAAAGTAAAAAATAAGGCATATCATTTAATAGAAAGAGCATATATGTGAAAGAAAAGCAATAGATATATAATTTCAAAGTAAAAAAATAAGGCGTATCATTCAATAGAAAGAGCATCTATGTAAAAAAAAACAGTAAAGAAAACAAAAATAGTATAGCATTACCTTTTAATTGACACTTATATAGAAGAGGGAAAAAAAAATACAGCTCGCACTCAGGATCGAACTAAGGACCAACAGATTTGCAATCTGCTGCGCTACCACTGCGCCATACGAGCTATATAAAGACTTGTTCACGAAAATAAAAGCAATCCTCCAAATATATGGGCTGGAATAAGTATTTACCCCCTGACTCAAGGCAGATGGTTTTTTTGTGGGTGAGTTTGTGTGGGGGGAGGGATTGGGCTTTTTTGAAGCGAAAGGGGAGCTAACAGCAAGGGGGTGGTGACAAAGGTAAATGCAAATACTGGAATTGGATCTTGAATTAATTGTAAAGCCTGAGATTTGAAATAAACATCAATTTAGTTTGAGATAAAATCAGAGAACTGGAAAAAAAGGGAGCAAGAACTGATAAAAAAAACGAAGAATGGCGCCAATTGCGGTCGAGAGACGAAAGTCTATGATCCATAACGAATATGATAGTGCTGTGACTAGTGATAGTCCTGCTAAGATATCCACTAAAGTGATTGAGAGCTTGAAGGAGAAGAATGCGATGAAGAATGCTACTGCCTCATTGTCAATTGATGACTTAGATATGGTTTCCTTGGGGACAAACTTTGATAAGCAAATGGAGGTAGGGTCACCAATGTACTGGGATCCCGAGGGGGAAGCATCGATAAGAACTAAATGTGGAACTTCCAGTGCTGACTATATGGATACAGTAAGGGAGCATATTTCTTATAACTCCACCCCAGTAAATGCCTTTTTCGGGTCTTCTACCGGAGATGATGCTGAGCACAATCCCTTTAATCAGATTATCGCCTCGAGAACTAAGTATGTTGTGAGCTCTTTCCAAAATAGTGCATCAAATGTTAAGTACCATGATCAGAAAGCGTTCATATACCCAAAACCATTACCCAAGTTTTGGAAATTTGAAAAGGATAAGAGATTAACTTTGCAGGAGGAAGAGGAAAGAAAGAGTTATTACATCAGTGCAAAAAATGAGTTTGATGATGATGAGGACTTAGTTAATTTACCAGATAAGGAACCTCAAGGTAGTATAAAATCTGCTAAATTGCTTGGTGGTGTTCACCACACAGGAGAGTTATTCGATTTTGAATTGTACAAAAAGGCACTTAAGAAGCATAAACAGAAAATTGAAGATGACAATGCTAGTGATCCTGCCCATAAGTTTTGTGATTTCAATTTTTTTCAAGCTATTCCAAGTTATGATGAGTTTAGAGAAGATTTCCAGTTCGTTGTGGATTTATTACAGAACAAACACTTCAACGATTTAGCTAAGAAGAGAATTTCCTATTTAACTGATAAATTCGAACTGTACCAACATCTTAAGGCTAAATCCGAAATATTGGAGAATAAGAAGGTTCCATATCGTGATTTTTACAATTCCAGAAAGGTCGACGGTAATTTTATTCTTAGTGGATGTGTTAGTCAAAGACAATTAAGTGAATTTATTTGGGATAAGCTGAATACTGAACCTGAGAGAGTGGTATATAAGATGTCTGATGGCACCCTGATTAAACTATCCGAGGTTTTTGGAATTGGATGTAGTGTTGGTGAACCAGCTGCGCTCGGATTGAAAATCATTGATGATGACTTTTTGGAATGGTACAAATCTGTATACCTGCTCAACTATCATCTAATACCTTCCCAGCCCGCCGATCAGCGACTAATTGGGAAAGAATTGAGGTTCTATTTACTGGCCAAGATTTTCTTGGAATTTGATAATATTTTGGAGGGTGAATATTTTGCTGAAATCTTCATCAAGTATGCAATCCACACATGGGAAAAATCTAAATATCAATTAGCCCAGGTTTCTGTAGACTTTCAATTTTATGATAAAGAAGAAGGAAATTGGTGGGAAAAGTTTTCTAACTGGATTAAGAGGTGGAATCTAATCTCTTACAATGTTCGTTGGAATATTCAAATTAACAGGGTTTACTCTAAGCTGTTCAAGTTAGGGAAAGTTCAATGTTTTGAGGATGTTTTAACTATGATATTTAACCCCCTACTTCACCATTCAAATAACTCGGACAACAATCCCGAATTCCATTACCTCACAAGTAACATTTGTTCAATTGATCTAGTAGTTGCTGAATCGGATGATTATCTCTGGAAAGAGTTTCCAGATATAAGTCAGCAACCAAAGGATTGGGTTGCCCAAGGTGATAACCCCCCAGTTGCTTACTACATGTATTTTATCTATGAGAGATTAGGTCATTTCAATTATGTCCGCAATAAAAGAGCAGAGCCATGCATAACTCTGAGATGCTACTGTTCGAACTTAGAAAATCGATCATCGCAGTTTAGTGACAAATATATCACCGACCAAACTGAATCGCTAATTTGTAATCTACTACTTTGTAATGGTGGATTGATAAATGCCGAGTATATTTGGAGTGCCCCTGCGCTACTGAGCTACCTCTTCTATCTACTACAAATTCCTGTTATAACAGCACCACTATCATCTGTAACCATGCTTTCAATACAGTTGGAAAGACAAGGTAGGAAATACCGCTCAGAATTGACAGGTATCGATGGTCTATGTGCTGGGGAGAAGACTACTAGAGATATCACAGTTAGTGACGATCATTCTTATGGTTCAAATCCATTCATGAAGATGTTCAAGATCGGCATGAAGGCTTCATTATCATCCAACTCGATTCTCTTCAACTCTTCTTATACTCAAGAGCCAATGATCGAGGAATTTAGTGTCGCGGCCAGTATCTACTTACTCAATGCTGCTGATCTAAGTGAGTTGGCAAGAAATAGCGTAGTTTCTTGCGGTTATGAAGGTTGGTATAAGGCACATTGGGAAGGAGTTAGTGTAAAACCTGACAAATACTTTAAGGAAAATGTCGGTGGTGTGGATGTTTGGTATGATACTGCCGATGATACATCTATTAAACACAACGTACCTATTTTGAGGAGAGTATACCGAAGGGAAACATTGGACCAGGAGTGGGACTTCCTTGAAGAACTATTTAACTAATTTATATCTTCATACCTTTCTCAGACAACTTATAAAAATAGATTTTAAATTTTTTGTTTTTTATTGACTTTATGGCATAAGAATATATAATAATTAAAATAAGAGTTCATTTTTCATTTGCTGAAATATTTTTTGTTTCATTGTCTTCCCTCTTCCAACTTGGTCTGATATTTCTTACATATCTGGCCAATTCACGTAATCTTTCAAAGTCTACAATAGATTTTAAGGAAGATTCAGGATCCCCATGATAAAACATCTTAAATTCACTCTCTTGTTTGTCTCCTTCTTCAAGTTCGATTGAAAGATCAAGAACGGCTACACTTCTCTGGAAATACCATTTATTCACGACATTATTTGATCGGCTTCTCCAAACCACCTCCTTAGGGAACTTTTTGAACATAAGGTTGAAAATAATGTCTGATATTCCCAAAGAACCCTTAAGATGTGGAAGTACTGCGAATTTATCTAAATACACAAATTTAGCATTCTGGGGCCCTTCGTAGGTCAAGATGGCAATGCCTTCATAATCACCAATAACAATTATAGCAGCTATCCTCCCATTAATTCTATTCAAATAATGATGAAGATCTAAGTTCCTTCCAAAACTCTTATCAATAATAGATTTGAATTTAATTAGATCTAGTTTTTTTGATGACTTGTGATGATCTCCTTTGGAATAATCCACAGGGACATGATATTCTTTTGGCAAGTTATCACTATTAAATTGTGTCAGCTGAGAGTGTTCAAAAACCTGGATATCTATACCCTTCTTTAAAACAGTAGTCACAAAAACAGAGTCAGCCCCTTCGAATGACTCCTCATCTGCCTCATAATCGCTAGGCATCTCATACCACACATTTTGATTATTTACTGCTGTTCTACCACCATATATATTTTTGAATCGAGGTAAAGAAGATGAAATAATTGATCTATCAGTAAGCAAATTATGAACCAGCGGGTTAACAGTGTCAGATGGTGATGAACCGGCGTTAATGGTTGTTATAACACCTGTTGATGTAGATGGCAAGTTTGAGAGCACTGTGTTCATCAAATGAAGATTTTCTATATGTTCAAGATATTCCCCTTCTAATGTTATAATGTCCTTTTCTCTAACAAACAACTCCACACGATCGACTAAGTCTTCTGACTTTGGTTGACGTTCATTCAGGACATTCAATGATTGCTTTAGTGATTCGTTTATTTTTCCGTATTCCTGAGACAAGTTTACAAATATGTGTGAATTCTGGTTTCTTTCACCAGAGGGAATACCACCACTTTGGTTTAGAATAAAAAACTTATCGATGTTTATGGAACTGTCTCGAGATAAATGGTCCATGAATTTGATGGGATCCTTTGTTTGATATTGAGTAGCTGTTTGCTGATCATAGACAAATGGTTTAATGATTGGAACAATTCCTCTTGCTGCACAATATTCAGTATCAACAGCACTGCGTAGTACAGAGTGGTATTGCCCATCAAAAGTCTTGGATAACCCATTGCTGAGTAATAACGGTTTTAGCTTAGCCATAGTAAGAATCTTATCCATTCGTTCAATCTCTGTATCAATTCTTCCAGAAGGCAACATCACACACACGGGACTTATTCCCAACAGTTTCAACCGTCTAATTGAGTCAGAGAGCCTGTGCAGTGCCCGACCATTCTGAGAGCTTAGCCCTCGAATAACCAGCAGATAGTAGTAATAGGATTCTGAACCAGCTGCATATTTAGCCAAATAATCTTTCGCCTCCCTCTTAGTTGCTGTAGAATTTAAAACAGATACAATCAGGCTTTTAGACAACGAATTCTGTTGCTCATACCTAAAACCATACTTGAATAGATGACTCCACATCTACTTAGAAGATAAATTTCAAAATTTAATCGTCTTAGAAATCTCCTTCCAAAAGCATTGAACTCTAGATCCTTACTTTTACCAACAGATTAAACTTAAATAGGTCCACCTCATCGCACCTTTTACTTAACTTTCCTTTATTTTCTTATTTTCAAAGCTCTCGGCATCGCAACTTTTTTTTTTTTTTCAAACTTTCTTTTAATGAAAGTCTCATTCTACAACTTCACATGGTTTAACTTAAATGTTCAATTAGGTTTTTGGGTATTTGAAACGGGGAAATACGTTATATTGCTCAATCAGACAATATCTAAGATAAAACCTCTCTAAAATAAGGGAAAAGGTGAGGGAAAAACAAACAAACACACAGCAGAGACGCACGAATTATGGCATTACCTGCACATCTACAAGAGACATTTAGTCCCGAGGAGATTCAGTTTCTGGTGGAAGAGGAGATGGTTAAGATATTTCCAAGAATTACTACTCGTCAGAGGCAGAGAAAAAATGGAGCAGGTCGTAACGAGGTTGAAGATATTCAATTTAGGATGGTGACTACCGAAGATGACGCGTTAAACCAAATGGTAGCGATGCGTTCCACAAAGGTAAAACTGTGGATTGCTCTGCTTCTGAAACAACAGAGCAAATGTAGTATAGTGGCACCTGCGTGGCTCACAGTGAAAGAATTAAACAGAAAGATACAATTCGAGAAATCCGCAACGGATAGATTCAGCGATTTACCATGGAATTGGCTCGTAATGGCCAACCTTCTATTTGCCCGTGCAGCAGATGATTTTCACGATCCTGTACACGAACTCAGAAGCAAAATCCAGGATTTAAGAGAAATCAGACAGACCAAGGTTCTGAGAGGTTTGAAGCAACTCAATGCTTCTCACTTGCAGTTAGATAATTTAAGTCTCCTAGAAATAAATGAACTTCGACCTTTTATTGTACGAACAATGGACAAACTTAGAGATGTTCACGATGCAGCCAACATTGAAGGTGGTGGTGATGATGAAGACGCATATGATGATGATATGTGAAATGACTACTGGTTTCTCCGGTCCTCGGATGCTATATATATACAAATACATATTGTCATGTTGTTATCCTACAACTAACCTGTTGTTCAACTGTTAATAACTGTTTAACAGACCAACAAGTGTAACATTAATAAACTGAAAAATAATAAATGATGTGCATAAATGGTATGTAGTATTTAAAAGCTCTATAAGATACCATGATATATTCCACCTTGTTATATACAAATATTGTTTATTTGGGTAATCAGAACCCAAATCCTCCTCCAAATGGGAAGCCACCAGGGAAGCCACCGCCAGGGAAGCCGCCACCAGGAAATCCTCCTCTGCCGTGATTTGGTCTATAATTATTCTGGGCATTGAATCTAGGCGAACCAGTTCTAATTGAATCGTATTCCTTTCTCTTTTCTTCGTCATTCAAAATTTCATAGGCTTCATTGATCTCAGACATTTTTTCATGATTCTTTTTTTCTTCATCCTCAGTTAGTTTCTTACCTTGTTTATCAGGATGGAATTTTTTTGTTAGATCTAAATATGCCCTTCTTATCTCCTTAGAATTTGCCTCTGGCTTAACACCAAGGATTTTATAGTAGTTTTTAGCTGCTTGATCATTTGTCAACCCATTTTCTTGCTGAAATTGCCTCTGTTGTTGCTGTTGTTGCTGTTGTTGGAAAAACTGCTGTTGTTGACGTTGTCTTTGAGCCTGCTCTTCTCTCCTTCTATTCATTATTTTTTCAATCTGTTTTGAAATTGCCTTTAGATATGGATTTTGTGCGTCCTTGTAGTTATTATTTTCCCATAACTTCAAAATCTGGTTAATAAGGTTTTCACCTTGCCCATTATTTGAAAACTTTTTTAAAGAATTTTTTGCCCACAGGGCAAGGATGTGAGGATATGTGTTTCTCAGCTCTAAAATAGTCTCATCACTTAGTGGAACTCCTTGTGACATACTCTTTTTCATATCTTCCTTAAAATTCCGGCCCAAATTGGACAAAACCTTTTGGCATTGTTGATGAGTCTCTTTCTTATCTAGAACTTTTGCTAAGGAAGCTGCTTGGCACAGTGCCACATCAATATTAACAACAAGATTACTAATAGCCCCATTTAACTCCTTTTCGTTAATGTCAAACTGTTTATTCAAAATTTTCGTTTGAATGGACTTCAAAACTTCATAATTGTTCTTAAAAGTGCTCTTGTAGTTATTTGGTAATAGGGAAGACTTCAAGGTTATCTTATCTTTCAAGTAGAAATTAATAATTGTAGACATCTTTTCTTTTGAACCATCAAGATTTTTATATGTTTCTTCATCCTTTATCTCTTTCAATTCTGGGTTTGCTTTACTCAATTTAGATGCCACAAGCATCAATTCCTTACAAGGCTTGTAATCCATATCGATATTCAGACATTTCCGCAAGTGTGAGGAGCTTCCTTGTGCCAGCGGATCTTGGCCAACAAGGAAAAATTGAATCACTGCGATCTTATGATGCAAAGAGAGTCTTTCATTTAATGATAACGTTGGCATATGTACATCCAGCAATGTTTCAAAATTCTCCTTCATCATCATTATCCTTGTGATATCAAATCCATTTTCTTCAAGCATATTCTTCGATAAGAAATCATTTGCCAGATTTAGATATTCAATGCTGTATGGTGATATTGACTTCAGAATTTCCAATTTAGCTTCAATATCATCATTATTAGGATTCTTTTTTATCATATTTGTAACCTCTACCAAAGTATTCTGAAATCGTTCTCTTCTACTCTCTATGTCAGAAACAGTTTCAGGTTCTAGTTTCTTGGATATCTTGATGGTTGACTCTGTAACATTGTTCCATAAACCAAACTGAATGTATAACTTTTGCAATCTCTTGGCAGTTAACAAATAATAGGAATCTGATAGAGGAATGTCGTCCATTGCATCCAGTATAATCTTTTCAAATGAAGAGATTGCCTTGAAATATTTCCCTGCTGAGAGTTGGATAAGACCATTTTTATAATAGACTTGATGCGCTAGCTTTGTAAGACTCTCATGATCATCCTGGTTAGTTTCTCGAAGACATGCTTCCAGTTTATTGATAAAGCTATCATAGCTGTTAAGCGAACTAATATCATTTTTCAAATCCTGTGCTTCTTTAACCAATGCATTTTTATCACAAGGTATGGCAATTGCCGTGACCAACAAAAGAGAAAGAATTACAAATTGAATTGCACTCCTCATCTACCACCTATTGTTTTTTTGCTTCTTTTTCTATCTTCCAAACCTTCAAAAGATCTTCCAAAAAAAGCTATGAATGATTTTCTTGAGATAGAACAAATGTCAATTGTGATAAGGTATCTCACCCACAGTTAATGTACTTGATAGTTGCGAACCGTAAATCCTTTTGGCTCAATATAACACATGTTAAAGAACACTGAAGAAACCCGTCGATTTTGATCAACCTTGCGCCCGGTTTTTTTTCTTTCTTTTTTTTTTTTTTGGGTGTTCCTGAAATTTATCACGATAAACGTATAAACGTGAAAAATACGTCTTACATGATCAGTGACGCGAAAAGTTTTTTTTTTGTTTTTATTTTTATTTTAAAAAGTTGAGATCTCTTTACGCGTTTCATATTCTTTCAATAAAACTTTTTAATGGTTTACAACATATTTCTATTGATTTGAAGAGACATATATTGCCATTTTGCATACACTAGGTAGTTTTATTAATTGTAATTTTATCAAGCATTGTTAATTGGTATTTTTATAGCAAACGAAGATATTTGGAACTGCAGGGAAACTGAAATTTGTACACAGTTGAGCTTTGGAAAAGGTATATATAAGGATAAACAGGCCTTTGCAATAATAAGATATAGCTGGGAATAATTGTAATAATAAGATATAGCTGGGAATAATTGTAATAATAACTTTAAAAATAAAAACTGAAAACAATGTACATTAAGCGCGTTGTTATCAAGGGTTTCAAGACCTACAGAAATGAGACAGTGATTGATAACTTTTCACCACACCACAACGTTGTACTAGGTTCAAATGGTTCTGGTAAGTCCAATTTTTTTGCGGCTGTACGGTTTGTTTTAACTAATGACTATACGAATCTAAAACGTGAGGAAAGACAAGGTTTGATCTACCAAGGTGCAGGTGCCTCTGTCATGAGTGCATCCGTAGAAATTGTATTACATGATCCAGAACATAGTATTATTTTACCTGGAGGTCACAATAGTAGCGGCGATTCAGACGAAGTCCGCATTAGAAGAACAGTTGGTTTGAAAAAAGATGATTATCAGGTTAATGATAAAAATGTCACCAGGAATGATCTGGCAAGGATGCTCGAGAGCGCTGGGTTCTATATGAATAGCCCTTACAACATTGTTCCTCAAGGTAGAGTTGTGTATTTGACTAACGCTAACGACAATGAAAGACTACAATTATTAGAAGAAGTTGTAGGCGCTAAATCATTTGAAGTGAAATTACAGTCATCTTTGAAGCAAATGGAAGATACAGAACAGAAACGTGCACAGATTGCTACCGACATGGAAGAACTTGAGGAAAAACTAGATGAAATGGAAAAAGAACAGAAAGAATTAGAAAAATATAACAGTCTTGAACGTGACAGAAAAGTTTTACGCTATACTTTACATGATAGAGAGCTAAATGACATTATTGGTCAAATAGAATCTTTAGAAGGTGACTATAACGATACAATTGGCTCGTCGGAGAAATATATTCAGGAATTAGATAAGCGTGAAGTACTGATACAACAAATTACTGAGGAAATAAAAGCGATCAAGGCCTCATTGAAGCTGAAGACAAACACAGATTTAGTTCAATTAAGATCCCAAGATGACGACTATCTAGAAAATATTGAAAATCTCAAATTAAAAATCGCTGATATCAGAAGCCAAATAAAAGCTAACGAGGAGCAACACTCTAACGATAGGAAGAACCTACAACTGTTGCAAGAGATAATAAATGAAAAATCTGCAAGGAAAGAAAAAATACTACCTCGTTTTAACGAATTAAGAATGGAAGAGACCAAATTCAAAGTAGAGCTTTCGGAATTAGAAAACAAGCAAAATAATTTACTCTTAAAAAAAGGTAATTATGCCAAGTTCTCGTCAAAGGAAGAACGAGATGCATGGATTAAATCACAAATTGAGGAACTATCCTTATCAAATGAAAAACTTTCCTCAACTAAAGAAGAATTAGAAAAAGAAAGAGAGGAAGTAAATAACAGACTAAACCAGATAGAGAATGAGATAGAAGAACTTTTGGACTCTATCAATGGACCAAGCATAAATGCAGAACGTGAAGATGTAGAAACCGAACTTCAGAACTTAAAAAATGGCTACACCTCCAGTATTGATAAAAGGAAGGAACTATGGAGAAAAGAGCAGAAAATTCAGGTAATGTTTGACTCGTTACTGAATGATGTAAAGGAAAACGAGAGGAATTTGGGTGAAACCATGGATCGATCTTTGGCTAATGGGCTAAAGAACGTTAGGGAGATTTGCGAAAAGCTGAATCTACCCGAAAATGCAGTCTTTGGAACTGTTGGAGAGCTTATTAAGGTGAATGAAAAATACAAAATTTGTGCAGAAGTAGTTGGTGGTAACTCTCTTTTCAATGTTGTTGTGGATTCTGACGAAACCGCTACAATAATAATGAACGAATTATATCGTATGAAAGGTGGAAGAGTAACATTTGTCCCTCTTAATAAACTGAACAGAACAACACAACGCATTGAATATCCGTCCAGCTCTGAACATGCTTGCACACCTTTGATAAAGAAGATTAAATATAATGAAATGTTTGATCCAATCGTTCAACATTTGTTTGGGAGAACTTTAGTAGTCAAGGACCTAGCAGATGGTCTAAAATTTGCAAAACAGTATAAGCTGAATAGTATTACATTAGATGGTGACCGTGCTGATAGAAGTGGGGTGTTGACTGGTGGTTATTATGATCAGTACAAAAAGTCAAGGCTGGAATCCATGATGTTAGTGTCTCATTCTAAGGAGCAATTGTCAAAGATCGAAGAAGAATTAGAAAATGTCCATACTGAAATCCAATCATTAGACAACACTATAGACAAATTAAACGGTAGCATTCGATTAGTTGCTAATAGAAAAGAAGCTATTCTGATGAATATAGATGGACTGCAGAACCAATTGAAGAACAAAGAAAATGAAAAGTCACTATTACTACAGAGAAAGGAAAACTTCGTAAAGAAACTGGAAAATACTCACATTACTATCAAGTTAAATGAACAAAAACTTATCAGCCTGGAAGCAGATTTAAAGAAGCAATTTGATGCTGAGCTATCTCATCAAGAAAAGGAAGAGTTAAACAAACTAGGAATTAATATTAGAAAAATCCAGGACAATATAGATGTTACAATGGAAACCCTCGAAGAAATAACTACCGAGATGAACTCATTAGAAGCTGAATTAAATTCAAGGTTAATTCCCCAATATCAAGACATCAAAGATAAATTAGCGGAATCATCAGACGCTATCATCGACGAATTATCATCAACCTTAACTACTTACGAAAAGGAACTAGCTACTTTTGAACGCGAAAGAACTAATCATGCCAATGATATCAACTCTATTGAAACAGAATTGGAAAATTTAAATGCTGAAATAACCAACAAAGAAAAGTTACTTGAAAATGCGAACAATCAACAACGACTATTGATCAAAAAATTAGATGAGTTCCAGAAAGATGTTGAAAAGACGATGATAAAGAAAACTACCTTAGCAACAAGAAAAGAAGAAATCCAGCAAAAGATTAGGGAAGTGGGCCTCCTTTCTGAAGATGTATTGGAAAAATTTAAAGATTACTCCGGAGAAGAGCTTCTATCAAAATTGAATGAAACCAATAAAAATATAACTAGCATGAGAAATATCAATAAAAGAGCATTCGAAAACTACAAAAAATATCATGAGAAACAAATAGAATTGATTGAACGTGCGAAAGAACTCGATGACTCAAAGAGCTCTATTCAAGAGTTGATAGTGAAACTGAAGCAGCAAAAGGTCACTGCAGTTGATAAAACTTTCAATAAGGTTTCTAATAATTTTACTACGGTGTTCGAAAAAATTGTTCCAAGAGGTACTGCCAAGCTAAATATTTATAGCAATAAACAAAGTTTGAATGAAAAAGATGGTGATATCGATATGGATGAAACGCAATCAGATGACTATCTTTCTCATTACCAAGGCGTCTCAATTTCTGTATCTTTTAATTCTAAGTCTGATGAACAACTAAAAGTTGAACAATTATCTGGTGGGCAGAAAACTGTTTGTGCTATAGCTTTAATATTAGCGATACAAATGGTAGAGCCTGCACCATTTTATTTGTTTGATGAAGTAGATGCAGCCCTTGATAAACAATATAGAAACTCTGTGGCTCAGACTATATCTGATTTGGCTAAGAGGGCCCAGTTTATTTGTACTACTTTTAGATCGGATATGATTGAAGTTGCCGACACCTTCTACCGTATTAGATATGAGAATAAGCAATCCTCAGTTCATGAAGTTAACAAACAAGATGCTATCCGATTCTTAAAAGGTGGAAATAAGATGGCCGAGATTTGAGCACTTTCCCGTAACATGATTAAGTTATTTTTGCTTCGCAGTTTTTTTAATCGTACTTTCTATATGTGATATACATACGTATGTCTTTTTATCTTCTTATTATATTATATACTCAAAACATATTCAATCATTTCTATGGGATTAATTGTTTACAAGGAAACATGAAATTCTGAAATATCTGTAAAAAATAAGAAATATTCTATGTAAAGTTAAATAAATGCTATGAAATTAAAAAAATAAATTTTATCATGATACATGGGTAATTATGTTCTATCTTGACAGTCATCACTTCTTCCTAGAATCTTTAATCAAAGATGCGAAACCAGTTGATTTCTTCCTCTTCTTTAATACTGAATTTGCTGACTTAGCACTAATAAAAGAGTTATTCTTGTTTTTCTTAGATGATTGAGAGGATCTTTTTGTCATTTGATTAGATTGTGCTTGTGAGGAGGCATCTGAATCTGAATCTGAATCTGAATCTGAATCGGAGTCTGAGTCCGAGTCTGAGTCCGAGGTAGAATCCGAGTCCAACTCAGACTCCGAACTGGAATTTGAAGTCGAGCTTGAATTTGTATCAGAAATTTCGGTATCTGAAGCAGTTTGATTTTCAGGAGCTACTGATTTCGCACCAGGAGGATGAAAAATTCCTGGTGGAATACTTGACGAAGACTTACTAGCCTGATTCCCCTTAAGCACATCATTTTGCTGCTTTGTTTCGTTGATTTTTTTGTTATTTTTTGGCACTGATCCGGTAGACTTTATTTCTACAAACTTCTTACCCAAACTTGTATCTCTAACGTCAGGGATCCCTCTAGAAACTAAGTCAGAGAGCGAACTCAAAGATGGTCTTACCTTCTGAGGTAACCCAGTTAGAAGCCCTTGAGACTTTACAGGAGGACCTTCAGTTGTGTTTGGTTCATCCTTTTCCTGTGATTCCTTCACATTTTTATTCTTTGCATTTGACTCTTTTACTTTCTCTGAGTCTTTCTCAGCGACAACGTTTTTGAGAATGACAGGTTCCTTGGGTTTAGTTACAACAAGACGTCTCGATTTTTTAAAGTCATCATCATCATCGTCATCATCTGATGAGGAAGACTCGTCTGAGGAAATGGAAGAATCTTCAGAAGAGCTTTCTTCAGAGGTTGTCTCTTGGGATTCTGAGACGTTTTGACGGTTAAAAGCTGGTGTAGACTTAGATCCGATAGAGGTCTGAGTTTCATTCACAGGTACACCATTATTAGGTTTTGGCAGCTTTTTATTTTTACTTTCAGACAATATTCCATTGCTATTAGAATTAACTTGCTCAACCTTCTCAGCAGGGGATTCCGCAACCTTCTCAGCAGGTGATTTCAAATAATTTTTAGCAGGAGACTCTAATGTTTCCTTAGAAAATACCTTTCCAGGTGATTTCATAGTTTCCTTCCCGGATGATTTTGTTTCATTTTCCATTTTTTTATCGACACCATTGTGACCATTCGTTGCAGAAACACTTGACTTTTCATGATTGTAGTGAGTAGTGCTCGATGATTTAGGTTGTTCCCTAGTCGTATCACTTTTCACTCTTGATGCTTCTATTTCACCAGCATCATTCGACAATTCATATCGTTGCTTACTCGAATCTTGCATATGCGTTTGTTGTATTTCCTTAGTTCCATTCATTTTTTTGTTTGTTTTGGGTGATAACGCTATGCTGCTTCGAAAATCATTTAAATGTTCTTTGGCCTTATCACTTACTACTTCACCTATCTTCTTTCCTGTGGTCAAGTTCTTGTCATGTGAGACAACGCCATTTGCATTTTTATCAAGTACTGATATACTAGCATCTAATGATTTCAAAATACGAGCCATGTCACCGTGCCTATTATTCTCTAAGATCTTAGCAATAGCATTCTTAGTTTCTTTATTGTCACCATTTTGAAGCAAAAATCTAGTTTTTAAAAACTTTTCTGTACTGTCAAATTTCTCTTCTCCATCATCCGTACTGTGATTAGACTTCAGAGGAGCTGTGATCTCATTTTTAGCCATATGATTTTCACTATTTTTTTTAGGACTTTTTGGCGGTAGCACCTTAGCAATAACCTCACTAATTGGTGTGGTTTTTTCAACTGAAGGAACCGGCTTACCTGAATTATCATCAAACTTTTTTGAAGAGTTCTTTCCAATACGAATTATATTATCCAATCTTTGTTTTAAGATATCTGCAGGGCTATTGTTTTCATTGGTTGATTTAAGTGATTTTTCGTTTTTTGGAATAGTCATCGAGTTTTTATTATTTTTGGAATCATTCGGAGGCAATTGATTTCTCACTAATGAAGAAAGATCTTGTGATTTTTGTCCACCTTCATTCTTATTTTCTCTATGGATTTTATTAACCAAATTATTGAAGTCTGCCAGAGACTTCGAAATTTCAGAGGGCGTTGGTCCCTTATCTTTACCTACACTAACATTTCTTGAGATGAAACTACCTGAGTAATTATTTTTTTCCGGTAATGTAGATGGTGTTAGATAAACTCTTCCTTGAGATAGATCTTTAGAATCAACATCATTTTTATATTTTTCATCATGTCCACTCTGTATATTTGAAGTGCTTTCATTGACAGGCGGTAGAGCCTTTGCTTCAGGTGTTGTCTTTTTCAACTTAATGACAAATTCAGAGCCTTGAGAACTTATTAATTCATCATTTGGTGATATATTATTAGATGTTCCATCAATATTGTTACTTTTTTGTTCCTCATTAGATGTTTTCAAATCAACAACAGTTTCTTTTAATGGATGTAACTCTGCTAGATCCTTTCCCTTTCTTCTAGTTACTCTGGATGGTCTTGGCGGAGGAGAAGCTGGTTCTCTAATAGGCTCAATCTCATCATCACTAAGTGTCTCTGACAGGGAGTCAGACGAATCATCAGATGAATAATCAGCATGCTGAACTGTAATCTTTTCCGAATCACTACCGCCTTCCTGTAGTGCTTTCGGTAAAGAATTGGGCTTTGGATGAAGAGTTGATTCAGCGTTAACGGCTTTTCTTATCTTTGCAGGAGGAAAATCAGGATACAATTTTAGGAGGTCGCGTCTAATTGATTCAGGGACGCTATTCTGGTCACCTTGCATGACTTTGAGAAGCTCATCTCTCTGAAAAATCTTTTTTTGCGCTCTACTTCTGGTGGCATGCTTGCGAGGGACGTGCAACACAGTTGAGTTGGCTTCTTCATCGTCGTCTCTTTCATCCGAGGAGACACCATCGGGACCTTCATTTTCAGATTGCACATATTCATCACTACTTGTTGATTCTTCTGAAGAACTCTCATTGTTACTTGATGAATCATTATCCAAGTGAACCTCCTCTCTCGATGCTTTGCCTTCTCGGTTTTTTTTTGAACCAATATCGTACTGATAAGATTTTTTTTTCTCCTCATTTTCAGATTCTGTATTAGTCTTCGTACTTGAGTTTTCAGAGTCATCTGTTAATACTCTATCATTTATTTTGTTCGGTCTAGAACTCTTTGAGATGGCCGGTAGTTCAGCAAGGTGCACATCATCTTTTAATTGATGACTTCTTAATGGAGAACCGTTATTATCAGCAATAGATGTTTGGCGTTGCAAGTGGTTTCTAGTACCATTTTCTGTAGCAGCATTGCTTGAGCTTGTGCTATCATCTGAATAGTAGTTTTCTTTTTCAATGTATGGTTTTTTCATCGGTATTTTATCAGGCTTTGGTGGTAAAATGCTTGACGGACTTGATGGTCCCTCTAATAATTCCTTCTCCATTTCAGCAATTTTAGGTTCTGGAATTTGGAGCATTCCAGAAACAATCCTGGACGGTTGAATTGGCTCCTTTAAATTATGATTGGAAAATGTCAATACTGATTCGTTTCCTAGGTGTTCAGAAATAACTCTTTGGCCTGTAAGTGTAACTCTATTTGGGGTCATATTTGGTACTATTGGTGTACCCGAAAGAAGCCTTTGTTGCCTAGATTTGTCTGGGTCCACCGTTTCAGATCTAGATACAGTGTCGTCATCCATTAAGCTAGATTTAATTCTTTTATCGTTATAATCTATACCTGAACTTATTCTGATTGGAGGGGATTTTGGCTGACTTGGTGGAGGTAAGAAGGATCTATCAGCTACATCTTCTTCGTCTGAGTTTTGAGGTTCGAAAGCTCTTGATGGTGGATACAATTGTCTGGCTAGGGGTGTTGATATTCTAGCATTTGCTTGTGGCCTTATAATCGAAGAAGATGGTTGTCTTTTCTTGGCTACTGTAATTGATCCGGAAAAAGAAGGCAGCTGTTGCTGCTGTGTCTGTGGTTGTTGCGAAATATGAAGTGTATCCAGTTTTTGATTTGGATCAGAGTTATTTAACTTTCTTCTCTTTGCTGATCTATAAGAAGATACTGGTGCTGTTTCTGTTATATTAATTTCATCATTAAGAATTACTCGAACAGTGTTATCTACATTAAACACATCCTTTACCAAAAATTCAGGATCCAAGTCACAATGGTTACTGTCTTGCAAACTTAGAATATCAATTTCATCTTCTAGAGATGGATACATCTTTTCGCATTTTTCAATGATCTCATTTGACAGCTCTAGTAACGAATTTGATGATTTTGTGAAAAGCAGGAACTTCTTCAACTTTGATTGGGTATAATGGTTTGGAAATCCTAAAACACTATTACTACGTGTCAATCCAGGATAGAAAGAATTTTCCATCTGTTGTGATGCATTCATGGTACCGTTTACTCTAGTTGAAAATATTTGGGATTGGTCAGCAATTGAGTTATTTGCGATGCTGTTTGTATAATTTACCGATAGGTTTGAATTTTGTGCACTTGGTGGCACCAAAATCACTTGTAGTTTATACATCTTATCTTATTCTGAGTCCTTAAATATTTTTTCTTGTTATTATTTGCCTTTCAGTAAAAATGTAAATGAAGATCAATGGTGTATTCACTCTTCTAACCCAAGAACCTTATTTGGTGATATCTAAAAAACAAAGAGATAAACGATAAGAAATTGTCAGATGAGTCTTTTTTTTATTATTTTTTTCAGGATTAAGACCTCTTAGTTATATTTGTGGTCCTATTTCTTTCTTTTCACGTTAACTTTGTTCCTTCTTTTTAAGTTTCTGCCAATTCAATTCGATGAGGAGAATACTGACCAAAAACAAAACAAAAAAAGTACTAAAAAAGAGTACAATAAAAATAAAGTATGTTTAACGAGTAATTAAAACAATACCCTTTGTCAGCAAATTTTATTATTCTAATAAAACAAAGAATTGCTAAGAATCAAACAATGAAATGATGAGTACAAACTTAAACAACCCTACTAAAATTAATCCAATAAATTTTTCACTTTTTGTTCAATCGTAATGATTTTGCAAAAGCCCTGAAAAAAAAATCAAAAAAAAAATACTGAAGCGATGAGATCACATTTAACGATATTATGATCTGTCTGTCAATAAAAGTCGTACCAACAATTGATGGTATATCACATATTATTTCAGTATATTGCTATTTGAACTATAATAGTTTATAGAAGGGTATACTACTACATGTACTATTACTAATTGTAACATGAATGGCTAAAAATAAAAATAATGGAAAAAAAAAGTTTGGACGAGTCCGGAATCGAACCGAAGACCTCTCCCATGCTAAGGGAGCGCGCTACCAACTACGCCACACGCCCATATTGGATCTTGATATCTCTGATAGAGATTGGAAATACATACTGTATGATATACAATTCTACTCTGTTATGCTCATATGAATTTTAAGTAATATATATATATATTGTAATGGTAAATATTTCGTATAAATAATTTCAACAAAGGTATGGAATTTATATATTAATTACAAGATCTATTGTCTGGATGTTATAGAGTTAGCTAGATAGTATTTTATCAATTAGGCGTTCAACTTTTGCTCAATGTAATCAACTGATGGCACAGAAGCTGTATTACCTAGGGCAACTATAGAGACAGGTTTGTCCTTTAATCTGTAGTTTGCCCACATAACAATATCATCCTTTGTGATTTTGTCAACCTGTTCAAAAACTTCTTCTGGCGATAATCTTTTCCCTGTTGTGACAATTTGTCTACCCATATCTTCAACAATTGCGGTGGTATCATCAAGTGATAGCAAGAGTGCTGCCTTTAGTTGAGCTTTTGCTCTGTTCACTTCATCATCTGTTATATTTCCTGCTTTTATTCTGCGCCATTCTTTGAGAACCTCGTCAATAAATTCCTTTACATTGTGTTCTTGAGAGTCAGTGACAATATACATACCCCACAAACCAGTATCAGCATATGAAGTAGAGAAAGACATGTAAGAGTTAGCCAATGTACTTGAACCCTTATTTACCGCAACAGCTAGAGGCGAAGGTGCGTTTGTGCCTGTACCTACCGCTCTATCCCAATTACCAACAATAGCTTGTGTGGCTAGAGCAATGAAGTAGTCTGGGGCCGACCATGAGACACCCTCTAATGCAAGGGCAATATGCGTAGTAGGTAGGGTATTTTCTGGGATCAAACGTTGTCCTCTGTAGAAAACTGGTAATGGACCACGAGGAGAACCCAATGGCATTGGGGAATCGGATTTAGGAATGTGGCCTAGATATTTCTGAGCATATTCTACCAGCTCATCATGATTTACAGCACCTGCACCTGCAAGAACCATTCTATCACCCTTATAATTCTTAGTTATGTATTCCTTCAAGTCTTTTCTGGTAATAGACTTGATATTCTTGATAGGACCTAAAATTGATCTGCCTAGTGGCTGGTCTTTATAAGCTATCTCGTGCAAATGATCAAAAACTACTTCATCATACATTTTATCAACTTCTTCGCTCTCTCTTATAATAACATCTCTTTCTCTTTCAATGGCCTTTGGGTCAAGCACTGATCTAGTCAAAATATCACTTAATATATCAACTGCACGAGGTACATCATTTTCTAGAGACTTCGCATAATAAACTGTATTTTCTCTTGAGGTATATGCATTTAGATGGGAGCCAATGTTTTCAATCTCAAGCTCAATGCCTGTCTGTGTTCTATTTTGTGTACCTTTAAAAGCCAAATGCTCCAAGAAGTGAGCTGTACCATTATTCTTTTCATTTTCCGCTCTTGAGCCAGCATCAACAAATATACCCACCGTAGCTGTTGATTTATTTGGAATACATTCACTCGCCACTGTCAGTCCATTAGGCAGCACCGATGTCCTAGTTAAAGGTAAAGCATTGCGAAGCACCCTACTCTGACTAAGTTTCCTTACACTCCTCAAATTTCTAATTGCTTGACGAAACATATTATAGTTTTTTTTTTCTAAAAATTTTCTAAATATTTTGTTGCAAATCACCGATATACTTGATTAACTTGAATCCTTTCTTCTTAAATTCTCCTGATTAGTAGGTTGGTTATGATTTTATTTTCTGCGAAACTTTACAATACCATAAAACAGACTTAGATATGTAGATGTGAATAATAAAAAACAACAACAACAAAACACACCTAATAAATATAGCTGATCTTCGATTAGTTAAACTGTTTAACTTATATAGCCAGAGAGTTTCTCAAAAATATGACTAAGATTATTTATAATACCTATATATATTTTTTGCTAAAACCGATTCGAGGCTTCTAGAATTTCAAGATGATTACCAAATCTTGTAATTTTATACGTAAATATACAGGTGCTGATGATCGTATGTATTGATATAAAACACAGTATAAGTCTCACCAAGAATTTATACAAAGATGATGATTGATCTCAGGTATAAAATATCCTTCATTTGTTGTAATTGAGTCCCACATAGATCGATCCTGCAGTTGTATAGGGATGAGATGATTTTGGGAGGTTCTTCCTATTGTCGTCTCTATAAATGCTGAGTGCAACGCAATTTGATCTGGGTTATGCATATCCTGTTCGCTGCCATATTTCTGATCATATAATATAGGACTATTCAATAATCCTGAAAGTTGTTTCCTGATTTGGTGCTTTTTCCCTGTTACTAATTCTACAATTAAACAATTATTTTGGACTCGTTTATATTTAGTCACCATATTATCTGATTTGAGTACTCCTGTTGGAGGGTATTGAGTTAACTTAGAAGATTTCCCTGGGTCTACCATGGCAACATAACGTCGCACCAGACCGTATCCTTTATTACCTCCATATTTCAAGTTTCGGCCAAACATAGTAGCAGCATTTTTAGTTTTAGCTATAAGCATCCCACCAGAGACACATGCATCCAGACGATGAACAGTGCGCCATTCTCTAGTGTCAATATCATGATTTTCACACTGTTTGACCAACTCATCAAATAGTACTGGCCTGCTGTCTTTTCGAAGTCCCGGTTGTGATAAATATCCAGGAGGTTTATATACCACCAGATAGTGTAAATTCTCAAATAAGACAGACAATTCTCGTCCCTTCATAATGAGATTTTTACTTAAACACTTAAAATCAGTACCATCATACTATGAATTTTATCATAAGAATATGGGTTGACTTCTTTCTATCTGCTAGTAGTGATATAAGCTGTTCAAAAAGAAATTCTGTTTTGCAATTCTGAAGATTAAAAGCACTTGCTCTACAAAAAAAAAATAAAATACGAAAATAAAAAAAAAATTAGAAATTGTCATAACTTGAATTCTATTTATATGAATTACTAAATTACGTATATTGTTTTAGACTAAATTTCATATTACTCATGAAGGTATCATGATTGAAATCCTCCCTATTCGCAATATATGTCTGTATGATGCTTCTATTGACATGTGCCAAATGACCTTCTTTAGTTAGGGAATCTAACAAGTCCGGTTGAACTGTGAATAAGTTGGCTAGTTCTCTCAAGGAAGCAAACTTGTTTGATAAAGGTTGAATACCCCAGTCATCAATAGCAGTCTGATAACCAATAATATCCTTTGTGACAATAATACCACCAGCAGAGTTAACTTGGAATTTACCGTAGTGATCAATAAGTAGTCTATATAGATCATCACCAATAGAGGTCAAGAATGTAGTCAAATTTTGTGATTTTAGATATTCACTTACTTGTGAATGTGTACTGTTCAATAGATTAACAATCTCCACAGCAGGTTGGGTATCTTGATCTAGCAGATCCAGAGATTTTGGTAGAAAATCTTTTTTCTTCTGTTTAGATAGGGAGTTAGAAAATTTAGTTGAGAAAACTTGGAAGATTCCTTCTATGATAATATTGATCATCGTTTCACAGTTTTTAATTTGGGAGTTGGTAGCCATAATGACCTTCTTCTTAACATCTGGGTAATTACTCAACAACGGCAGACAAACAGATTTAATTAGTGTTGATAAGAGACTTAAAATTTCAGTGCTGATAGACACATATTTTAGTGCTGAAAGATCAATTATATCAGTTTTGGTAATGTCAATTCTGGTTATAGTAGCATATGCTACCTCTAGGGAATTCTTAACATAAGAACCAATTATACCCATGGAAGCAAGCTCTAGTATTTCAAATAAACATGATGTAGCCTTATTAGGAACCAGTTCCATTACACGTGCAATTGACTCAACAATACACTTGATCATGGAATCAACAGTTTCCAAGTTAAATCCGTCGTCAAGTGGTACCATACCTTCACCATTTGAGTTTTCTCCATCTTTTGCCGCATTGGAACGTGATACTGGTAGCTTGTCTCTATCTAAGTGTGATTTAATAAAAGTGTTAAACTGTGATAGTTTACTATTTGAACTGTTTTCATTGGATAGTTCATTTATTCTTGCCTCAGGTATGTCATTCGAGATAGACTTATATTTGTTAGTCAGTAATTTCTGCCTAATTTCCTTTTCATGAGTGGTGTTAAATGCTGATGTCATTTCTATCAATATCAATTCCAGACTTCTCTTCTCGATATCGAAGTACTTTGACCTATCATAGATGTATCTGGAGAAAAAATCAGAATAACATTGTTCAAGGGTAGATTGTAAGCTAGCCTCATTATCTACTTCTAGCAGTTCAAAATAATCAGACAAATCTTTCACGAATTTCCCAATCAAAGTATACAGGGCATGCAGAGTTCTGACATAGGCTAAATGTGATACCGACAATGCTGAGTTTAAAAAGAACTCAAATCTGGGCTCAATCTTTTGTGCAAATACACGTTGGACAAATAATTGGATAACGTAAGCAGCACTATCTTCAAACACTCTTTTCACAACCTTTGATTCGTTTTTCACAACTTCTAGAATTTCGTCCATCATATCTACCAAGCCTTGTGAGTAGATGACACCATGGTAGTTAGGATCCATTAAACTATTTTTCGTTTCTTCATTTAGAAAAGATGAGTCCATAGATTCGGGGTCAATGATTTCGCCAGAGTCAATGAAAAAGTTATGTTGATTGATGAAACTTTGGATAACATTGATACCGCCATTATAGTGATTCAGAATCAAAGCAATTTCGTTAAGCTGGTTGAAGTTATTGTCCTTATAGGCGTTATTAAATTCAGTCAACATTTGTTTCTCCATATCCTCTGCATAATTCTCAATGAGCTCCGTGGCCTTCTTAGTCGATTCGATGGAATTTGTCTCTACTTTCTTCGATAAGATTAATAGGTTTTTCATTAGGATTGCGGCGTTTAGCCTGTTGATCAACTTCTTGGAGTTCTTTAAGTTGTCCAGGTACTGCGACTTCCCTTCCTTCCAGAAATAGTTGTACTGTATAATCAGCTCTATGGATTTGATGTAGTTCTTCTTCTTCTTGATTGAGTTCTGCAGTTTCTCACTCAATGGGGATATGAGTTGGTTAATAGAGGTCAGCTTGTTATCCAGATGGTTGTAGTTATCTATCAGCTGGGTCAAGTCTGAGGACAGATCCAGGATCCTGTGAGAGTACTTCAGCTCCTGCCTGGCCACTGTCTCCGCGACAGTCATCTTCTCATTATTCATCTGGCTCTGCAAGTTGGTCAGCTCCTTCAATGTCGACTCAAACGTTCTAATATACGGCTTAGGGTCCAGTTTCTTATTCCACGACGAAGACACAACGTCATCTTTGTCTTTACTCAGCTCCTGCACAAACTCATCCACCGTTAAACCACCCAAAAAGTTATTCGTATCAAGTATTAGCTTCTTCCACTTGGGATCTAATTCATAAAGTGAGTTCATAGTCTTTGTTCTCCTTCCTTAGAGGGGCTAGTTCTGTTATTTTAATTATTTTAGCATCAACAATTGAGATTAACAACATCCATAAAAGGTTGGAAATAAAGGAAGCTTCTATAAAAAAGGGACTCTTCCTCCTTCCGCGCCGTCCCCCAACGAAAAAATTTAGATATTTAGACCCTCGTGACCAGTTACGTTAACTGTGATGTTGGTTATTGTGTCAGTCACACACACAAAACTACTGGCCATATAAAAATAGTGTAATTTCTATATATTTTCATGTAGTATATAGACTGTTATAAACTTGTTTTAACGTTTATTATAATTATAAATTACGGTAGAGCCCTCAATTAGACAAATAATGAATCTACTGTTCACCGTTAGAGGATTCCTGCTGGAACTATCCATTGCCTTCAGATTAGTGTGCTGCGGCTACAACATCAACATGTCATACTGAGGCTTTGCTCAACAGATCACTGCAAATCGAACTTGAACTTTTATAAGATTTTTTAGACATGTGACCATCACATATAACGAAACGCGTTGGTCGTTCGCGTTTTTTGTGTTGAATTTTTTTTTTTTTGCTTTCGACCAAATTTTTTTTTTGGAGGAGGAGGGGAAACTGATCAACACTTCTTTATTATATTTATTGGTTATTTTAATTATTGTCTTCAATTGACAGAGAAGAACAAGAAACAAAACAGAGAAACCCCCAAAAGGAGAAATGATGAAGGTTGCTGCTCTTTTCATGCTATTTGTGGCTCTAGTGCAAGGTCACAACGTGTTATTGCCTCCACATGGTCGCAGATGTTTTACGGAGAAGCTAGGAGCAGGTGATGAGTTGTCTATTACTTTCCAATTCGGTGACAGAGACCCAGAGTCCAGTCACCAATTGACTGGTGACTTCCAAATGTTCGGTAACGGCCACAACAACCTGCTGAAGTCCCTAAGAGATGTCTCTCACGGTGAAGTTGTCTTCACTGCTCCAAATGCTGGCCAATTTGAGTACTGTTTCTCCAACGAGAACTCCAATATCAAGACTAAGGACGTCACCTTCAACATGCACGGTGTTGTCTACGTCGACATTGACGATCCAAACGCTAACACCTTGGACAGCGCCGTTAGAAAGCTAGCTAAGTTGACCAACGAGGTCAAGGACGAGCAAAGTTACATCGTCATCAGAGAGAGAACCCACAGAAACACCGCCGAATCCACTAATGACCGTGTCAAGTGGTGGTCCGTTTTCCAATTGGGTGTTGTCGTCGCCAACTCCTTGTTCCAAATCTACTACCTAAAGAGATTCTTCGAAGTCACTTCATTTGTCTAGAGTCTACCTACCCCCCACCCCTCCCTCACATCATATATATATCATGCCTATAAAAAATATATGCCATTGAAAAATAAAAAAAAAATAACATATTAACATATAATATCATATAAAAAAAGCTGATCTGTAGTTTCAAGACTACATGTACAAATTGCAATTTTAAAACTTGCCAAAAAAAAATTAATGCCATTTCCTAGAATCGAACCAGGGTTTCATCGGCCACAACGATGTGTACTAACCACTATACTAAAATGGCATATTAATTGAGTTGTTGATTTTTGTAGCAGAGAATATCAGAAGGTTTCTTACCCCTAAATAAATACATGCATTTAATAATTTTATCTATTAGATTGTATAATCCTTTATCCTTTTTATACATTGACATATTGATAAACAATTTCGGTTTATGTTTTTCACACTTTTTTCGTTCTTGCTCTAGCAATTTTGTTTTGTTGAGTTTTCACATGAAGCCCATTGAGGAAAACAAATAAAAAAAAATTAAGGACTACCAAAAAGGTGGCAAGTTTGTTTGAGACAAAGGGTACACGAAGGGGAGGGAACAGTTGTATTCACTTACTTTCCATTTGCAATTAAAAGGATATTAAAACTACAAGATAATAAAAAATGTCGTCTCCATTTAGGGATGCCTTCGATAAGGCGCTCTCCAATTTCTTAAATCCGAGAACCCAAGATGAAGCAGGAAATAGTGAGTTGGATCAGGTATTTAGCAAGATCAATGGTGTGATTGCTAATAAGCAATCTGACATTACAAGGATTTTTGATAGGTGGACTGATAAGACTACTTACTCGCTGACCAGGTTGATTTCGCAACATCCTACCCTGTATGTGTCTGCTTGGATGCTCGTCGTGGCGCTTGTGGTCATCATGTTGGGTTCTTTCACTTCTGTGAAGTCAATTCCTCATACAGCGCTGCCTCCTACTAGATATGACCCATTGTTTGATCCTACTGATTTTGATTTGGACTCTGAGAGTATTATCATTCGTAAGAATGAAAAGGATGCAAAGAAGAAGAAAGACGGTCATAAACTAGCAAATTATAACAAAGTGGACGTGAAGCATGCGCTGCTATTACCTTTGTCATGTGGTATCGTCTTGTTGTCGCTATATTTTTTCATTACCAGACTCAAATTGAAATGGCTATCAATTATCGAAAAAACTCTAACTTACCAGTCCACATTTTCTCACGTTTTCGCTGGCTGTTTTGTTGTCAGTTATCTGTTACAAAGTGTTGTCAGAAATTTCTGCTACCTATTCTCTATCAATCCTCTAAGAATCATCCCAAGATACCGTATTACATTGTCAGATGATAACAAAGATATTAACCAAGCTGGTTTTATTTCTAACTTTGGATACAGGGACCACTTAAAGGGGCAGCTTCAAAACAAGGAAAGAATTGCAAAAATCAAAGAAACCTCTTGGGAAACACACTTGTACAGAAGGGAATTGAGAACTCCAAATGATATCAAGGCTGACAAACAGATGTTAAATATTTATATGTCTGATTCTATCATTTTCGGATTTATCTTTTCCTCTGTCGTTTCTGTGTTGTACTATTTGTTCCCAAGAAATTGGATCATCACCAATATAGTAAGCATTAATCTGTCAATATGGACTATCTCCCAACTAAATTTGAAGAATCTAAAATCTGGGTTTTTTATACTGCTAGTGTTGTTCTTTTATGACATATATTTTGTTTTCTGCAACGATGTCATGGTGACAGTAGCAACTAAGTTGGAATTGCCATTTAAGCTATCCATCCCTGTCAGTTATAACGTAGCTACAAAAAAATTCGGGTTTTCATTTCTTGGTCTTGGTGATATGATTATCCCAGGTATGTTCATTGCTATGTGCTATAAATTCGATATCTGGAAGTGGCATTTGAATAATGTTGATCGCGAATTTCACCTCTTGAATTGGCGCTATATTGGAACTTATTTTGTCACTTCTTTGATTGCTTATGTTATTGCTATGATTACTTGTATGGTTGGTCTCAACGCTTTTAACGTAGCCCAACCTGCCTTATTGTACATTGTACCATATTTACTAATCTCGGTTATCCTTGTTGCATATTTGAAAGGTGATCTACCGGAACTGTGGAACTTACAGTACGATGTCATTGAAATTGACGATGAACAATTAGAATCCTCTACAGGTGAAAAGAAGGACTTTGTAACCTACTCGGACCTTATTGAGTCAGAAGTTTCTCAAGATGATGCAGATGATAACTCTGATGATTACGAATTGACCACTGAGGACGAAGACGAATCAGATGAAGAATTGGATGATGAAGAATCAGAATAAACTATCAGTACAATAAATGAATATGCATTTCCATTAAAATATTCTTAATTTTTTAGTATTAGTATTAGTATTAGTATTAGTATTAGTATTATAATCTATAATCATTTTTACTATATTTAAAATATTTTTAATATATCTATATCCTTGACTATTAAATTAGTTTATGCTTTCTGCTCAGCAGCTCTGATGAGGTTGTTGATATCATCGTTGAATTTATTGAAAATTTCGATAGAAGCTGGCGAGTTGTCATTACCCTTTTTCTTTACTGTGATCATGGTACCTCTGTCAGAATTGAAATGAACAATCTTGATTTTAAATTTGAAATTACCCTTGACGAATCTACAGTCATATTCAACTCTTTCTTTACCGCCTTTTTTATCTAATGCTTTTAGTTGATAATCAATCCCGTTTGATCCAAATTCTTTGATGGTTAATAAATGGGTATCTTCAAAGGATAGTTTGGTTACATGACTTTTCGATAACTTAGCGTTACTATGAGAGCTGGACATGATGCCAGAAAAAATCTTGGAAAACCAATTTGATTTTGGTTGAGGAGTTTCTTGCTTAATTGGTTGTTTGGTATTTACATTTTTTTCTGCTGTAACTTTAATGGCTGGAGTTTTTGGTGTGTCAGATTTCTTCTCGACCATTTTGGGTTTCTGTTCGGGTAGCACAGATAATCTTTCTTTCTCGTCTGCTTCTGGAGGTACTTCTTCTTCTTCTTCTTCTTCTTCAATGGGATCCTCCTCAAATACGGTAGATGCTTTTTGCACCCTAACTTTAATTGGCGAATCATTGAAAATTTCTTCCATCTTTGGACCACTAATACCTAGACCCTCCATATTTTGATGGTTTGTAACATGATCTTCATCAAAGAGCATGGTGACGCGGTGTTTCTGATCGTCAGAAATTTCGGATTCATCGAGTATATCGAATAAGTTCTTAGGAACGACTTTTCCGTCATCATCAATATCTTTAAACATGGAAATTATACTCTGAGACAATGCAATAGATTCACGATTTTGAGTAGCAGTTGAAAATCGCTTTTGAACTTGGCCGTTGTTTTTTTCAGGTGTTAACTTGAATCTGGAGATTAATTCCGCAGTTGATTCCCTAGGAAGTTGAGTAATATTGTTGGCATTCCCATACATGCTTACGCGTACATCAGTTGTTGGTGTTACCATATTTGATGCATTCAATGTTTCTATTGAAACAGCCTTCCGCTGTACCCTCATTTGAGAGTCAGCCTCTGAGGAGGATGTTTGTAAAGAGGTTGAATCTGATGGTGCATCTTCAAAAATATTAAGTTCCGATTTTTCCTTTCCTTTGCTTAACAAATCAGCACTTTGGTTTGTTGGCAATTCAAAAATGTTTTGTTCAGATGCCACATTTCTATGATTTGGCATGTACGCAATTTGAGCAGTTTGTGTAGTAGTTGGTATCTCCATCACATCTGATAAATCAGAATTTCCTTCGAAACCATCGCTCAATAAGGAAGTGGCGGTGCTTCTTTTGGAATTCTTTGTTTGTAGTCCAGCCATGAGATCTTGACCAGCAGAAAGTGTAATCTTAGTTGATTGTTTTCTCATAGGATTAGCTTTGGCCTTGTCCTTGAAGTTTATCATACTTTCAGAATCGTCATCAACCAATAGATCAACAAGGTTCTTGAAAGTCATGGAAGAATTCAATAACGTTGAAGGCATTGAAAGAAGTGGTTCTTGGTGAGATTGACGACCATCATGGTATAATGTACTTGACTGAGCCAATGCACTTGTTTCGGTTTCGTCTAGTATGCTTGAGGAGTTTGTTTCAGTTTTATGAATGCCTGAGGTTTGTGCATTTTGATTAATGCTTGCTTGCATAGTAGGCTCTTTAGATTTTTGTTGGATGCTCTTTTCTAGGTGACTACTTAACCTAACTCTAGAATTGGAGGTTTTCAATAGAGCTTCAAAGGCATTTTTCTTCAATGGTTGTGAAATATTTCTTCTAGGATCTAAAGATGGACCGTGAATGCTGCTTGTTCTTACCGGAGAGGATAATGTACGTGCACCTTCTTTTGGCTTATTTGTTTCTCTTTTCTCCATGACTATACGACTATTATTTTTATTTGTAATATCTTTTAGTGGACTCTCAATTTTATCTTGCGTCATGGTTGATGTGTCTTTGACTTCTGATATTGTGTCATTTTCCTTCTCTTCAGTAACAAAATTGAATGTAGGTTGAATTGTAGCATTATGTGATTGCATGATACTCATTCCACTTGCATCTTCCTCCTTTTTAAACATACTGTAACGATTTGGATTACTTGTTGCCAATTTGTTAAAGGAGTGAGGTTCATTAGTTGTAGGAGTTGTCAAACTCTCAGTCGTAGTATTAGTAGAAAAGCCCTGCTTCAATGTTTCATTTGAGTCATCTCTTTCGGATTCTCTTTCATTTAGTAAATCTTCTTCTTCTTCTTCCTCGAGAATATTATCTAAAGCATTATTGTTCAAAATTTGATCACAGAGTAGTCCGAATTCGTCATTAGAGTCAAGTTTTGGAAGTGGTGGTGCATTATTATTATCATAATTATCATTAACAAGGTAATCGTTCAAGTTCAAAGAACGTTTTGAAATGGAGGTCTGCGAGTATAGAGATCTTTTGGATTCGGAATTATGTAAAGTTCTCCTTGGTTTTAATGATTTTTTAGACATAGATTTATGAATTGATTTCGAAGAAACAATTGAATGCAGAGTCTTAACACTTGGAGAAGTCGGTAGGGTTGCAACCGGTTGTTCCATAGAAGATTTTCTGCTTGAAGATCTAGACATTGAGGACAGGTTGGAATGAGAGTGTGTTAACGATCTCTTGGAACTGCCTAGACGAGTGCTTGATTTCCTGGATCTGATCGATACATTTGATCTACTTCTTGTGAATACTCTGGAAGATGAAGCAGTAAATGCTGGAATTGTAGGTGGTAGAGGTGGCAGATCAGAACTTGGAATACCGTCCTTACTTTTCATTGAATGCAGACTGAACTGAGATTTTTGTTCCAGTATCGGAGCTGGGGGTTCAACGGTATCTTTTGTATTGTTTATTGTAAACTCTGGTTCATCTAAAGTAAATCCAGTGTCATCTCGACTAGCTGTGTTGCCCTGTTCGTCACTTGACTGTTCTTGTTGAGAGAACGAGGTAGTGGAGTCGTTGACATTTTCTAGTACAATATCATCGATCTTTTCCTGTAGCTTATCAGGTGAAATTGGTTTTGAATGTTTCATTTTATATTGATACAATAGAGAATAAAAAAGTTTCTCTTCGGACTCATTTTTTTGAAGTAGCCTTGATACTAGATACTCCTTTGAAGTTCCATGCCATAGAATTTGCAAACTCTTCAATATAGATTCATCAATGTCATTTTCAGTCGTTAGATTGATAATTGGAGGTGTAGCATTTTCTATCAAATGCAAATCAGAGTTAGATTTCCCACGCCCCAACAAATTCAGCTTCCTAATATGTTTCTGAGGATTGTTGTATTTGAGTATTAGTGGATGGTTTAAGATTTGATTTATTGTCAACCTTCTCTCCGGATTGAGAACTAGAATCTTTGATATCAGATCTCTGGCATCTGCTGTTAGGTATTGTGGTAGCTGGTACCTGCCAGTCTGCACTTTCAGAAGTAGCTTTTTGATATTATCATCATTAAACGGTAAATGTCCTGTTAGCAATGCAAATAAAATGATACCACAAGACCAGACGTCGCTAGGGCCCCCATGATAAGGCTTACCCATGACGATCTCTGGGGATGCGTAATGTGGAGACCCGCATGAGGTCTCTAATAGTTTATTTGGCAACTCCAAAGCGGCCATACCGAAATCAGCGATCTTAATAATTTTGTTTTTTTTATCTAACAGTAAGTTTTCGGGCTTCAGGTCTCTATGGGAGATATTGAAGGAGTGACAATAGGCCACACCCTGGATAATCTGTTTGAAATAGTGGACTGCTTCCGGTTCCGAAAGCTTCCCCTTGGCTACTAGGTAGTCGAAGAGCTCTCCGCCGTCCACGTACTCCAGCACCAAATACAGCTCGGATTTGTTTTCCCACACTTCCAAGAGACCCATGACGTTAGGGTGCGATATCAACTTCATGATGACGATTTCACGTTCGATACCGTATGGATTTATGGAGCCGGCACCTTTGCTGCCGTTCTCGGTCTTGTTGTTCTTGTTTTTCAGGTAGTTTTTCTTTGGTACAATCTTGATGGCTGCCAGCTGGCCGGTCTCCACGTTCTTGGCTAACCTCACTCTTCCTGAGGACCCCTTCCCCAGTGTTTTCCCCAGCTTCCAGGGGCCCACGGTGTCTCTAGATTTCCGTTTCGAGGACTTGGTGTTATTGCTCAGCGTGGACTCAGCCTGTGATAACCGCTTCGTGGCATCATTAACAGACTGTATAACTCTATCCAGGTGGTCTTCTTGTTTCCTCACGTAGTTCTTTGTAGTTGTCTTGTGCATTGCACTCCACGCAGCCTTTTTCGCAGCAGACGACGCACGAATCCTCTGGTCCGGGATAAGCACAGACATTTGAAAATCTATAGTATAAATGAATGAATAATAGTTGGTTTTTTATTTGGGCCTATAACCTGTTGTTAAAAAACCAAGAAAAGAAAAATACAGTTATGGAAAGAAATTTCAAATAAAATAAAATTGTAAATGTTATATACTAGTGTCCTATTTCTGGTCAAGGGCCACCCCCATCCCAAAAGAAAATTGCCTAAAACACGAAAACGCGAAAAAAAATAAAATAAAACTAAAAATAATTCAACACCTCCCGATGGGACAGGGCACTCTCACACAGAGTCTTCTTGCCTCTCTCCCTTGCCTCTGTTTACCCAGATCTTTTTTAAATTCGCGAAAAAAAAAAAATGAACCAGAAAAACGAAAAACTTCCCGTGCATGCTGATGTAGAGTCATGTGGTGTAGTAGTCGGGGTAAATCAGAGTAAGGTCGGGTAAAATAAATACAGCCGGGTAAAATATTAACGATATACGTTTGCAGGGTAAATCATCTTGGTCGGGTGGGGGGTGTCTCTCTCCCTCGAGACTCAAATCTCTCGAGAGGAAAAAAACTGCTTAGTAATCATTAATAAAAGAAAGGGTGTCTCAATTGGGTGTCTCAATTGAGTGTCTCAATAACGCCCCGTAACCGAATAAAACAATATTTATAAGAATCATTGCTAATATTTATACGAATCATTGCTAAAATTTATATATATAGGTGGTTGTTATTATTTCATAAGCATTATTTTAATATTCTTTTGGATATTCTTGAAATTAGAAGAGAATAATTAACATATCTACGATGGATAAGATGGAAGAACAACGCCAAATCATTGAACAATTGAAACAAACTCTGAATGCTCTGACTGTTTCTCAGGAGACCAAGAAGAACTCCGCTGACGAGCCATTCCTGCATGTCAACGAGCACTCCTACGAAGACTGTGCCCAGGAGTTCATTGACTTCACCTACGAGAACCCTACCACATACCACGTCGTGGAGTTCTTCAAGAAGTTGCTAGAAGGTAAGGGGTTTAAGTACCTGCCTGAGAAGAAGACGTGGAACGACGAGTTGCAGCCAGGCAAGCCAGGGAAATACTTCACCATTAGAAACGGCACTAACATGACCGCTTGGGTCATCGGTAAGAAGTGGAAGCCAGAGTCCGGTGTCGGTGTCGTCGCCAGTCATGTCGACTCCCTGACTGCTAAGCTGAAGCCAGCCTCCCTGATGGAGAAGGTCGAAGGCTACAAGTTGTTCGGAGTGGCCCCTTACGGTGGCACTCTAAATGAACTGTGGTTCGATAGAGACTTGGGTATCGCCGGTAGGGTCCTATACAAGAAGAAGGGCTCTAGCAAGATCGAGAGCACCTTAGTTAACTCTGCCCCACACCCAATTGGTAGAATTCCAAGTTTGGCTCCTCACTTCGGTGCACCATCTGAGGGCCCATTCAACAAGGAGACCCAAGCTGTCCCATTCTTCGGCTGGTGCTGTGACATCGATGACGAAAGCACCATTACTGATGAAGAGAAAAAGTGTCCTTTGGTCGGTAAACACTCCATCTTGTTGCTAAGATATATTGCTGATCTGGCTGGTATCAAGGTCTCTGATATCTTGCAATTGGATCTAGACCTATTCGATGTCCAAAAGGGTACCTTCGGTGGTATCAAGAAGGACTTCATCTTCTCTCCTAGAATGGACGACAGACTATGTAGTTTCACTGCTATGATCGCAATGGCTTACTACGGTGCTACCGTTGACTTGGAAGAATTGAGCTCCTTCAACATGGTTGCTCTGTTCGATAACGAAGAAGTTGGTTCTTTGACCAGACAAGGTGCAGAGAGTACTCTGTTGAAAACCTCCATTTGTCGTACCGCCAAGAGATTCACAAACATGGAAGGTCTTGAAGCACCAACTTTGTTTGCTAACTCTGTGGTGTTGTCTGCTGATGTCAACCATTTGTTCAATCCAAACTTCAAGGAAGTATACTTGAAGAAGCACTCTCCAAAGCCAAACTGGGGTATGACCATCTCCTTGGATCCAAATGCACACATGGCCACCGATGTCGTCGGTCTGGCCTTTGTCGAAGAATTGGCCCGTAAGAACAACGACACCGTGCAGTACTTCCAAATCAGAAACGACTCTCGCTCTGGTGGTACCGTTGGTCCAATTGTTGCCTCTCAATTGGGTGCCCGTACCATCGACGTCGGTATTTCCCAATTATCCATGCATAGTATCAGAGCAGCTACCGGTACCAAGGACATCGCCATGGCCATCAAGTTCTTCAGAGGTTTCTTTGACAACTGGAGAGAAGTTTATGATAACTTCGGTGACTTGTAAGTTAGCTCCTCCCACTCCACACCCAATTGATTATGATTATTGATGAATATGCCCCCCACACCCCTCAAACAAGAAGTTACTAAAATATTAAAAGTACTGAAAAACGATATAAACATATTATATATATATTTCTTAAATACATTTCCCTTTCAACTAAGTTAATACCAGTTCAATTATGTATAGTCATGTAATCTATCACTACAAACGTAAAGTCACGTAGTTATTACCCGGGGTATCTCATGTGTATATAATTTCCGTTTTTGGAAAACCAAAATAAATAAACCGGGCCCCGACAGCAAAAAAAAAATTAAAAGATCTGGGATGAGCGAAGTAAGAATGAGATTTTATTCTATTTTTAAGTCTTAGTACAAGTTTGTAAGAAATAACAAGGCTTATTCTGTACTTGAACTAAAGGAGAGATCTCTTTACTATATATTGCGAGATCTGGCAAGAGAAGAGGGAGATACCATTTTTTTTTGTGCTTTGAAACAACTTTTATACATCAACTTTTGAAGTAGAAATAAGCCCTTTTTTAGATTCCTATACCGAAATAAATAATGTGTGGTATTTTTGGTTACAGTAACTATTTGGTGGAGAAATCTCGTGGTGAAATTATCGATACGTTGGTTGATGGTTTGAAAAGGTTAGAGTACAGAGGTTATGACTCTACTGGTATTGCCATCGATGGTGATGAGTTGGATTCTACTTTGATCTACAAGCAAATTGGTAAGGTTAGTGAGTTAGAAAAGGAGATTGCCATTCAGAAACCTAATAGAGATGTGACATTTGTGTCACACGCAGGTATTGCCCACACAAGATGGGCTACACACGGTGAGCCAAAACAAGTGAACTGTCACCCACAGCGTTCTGATCCAAACTGCGATTTCGTTATTGTTCACAACGGTATTATTACTAACTTCAGGGAGTTGAAGACATTGCTTTTGAACAAAGGTTACAAGTTTGAAAGTGACACCGATACTGAATGTATTGCTAAACTATTCAAGCATCTATATGATACAAACATGAAAAATGGTCACGATCTGGATTTCCACGAACTAACCAAGCTTGTGTTACTAGAGTTGGAAGGTTCTTACGGTTTATTATGTAAATCTAGCCACTATCCAAACGAAATAATCGCCACAAGGAAGGGTTCGCCACTGTTGATCGGTGTCAAATCGGAGAAGAAATTGAAGGTTGATTTCGTTGATGTTGAATTCCCAGATGAATCTGCTGCTAAGCCTGACACTCCATTGCTATCTGCCAATGGTAACGTTGTTGACAATAACAATGTGCTAGTAAGTGGTAGAAACGCTCGTCATGTTGAAGCCAATGCTGAAAACAATAACCTAATGCCAATTGCAGCAAATGAGTTCCATTTAAGACACTCTCAATCTAGAGCTTTCTTGTCTGAAGATGGTTCCCCAACCCCAGTCGAATTTTTCGTTTCTTCTGATGCATCTTCAGTTATTAAACACACTAAAAAGGTTCTGTTCTTGGAAGATGACGATATCGCCCACATCTACGACGGTGAATTGCATATTCATAGATCCAGAAGAGAAGTAGGTGCTTCAATGACAAGATCTATTCAAACTTTGGAGTTGGAACTAGCACAGATTATGAAGGGTCCATACAAGCATTTCATGCAAAAGGAAATTTATGAACAACCAGAATCCACTTTGAACACAATGAGAGGTAGAATTGACTTCGAAAATAAAACAGTTATGTTAGGTGGTTTAAAGGCTTGGTTGCCAGTCATTAGAAGAGCTAGAAGACTGATTATGATTGCCTGTGGTACTTCCTATCATTCATGTCTAGCCACTAGAGCTATTTTTGAAGAACTATCTGAAATTCCTGTCAATGTTGAATTGGCTTCTGATTTCTTAGACAGAAAGAGTCCAGTCTTTAGAGAAGATGTATGTATCTTTGTCTCCCAAAGTGGTGAGACTGCGGACACTATGTTTGCTCTGAACTACTGTTTGGAAAGAGGTGCTTTGACAATTGGTATTGTTAACAGTGTTGGTTCTTCCATTTCTAGAGTTACACATTGTGGTGTCCATATCAATGCTGGTCCAGAAATTGGTGTTGCCTCTACTAAGGCTTACACTTCTCAATACATTGCGCTTGTTATGATTGCACTATCTTTGTCAGATGATAGAGTTTCAAAGATAGAAAGAAGAAAGGAAATTATTGACGGTTTAAAGTTGATTCCTGGTCAAATTAAGCAAGTTCTGCAACTTGAAGACAAGATTAAGACTATCTGTGCTAGGGATCTTAAGGATCAGAAATCTTTGTTGCTGTTAGGTAGGGGCTACCAATTTGCTTCTGCTTTGGAAGGTGCTCTAAAGATCAAGGAAATCTCCTACATGCACTCCGAAGGTGTGTTAGCTGGTGAGTTGAAGCATGGTGTTCTTGCCCTTGTTGACGAGAACCTACCAATTATTGCTTTTGGTACTAGAGATTCTCTATTCCCTAAGGTTGTATCTTCTATTGAACAAGTTACTGCTAGAAAGGGTAAACCAATTATTATCTGTAATGAAAATGATGATGTGTGGGCCAAGAAGGCAGAGCAAATCAAACTAGAAACGCTTGAAGTTCCACAGACCGTTGATTGTTTACAAGGTTTGTTGAATATTGTCCCATTGCAATTGATGTCATACTGGCTAGCTGTAAATAATGGAATTGATGTTGACTTCCCAAGAAACCTGGCCAAATCAGTTACTGTTGAATAAGTACCCATTTCGGGACCTTCAATATTTGCCATTTACTATTTTTATATAATTTTTGTTTCGTATATCAACCTTAATTCTAATGTCATTTTTTTACTATTTAATTTGTTACTAAATCCATATTATAAAATATACCTAATTCCAAGTGAACAAAAAACTCTAATATTATTTTCTACAATGTAATTATATATATTTAACTGAGCATATTGATCTGTTAGCTTTCTTTAATCCACTGCAAAATGTTTACTTATTAATCCGTTCTATATCCAGTTTTATATCATCTTTGAATATTATTCAGGTTCCATTAAATAAAATTATTTGAAGACGATAAAAAAGATATTGTTAGTCTACGGAATATGTATCTATAAAAGCCGTTGCCTGAAGTATATTAGCAGCAGTAAAAAAAAGTATTATTATTTTATCATTATTATTATTATTATTATTATTTGTGTTGTTTTGTTTTGTGCAAAGTTTCCTTGATAGACTTACATAGGTAGTCCACATTACTTTTGTTGACACCACTCAGTGACATTCTACCATCATTTGTTAAATATACTGAGTAATCATCACGTAGAGTCTTCACTTGCTCTGGTTTCAACCTAGTGTAGTAAAACATACCATGTTGCTGTTCAAAGTTAGTGATGTCATCCCAATTAAGTCGTTCATTGATCATAGTTCTAACTGATTTCAATCTTGCGACCATTGCCTGAACGTCTTCATACCATTGGTACTTCAACTTATCATTAGAAAGCACCAACTTAGCAACCCTGGAGCCGTAACCGGGTGGTGATGAGTACATACTTCTAATAATTTGTTTCAGTTGTGATTCCAAGATCTCTTTAATTTGAGGTATATTATCAGGTGTGACTATACTCAGAGAACCAACACGCTCACCGTATAATCCCATATTCTTCGCAAATGATTGGCACAGGTAAAGACCATTTGGCCAAGTTTCATACCTAGATTTATCTAGACACAGCCTTAACAAATAAGCATCATCAATTAGGTTACCAGATTCTAATCCCTGGTATGCCATGTCTATTATTGGTATAATTTTTAACTCGTGGATAGTGTCAATAATCTTTTCCCATTGTGTCCTCGTAGGATCCAGCCCCGTAGGATTATGGCAACAGGCATGCAAAAGAATACAATGAGGTGTCCCAGTATCATCCTTTGAGACCACCTCTCGCAGTTCTCCTAACCATTTGTCAATGGTCAGCTCACCATCGTTATAATAGCTGTAGTTATAGATCTGGGGAAACCCATTATTCTTGAAGATATTAGTGTGGTTTGACCATGATGGTTTAGGGATCCATATTTTCTTTGATATAAAAGATGATATCAGTTTAGCGGTAACTGCTAGCGCACCGGTGCCGCTTAACGTCTGCACGAAACTAATGCGGCCCTCATCAATTAGCGCCGGTCCGTATTGTGGACAACCATCTCTATACAAAAAATTAATGGTGTGCTTTCTGAAATCTTCACAGCCACTAATTGGCAAATATGAAAGATCTGTGTTCATTTGCTCATCTATATCAATAATCTTTTGAGCCTGGGCCACAGATGGGAAAGTGGTCACCTGACCCCACGCATCCTTATAAACCCCAACGGTCAAATTAATCTTGTTCTGATTCTCATCTGCATTGAACGTTTCTACCAGCCCTAGAACGCCGTCTGGAGGGGCCATAGGCACCTGCGAAAGTGTCGATCTTATCGCAGAAACATGGAATCCCCTTCTAGGAATAAAACTTTTAACGAAATGACTCAATATCATTTCTTGTAAATCACTAACTTTTCCAACAAAAACAACTTTTCTCTCTCCGTTTTCAAAGCAAATAATTATCTTACAGTATTAGTACCTACTTGAGTTAGTGAAATAGCGTCAACCTTAAGGAAGTATGGGCAAGAATAAGATAAAATTCCCTTTTTTTTATATGTTTATATCAGATATCTCATCGATTGGGTTTTTTTTTCTTATTTTTTTTTTCCAAGGTCATTCATTGTTCGCAGCACTTTTGGAGAAATCTTTGCAAAAAAAAAAAAATTAAAACGTGACTAATTTTCTTCATGCGGGTGTCTACATTCGTTATTTGTGATATTAAACAATATAAATATTATTATTATTATTATTATTATTATTATTACAATGTTGGGTGTAAGCATATTGAAAATGATAAGTCACCCTATTATTATGAGGGTGTAGTATTATAGTATATGTAATGTTTGGTGGCAGGGATCATCTTCTTCTGAACCTTGGGTTTCTATTCTTTTTAGGGAGTTTGAGTCTTCTGAAGTTGTTACTGACCAGATTATATTTTTTAGGTCTTTTCCTCTTCTGTGTAGTAGTAGTGGTAGCAGGTTCTTTCTTATCTTCCTCATCGCTACTTACATGCTCCTCTTCATAGCCCATGTATTTATTGAGTTTTCGGGCTTTCAGTTTATGCAACTCCTTGTGAAGGTCCTTTTTCATATCCATAGGGTCCTCGGGTTCATCAAATTGCAGTCTTCGCAGCACACCCGTACGTCTCTTCTTTTTTCTAAAGTCTTGCTCTTCTTCAATATCTGGTGCTAGTGTGTTTCGTATAGGTACAATTTGGTCCTTGAACTCCAAGTCGAGTTGCTTCACTTCTTCTACATATCTCTTATGTTCATTGGCAAGTTCGAAAAGAGATTTGGATGAGTTTTTCTTTATTAATGGTGATGGTGAAAACATGGATTTTTCTTCCTTTGACTTATGTAATTTTCTAGGGGTAAGTAATTTGTGTCGTATACTCACAGTTTGTGCTAATTTCAAAGGTGAATTGGGACCATATCTTGTCATGGTATCGGGAACTGTGAGTTTGGATGGTGATTTTGTCGGTGCTACTGTATGATCGTGGTCATCTTCCTCGGATTCTATATTATCTAGTTGGTCTAAGTCACTCTGCAATACTTGAAGCTTAGGTACATTCGTCATAACACCATCATGTACATTCGTCAAAACTCTATCAGGTTCATTCGTCATAACGTCATCAGGTTCATTCGTCATAACTTCATCAGGTTCATCGCCATCAAATAACCGCTTCTTGATCGAATATATTCCCTGTGCTGGTAAATCCTCGGTCTCTGAACCATCATTGTCACTTTCTTCAACTTCGGTTGTCGGTGTCTCTTGAACTTGTTTCAAAGGTGAGACTTTCATCTCAAATATACTGATTGCTTTACCATATATCTGTGGAGTGGGCCCCAAGACAACATTCTTCGCTGACTTGTCGAGTGTCGGTACTGCGACATGTTTATTTGATGAATCATCGAACTCTTGGTCTTCCTTCCTTGGTGTATGTGCTACAGACTGACTTCTCTTCAGACTAGAGTACAGTTTATAAAGTCTCTTAATATCATTCAGGTTTTTTATATCGTTTCTATCTGGAGGTCTATTGTTTTGCTCTATGAACTCGTACTCCCATCTCTTAATTCTTACCTTAACTTGTTGCAAATCCATCTCATTAGTTAGTGTTTGCGCAAATACAAAAAAAAACAATGAAAATAAAAGGATGAAATTGATCTGCCTACCAAATATTACCAGTTTAATACCAACAGATTATGGACATCCCCATTTTTAACTAAAATACGATGCTCTCACTATTAAATGGCACCTGCGCGTAAAAATTGCTCTCGAGAATTCTCATTCGCACGCGCAAGCTGGAAAAAAAAGAAAGAAAGAAAGAAAGAAAGAGAGCCCTTTGACACATTTCCCAATTAAGAAATCATGGGCTTTTCTCTTTTATACATTTATTATTTTATAGTAATCATTAGTCGATAGAAAGATAATGAATGATGGGAATATTTATATTGTTGGAAAGGCAAATATATATATAAATAAACGATTTAGGAAAAACAATATTTATAAATAAAAAAAGGGGGGAGAGAGAGAGAGAGAAGAGAGGTTGTTTTTTTTTGGTATTGATAAGAAAAGGAAATATGAACTGTTTAACTTTCCTTATCCTGTTCCTCTTGAGGTTTGTTTCTCTTGAATATACATGATTTGACATATTCACAAGTCTGCAGAATAAATATAAATCTCACTTTATCTTTTTCATTCCTTTCATAGGATGAAGGGGGGTTGGAAAAAAATAAGTAACTTCAATAGATACAAATAGAACGTCAGGAAAATACAATTTTAAAAAATCAGAGAAGGTAGTTGAGAAATAACCAAAAGAGGGAGAATTTTATAAGGATAAGAAAAATGTAATCATCATTCAATAAACTTTTATCAAAAACCAAATTATAATAGTGTAACTTCAAAAGGGTAAATTGTTAATTCTTTTTTTTAAATAGCAAAAAGAGCACAAAATAAAGTTCTTTAACAACAACAAACAAGATAAAAATGAGATGAGGACGATGATAATAAAATTAAAAAAAAAAAAACTTTTTGTTTTGAAAATAGCAATAAAACTATCTCAATTAAATGTAAAAGACGTAACGGTCATCAATTTGTGTACGAGGTAAATTCAAATAGGCGTAGGGGAGAAATAAATCAAAAAAAAAAAAAAATCAAATCAAATCAAATTCAGAATTTTGGCAAAATCAAGTCATTTAGGACAGAATGTAGATAAATTAGAAATAATAAAAGAATATCGGCTAATTATTTTTTTTTTTGTAGTTTTGCTCTCTCTTAATCGTTCAATGTTTTTCAAATAAAATAAATCGAATAGTAAAAACTTCAGAATAGATAAATAAATGGTTTCAATAATGGAATTATTAGTTGGGGTTGGGGATAATATATAAAAAAAAAATCACATAAATGCAAACATATCACCATCAGTATCGATGATGAGATCATCTTGTTGTTGTGTGTTGTTAGTATTAGGGTCATTAAACATCATCAAATTCATTGACTCATAACTTTTGTTCATTAGAGAATCTCTGAACAAACCGTTGTTGGACTTGGCAGAGTCTTGTTCCTCGATCAGTTCTTCCAAGCTAGGAGGGATGTAAGAGTAGAAATCGTCCAATTCCTTCGTGGACAACTCCTCAGTGGTGGTTATAGGGTCATCCAGTGGTGAAATGGACCCTGGTGCAGTAGTAGTGGCACTTGTTATGTTGTTGATAGTAAAAAATTGAGGTTTTGTAATATCGTTGTCCTCTTCCACGTTTATACCAGAGATGTTGTTGATAAACTTCTTGTTGTCTATGGCCTTGTTCTTCTTATTACTGTTGTTGCTTCTAATCTTCTTGCCCGTAGACTCTATAGAAGAGCTACTCATCATAGGGGTACAAGTTGTGGAAGACAAAGGCGAGTTCAAAGAGAACAAGTCATCATCGATATCGGTGTTGTTAGTGGTACTTGTATCCTCGTCGTCGAACTTCAAAAATGCCAGGCAGTTCTCGACACTAGTGTTGCTCAAGTCTCTAGGTTTCTTCTCCTCCTTCTTTGCTTTCTTCAAATTAACAGGTATAGAGTTCTCTCTTTTCCTCTTAACATGGGGAGTAGTGGTTGCTGTAGCATTTTGTTTAGTATCTGTGGTCTTTGTAGTGTTTGCAACTGGTTTCACGGTTGTTCTTGAACTAGGAGTACCAGTCTTCACAGCGGTGCTCTTTGCAATATTTTTCACCACGTTACAACTACTCTTGGCACTAATGCTATTACTTTTAGCCTTGATACAAACGCCAGTGTTAGAACTGGAGGGAGTCAAAGCGGGCGTTGGCAACACACCGTTATGGATTGTGTTTCTTCTGTTAGGCCTTGGTCTTGGAGGGAGCACCCAGTTTTTCGACGTTCTGATAACTAGCTTCGCGCTTGTTGTTGATGGCGCGGAGTGTCTGTGAAGGTTTGGAGCTATCGGTACGGGATTCATATTTTGTTATTTTTGTTTGTTTTGTTTTTTTCCCGCTTTGTAGGGGGGGGGATTAAATAAATCAAAAAGAATATTATAGGTTAAAATTTTATTATTTTTCTTGAGTTCCTCTTTATATTAGTTAAAACAAAAGAAGGGGAGGGATGGGATCAAAGAAAAAATAAATAAATAAATAGAAGAGAGAAGGGATAATGAATATTATAATGAGAATATTATTATTGTATATTAATTTTTCTAATGTGTTATGGATGACTCCATTCAAAAAAAAAAATATAGTGTAATGATTTTTTATTTCACTAGTCTTATATTGTTGGATGGTTGTTGCTCAAAGTAAAAAGAGATGAGATGTGGAGTATGTCAAGCGTCAAAGGATAGAGAGTTAAAAGGGTAGATCAATGGTTATATATATATAATATTATTTAAAGAAAATATCGGTTGCTTTAAGAAAAAAAAAAATTTTTTTTATTGAAAGAAGAAAAGATAGAAAGAAATCATTAGTTTATTGCTTTTTTTTTTGCTTCTGTGTTGGAAAGAAAAAAAGTCTTTAGAAAAAGAGCTGTCAAAGGAATAGAAAATAGAAAATAAATATTTTTTTTTACAAATTTCTGTTAGAAACACCTGTACAAACATGAAAAATATCGACAAATACAAAAAAAAATAAAATAAAAAATATTGCCCTTTAGTTGCAAAAGACGTTCTTTCCCCTGGAGTGCAAGGGCAGAGAGAACAAAAAAAACAAATAATAACGCGCGGGATAATTCCTCGAGGAAAAAAAAAATGGGTCAATCGCCAGCTTTTCATGGTAGAGACCCGAGCAATCGGGACTTCCTTAATAGGGATTTGCTTTTAGTCGTTTGTGCGGAAGTTTTTCTCTCTTCCTTCTCACCGCTGCTTACAAAAACGAATGGTACGAGTACGTCTGTGGGCCTCCCGCTAAGTCCTTAGTAACAACACCGTGGAATCATTTCGTAGGATAACCCTTTAAAAGAAAAACAATACTTCATAAAAATTCCTTTAGAAACGTATGTACTAGCACCGGGAGCAACTAGGACACAACAACCCAAAGGAAAGGCTCGAAGAAAGAAATAAAAAAAAAGAAAGAAATTCTGACCCTCTTTTTTCCCCCGGATCCCCGGGATTAATGACTTTCAATTCTTTCATATCCTCTAAACACTTCGTACAGATGTTTCTAAAAATTCTTGACCTTATGTTTTTCTTTCTATTTCTTTCTCTCGGTCCAAATTTTATACATATGTACGAAGCATAGATAGATCTGTGGTAAAATGTTTTGTGCAGGTATTTTTTTTTTTGTCCCCCGGGATTAATAAATAAAGATAGAGCAGAAGAAACAATTCCACTCAGAAAATTACGTATGGGAGAGGAACAAACTAAAAAAAGAAGGGGTGGATTAAGGAACTGCGGGAGTTTTACTGGAACCTCCCTAAATTGGTAACAAGTCACCTTTTACAGAAAGGCTTCTCGAAAAAAAACACAGAAGAAGAAAAGCACATAGGTCATTAACATTTCCGCGTACAATTCGGTTAGATGGATTCTTTATTATAACCTTCTATTGTTTCACTTTAACCATTGTAGACACGAAAGGGGGTTCGTCTGGGCAAGGGGGAAGAGACGGGGGGCCATAACGATGCAAGTGGAACGCGTTAACGATGTATGTTATTGAGGACGAAGGGGGTATAAGGGGTGGGCAGTACAGAATTCTCTGGTGATTGTGATCAAGGGGTTATTGACAGCTAACGCTAGCTCCCCCCCCCTTCTCCTTAATCGATCCGCCCCACCCCCCGCTCCCCTAAAAAAAAATTAGAAAAGAACGTAAAAAAAATTATAAGCCCATTGATTTCGATTTTGATAAATTACACTTGTCCTTTTTATTGTCATGATATGTCCTTTCAAGTAAAAATAAAACAAAAAATCTCGTAAAAAAACCTCGGTAAATCTCACTTTTTATTTCTTATGATGTACTAGATCCTCCGGATCCTCTTTAATCTCTATCACTTCCACATTTTGTGGGGGGGCAGTCTGAGTAATCAAACAGAAAGCATCCATTTTCTTAAAGCACGAAAAATGGGTTATCATGGCACACGGGTCATCGATAATTTTTTTTTTTCATAATTTTCACATTTTTTTTTTTCACTAGCAGATAATGAAAAAAAAAATTTTATAATACAATATTATGCAGGAGAAAGGGCGGAGAACATCAAGATAGTAGAAAAGATATTGATATACAATGCCCCTTGTGTTATTGTGTGGGTATCCGCTTAGTGGGAAATCAACGGTTGCTAATCAGTTAGTTGAGTATCTAAAGAGTAAGCAATCGAATGTTACGTTACATACAGATCAGTCTATAGGCTACACTCATGATGATTACAGAGAGTCACTCGATGAGAGGAAACTGAGAAATGAGATAATAAGTGTGGTTCGTCGTGACCTGAGTCGAAACAATATAGTGGTGATAGATTCCTTGAACTACATCAAGGGCTTCCGGTACCAACTGCACTGTGAGGCCAAGAACATGAACACCAGTTTCCTGTTGATTCATTGTGTGTCTCTATACAACGTTATCGTTGAGCGCAATAAGGCCAATGCCGCCTGGGATCAAACGTTGATAGACCAGTTGATTCAAAGATTTGAGGAGCCGAATGACAGCAACAGGTGGGACTCTCCATGTATCACTATTTTGACCAACGAAAATGACGATATTATGGCATATCAGAAGGACATCGACGAGATACTGATAACGTCAAACTCTGGATCCTCAAAGAAGATCAATAAACTATCACAAAATAACCCTACTGTTCTAAAAGCTGCAACCAGCTCCAATTTTGTACAGATATTGGACAGTACATTGACAGAGACTATCAAGAAGATTATTCAGGAAGTATCAAACGAAACGGCCCATCGTATTATTCTAAGTGAAAATAGAGACATTAATGAACCTGGCTGTATATACTTGGACATCCCCCCACAGGCACAGATCACATTACCTCGCTTAAACAGACTCAAGAGACAGTTCATACAATTAAACAAAAACCTAAGAGACGTAGACCAAGAGAGAATTGTCCCATTATTTGTAGCCTACTTGAACCAGACTTTTGCATCTGAATATTAAATTGTAATAATATAATTGATAGATTGATTAAGTTTATTTTTTTTCTTTTATTCAAAATAATTTATAATTTATAAATATTTGTGTTTGATAAAAAAAAATTAAAAATAGAAAAAAGAAATATCTCCGCGACGGGGAATTGAACCCCGATCTGGCACGCGACAAGCGCCCATTCTGACCATTAAACTATCACGGATTTGTAATTTCATGTAAGTGTGAGACAAATATGGTCTCTCCACTTGATTATACACTCATACTGTTCTATAAAAAAAACTGTGTGAAACCCATTTGATTACCCAGCTGCATTTTGCTTATCTTATCTTTTCCATAAAAAAAAAGAGTGGCATTCCATTTCTCTCGGAGTAGTTGCAGGAATCACCCGTAGAAAAAATAAAGCAGCAAGAAAAAAAAAAATTGGGAAAAAACTGTGTATTTTCGGAGAAGTCCATGTGATCACATCATGAGAAAGCATTTGCGGTGGAATTAAGTTGTTTGTTGTGATTCAAATACTGTCACAGTGTTTTCCAGCAGTATTGTTGGTTGTTTTGTCCACACAATGAGTTTCTCAAAATGGCTGACTGTGTAAAGATGTCGTTATTTGCAGCATTCAAGCTTACTAAATCGAGTGTGTGGGTTCTTGTCGTTTGATGTTTTTTTTTACTTTTCTTTCTGTTGAGTCACTTCATCTCTGGGTTAATCGCAAAAATTACTGTGGTGGTGGCATCTGCAAACAACAAAAAGTGAAAAAAATAAACCACTAAGAGAAGAGAAATAGGTGACCCTTTATCTAAACTTTCTTGTAATTGACACTCCTATATATATGTGAGTGTAATAGAAGTAATCATCTCTCTAAGTGCACACAGGCGGATCTTGTTGTAACTAAAATAAATAAAAAAGTATTTAGGAAAAAACTGTAAATAAAGGATACAATGAGCACTGTGAAGGATAAACTGGACCTGTCTTCCGTGGTCGGTGTGAGTGAGCACATCAAGAATATGATCTTGGAGAACTCTGAGCTGGGCTCAAGGCTCGTGTCGCTGTTGCTGGTTAATAGCGGTAACGCTGACGAGATAATCAACACTTTGAATAACACTAACACTAACACTAAAAAGCCGCAGCCTCAGCAACAGCAACAGCGAAAAGTTGGAGTTGTCGATGATGCGGCTGCACGTGCGGGTAACAGGAGGAAGTCAGGGTACGTAACCAAACCCGTATTACAGCAGCAGAGTAGCCGCAAGAATAGTCTGGACTATACGTATAAAAAACCATCTAGTGTGTCGTTCGCCAACACATACGGAAGTGATGAAGAAGAGCAAGAGGAAGAGACAGCTGATGACCTGCTGTTGAGGACATTAGAGAAGCGTAGGAAGAACTCAGAAGCCTCCGCAAGGTTTAGAAACAGAAAGAAGCAGAAACGTGAGGAGAACTTGAAAAAGTTAGAAGAATTGAATGGGCATATTGACCAGTTGAACAAGAAAATAGATAAGCTGTTGCAGGAAAACAAATACTGGAAAACCAAACTAGATGATATTAATGAACAGAAATCGAAACAATTGCTGGAACAGATAAAAAAAAAGAATGGTATTTGTCTGTGACGAAATATCTTACCTAAAATTTGTCATTCTTATTTACTTATTTATTTTATTGCTACCATTCATATAATATGATACAATTGATGATACACTCTAATACTACTTAACAAAACATGTATTTCCTTACTAAACGTTAAAAAAGATATATAATCTTGAAACATCTATCAGCAAATAATTATTAGCTAGTATTACATGTCGCACTAATATCAAAAAAAAGTTAAATAAGATTCTATATATTCATAAAAAATAAATAACATTAGCTGCTATGCATCATCACAAGACAAAAATTTTCACTAAATAACTCCTCATTTTTTTTAATTTATTTAGCTGTCCTTGTACCAAATGAACCGGTATCATACGCTTAAGGACTATAATTATTAGTTTCTTTTTTTTTTGCCATTAATATCATCAATGCAATTTCTATTAAGTGTTCAAAATATGAAATATTAATCTTGAACCCTTTTCCTAACTGCATAGCAAATTTATCATCATATACGTTAATATCATACTAAAAGTTTTTTTTTTTGTTGTTGTCTCAACTGCCTGCTTCATTTTTTTTTTTCGCCTCTCATGCGGCCACAGCAAAAATCGAGTCTTCCATTGCGGAAGAAGAAGAATGTGCTGCTTTATTTTACTTTGATTGATTATCACATCGCTTCCAATTGTTTCAATTGCTGTGGCAGGGGGAGAAGCAAGTGTTGCATAATTTCCAAATACAGTAAAAAGCAAGAACCTATTACTTAAACAGTTGCATATAGTAAATCCCAATTTACTGTAAATCATTCGATCTTCTCATGATGAAACATTCGCTGCAATCTCCACATTTGCTTATCAAAAAAAAAAATCAAAAGTTCATTAAAAAAAATTCCCCTTAATCTGTAATTAGCCAATATTCATATGTCCCACTAAATTTTAATGCAAGCACATAGTACCGCTGCATAATGGGTTAGTATTACCTGACAATTTCTACTTATAAAAAAAAAAGAAACTTAGAGAAAGCGAAAAGAAAGGGGAAAAATGGTTCGTGAGGAAAATAAAACTAAATTACGCTTCAAGTTTGCTTTGGTAGTGGGAGATCCGGCTAGCCCATTTCCTATTGATCATTATCCTTTTCTGTCTAATACTCTGAAGCTCCTCATGAGAACACCACCCACATTCTCTAAAATTTTTCTCTAAGTAATCGAGCCTTTCGTCTTCCAAGTTTTGTTGTCTTATCATAACCTTAATGTATTCGGCTAGTCCCATTCGATTTGCACTATTGTTACTCAAAGATGATGAGGCATTTGAGTTCTGTCTCGATCTCTTCTTGATGTCTACCTGCGCATTCATCAGGTTTGTTTGTTCTAGAACAGGGGTACTGTTCTTTGATCCAATTTTATCTGTAACAGTAATCACTGGGATATCTCTCGTTAGCTTGTCGATGTCTACAACAAATTCTTCATTGTCATCTAGATCATCGGTGGATGAAAACAATCTCTCGTCGGATTTATCGTGATCATCATAGTAATTGTCTTCTTCTTCATTGTTGTAAATCTCATCGTAATTCTCATGTAACTTTTTATTTGTAGTTTCTGATAAGTACCTATCCTTCGTAATCAAATTGTTATTCAATGAGTATATGTAGTTTGCACTTAAGGACGAATCCCCATCTGAAGTCATTGAATGGTCGTGTAAAACTGAGTTCTCGCGAGATAAGTTCAATTTGAAAACACTACTGCGACTATCCACATTGATAGTAGTACCCCTTTTCCTCGTTTTAGACTTGCCATTGTTATTCTGTACTGTTGTATTGCTCGTTTCACCTTGATTTAACCTTGCCATTGGAAGAGCATTCCCTGACCCACTTGTATCGTTACTAATAGTTGTAGATATATTGATTCCAGACCCATTTAATATACCTGAGCTGCCATAGTTTTGTAGTCCTTTCTCGCCATGAATATTATTATAATTGCTGCTATTTCCTTTATTGTTCAGAGATGCCGATGATATAGCTCTTTTTAAACTTCCCGTTGTACTAACCAACTTCGAAAAACTTCTCTTCACATTCAGACCCAAAGAGTTCTGCGATTGTTGTTGCGAATTCGATATTACGGAATTTTTTCTGGACTTCTGGTAGTAGAGTATTGAGTCTTCAAATTGACCAGTATTGGAAATTGGACTCGAAGTGGATACTGAGTTTCTAGAACTCTTTCTCCCTCCGGCCATGAGATTATGACCACTACCACTGTTATTGTTATTTCCCGTCATTGAACTAAATCTGAACCTTTGTAAAGAGTTCCTCCTTGACTCGGTCGTGGTTGGTGTAGTGTCAATGCCTATACCAAACGCGTCCAATAATACAGAAGAATCCCTATTATGCGATGTCGATTCCTGATTCAAGTTGTCTGTAGAAATTCCTCTTTTCAAAAACCCAGTGAGCCTTCCTTTCTGCGACAAATTTGGCGTGTTCCCTGGTGTATACGACGTGTTGGGGCTCAGCAAAATTGAATTATTACCGTTACTATTATTCTTCGTGTGAGATACACTGTTCATTATTGCGTTATTGAAATGATAGGTCATGTTGTTCGCCAACGAATGAGAATTAGACCTCAGCTTCGTCACGTTATTGTTCCCATTGCCAACACCTGTGCCATTATTGGTGTTGTTGTTGTTGTTGCAAACAGGCGATCCGGGTAAAAACACAGACATCTCGTCGTGAACCGAGTACTCAGAGAATGCCGACTCCATGTCCTGGAGTATGGGTGTTGTTGGAATCTCCAGGGCTTTGGACAGGTCGTGTATCGTTGTGGAGTTATGTTTGTTATGCAGTATATCGTTATCTTCCAGGTCCAACCCATTCAATGGCGATAGCAGCTCCTCCACCATCGTGCTCGCGTTGTTAGTGTCGTCGTCTTCGTCGTAGTCGTCATCGTCATCGTCATCGTCTTGTTCCTGAGAACTGGAGGACATCTCGTGTAGCTCTTCTTCAACAACATTTTTGTTCAATTCCACGTCTCTAACATCTTCCTCTTCTCGTATATCTTGCAAATGAATATGCTCCATTGCAGTTTTTATTTTTTTGTTACGAAAGACTATTCCTTTATTTTTTATTTATGGGTTTCTCTAAAAAAATTCATAGAATATTATTACAATTACATAAGATATATATATAGACGTTGTTTTGATTTTCGTCAAGCTAAGAGAATGGAGAATATCGTCCTCGAGACAGGTCCCATGTCCTTAAATGTACAGCACACACTGCGTACCTCTGTCTGCGATACACTCTGTCTCTCTCTGTGTTGTATCTGTGTGTGGGTGTATCTCTCTCTCTCTGTGTGTCAAGCAAAAGATTCCAGGACAGAGCAACTTTTTTCTTCACAGGAAAATCTCGAAAGAATGCAGGTTCTTTTTTTTTTATTTTTTTATTTATTTTCTGTACGGCTGTTTCTGTACAATGGTATTTTTGGTACGGCTGTTTCTGTACTGCGGGTTCTCATTTTTTTTTTTACCAGGTGAATTACATATACGCTGTTCTTTCTATCCCCCTCACAGTTACAACATAAAGACTAGAGACAAAGTCTTTTGTCTAAACTCCTTTTGATAGCGATTCTGTCGTTGCAGGGAACCTTTTGGTGCTTTTCTTTGACCTGCAGTTGCAAGCGATTGCTATGGCTTTGTTGTGGGGTTCAATTGCGATCGTGGAGGTTATACCTGGTATTTGTGTTACTCGACAGCGCTTGCACATCCGTCTCTTCAAGTTTGGGGACAGTTTCGCCTTGGTCTTGTGGCTTACAAGTACTAGGTTACGGTTGTAGAGCTGTGTGAGTGCGATGTCAGTGCTGGTTGCTTGTGCCGAGAGTTGTGCAAGGTAATTGATCCGTTGTAGGTGCTCTTTGTTTCCTACGTTTTTAACTTTCTTGCTCTTGTTCTTAGCCATCTTTGCTTGATGTGTTTGTTCGTTCTTCCTACCTGTGCTCTTCAGCAATCAAAAAAATTTTTTTTGTTCTATCTTGATTTTTTTTTCAGCTCTTCCACAGTAAAAAAGAAACAGATAAAACCCGAACATCACGATGACCTCAAAAATGCTGAGAAATCTAAAATGTCTTTTTATATGAGAATATATATATACTTATTACGTTTTCGTGTATATTACCCTATAATGTGCCATACTCCGTTGGCCCGTTCCCATGCCGGCAGTGTTCCGGTGCTTGGCAGGTACATAGTGTTATTATCTCCTCCGTTGTAGTTGTCCGGAATGTGTTGAGTCGTAGTATACTCGTGATCCCACGGTCGTAACTCTTGAGCTCTGGTATTATGAGTTTTATGTTATCGAGCTCGGGTTCCAGACACCGAGTGATCGCTACCAGTTGCAACACCAGGACCGCGAGGTCTATACACAGCAGTTTCCACTTGCTCTTCATGTATGGGGTCTGCTCCCCAATCAGATTCATAATGAAATAACCGTACTGATAGTGGTACGGGGGTTCTACTTCTGAACTGTTGTTGTCGATGTAGTGGAAAAGTGGGGACCCCCGCAGGCCATGGTACATGACACAGAACATGCACTGCATGAGTATCAGACCTTGGAAATACCGTATGGATTTGACCAAGATGTTTCGTATCACCTCCGTTTGCAACATTTGCTCTTCATCCTCTTCTTCCTGGTCCCCATCACTCCGTTCAGTGGTCCTACTACTCATCTGCTTTCTCAAATACGACACCAATAGACTATTAAGGAACCCACTGAGTAACATGCAAAGCATAACAAGAAACACATTGAACATGGACCTGTCCCTTACAAACCTGATATATAACACCACATAACACACCATCTGCAACTGACCCATCACGGCCCGTCCTTTAGTCTCATTGTCCACTTCAAGCGGACCTGCTACTAACCCCATTTATTATAAAAGAAACAACTATTTCGATCAAATCAGAAACCAAAAAACCAAAAGAAAACTCAAAAAATAGTAGATCAGAAATTGAAGTTTGAAATTATAATGCTTTTAAATATTCAATAAACACTACTACACTATATCAAAAAAGAAAACCCTTAAATAAATATATGATTCCAATCGAGAATCCGGGTAAATACACGTGACTATATTACAACACACGGAATGGGACATGTGACTACACAACCGGGTAACTATTGAAATGGGGGTGTGTGTGTGTATGGTACTCGATAAGTATAGTAATGCTCAGAAACCATCGTAGAGGAGTACTCGTATTTTTTTATTTATATTTTTTTTTTGGTGCACCCCTTCCGTTTAAGAGGAAAAAAGGCTTTCTTTTGTTTAACAAGAAACTCAATAAAGAGTGATGAGATGGGGGCGGGAAGTAAAAGAGAGGGTGCAGTTTTTTAAAAAAAACAATCATCAAAGGAGGGGGAGAGAATACCAAAACTATTTAAATTAGAAGCTACTATACACATACGCATATATATATGATATGCTAGTTTGTACTGACCTGGGTTTGAAGAGTTAGAGGGAAAGTTATTCTCTTTTTTTTAGGGAGAAAAAAAAAGGCTGGGCGGTTAACAAAAAAACAATTTATTATGCACTTTTTTGTTTGATTCTCTTTTTCAAAAGACAAAAAAAAATAATTAATACTATTTTGCTAAGCAGAAGGGATATTTTCACCAAAATAAAACAATAGGATAATGGTAGAGGTTAAGTACCCTGTACTGAAACCTAAGGAATCTATATCGGCTAAGATGGCCATGTCTAAGATCCATATATCACGGAACTGGAAGCTACCGCCGTTAAGGTCGCGAGACAAGTGCAAGAGAGCGGATAGTATATCTACCACAAGTGATGGGAGTTCGCCAGAGATCGGGGATGATAATGATATGTATGGTAGGAGTAGCAGGGCTAGTAAGAAAAAGATACAGAACAGAGAAGCCCAGAGGGCGTATCGTGAAAGAAGTAAGAACAAATTACAAGCATTAGAGGAGAATGTAGAGGCGTTACAGGATATAGTTAGATCGTGGCAAAATAAATACAAGAAGCTAGCAAAGGAATATGATTCCTTGAAAGCAGAATCCACGAGAAAGATAGCTGAGCTGGAGAAAGAAGTGGAAGGTAGTAAAGACGATAAGAGGTGCTTCATTTGTATGAAGAATGTCGATCTGGTTGATATAAAGCAGAACGCTAGGGATACAGAGCTGAAACCGTTATTTATGGACGAGTTCCTGAACCAAGCTATCGAAAACTTCAAACCTATACCGGCGGTCTCGATAAAACCAACACAAAATGCGGTTCCTCCTACACCGCATTATACAACAAAACAAACCAAGAAACTATCAGATATACTTCCTAAATCTGTGTCGTCAACTCCACCTCCGACTACAAATTCATCAGAAGGAGTCTCATTATCACCGCAACCACCAGCATTCAGTAGCACTACACTTGGGGAAGACACTTTGGATGTAGAAAAAGAGGATTGCGGCTTTTGTCATGACAATACAACTTGTTTCTGTCGAGACCTAAATGCTTCTACTGGTCATAACCATAAGGAGAAGAAGAAAACTAGACGTAGTAGCATGCTACTTCTGGACGCATTGCCACAAGTAGTTGACTCTGTCAAAACGAAGTACACAGAATCAGCCATGAGATCAACAAACTGTACTGAGAACCCCTCCAAGTGTCAGAAATGTACAGACATAGATAAATCTTGTATTAAACCTATCGAGGATGATTTTTTGCCAAATGGTTCATCCAAGAGACGCCATGACGTGCTCGATGACTTACCGATGGAGTTCGAAATAGATGTAGCAGATTTCATGCCAAAGAAGAGGAAAAAATAATTTGTAAGATACCTACAGCTTATATTAAATATTCTGATCTTTAATTGTTTTATTGTCGATTATCATTATCAACTGTTCCTTACTAGTCTCCTGCTGAAAGGAAATAGCATTAAAAAAAAATTAAAATTAAGGAAAAAAACAAGTGCTTCCAATCGGATTTGAACCGATGATCTCCACATTACTAGTGTGGCGCCTTACCAACTTGGCCATAGAAGCTAATTAATTGTTGAAATCTGCTACTGAAAACTGGTTATCTATAACATTACACACTCACCAGAAACTGTGGCTGTTAAGTGAAAATTCACGGGGAGGAGGGGGATGGGTCTGGACATCAGTTTTTTTCTACGTCGGTGCGGCTGTTTCTCTGCAACTGATGTCAAAAAGCAACAGACACACACACCGTTTTAGGAAAGAGAGGGATTCTGGACATTTCGGTGCTTAGCAAATTGATATATAAGAATAAAAAATGGTTTAATTGTTATAATTATAAACCCAGTTTTGAATTTCTTTAGCATTTTTTTTTCTTTTCTTTTCTTGAGAAGGACAAGACAATACTAAAGAAGTAAAAAGATGGTTGAAGTGTATATTCATGACAATGATAACTCTGTTGATTTCAGAGAGCCACATAACAGTGGTAAGCCGGTGGAGCTGGCAGCATTGGATAAAATCGGAGTGATCTATAAGCATATAACCAAGGAGGAGGATGTGGATGCTCTAGCAAAGGAAAGAAACTACAAGAACCATGATGTTGTGAACATCAACATTGATACATTCAAAGGTGACTCCCAGGCGATGCTGAATCAACTGAAGATATTCTACCAGGAACACCTGCACGAGGACGAGGAGATCAGATACTGCATGGAAGGTGAAGGGTACTTCGATGTCAGACTTGATGAAGAATGGATCAGGTGCAAAGTTGCCCCAGGAGATCTGCTAATCCTGCCAGCGGGGATTTACCACAGATTCACCCTAACATCCACAAACCACATCAAGGCTCTAAGACTCTTCAAAGACGAACCTAAATGGCAGGCATACAACAGACCAGATGCAGACAACTTGTCTGTACGTAAAGAATACCTGTCATCCATATAGAAATCCATAGTTATATATATTTTCTTACATTTCAATTTGATTAATTATAATGTCATAATAAACGTAAATATAACGTGACAATATTTTGCAAAGCCCTGCGCAAGAAAAAAAAAAAAATTCTGTCGCGTGTCCCGCATACAGCGACCCCGGCCGCTTTTTGAATTTTCTGTTGTTTTTGTTTTTTTAATTTAAGATAACTAAAAGAAATAGTGAAGATCAATTTGCAACTTCTCTTTAACTGTTTTTTTCTTTCTTGGAGCTGGGATTCAAGCTACGTGAACTCAATTGTTGTTAAACTCGTCACTTACTGTTATATTTTCTTTTTTCTCTTTGTTTTTTTGGGGTGGATTTGAATTTTGCTCCTATACGAAAAAAAAAACTTTGATAAACTACATAATATCAGGATAAGCAACTACATATAATATCAGGATAAGCAAACATTTTTTATGAAATATTGATACGGACTTGATAGAGATAATAAAATAATTTTTAATAAAAAAAAAATACAATCAAACAATAATATAAATTTCCAGGATAGGGAACAAATGGATGAAATTGTACAAGAACAGGAACTCGCGGCAGTTGAAAATATAGCCGATATGGCTAGCGGAGCCGTTGAAAACCCAGGAAGTTATGCCAGTACGTTATCGGCCTACCTACCGCGACTGGATCAATACTATGTTCCGGAATGGGTGACAATGAAGCTTGCATTGTCATCTGTCTTCAGTTGTACGCCATTATTTTCATATGGTAGTACGGTTGTTAGTTTGGAGAGGAGTAAGACAGCACTGGGGTTTTCCATTGACATATGTGCGACTATGTTGATTGCCAGTGTGCTTAAGATCTCTTATTATTTCATCGAACCCTTTGAGACACCTTTGCTAATACAGGCCCTGTGCATGGTGTTTATCCAGGTAATACTGTTGCGAACCACATTGAAGTACCGTCCCGAAGAATACAAATATGATAATTTACAGACAGTGGAGCCGTTCACACAGCTCATACATGACGTATGGTTTGAATATTTCGCCATAAGGTCTAAGCCAAAAATGTTCAGCGAAGAGTGGAGAAGTCTATTGAATTCTTTGTCAGTCAAGAGGCTTCTGGGATTCACCATGAAGATAATTCTCGTCTTCGTGTATAAGTTCCTGAAATTTTTTGATCCAAGTTTCAAGAGGATATGGTCCTTCTGGCAGTGGAACGATGATAGAAAGTACTGGAAATTTTTGGCGATCTTTGCATCATGCCAGTTCTTTTTCACGTTCCTGATAGTGCGTGTGTTGAATTGGGAAGAACTGGCTTCTAGACTTGGTTCACTAATGGGTGCGCTAGGTCTGCTGATAGAGTCACTACTACCGCTGCCACAAATCTCCATCTTGTACAAACTAAAATCTGTACAAGGATTTAAACTCATCCTGCTGTTTAGTTGGTTGTGTGGTGACACCTTTAAGCTGTATTTTTTGCTCAACCTGGGTGTTGGCAAAGGTGGTAGAGAGAAGAGTTCGTTATTTGTGTTTTTCGCCTTTTTCCAAATGTCTTTGGATTTCTACATCGGAGGGCAATACATCTACTACAAGTACTACTACAACCCCGAGGGCACAGTGGTCGGTGGTAGCAGCGACAACGACGGTATTCAGATGCAAGAATCCACCAGCACTCCCCGCATAGAACCTTCCGCATTCCCACTAACAACCACCATGGACGAGAAGATACCAATTGACGAGTACAAACAAACACACACAGGAAGAAGGCTCAGCATGACACAGGTCCACTTGAGCCCTCAGGCATCAAGACACGCAAGCATAGGAAGCCCAAACGACATGAAAAATAAACATCACTTCTCAATGTAATATATTATTTCCCCCCCCCCTTCTTTTTCTTTGCATATTAATATACAATACCCCACAGCATCTGTAGTAATCGAAGTAATATATATTTTAATCAATCTTCATTAAATATTATTCACATGATGATCTATATCATGTCAGACGTACCTGAGTCACCCTCCTCCCCCAGTAAGGAACAAACAAAAAAACAGAATCACACAGAAACCCCCGCACAAGAACGAGATTAAGCTGTGATTTCTGTCCAATTGGTTTTGAGTCCCCCTCTGAAATTTCATGAGTTCTCGGACATCGCCGGCAAAGGGGGATAACAATTTTTGAATAATTGTTATAAAACATATTCTTTTGGGTTTATTAACATTTTTGTTTTATTTGCTAAACTGACATATACAAAAGCAATTATACAAAGATAATACAGCAAGAAATAGAAATACGATAAATATGTTTAGAAGGTCGGTGATTCCGTTTATGCGGCCTCGAGTTTTGGGACGTAGTGTACGGTGGTCCTCGAACGGTAAGATACTGGATGCGTCGTTTACAGACGAGTCCACCACGGTTACGTTTGTGCATGAGTCTATGGAGTCCAGGGACTCTGTGGCCAGTAGTGATGTTGTCCCGGAGTATGGCGACAGGCTGAGACCCTTTACTGTGTGTTTTAACAATATTTTTTTGAGGGATGCGTCTAAGTCACCAGGTACTGTGGACCCTGTCTCCGGGCAGAGGCTTGTTACCACTGGGGAGTTGCTGGATGATCACAATGGGAGGAGTCATACCATTCCAAGGTCGGTGAAGATCTCAGAAGACGGATCGAAGATGGAGGTCATGTGGAGCGATGGGGACAGCTATGCGTACCCATTGGACTTCTTCTTCAAATACAAGGGATCCTCATTTTTGACTAGGTCCACTAGAAACCAGATGTCTAAACACAAGAGAGTTATTTGGAACAGAGACCTGCTGACCAGTAAGATGGACAGGAACAAAGACGGGTCCTTTTTCTCGTTTAAACAAGTTATGGAAGACGATAAGTTGCTGTACAGGACATTGGTTAACTTGCAACAATTCGGTATAGCGTTTATTAGAGGCATGCCTTCCATCAGGGATGAAACAGATGCATCAGATGTCAACATGTACATGATAAGAACCCTTGGTGAAAGAATCGGTCCCTTGAGAAAAACCTTTTATGGTGAAGTGTTCGACATAACTAACCAAAACTTGAAGGACTATGACCTAGAATTGCCACTTCCACACGATAATAATATTCCGTTTGAAAATATAGCATCTCCATTACATCAGGACTTACAATTCCTAGAAAATGTGCCAGGTTACAAAATAATACATGCACTGAAAAATGAGTCAGAGAACGACACTAATATCTTTGTGGACTCTTTTTATGCTGCGCGTAACATCCGTGAGACAGATAACGAGGCTTATGAGGCCCTACAACATGTTCCAATAAATTATACTTTCAAGAATAAGAACAAGAGATACTTCCAGTCCAAACCTCTAGTGGAAGAGTACGAGAGTAACGAACACAACACTTTGATAGGTAACTATGAATACCTAGTTAAATGTGTAAACTACTCCCCACCATTTCAGGCTCCTTTCACTTATGGTATCTACAACAAAATCACAAACATGCCAAAAATAGAAGGGATCGAAGATCCATTAACTACTTCACCAGGCAAAGTTACGGAAAGACTTGTATTTAGGGACTTCCTGAGGGGTTTACAAGAATTCGAAAGAATGATTCACGACCATGAGAATCAGTTCAGAATAAACCTGCCAGAGAACACTTCAGTATTATACAACAATAGAAGAATATTACACACTAGAACCAACAAGAACACAAGACAAGCAGATCTCGTTTGGTTTAAAGCATGTTACTTTGATCTGGATACTTTCAAGAGTAAACTGAAATTCCTAGAGGAAAGTTTTGAACAAGATTAAAACCGTCATATCATAATCGAACAATGATCAAAAGAATTATTTATAGTTAAACAATTTGTTAATCCAACGGAACAGAATCAGAGTTTCTGTTGTTTTAGTTAATTGTATACATTACTAAAAGTAAAATCGTATAATAGTTCATCAATCTTACATAAAATGTTATAATACTATTCAAAGATCTTAGATGATTTCTTTTATATACTGAATAAACTTATAACAGAAATGGAAGAAAAGTTATAAAAAATTCCCAAAGAAAGAACGTACCTTGAGAATTTACACCCAAGATTCTTGAACTGCCGTATGCGATTTTCAGATTAGCCTACACCACCAATGTCCATATTGCCATGCTAAATTAGAATGAGATAGCTCTCTTTTAAACCTCTTATGTTAAACAAATGAAAGTTACAATCAAATCCACATTTTGCCTAAAGTACTAAATAATCGACATTTCGTCTTATATAATCTTTCTTTTGTACCTTTTCTTCTTGTCAAATTACTGAAATATTTGCTGCATACCTATATTTGGCATAACGAAGTTGAATCGTAACTAAGATTTTATTAATGAAAGAATATTTTTCCATAGATAAATCAAATTATACTAATTCACTATACTATATAATGATATGAAATCCATGCATTTTCTTATTGTTTGTTGATACTATAATAATTTTTCTTTTTTTGGCAAATTATAATCTAAAAGTGGAACCATCGCAGTATAAATGTGTCTTCAATTGCTTATCTATATTGTCATATATTTCTTATTTAAATGAACAATAATGAGCTTTCACTTTTTCTACCATTAAAGAACCATCCTTATAAATATAGAATTATATATCATAACCAGGACAATGTTTTCCCTTGTTTTGGTATTACTATACTTCGTTCCTGTCACTGGCAAAAGTATCATTTATCAAGGCGACATAGCCTGTCAGGAGATGAGAGCCGGTAATCACAAGGGTGACTCATTTATATCTTTTACCATGAATAACAAGATCAGAGCAGAAATGGCTGTTGCAATATTCAATCTCAAGATCTATGAAGAGTATGGCCGGTATTCTGATTTACATCGTAATCCTCCATTTGAGATATGCAATAAGGATCTTCTAAATAACAGTCGATGTACCGAAGAGTTACTAGGACAATATGTCCCATATCTTGCATCACCGTTACATAAATATTCAACTTTCAAGTTGATACCACCGCATAATACCAGTGCGTATTATGAGATCGAGGATGATGGGGTTTACTGTGTTATAGCAGAAGGTATCAACTTGAATCTCCCAGGCAGAAATTGTGGAATTGCCATTTTCAACAACTATTTTGGGGATAAAACAGTTTCGTCTAATGAAGGCCTACGGGTCCCTTGCCCATGGTTACATCATTGTCACGTTACTATACTCTTACATGGCTTGGAATTCTAGACACCATGGGACTATGCTACACAGAGAGCATATTTACCTCTTAATTGTCAGAACCAGTGCTACCATACTCCAATGGTCTCTCTACAAATGGCTTACCTCTTCCTATGTACACGAATATATAATAAACATGTTCACTGTGATTAGTGAGATGTATACCGCGTACCAATTTCCCATTTTCATTATGAGAAATACAATGGTATTAGACTCAGAAGGTTCTATGAACAAATATGATATGCTGCCTTGCTGCGGAGCATTGTTGAGCAGTGTTGAGTGGTCGAAGGAAGTAAATTTAACGAAAGTACTTGGACTCTGCGTTACCATGATTCAGTTTATGCTATGGTCCCTGTCATTAACAGGCTTAGAAAGCTCCGTAAGAACCTAAAGACTTCCGACCCTCATTCTGATTTGATAAGGATTCGGCTGTTACGATATGTAATGGTTATAATACCCAGTACGGTATTTATTATGATGAGTTACTCAGTTGGTTTCAATCTATTCTACTTGTTTGGTGGATTCATTGGCTACGATTACAGCACTCTCCTTGATTTTACGTGCCATTTCATGCCGCCACTAATGAAATTTATCTTGGTGGTATGTATCTTGTATCTCTGGAGACCTGGTAGATCTCCTTAGCTCTTAGTATGTTATAATTAGGTTACCATTGGCCATACATTCTTGAATATATATATATATATATATATATATATATATATATATATATATATATTCAACATACGTGCACAGTGCTATGAAACGTGGCACTATATCCGGTGGTGGGGACGACAGACGATTACGGAACGTTATCACCCAGGTTTAATTAAACTTTTTATTATTTTATCTGGTACACCAATAATGATTTACACTCTTTAAGATGTGGTTACTGAGGATTTCTGTGCTCGAATTACATCGGAAGAAGTAGGTTCTAACGGTGGGGGATGAGGCAGGGGCTGCTGATGGGATATCCACAGCCATTTGTATTAACATACAGAATATTTAGAAGTATCTATGAGCCTTATATATGCAATCTGCCCCCAAATCAATATTTGCCGGTCTCTCTATATATATGTCATGTGAAATATCTCAATATACGAACAGTAGCGAGTGGCAAAGGTGGAAATAAAATTTGGGATGAAAAAAAAAGAGCGAAGGGGGAAAAAAAGCAAGAAGTTTCATAAAGAAGGGCATAATACCTTTAAGGATCCGTTGTAATCACAGGATTATCTCGACAGTTACTTAGATAAGGATCCTGATAAACCAATTGAGACAACAAAAGAGATCTCCATTCCTTCCAGACGTTTTCCAAGGAACTCAAGATTGCAAACATTTGAAAAAAAATTTTTTTAAGGAAATAATAAGCACAAAAGAAATAATGTCTTTACGTCACGACCGTGTTACCATTGCTCCACTGGTGTTGTTATCTGTTTTGGACCATTACGAACGTACCAACACCCCAGAAGGAAAGAGGTGTGTTGGTGTAATTCTAGGTGATACCCAGAGCTCCAAGACCATCAGAGTCACTAACTCGTTTGCGTTGCCATTCGAGGAAGATGAAAAGAACTCAGATGTGTGGTTCTTAGACCATAATTATATTGAAAGTATGAATGAGATGTGTAAGAAGATCAATGCCAAGGAGAAGTTGATTGGTTGGTACCATAGTGGTCCTAAGTTGAAGGCCTCCGATTTGAAGATTAACGAACTTTTTAAGAAGTACACACAAGGAAATCCATTATTATTGATTGTCGATGTCAAGCAGCAGGATGTTGGCTTGCCAACTGATGCATACATGGCTGTCGAGCAAGTAAAAGACGATGGTACTTCTACCGAGAAGACCTTCTTGCATTTGCCATGCACTGTTGAGGCCGAGGAAGCCGAGGAAATTGGTGTGGAGCATTTACTAAGAGACGTACGTGACCAAGCTGCAGGTGGCTTGTCAATTAGATTAACTAATCAATTGAAGTCTTTGAAGGGTCTACAGAAAAAGCTGAGTGATATTGTGATATATTTAAACAAAGTGATCAACAATGAACTGCCTATAAACCATATTATCTTGGGTAAGTTACAAGATGTGTTTAACCTGCTTCCAAATCTTGGAGCCCCAGATGAGAGTGAAATGAACTTAAATGATCATGATATAGTAACAGCTTCTACTAATCTACAAAAGGCATTGACTGTTAAAACTAACGATGAATTGATGGTGATATATATAAGTAACTTAGTCAGATCTATTATTGCATTCGATGATCTGATCGAAAATAAAATTCAGAATAAGAAACTACAAGAGGAAAGAACTAAGGAACAAACCAGCACACCAGTTACTACCGAAAAGGAATCTACTGAAACTGAAAAGAAGACAGCGAACTAAGGAATTTTCTATTTTTTTTATAAGTATCTATAAATTTGCATTTCATAAAAAAAAAGTTATTTCCTTCAGAAATATGACACTTACGGCATCGTCATGACTTTGTAGATATCTATCGAACTTAATTAGTGTAAAATAATAAAAATAAATATTTGGTAAATGATATCAGATTACCAAAACATTATTAAAAACCGAAGAATCTTGTATATAAATATATGCACAGAAAATTATATTAAAGTATCTATGACTAAAAGTCTATAATTATACTCTGAATTTATTTCCTCCTTTGTTACTTTTACTTGCGAATCACTTTGTTTTGATATTAGAATGATTACTATAGTGTTAGCTGACTAAAAAATCAGGTAGTTTGACCATCCTAACGTTCAAAGAAATCGTCATCACCAAAGTCCTCATCTGTAAATTCCTCTGTCATTACATCAGAACTGTCTTCGTCAGAAGAGCTGTATGCAACTTCGCTATCCATTTCAGTATCAGTATTCAACAATACCTTTGTTAATGTTTCACCTTTATGAATACTTCTAGATTGAACAATGTAAGAACCTTCGATGTAACAGTTGATCAATTTACTCTTCTTACCGATCTTTGCACCTGGTCCAATAATCACATTCTCTAGAATTACATCATCCTCCAATTCAACATTACCAAGTAAGATGGAACCTGCAACACGACAACGGTTACCAATTTTACATCCTCCTGCAATTGCAGACATTTTAACATTACTCTTCTCCAAAATCTGTACACTACCACCGACCAAGGAATCTGCACCAATAGCGGATGCCGATGATGTAGTAGTTTGAACATTAGATTGAGTGGCCTGTGCCTTTATCTTCAATATAAATCTGTTGGCTTCCATGTATGCATTCAAATTGTTGGCTCTAATAAAGGAGCATGGCTCTGGAATGATGAATATACCCATAGTTTCCCTGCTCTTGGAATGTTGCCATGATCTTCTTCCTAGATCTCTGAACAACTTGCCTAATGGTTTGTGACAGTTTATAGTGTCTCTTATTAGTTCATTCTTCTTTTTGAAGTAACTTGGTTTTATCTCTGTGAGACTTCTCTGTCCATGTCTATCATCATCGTCATTGCCCTTGTTTCTCTTTGGAGAGTTTGAGCTGTTTCTATCGCTTTCTTCACCATCATCAGATTTAGTTTCTTCTTCATTTTGCTCACGTAATAGTTTACATAGGTCATAAGAGCACATGTAAATGGAAGAATTTAGGATAGTAGTAGAAACAGTGGCATTTGGATATTTCCAAAGCAGTTGATTTCTGATTTGTAGGTATTTGTTACGCATAACTTCTTCCTTTGGATAGACATCTAGTAACACAGGTTGTTTTTCAGTATCCTCATTTTCACTGTACACAGTGAAATATTGCTGACGTTGTTGCTGCTTCTTGTCCAGAGTAACCAAGTTGTTCTTGTAATACACGGTCAACGCCAAGTTATCATCATCTCTGTTTTGAAATTGATCAATCAAGACTTGTGGTGGGATATCAGTAATGAAATCGCATGGCAACAACACGAAATCACCCTTTATCTTATCCAGCAATTCCTTTTGCAGAGCTTCACCGTTAGAGTTAACCTTGGAGCATATGAAATTGATAGGCTTAGGTTTTTGTAGGTGATGGTTGTGGTTGTTAGCCGACAGTGCCTTAGAGATAATATCGAACTGCTGTGTACGCAGTGTCAAGAATGTGTTCAAAAACCCTTTGATTTCATCGATCTGGTCCTGGTGTGCAACGACGTTGATCTCCGAGAAATTGGCTTGGTCACACCAGTCAATAATGTACTCCAGCATTGGCTTGTTAGCCAATGGCAAAAGTGCCTTTGGAACAGTGTCAGACCCTAGGATAGAGCCGTCCATTGGAGAGTCATTTGTACCAGCATGTTTAGCGAACGGAGACAATTCGTGCCCTCTTCCGCAAAAAATAAACGCCTGAATCTGCATCTTCTCCTTCCTTTTACTTCTTTCCCTTCAAATACCTGCTATTTCAGTCAAAATAAATAGCAAGCCCTTAAACCTAAAACTTCAATTGCCTTTTGATATTTGTCAATAATAAAACTTCAATAATACTACAAACCCACTTGCGATGAGCATTTTCCAATGAAAAAAAATTCCAAAAAAAAAAAAAAAAAAAGAATATCAAAACCGACGGAAATTGCAAATGACTTTATATAATATAATACGTTTACGTTCAATACGATACAACATATGATAATCACACAAGACGATTTTATTTGCCACAAATTACCCGGAATATTGTTTTTCCATTTTTTTTTTTTGCATTTGCAGTTTGGGTCGGGTTCGGAGGAAGGGGGAGGCAAAGTGTTTTCAATTTGAACATGGCGGTTAAAAAGAACAACTAATCGGACACCATAATTTCGAAGTTGGAGCAACTAGTCTCTTTAACAAATAGCTTGTACAAGAAGTGGATAGTATTAAGACATCTATAGGGAGTTTACAACAGGGTGAATTAATTTTGCTATTGTTTAACAGATTAGAAAAGAGAAAGAAAGAAGCAGAAGCAAGCGCAAGAAATCCTACATATAAAAAAAATATGAGTGAAGAACAAGATCCTCTGTTGGCAGCTTTGAACGATGGTAGTGCTATGGATGTAGACAACACCAATGCTAATACCGAGAGTGCAGCACCAGCTAATGCTGAATCCCAGCAACAAGAACCTGAACAAGAACCTGAACCTGTAGACCCAGAGAAGGAGGCATATGAGAAGGCATTGAGACATTTCAAGAAGAAATTGATGGAGCACAGAAGGTATGATGACCAATTGAAGCAGCGTCGTCAAAATATACGGGACTTGGAGAAGATGTACGACCAGACCGAAAATGATATTAAGGCTTTGCAGAGTATAGGTCAATTGATTGGTGAGGTCATGAAGGAGCTGTCCGAGGAGAAGTACATTGTCAAGGCTTCCTCGGGTCCTCGTTATATAGTCGGTGTTAGAAACTCTGTGGATAGATCTAAACTGAAAAAGGGTGTTAGAGTTACTCTAGATATTACTACACTAACCATCATGAGAATTCTGCCTCGTGAGACCGATCCTTTGGTTTACAACATGACCAGTTTTGAACAAGGTGAGATCTCTTTCGAGGGTATTGGTGGTCTAACTGACCAAATCAGAGAGCTAAGAGAAGTTATTGAGCTGCCATTAAAGAACCCAGAGATCTTCCAAAGAGTCGGTATTAAGCCACCAAAGGGTGTTCTGCTGTACGGACCACCGGGTACAGGTAAAACTTTGTTAGCAAAGGCTGTCGCAGCTACCATTGGTGCCAATTTCATCTTTTCTCCAGCCTCTGGTATTGTTGATAAGTACATCGGTGAATCTGCACGTATTATTCGTGAAATGTTTGCCTATGCAAAGGAACATGAACCTTGTATTATATTTATGGATGAAGTCGATGCCATCGGTGGCCGTAGATTCAGTGAAGGTACTTCTGCAGACAGAGAAATTCAAAGAACCCTGATGGAATTGCTAACACAAATGGATGGTTTTGATAACTTAGGACAAACTAAGATCATTATGGCCACAAACAGACCAGATACCCTGGATCCAGCTTTGTTAAGACCAGGTAGATTAGATAGAAAGATCGAAATCCCACTCCCTAATGAGGCTGGTAGACTGGAGATTTTCAAGATTCACACAGCTAACGTTAAGAAGCATGGTGAGTTCGACTTTGATGCAGCAGTCAAGATGAGTGATGGTTTCAATGGTGCTGATATCCGTAACTGTGTTACCGAAGCTGGTTTCTTTGCAATCAGAGATGATCGTGACCACATTATTCCAGAAGATTTAATGAAGGCCGTTAGAAAGGTCGCCGAAGTGAAGAAACTTGAAGGTACTCTTGAATACCAAAAGTTGTAATGACGATATGAAAGAGAATCAGCAAACTTAATCATATTATAACTCAATTTGAAATAAAAGAAAAAAAAGAAAATAAATACTACATAGACTTGATTACATCTTTATCCATTACTATCTGTGTGTATATCACCATGTATTTGTAATACATAATGTACAGCATCTCTTTTTACAAAGTTCTAAAATCTAGTCGAGAGATATTATGGGATCGAAATGATTTTGAAATTCTACATCCAAATGATCTTTTAGTTTCTTGAACTGAGATCCAAAATCCCTATGACAGTAGGAACAGATCAGTGGTTCATTTTTAATATATTGTGTTTCGATTACTTTCGGGACCGGAATACTAGGCAATGGCAGATCGTCCCATGAAACAAAGAACTTGGTGTTGAATGAGTTATAATGCTTCTTATGTTTCATTCTAACCGAGCAAAAATCTCTAGTCAGCACATGCACATGCAGATTACTCATTGAAGGAACACTATGTATCCCTACTTGAACAAACCTCTTGGTAAAGCTAGATTTATCGGCAAAAAGTGTTTCTTCACTCTTGTTGTGATACTGGTCTGTGAATTCCTTATATATATAATCAATTGCTCTCTGTATATAACTTGACAATTGGTCTTTCACATTTTCAGTCAATGCCACTGTGGGGTGTTTCTTTGTGAGCTGTGATGACCATGGCAGCACTAACAGATGGAATTTCGATTTCGGGAAGCCATCATGTATTATCACCACTTCGTCATCGTAAAACACCACTGAGCTACTGTGCTTCTCAGGATGGTCGATGTATTGCTGCAGCGCTGTTTCCCAACCCATTTTTTGCTATACTAGTTGCCTATTTCCCCTTATTTCACAACTAGTTCTTATATTAAAGGGTACAATTTTTTTTCTCTTGTAGTTTCTTATGAAAAGCTTCTTTTTTATACAGATTCTGATAATAGTTACAAATATTTCATATTTTTGGAATAGAATAATAATATACAATGGATTTTTACTTTCGTTTTTGTAGCTCAATTGTCAAGACAAATTGAGATGAACTCTTCCTCGTTAATGGCTCCGTCCTCATCCATATCGAACTCATCGATCATAGCATTGCACTCCTCCATTGTCAGGTTCTCTCCTAACTCCTGTGCCACTGCCCGCAGGTCCTGCACAGATATCTTCTTGTCACCGTTCTTGTCGAACAGCTGGAACGCACGCTTGATCTCATCCACGGGGTCTCTATCGAGCATGCGCTTACCCATCTCCCGGAAGAAGTCATCGTACTTCATCTGCCTCCTGCGCTCAGTGTCATGCTTCTCTATCAGATCCAACACTTCCCGCTTCGACATGTCAAACCCCAGCGCCCTCATAGCAACTTTCAGCTCGTGGTAGTCCAGATACCCATCGTTGTTCATATCAAACAACGAAAACGCCTCAAATATCTCCTGTCTTTGCTCCTCAGTCAGAGACGACTGGCTCCCATTCCTGCCAGGTGTCAGCCCACGAATTGCACTCATTACTTTCTACCGTTTTGGGAATTCTTCTTGGTCAATTGTGTCCTGAGCTTCAAGTTTGGCTTTTGGTTAAAAATGTTTAAAAAGCTCAACCTACGCGTTGGAAGAAAAAAATTAAAAATAAAAAAAAAAAAATTATTGCGCAGGGCTTAGAAAACTTATTACCACAACTACATCAATACAACTACAGCTACCCACAAGAACAAACACCAAATCTATACTACAGAACAACAACAACTCAAAAGATGGAACTGCCAAGTGAGCCGCCGAGTTATGATGAGGAGGTTGTGGTGGAGAGCAGTTACATGGAGCCGATGATGCTGGACGAGAGTGGATGCCGTCTAATTGATGAGGATCTGGGAGATGCCGATGGATCTGGGACCTATCTCACACGGATAAAGACACAGCTCAATGATTCCGTGATTATGCCGGTACAGGAGAACATTATCGATCCGTTGGCCGGGTTTCTTTACCTCTGTTCAGACACACTAGACTTCTATCTGGCGAAGATTGGGAACCCGTTCATTATGGGCCGATTCATATACATTATATTTGTGTCCGCACTGGTGTATTACGTGGTGATTCGTGGTGAGAAGGGGTCGGTCGAAAAGGTTTCGGGAATGCGAGGCTCGTTTACGGACCACAGCGTATTCTTACAATATGCAAGGCTCTCTGCTGACCTGGCGAAGTTTGAGAGAGACTTGGAGTATCTGAGCAGTATGCCCCACATGTCTGGTACAAAGGGTGATTCTGCCATGAGACAGTACGTTTATCAGTCCATGAAAAATAACAATGTGAAGCTGCTCAGGGACTGGGAGATCCAGGGCTTTGCGAGTTATCCCAATGTTGACGGAAACAGATTGGTAGTTAAGCCACAGGATGGCCACCAGTTCTCTATCGACTTACAAAGAGACAATTTCAGTCCCGTATCTCCCAATGCTGAACTTCGGGATTCAAGTTTGATATACGGTAACTTGGGATCCGAGAAGGATTTGCAGTTACTAAAAGATGAAGGTATATTAAAGGACAATTTTGTGCTGTTGTTGAGGTATGATAGATATGTAGGACAGCAAATGTTGCTCGCCCAAAAATTTGGTGCAAAGGGTGTACTTTTCCTTTCTGAAGAGATCATGGGCAATGAGGATGTCGTATTACAGAGATCTGTAGCAGTCTCTCCATATGGAGCTGGTGTTCTTGAAATGAGATACCCTAATTTGAAATATGATGAAAACTTCAAACTATACTCAGATTCAATGCCACTTATACCTGCAATGCCATTATCAAAAAAACAAGGAAACAAGTTGTTAGCCTTACTCCATAATAAAGGTGTGAAGCTTGACGATAAGAATTATAGTGGTACTCCCGGTAACGTAATAATATACTTTAAACTTGACAACATTATCAGAACGTTGCAACCTTTTTCTGATTTTGTAGGAAAAATCGAGGGGAAGGAACAGACAAACAAGGCCATTGTGATTGCTGCTGGCCGTAACTCTATTAATAACGGTGCAACTACTTCGGCATTTGGTACATCAATGATGCTTTCTCTTATTCAATTATTTCAAGAAATGAAATACAGGTTCAATTGGAAACCCCTGAGAAATATATATTTTATTTCTTTTGGCGGTTCGGAATTTAATTTCGAAGGATCTCATACCTTAGTTGAACAAAGACTAGGAGTAATGAAAGATGAGATTTATGCAATGCTTGATATTTCTGAAATCGGAGTTGATCTCAATGAAATAAATAAGCTGGATGTTCAAACGCATCCGTTATTGTATGACTTCTTCAAATCGTTTGGGAATGATTTAGATATTAATGTCAAAGTTAACCCAATCCAAGGCTACGGTGATTGGACACCATACGTGACTAATGGTATCCCAGTTGCCGTGCTATCCAGGGAATATGAATACTCAAAGACACCAGTTAATACAGAACTTGATACATTTGAAAATGTTCTTGAGTTCTTAAATCAAAATAAAAATCAAGAAAAGGTTCTAAATTTGCTACTGTACTTATTCAATGGTGTTTTGAAGTTAGTTGACGAACCAATGATTCCATTCGAGCTTCCTACATTAGTTCTTGAATTGGATCGGATGTTAAAGGATTTAGAGCAATCCTACAAGAAGGAATTACGTTTTGATAGAGTAATTGAAGTTCTTTTGCAATGGAAGAGATTAGGTAAAGAGAATGTCGTTTGGAAGAAAAAATGGTCTTGGATCGTCGAGAATATGAATGGTGTGGAGCCAACCCTATTTTCAAACAATAGATGGCATTGGAACCAGCAAATTTCTTCTGTCAGCAGGTGGATGTGTGCCCCAGAAGGATTATCTACTAGACCCCACTATAAAAATATTTTATTTGGCCCCGCTTTATATGCTGATAATAGGAACTTGAATAATTGGAATTTCCCAGGTGTAAGAGATGCAATCCACAATGGTGACTTTAAAGCCGCACAAGAAGAGCTGGATAATGTTGCATTGGTTTTAAAGCATGCTGCATCTCTTTTCTCCAAAGAAATTTCCGGAATAGGTTACAATTTTGAAAGCATTGAATGAATCGGAATTATTTTGTTTGCATATTTTTTTGCTTTTATACATTTTTTAAATAAAGAAACTATATTCTTACATTTGTCATTTTAAATTATCTTACATATGGCTTGTGTACTGTTTTCTACTATAGGGTGGATTTTTCCTTCTTAGAGACTTGAAGTCATTGAGCCTTATTGAATGTCCGTTTCCAAGCTCTAGAAGTTCTGGTGTATTCAATAGATCTTTATCCTTTGCCAAAAACTTCTTGTAGATGATGTTTGGGTTATGATATATTACCTTGATATTGGCCTCCTTTTGTGCATATTTTTTCATCATTTGTACTGTGTTGGCACAATTATTATGGGAACATATTTCAGTACTCTTTGTATGTAGTTGAGGATCAAACATCTCATTATTAAAAAATGCAAGCTTATATTTGCGTTTGGAGAAAGGAAGCCACGACCATATATTTTTCTTTAGGATCCTGATTCGTGGTGATCTGTCACAGCCTCTGGGAAATGATGCTATCAATAACGGTTTCTTCGTAGCTGATCTTGTGTTTCTCGAACTGCTCAAACAGTACATATCCTCAACTCGTACACCTGATATTGGTGTTATTTGTGCAAAGTTTTCAGTTTGGTTTATATTAATACTGTTTGGAATAGGATAGACATCTACAGTTGAATTATAAGTCCTGTGGTAAATTTGATGCAGATTTTGAAATTGCTTTTTGAATAGTTCTTTCCTGTGCCAAAATTTCTTGATTCTATGAATCTTGAAGGTTTTCTTAAGATCAACAAAGTATGGCGCTAAATACCTCGATTTAGACTTTCTCGGTGGGGGAGGAGCTCTCATTGCTATCGGTTTCGTGAGTCAAATCTTAAGTACATATACTTATTAACTATCTATTTATTTCTTATCATTATTTTGTTGTTGTTTTTTTTTGTATAAATTTATGTTGTTAACTTTATATCCTCTAAGCATTACGGCCACAAAACCCTCCAATCAAAATTAAAGAATTCTATAAAAATAATAAATGTAATTGGAGTAAATTAAATGAATCTATTATGGTGTTCTAAATGTTCTGCAAAGAAAAATGAAGGGTGAGGCAAAGAAATAGGAAGTGCTTGCCGGTTTTGAATATGCAGTGTAGCTGTGAACAAAATGTCAAATTAAAGTAATAATAATAACATAAAAAAAAACAACAACAAAAACAAAATACAGGAAATTTTTTGAGATAAGCTAAACCTTTATGCTACTTCCTTTAGTAGTGCTACGGTCTCCTCAGTTTCGCCATTCTTCATTGTAAGTGGTTCACCATTACTTTCAGCCAGGCTGAACCCTTGAGAAATATACCATTCAATAAAATCTTTATCCTTGACGGGAACATGTGCAAACAACTTGTGCTGGTGGCTCTTCTTACACTGCTCAACAGCATATTCTACAAGCTTTTCACCAATACCGTGGCCTCTATATTGTTCCAGCACCGCAAGTAACTGTATATGCACACCTTTATTCAGAGTATCGCTCTTCTTCTTCTGCAAAATCAAAAGCTTGACAGTAGCCACTGGAATTTCACTATAGTACGCAATCTGTGCCAACAACACGTCTTTCCTCTTGTCGTTCTTCCCGGGAAATAGCTCACTGAAGTATTTCTCACCGAATTCCACCTCGGGATACACCACCTGGGCGATCTTGGCCATCATCCCAAGGTTATTCTCATAAACATTGTCCAAATTGATAATATCCCGACCCATTCTTGTGCTGTTGTGCTGTTTTATTTGGTCTTCTAAACTTGTTGTTGTTGAATAATTTGTCAAAATTTTTTCAATCTCTTCTACTTCTTCTTTTTTTTTTCAGATGCGATGAGCTTCAAAGTGTTGAATGATCTAATGTACAAATTAAAATGGGATACGTATTTATATAATTATTTGATGCCGAGGGGGGAATACAATATGCGGAAGGTGAATGCAATAACATTATGCCATGCTTACGTCGTGACGCAATAACATCATGTCATGTTTACGTCGATCATGCCATGCTTACGTCGTTCTCTGCGGTGACGGTGAAGGTGTTGTGTCCACCTACTACCTGGTTACCGTTCTTGTCGACTCTGATCAGCTTGAAAGTACGTAGTGCACCGAAGGATCCGTTCCAGTTCCTTAGAAAGACGACACTTTGCTCGTCTGACAGGTCTGGGCACAGGAACCCCTTCTGGAACTCTTCCATCTCCAGTTTTTTCTTCTCCTCGAGCAGTCTCTGCTTGTTTGGTGTCGGTCTATTGCTACGCTGCTTCTTGCGGAACTGCTCCAGCTCTGCATCGTCACGGTTGATGAACTGCTCTATGAACACGGCGGCCTCCTTCAGCGTGAAGCTCTTCTGATCCTTGAAGCTGTCCGAATTGATCACGTCCTGGATGAACTTCACACGGGCCAGCTCGTTCGACCTCTTCTCGTTGTGCGCCCTCTTCCTCTCCTCGATCTTCTGCTCACGCAACGTAGCCCTGTTCAGCTGCTGAAACCTACGGCCCTTGGGGTGCACCATCTTCTTCCCGTTCCCCTTCATATTCTTCTGAATCTTCGACAGAGACTTGGACAAAGGCATCGTTCCTGTATTAGTATTTGTATTATATGAGGTAGTATATGTGGTATTATAGCCTCAAATATGAGCAAGAGGCAGGCAAGTAGTCCTTATTATCATTGCGTTATGTTTTGTGCTGAAAATTTTTTTCAAATTGAAAAAAAAATTTTGCGATGAGCTCAAAAAAAAAAATCGCATCCATTCAAAACCCACAGAAACTGCCGCAGGAAGGTGCCGGGGCGATGCAATATTAATGCTGATGCTCAAGGGGATGGACACAACCGGTTGCCATTTACAACTGCAATAACTGTTATAAAAATACAATACGATCACGATATCACAATCAATACAATAATCACAAAGATCAAGATGCTTTACAAGTTGATTACGCCCAAGACGTTTGTTGAGTTGCCCAAGCTTGGCAAAAGAGTTGTTGCTGTGGACTCCACCTGGTACTTGCCCAACTTGAAGCGTGACGGCAGGCAGGAGTTTCTGGACGTGGAGCGTGTTCCTGGTGCTGTGTACTTCGACATTGACGAGGTCAGGGACAAGAACACGGAGTTTCCGCACATGGCTCCGGACCTGGCCACTTTCAACGCGGGCATGAGTCAGCTCGGTCTGCAGCGGGACGACGTGCTGGTCGTCTACGACAGGATTGGCAACTTCAGCGCACCACGGTGTGCGTGGACTCTCGTGACCTTGGGACACCCCGAGGTGTACCTGCTAAACAACTTCAACGTCTACAAGTCCCAGGGGTACCCCATTGACACCTCGAAAAGGGAAAAATTTTCAGAGTACCCTGTCTCTGAGTACAAGTCTGACAGTGACCTGCGTTCCCAGAGCGTCATCTCCTATGAGCAGATGATGGACCTGGTGAACTCCGGAGAGCTCAGAAACAAGTACAACGTCTACGATGCCCGTGCCTTGAACAGGTTCGAGGGGAAAGCACCCGAGCCAAGACCAGACATTAGCTCCGGCCACATTCCAGGCGTGCAGCCTTTGCCATTCACTGATATCCTCGAGTCCCAGTACAACACTTTCCCCCAGGAACAAGACGCAATGAAGGCAAAGGTCCAGCAAGCCTTCCAGCAACTGGGAGACAACTACGACCCAGAGAAACCAACCATCGTCATGTGTGGTACTGGTGTCACAGGCTGTATCATCAAGACCGCACTGGAACACGCGGGAATCCCGGACGTCAAACTGTATGACGGCTCCTGGGTCGAATGGGTCCTCAGATCAGACCCAAAATACATCGCCAAGAACAGAGACTGATTTTTTTTTGCTTCCTACTTAACTGTAAAAAGCTAGCTTCTATATATATATAAATATGTAGCATTCTTATCTCTGCGTTATGTTAAATATAATGTCATACGACTCTTTGATTTTTTTTTTTGGTTCAAGCTCTCTTCAAACAGAAGATGCTAAACCGTTTAACAAGTTTCAATAAATGGGGGAGGGAGGGGCTCTTATATCTGTAGAACTGTACATTCTATAGCAGGAGGAGAGTCAATTAAGTAGTACTATGTCTGAGGGGGATATTCTTCCTGGTTTGGAGCAGAACGATGCAGAGCCGACTTTGTTTGAAGACGCATACGAGACGCACAAGTTGACGGTTCCTGCCAATCATCTGTGGAGAATTGAGCTGGGCGTTGACGACAAGCTTTCCTTGCAGGTTACTTCCGGTGTAGCTGAGATATTTGGGACGGAGCTTGCTAATAATGTCGACTACAGCTTCTGGGATTGGAAATTTGGGATATACGCCGTGGAGGAGACCGAGATAGAGTGGAAGTGCGCACATCTGCACGGGAAAGAACTCTCAATAGTTCCCAACACCACGGCACATGTTGTCTACAATTTACACTTTGCGCTTGAGAAGATGAGAAGTTCTACCTTTGATGGTCCGCGGATTATGGTCGTCGGTGAGAGGAATACTGGTAAGACCGCGCTATGTAGAACGCTAGCGTCCTATGCGATCAAGTACAAACCATATCAGCCTTTGTTTGTGAATTTGAACCCAGTAGAGGCTATATTTTCACCTCCAGGCTGCCTTACAGCGACTCCGGTATCGAGTACATTGGATGCACAGCTGCCGAGATGGGGGGAGAGTATGACTAGTGGTGCTACAAAACTTCATGGTAAGCAGCCAATGGTTAAGAACTTTGGGTTCGAAAACATACACGACAACAGACCATATTATAACAAAGTAGCGGGGCAACTTTTCCATGTGGTAAAGGAACGTTTACAAAACGATCCACTTGTTCATCGTTCTGGTTGTATTATCGACACACCACCTTTAGAAAGCTGCGATGACGAATACACAGAAATTACCAATGCCATCAAGGGACTGAGGGTAGACTACATTGTTATTCTTTGTAATGACGACGAAAGTGGACGAGAAATATTTGGGAAAGTGTCGAAGGTTGTACGACCATTAATTGGTGATAGACTTTTAAGAGTCCCCAAGATATCAGGTGTATTCCAGAAGGATGATATCCATATAAGAGCACTGCAAAGAGCGGCAATTAGAGAATATTTCTACGGTGATACAAGAACTGTGTTGAGTCCCTATAATATAGGATGTGATACTACAGAAATTACTGTGTGGAAATCCAAGTCAGCATTGCAAGAAGAGGCAGGGGATCTTACAACACTAGAACCAGCTGTCATAGACAGTAGTAACTTACAATATGCATTGGTTGCGATTTCATACGCACCAAGAAAGTCTGTATCAGAGGATGTCGTAAAAGCTCCAATCCTAGGGTTTGGTCTGGTGACAGAGTTCAACGAAAAGAGGAATAAAGTGAGGATATTACTGCCCGTTCCCGGGCGACTGCCTCCGAATGCCTTGATACTGACGGCATTCAGATACCTAGAATGATTGTTTTAATAAGACTAGTATTAAATATTTTCTTCATAGACTACTATAATTAATGAGATTGATGCTAAATAACCTGTATGCCTTTCGCATTTGTTTTATAATAAATAGAATAAGATCAAATCACAAAAATCTAAATAGAAAAAAAAAAATAAAAAAATAAAAAAATGCCAATTTGAAAGAATTCAGTTCTAAGAAGGTAAATTGATCCAAGAACGACAACAGATAGTTAATATAGCGAGTTCTATTGGACTGCTGTGAGTTGCTCTTATGGCTATATTTTAAAAAACTGAAATAGACACCCCAAGAACTTCTTCTTGTATTAAAGGACGGACGATGGCTTGTCGAATAGCGGTCAGCTATACGCTGACAGCGTATGATCTTACTGTGTTGGTGCTGATATACATGTATGCATTTGAAGATTACAAGGTTCCAATTACTGTGTTCCTTCAATTGATACCTGACTATGAAGAAACGATGGAAGACTTGTTACTAGTTCAATTAGAACCGAAGACAGATGGATCAATGAAACCAGTACTGCCTTTTCTCCAAGATATCGTCAGATATCTAGATGATAATGGAAATCAGGATTTGATACTACCTTTAGTTAGTCATTTACGAGCTATTGACGGGCTGGATCTCATTAATAATTTGGTATGGGTGCTGGATAAAGAGTGTCTGACTAGGAGCAGTAAAACTGTGCGAAAATACAGGAATAACACAACCGAGTTTAAGAAAATATCCAAAAAGAGTGTTTTGGGTGTTTATATCCGCTATTGTTTTAAGAAATATATATGCGGTGGGTTTGAGGATAGAGAGGAGTTCTGGAACAGTTTCCAAACCTATATGAGCTTATTTGATGATGATCCTATCTCCGACAAGTATGGGACGAAGCGTAAACTATTAAAATTTAGCTATTTGAATCCTAAGTCAATATCTCCAGTTGTATTGAGAACTACTGAGACAAAAGAAGATATGAATTCTATTAATTTCTTGAAACGTATGATTTCCAAAAGAAATGAGTCAAATAAAGAAAGTACATATGAATTGGGAATATCACCGGATCAATTAAATGCCTATCTCAACTGGGAAGTTTCGAATGTGTATAACTCAAGACAGTATGAAAGTAAAACCATTCAATCACTATTAGGAACACTTTCATTAAATGATACTGCAAGGTTTCCTGGAATATTTTTCCTTAGGTATTTAATGGCAGTGATTGACAACAGATATCAAGATGCATTAGACCTGATACATAATTACTTTGATTATACGTTGACACAAAGTTCTGAGAACTGTTTTCATATTTCTTTACTTTATTTGGCCACTTTCCATGCAGCCTTTAATGACTGTGATTCTGCTATGAAGGCATTTGAAGAAGCAACGAAAATTGCCAGAGAAAACAAAGATACTTCGACTTTGAATGTTATTATGATTTGGGTTATAAATTTCATAGAAAAACATCCAGAGTATGCTGATCGGTTTTATGTAACAGTTGAGCAAATTGTGAGATATCTGAAGACTAGCCCGGAAACTGAGAACACTCTGGTTTTCCAAAACGCTTACCGCTTTGATGCATTGCTATCGATGTTCAATAGAGTTAATTCAATATCTGTATTTGAATCTACTTTGAAGTACATGTTTATTGTTTTGCAAGAGAAGACGAAATATACCAGATCTACTAATCTACTCAGGTACTGCTCCGAAATGTGGGAAAATTATGGCCAGTTTGCTCTAAGCGTCACGTACAGGTCCCTCGCTTGTGATGGAGAAACTGACAGTTTTGATTTAAGTCTTCATAGAGCTAATGAAGCTTTGAAAACTGATGATTATGAGTCTGTAAAAGGATTTCTTGAATCAAAAAATATTGCATCACTCTCATTCCAGCAAAAGCTGGATGTAATTCTACTAAATATACGATACTTCATTGCTATTGAAGAATATTCTGCAGCCGTAGAATTGATAGAAAGTTCTCTCGAAGAGCATGCATCCTATATATTTAATTCCAGATGGGTTTATCTTTTGGAGCTTGAAAAGGCTCGCATTCTGTTGCTGACCCGTACATCAGTAAGGGCAATCCCAATGATACAAAAATTGCTCGACAAATCTGTTGACAATAGGGATACATATGCGGCCTCAAAAGCTATTTTACTTCTAGTTCAGGCATTCCAAAACATTGGTAAGGCGCAGGAAGCCTTTCAGTTACTTCAGGTGAACTTGGGAGTTATACTACAATATGATGATTTAATCCATCCTACGTTGGCTTTAAAAAACTGCATTGAGGGAAGCATTAAGAGTTAATAAAACATGGTTTTTCTCTTTATTTTTAAAGGTACTTACTACCTTATAATAAATATATTAACTGAAAACAAGGAAAGTATATATTTGAAACTTAGTTTATTGTTTTTTTTTTGATTTTTATAGATTCTTTTTACTCAGAAATATATATAGTAAACGTTTAATACATTGTCCTATAAATCCCCACTTTTTTTTTAAATAAAATAATAAAAAGAAAGATACATGACATGATGAGTAGAACGAAATAACATAAAATATTAAAACAACGCCAAATAAAAAATAAGAGCCCTGTTGATTTCTTAAGAATCAAGTAGGGAATAGTATTCTCTAAAAGGTTGTTTTTTGAAGGGTATCATTAGGTAAAGTTATCCGCTGAAGTGGGGATTGGATCTGCAACCAAATTAAAATATTAGAAAAAATGCTCAGTGAAAGTAAACAAAAATAAACAGTGATAAGCTAGACGTCATATCAGATAACCGATGTTTAGCTACTAGATTGAATAGAAAAAAGTAATGTAAGATAAAAAAAAAATAAATTCATGAAAAATTATGATTGGAATGTTAGTGAGACTATGTTTTATCAGCTTCATCTAATCCGTATACAACCCCATTTGGGTTTGCAAAATCTAGTCAACTCCAAGCTTAGTTAGCGCTGGTAGTGTCATTTGCAGGTAAGGTACTGCTGATTGGCACAGTACCGTTAGTTCCTGGGGATGGCACAGTTTCGTTAGAAGGAATAGCTGGAGCGGTAACAGTGACGTATTGGATAGATGGTGAGGCAGTTTCAGTGACGGTGTCGGTGACAGTGTTGGTGACAGTGTCAGTAACAGTAACTGGGACACAGGTAGGAATCTCTTGGACAGAGGAGCTTACAGCGTCGATGCTCTTCAATTCCTTACCCATTGGGGCCTCAGTACCGAAAGCACTGACAGCACTTTGACGGACAGTGACGAATAGAGTAGAGGTGATAGTGGAGGTGGAAGTGATGGAGGAACCGTCGGAAATCACAGTACCGGTTGGTCTAACTTCCTTGCCTTGGTTAACAGTGGTGGTAACAACGACTTGCTCACCGTTACTGTTAGTTTGAGTGACGGTAACAGTGACAACATCGACGGTGTTATCATCTTGGGCGACAGTGTTAGAGTTGTCAGCGGCTTCGTTGTTGGCTGGGGAGGAAGTGACCTTAGCGGTGGCACTCTTGTAAACGGTAGCGTAAATGGTAGAAGTTTCGTAGTAAGTAGTGGTTTCATCGGCATGTGTGATGACAGTTTCAGAAGCGATCACAGATGGAGATGGCTGCAAAGTGGTAGTAGAGCCTCTGGACTCGGCTAGCGGTACAGAGGAGGCAGCTTGACCATCGATCTTAGAGCTTCTAACAGGAGTCAAAGAAGCCTGTTTGAAAGAAGCAGAGTAAGAACTGTTTGAAAACTGAGCGGCAGCAGTAGAAATAGCGAAAGCGAAAGCGGACAAGTATTTAATTTGCATAGTTAAAATAAAAAACGAGGGGTCTTAATTTTGATATTGTTGTTTTCTGATAATAGAAAAAAAAATATGGTTGTTGTTTTTTTTTGGTAATTTTTCTTTAAATATTAAAGATAAGGAATGGACGAGACCTAATTTATTCTATGGCTCAATAGAGTTTGGTATTGTAAACTTTTGGATAGTTAAAAAAAAAAAGAGAGATGTAGTGAAAAAAAGCACACTTTCTTAAAAATTTTTTTGCTGAAATATTCAGGATACTTTTATAGATAGTTCTATTATCAAAATACTTTCTGAAGAATTTATTTTTAACTCAAAATAAAAAAAAAATTGGATAAATGACGCAATATCTAAAATTAGAAAGTTGCAGACGGAGAGAGAAAAAAAAAAAGGAAAACTGGCTTCTGGTAATATTTGTTTCTTTATATATACACTCGATGAGGTCTAAATCCAGAACACGAAAACGAAAGTAATATTATTCAAAAACTATTGAATATTTTAACAATGGCTTTCTTCTGCCAGTTATTATTTATTTATTTTTTTGACAATTCGCGTTCACGGTTTTTCGCGGGGACGGGGAAGACGTAAATCACAAAAAATATATCCCTAAAAAATTTGATGATTCTGGCACAGAAGAATCCGTACAACTCCCCCAATCAGTAAACGCGAAAAAAAACGTAACCACGAAAAAAAAAATCTAAACTGACAGCATGGAAACTCAACAAGATGTACCTGAAAAAGGTGTACTGAACGAGAGAAAACGGCATAACAACCTATTAATAGGACTAGAGCAGAACTCTAAACGGTGGAGGGGAGAGAAGGGTTGGAGAGACGTCATTTTTTTGTTTTTTGTTTTTTTGGGATATTACGTCGATGCCTCCTCGAAAATAAAATACAAAAAAAAAACACCACCATGGAAATAGAGTGGAAGTACATTTAAAACTATTAATTTTTTTGGCGTTTCCTTGCCCCCCTCTCGAGTTCCCCCCTTCTTCACCTCTCTCCTCTATCCTGTTGGTTACATAAATACCCCATATACCAAAATACGGGTAGTCATGCGTATAATATCATAATACGATGTCACATGCATAATACGGGTAACACGTGTCATGTGCTTCCCAAAAAAAATTTTTTTGACGGCGCGTGGGGGGGGGGGGGCAGCAAAAATTGATGGAGGTGTTAAAGAAGAGAGAGAGATGACTTATCTCTAGAGTAGTTTATTTTGAAGGCAAAACGATACGGGCAAAGAAGATAAAGAAATGTTTGATCCTAGTACGCTTCCGTACTATGAGGCGGCGGATAATAAGGTTGCGGTGGTTACCGGTGGAAACAGCGGGATAGGATGGTACACAGTGCTGCATCTGTACATGCATGGGTTTAAGATATATGTGTGTGGGCGGAACTCGCATAAGGTGAATAGGGCGGTAGATAACATCATTGAGGAGGCTGTCAGAAGACATAACAAGTACCTCGACGAACTCGGGGACGATAAGCGGGCGGTACGGCACCTGGGCTCGATACAGTACCTGCACCTGGACTTAACGGATTTGAAGTGTGTCGAACGTGCGGCGGCTAAGATCGTGAGGTTGGAGACTCATCTGGACGTGCTGGTCAATAATGCAGGCGTGATGGCTGTTCCGTATGAAGTTACAAAGGACGGATTCGAGATACAGATGCAGACGAATTACATTGCGCATTTCCTGCTGACGATGAAGCTGCTGCCGGTGCTGAGGAACTGTGGTGGCAGGGTGGTGACACTGTCCTCGCTGGGGCACCACATAGAGTTCAAGTACTGGTCTCTGGAGGAGACATGGCACTACCAGCCAAATATGATATTCACCTGGCTGCGGTACGCAATGACCAAGACAGCCTCTATACAATACACAAAGATGCTCTCCATCAAGTACCCGGACGTCCTGTTTGTAAGCGTGCACCCTGGCCTGGTGATGAACACAAACCTGTTCAGTTACTGGACGCGGCTGCCGATTGTCGGCATATTCTTCTGGCTACTGTTTCAAGTGGTAGGGTACCTCTTTGGGGTCTCGAATGAACAAGGCAGCATGTCTACACTCAAGTGCGCACTTTCAAAAGAGCTCTCGCCAGTTATAGATAACGGGAAGTACTACACAACGGGCGGTCGCGAGTCCAAATGCAGTTACGTCGCCAACAACCTCGACGACGCCGCTTCCACCTGGATATGGACCATGAAAAAGCTGAGAGACCGCGGATTTGATCTTTAAAAGTTATAGTATATTGCATTTCCCCCTTTTATAGACCTTAGTAATGAATTCTCATATAGTATTTTTGCATTTTGCATATGCTTGCGATGGTTGGTATCTGGGCCACCGGTATCGGCGTACGAAATCCCGGCATCGGTGCCCGAGAAACAAAAAAAAATTTTTTTTTTTTTTTTTGGCAGAACGCAGAAATTTTGAAAAATTTTGGTTTTCAATGACTGAAGAACTATTTTTGAATTATTGAATCTTGATCTTTGCTTTCTGCCATGGTTAAAAGACACCCACTCTATCCACTCACGGGAGAATATAAATCAAAGAAAAAAGAACAAAGATGGAGGAGAAGAAAGGTTTAGTCCTTGAGAACACTGCTCGTAGAGATGCTTTGATTGCCATTGAGAAGAAGTACCAGAAGATTTGGGCTGAGGAGCACCAATTCGAGTTGGATGCGCCATCTATTGACGATGAGCCAATTACCATGAGCACAGAAGAGCTACACAAGAAATACCCTAAATTCATGAGTTCCATGGCTTACCCATACATGAACGGTGTCTTGCATGCCGGTCACTGTTTCACTCTGTCCAAGGTAGAATTCTCCATTGGTTTTGAGAGAATGAACGGTAAGAAGGCTTTGTTCCCATTGGGTTTCCACTGTACTGGTATGCCTATTCTTGCCTGTGCCGATAAGTTGAAGAGAGAAGCTGAGATGTTCGGCAAGGACTTCAGCAAGGCTCCAACTGACGAAGAAGAAGAAGAAGAAGTTAAGCAAGCAGAATCCGAAGACGTCACCAAGTTCAAGGCCAAGAAGTCCAAGGCTGCTGCCAAGAAGGGTCGTGGTAAGTACCAATTCGAGATCATGTTGCAATTGGGTATCCCAAGAGATGAGGTTTACAAGTTCGCCGATGAAAAATACTGGTTGACCTACTTCCCACCTCTATGTGAGTCTGACTGTAGCTCTCTAGGTGCCCGTATCGACTGGAGACGTTCTTACATCACCACTGATGAAAACCCATACTATGACGCTTTCATCAGATGGCAAATGAACAAGTTGAGAGAATTGGGTAAGATCAAGTTCGGTGAACGTTACACTATTTACTCTGAAAGAGATGGACAACCATGTATGGACCACGATAGAGCTTCTGGTGAAGGTGTTACCCCACAAGAATACGTCGGTATCAAGATTGAGGCTACTGAATTCGCCCCAGAAGCTAAGAAGTTGATCGACGCTAATGATAAGATTGATGTCAGCAAAAGAATCTACTTCGTTGCTGCCACTTTGAGACCTGAAACCATGTACGGTCAATTGTGCTGTTTTGTCTCTCCAAAGATCGACTACGGTATCTTCGATGCTGGTGACTCTTACTACATCACCACCGAACGTGCTTTCAAGAACATGTCTTACCAAAAGTTGACACCAAAGAAGGGTGAATACACTCCAGTTGCTGTCATTAACGGTAAGTCCTTGATCGGTACTAAGATTCACGCTCCACTAACCCCATACAAGGAGTTGAGAATCCTACCGATGGAAACTGTTATCGCTACCAAGGGTACTGGTGTCGTTACTTGTGTTCCAACCAACTCTCCAGATGATTACATGACTGTTAAGGATTTGATTAAGAAGCACGAATTCTACGGTATTGACCCATCATGGATTGACATGGAAATGATTCCAATCATTGAAACTGAGAAGTACGGTAACTTGACAGCTAAGGCTCTATGTGAAGAAATGAAGATTCAATCTCCAAAGGATACCAACAAGCTTGCCGAAGCTAAGAAGATTGCTTACAAGGAAGATTTCTACAGTGGTACTATGATCTACGGTAAATACAAGGGTGATAAGGTTGAAGTTGCCAAGAACAAGGTTAAGGATGATATGATTAAGGCTGGTGAAGCTTTCGTTTACAATGAACCAGAATCTGTAGTCATTTCTCGTTCTGGTGACGAGTGTATCGTTTCCCTAGAGGACCAATGGTACCTAGATTACGGTGAGGAATCTTGGAGAGCTCAAGCTGAAGAATGTTTGAGTCAAATGGAAGTTTTCGCCCCAGAAGTTAACCATGCCTTCAAGGGTGTTCTAGGTTGGTTGAAGAACTGGGCTGTCTCTCGTACTTACGGTCTAGGTACTAAGCTACCATGGGATCCAAAGTACTTGGTCGAATCTCTATCTGACTCTACCATTTACCAAGCATTTTACACTATTGCTCACCTTCTGTTCAAGGACTACTACGGTAACGAAATTGGTCCACTAAATATCAAGGCTGATCAATTGACTGATGAAGTTTTCGACTACATTTTCCAACATAGTGACGACGTTAAGACCGAAATTCCATTGAGATCTCTACAAATTCTAAGAAGAGAATTTGAATATTTCTACCCATTGGATGTTTCTATCTCTGGTAAGGATTTGATTCCAAACCATTTGACTTTCTTCATTTACAACCACGTTGCTTTGTTCCCAAAGAAGTTCTGGCCAAAGGGTATTAGAGCTAACGGTCACTTGATGTTGAATAACGCTAAGATGTCCAAGTCCACTGGTAACTTCATGACTCTTGAGCAAATTGTCGAGAAGTTTGGTGCCGATGCCTCTCGTATTGCTCTTGCCGATGCTGGTGATACTGTTGAAGATGCTAACTTGGATGAATCTAACGCCAACGCTGCTATTTTGAGACTGTTCAACTTGAAGGAATGGTCTGAGGAGATTGTCAAGGATCTAGACAGCTTGAGATCAGGTGAAATCACTGAAATCTTTGACGTCGCCTACGAACACGAGATGAATGCTTTGATTGAAGAAACCTACAAGCAATATGAATTGACCAACTACAAGAATGCTCTAAAGAGTGGTCTATTTGATTTCCAAACTGCTAGAGATTACTACCGTGAAGCTTCTGGTGTCATGCACAAGGACTTAGTTCTTCGTTACATCGAAACCCAAGCTTTGTTGTTGGCTCCAATTGCCCCTCACTTTGCTGATTACATCTACCGTGAAGTTCTAGGCAAGGACGGTTCTGTTCAAACTGCCAACTTCCCTCGTGCCTCCAAGCCAATTGACCACTCTATTCTTGCTGGTCTTGACTACGTTAGATCTCTACAAAGAGGTATCAGAGAAGCTGAAGGTCAAGCTCTAAAGAAGAAGAAGGGTAAGGGTGCTGAAGTCGACGACTCTAAGCCAGTCAAGTTGACTTTGCTAGTTTCCGACACCTTCCCAGAATGGCAAGCTGGTTGTATCGAGATTGTCCGTGAGATGTTCGCCAACCAAACTTTGGATGACAACAAGCAGATCAGAGAAAAGGTTGATCCAAAGGAGATGAAGAGAGCCATGCCTTTCATTTCTTTGCTAAAACAACGTCTAGCTACTGAGTCTCCAGACGCTGTTTTCAACAGAGAGTTGCAATTTAACGAAAAGGAGACTATCAAGTCCACTATCGAGAACATCAAGAAGGCCGCTCAGCAATTGAAGGTTGAAGAAATCGAAGTCCTAGCCTTCGCCCACGGTGCCAAGGTTGCCAAGAACATTTTCACCAACGAAGAAGTCGAACTTCCAAACGCCCAAAAGGCTGTTGAATCTGCTTTGCCTGGTAACCCATCCATCCTGTTCAAGAACATCTAAATGTGCTCGATGCCCAAACACTAAAATATAACTGATTATATATATATTTTTCCGTTTTTGCAAAACCTAAATAGAGTTTGTTTGTTTTTATGTAATTTTATGACCGCCATAATAAGATACAATAATCATTAATCTAAAAAGGAAACTATTACTGAATCATATAGCCTTATATATTGCTAAATATGACCATGATACTGTTAATAATATGTAAGAATATAGTTCACGTGACGTATATAGTATTAACTCCGAGGGCTTCCGATGAGGGGTGTCAAAAAAAAAAAAAAAAGAGCGAGGTAAAAATGCAGATATTTAAAGTGTGCATAAAAACAAAGGGAAACAAAGGGGAGTCATTAGTCATTTACTGTATTTTCTTTTTAAGCAAGGCTTTTTTATAACAGAAGTGTATTCTAAAGGAGATTGGCTTTGTTGATAACGAGAGATTGAATTCTTTTAATTGTCAGCATTGTTAAGAAGTTGCTAAACAAAAAAAGAACAAAGGCAAACAAAAAAAAAAAGGAAAAAGGAAAGAGCAATAAATAAATACGAAGCGTAAGCTAAACTTAGAATTTAAAAGACGTCTTAATGGAAAGACTTGGTAGTGTTTTAAGGTTAAGAACTCGGACTCACAATTCCTCGGACAGGCTCGATCAGGATGAGTCAAGTGATGACAATTCTCCAAATATTGTGGAGCAAAAGACTGCGGACATCAAGTTGGTTAAGCCGCTGAAAAAACCTCGGTTAAGCCATTGCTGCTCCCCAACCACGCCCATGGCAAATAGGCTGCAGACGCTGGCTGTAGCTTGGCATATTTCGTCATTTGTCATTTTCAGTATCGTTGCCTTGTTCATCTTTTCTAACCCATTCACCTGGATTGTGGTAATACCTTACTTGATATATTTCTTCACTGATCGTACTCCAGGGAACGGAGGAGTAGTGTATAGGTACTCTCCTTGGATGCGTTCTTTGAAAATTTGGAATTACTATGCCGATTATTTTCCAGTGAAATTGATAAAGACTGTTGATTTAGAGCCTACTTTTACACCTTATGAGGAGACAGCAGAGGATAAGAAAAATAAGAAGCAGGAATACTACAAGCTTAGATTGTGGCCCACAAAAATTAGGATTAATACATTTAAGAAAAATACTATCTTTACACACGGTTACAAGCGTACGGGTCCTAGATACATTTTTGGTTACCATCCACATGGCATTGGAGCCCTGGGTTCCTTTGGAGCTTTTGGCACTGAGGGCTGTGATTTCTCTAAAAAATTTCCTGGTATTCCAATTTCATTGTTGACACTAGTTAATCAGTTTCATATTCCTTTCTACAGAGATTATCTGTTGTCTGTGGGTATCTCCTCGGTCTCTAGGAAGAACGCCCTATATGCACTTGGCAATGACCAATCTATTTGTATTGTAGTTGGTGGTGCTCGCGAATCATTAATTAGTATTCCAGGAACCTCGGGTCTTATCTTAAACAAAAGAAAGGGATTTATAAAACTTGCAATACAAGCTGGTAATGTAAGTCTGGTTCCGGTCTATACTTTTGGTGAGAATGATTGTTATAATATTTTGGCTACTGATGAGACTTCTATTGTTAGAAGGATCCAACTATGGGTTAAAGAGAATTTTGGTTTCACTATACCAATCTTTTATGCTAGAGGTCTATTCAATTATGATTTCGGATTATTACCGTTTAGAGCACCTTTAAATGTTGTAGTTGGTAAGCCAATTCATGTTAGTGAACAACAAGATGAACCCGATCCTAAATTGGTTGATCATTATCATCAACTATATATCGAGGAATTGAAGAAGATCTATATGGATCATAGAGATCAATTTGGTTACGGAGGTGCTGAGTTCGAGATTGTTGGATAAAATGCTAATTGCATTGCTCAAAACTTGAATCATTAATGTATTATTACAAGCAGTTTCGCTGAAACTAGTTACATAACTTGTTTTATAAAGACGTACCTATTCATTAAAAGAAGATATTTGATGTTAATTTTTTTATTACTACCATGCAAATCTTAATTGTGAAGCAGTAAAAACAGGTGGTTTCCACAGTAATTTCTCTGCATCTATAGACCTCCTCTTTTTACTCTTCAGTTTGTTGTATCTCTCCAGTATTGCCTCATTTATGAATATTATATGTTGACCTTTATAGTACCTCAAAATGTTGAGGGTCTTTAAAGTATGCAGAATATCGGTGGTTGTCATTGAAGTCATAGAACTAATATCATCAATGGTAACCTCTTTACCATGTTCAACAAGAAGAGTGATTAAAACATCAGACCAATATGCTCTGTAAGATAGCAAACCTAAATCGGATAGCGGTTTTTCAGGTGAGCCAACTTTGCCTTCTTTCTTAGAAAGTTCGTAGGAAAATTCAATTAAAAGTCTACCGTAACCCATTCTTTGATATTGTGGTAAAGTAAGAATACAGGCAACATTATATCCATCCGCTGATTCTTTTTCTTTGGAGAAATAACCAACAAGATGATGACCCAGCTCGTCTCTTCTCGTCATACAGTAGAACAAAAATGGATCTACATCATAGTAAAGTGTTTTATGGTCTAAGAAAAGTTTGGAGAGTAAACACAAATTTCTACACCACGTACGCTGTTTTCTTCCATCAATTTCAAAAAAGGATACGTAGTCATCTCTGTATATTTCGTTTCCTGGCGGGTGTCGTAGGGTACATTTCTTTCTGTACCTTTCGTACTGTTTCTTCGATCCAAAATACTGTAGAGTAAAATCATCTATATATACCACATCACCATCTGTCAGCTCTATTGGGTAAGGAGAGAAGTACCACGGTTCTACTTCGTGCTTCCCCATAATAATTTTAGAGAGATTCCTAACGTGTGCCACTTCGTGAGGGTTTTGAATCATAGAACCGGATGTTCTTAGCTTTTTGATCTCATCCTCTCTTGATATATCTTCATCTTTCAGTCCTCGCACATTCAGATTATCTAGATCCATAACATCACTATTCTCGCCCCCCTCAGAAACTTTAGCATCGGAATCCCCAGAGGGCAAGGGCGTGCTGCTGCCTTGTTTCTGTTTAATCGGTTGTTTCTGATGCTTCTTCTTCTTATGACCAGTATCATCGTCATTTTTCCGCTTGGGACGTGGGAACAGCACTTCTTTGTCAAGGTTTATCCTATCACCAACAATCCACTCGTCCAAACGCTTATTGAAATTCACATAATGCACATAGAATTTTGCGGGACTCACACGCGCATTTATAGATAGTATCTCAGCAAGCCTCTCCTCCCCGTCTTTCTCAACCCAGCATTGACACTTGATCAAAACTTCCTCTGTACTAGTCACAGTTCTAGGAACAAATTCATCTTCACTTTCAGCACCTGGTCCAGCCATCAATTAAGTAAAAAAAAATGAGAAAAAAGGAAAAATTTTGCTAAATAAATCCTAACCACGTTACAGCAGGTATCACAGCAGTTGTTGTTTCCGGTTTTGGTGAGGTTATAGGTTTAATAATTGTTGTCTGTAGTTAGTTTGCTACTGCTATGAGATCAATTTTTTTTTTTATTTATTTTTTAAACAAACGTGGGTAGCACTATCTACGACATGAAAAATTTCACAGTGAAAAAAAAAAAATTTCAAGCTCATCGCAAGCTCATCGCCAATATTGTGCATTATTTCATATTCATATTTGACTAGCTAGGACTCTGATATTCAACGATTTTGTTTAATTGACGGAACTTAACGGCAAACGCTAGCAAGAAGGAAATAAAAATGAGTCAAAAAAGAGTTGCTGAAGGAGAAGTTGAGGTGGTACAGAAGAAAGTGAAGCTGGAAGATGCCGATGGTGTATGTGAAAAGGATGTTGGTATTACCTATTACATCTCTCAATTACCTGGTTTTAAAGGTCAGATAAAGCAGAGGTACACTGATTTCTTGGTTAACGAGATTACTCGTGAAGGAGAGGTAGTTCATTTGACCGACAAAGGTTTCAAAGTTCCTAAGAAGAAAGTTGAGACTATAAGTGACGACCAAAAGAAGATCCAGAAGGAGGAGGAGTTTGCTAAGAGGCAGTCTTTCACTGTTGAGGATGGTTTAAAGTCAGAATTAGTCGAAATATTTGGTGAGGAGGATTTTGAGAAGATCGTGGATGTTTATAAGAATGCCCAAAAGATGGAGACCAAAAATTCGTTTGATGACAAGGCAACTAGAACAAAGATACATCAATTGCTGCGTCAAGCCTTCAACAACGAACTGGAATCTGTCACATCTGCTGAAAATACTTTCAAGATTGCCAGAAATAATAGAAACTCGAGAGTTAACAAACAAGTTATGATTCAAGAGACTAAAGACGAGAATGGTGTTGAAAACTGGGGATACGGTCCAGCAAAGGAGTTCATTCATTTCACTCTACATAAGGAGAACAAGGACACCATGGAAGCGGTTAATGTCATGACTAAGTTGATGAGAGTTCCTAATAGGCTGGTTCGTTATGCAGGTACTAAGGACAGACGTGCAGTTACCTGTCAAAGACTTTCGATCACAAACATCAAACTGGATAGACTAAACGCACTAAACAGAACACTTAAGGGTATGATTTTGGGTGGTTTCAAATTCTCTGATGTTTCAATGAACTTGGGTGAACTTTCAGGCAATGAGTTCCATATCGTTATCCGTGATGCTAAGGTTGATCCTGAATCTGATTCTAGTTTGGAAGATGTATTGGCTGCCAGTTGTAAGTCACTTTCAGAAAATGGTTTTATCAACTATTATGGACTACAAAGATTTGGTACTTTTAGTATCTCAACACACAGCATTGGTAAAGAATTACTATTGGGTAACTGGAAAGGCGCTATTGATATGATTTTATCCGATCAAGTAAGTGTGTTGCCAGCTTCAAAAGAGGCTAGACAGCTATGGGCTCAAAACAAGGATCCAGAAGAAGCCTTATCAAAGATGCCTAGACAATGTATCGCTGAAAATGCTATTCTACATGCGTTATCCAATCACAAAAAGGGTGAAGATGGTGATTTTGGTGTTGGTGCTTATCATGACGCAATTATGAAAATTCCAAGAAACTTAAGAACCATGTATGTTCACGCATATCAAAGTTTTGTCTGGAATAAGGTCGCAAGCAAACGTATTCAACTTTTCGGTACAGAGGCCCGTGTTGGTGATTTAGTTATCATTCAAGATGAAGAGAAGGAGGACATTAAGAAAGATGAATCCTCAGATAATGATGATTTTGATGAAGATCTACGTACTTCTGATTTCATAAGAGCTAGAGCATTGACTCAGGAAGATATTGATTCAAAGAAGTATTGTATTGATGACGTCGTTCTTCCAACCCCAGGTTTTGATATCCTTTATCCAACATCTGAAGAGCTAAAACAACTTTACGTGGAAATTATGGCTGCAGATGGCATGGACCCATTTGACATGAGACGTAAAGTCCGTGATTTCTCATTGGCTGGTTCGTACAGAAATATTATTCAAAAACCAAAAGAATTGGAGTATAAAATTATCCATTATGATGATCCTGTTCAACAGATAATCAACACTGATTTAGAGATTTTAAATAACCAAAGGGCCAAGGACAACCACCAAAAGTTTATGAAGGCTAAATTGGAAAGATATATGCCAGATAAGGGTGGTGAGAGAACTGCTGTTGTTATCAAGTTTCAGCTAGGAACATCGGCCTATGCCACCATGGCTCTAAGAGAATTGATGAAACTTGAGACTTCTAGACGTGGTGATATGTGTGACGTTACTGTTTGAATTGATAGCACTATTTGTTTTGTATTCTGTTTTGCATAGGTAGCATATTTCAATATTTTGCATTTTTCGTAACATATTATTATAGGTGTAATTATCATGTAACTATAAAATATGATAATCAGTGGTATAATGGTTTTCTTCATAAACTTGAATTCATATTCTTAAAGAGTTTCACTTTAAAATGTCTACAGTTTCTGTGTTTTCTGTGTTTCCCGCTCTATTTTTTAGCAAGATTTCTTTTCCTATTGCATTTGTGTCATTGAAGTAAACACTAAAATTTCCGTGTTATCATATTCTATAAAAGCCAAAACACATTTCAAAAGTTAAGAACGCAAGTATTTATTTTATATTTTAAGTCAATTTTTATTTTATAGTGTCCTTTAAATGTAACCAAAGCATATAATAAAAATTCTATTGCATAAATTGGTCGTATACCTACGATTGTAAGTTGCAAGTAAAACTATACAATAAAGTTTCTAAGTGGGTTACAAAAAATATGCCCTATGGACCTACATTATCATCTATATTTGGTGCAGACTTTAATGAATCCAAAGGTTACAATAATTTCTTGCCTGCTTCGGATAGGCATGTTCCCAGGCAATTGTTTGGACTCAGAAGATTAGCAAAGAACTTGATAATTGGTTCACCTTTAGAAACTGGTAACCTTTCTGTTAATTTGATGGCAAGTACTTCAGGATCTAGAAAAAGGAGAATAAATTATCTGAATTGCGTAAATGGGGTCCCTCATGAAACGAAACGACCAAAAACGCAAGAATCCAAGATTTATTCTAAAAATTCTGATGATCGATTACAAAATCTCTTGCTGAGATTACCAAATGATTTACCACCCAAAGAAGGTAATGAATTCATTGACAATTTAAATCTCTTCAATAATAGTGGTAACTATGGAAATGAATGCCATCAAAATACTGAATTTGGAAACAAAAATAAAAATAAAAACATTACAGACATAGTAATTAATGATATACCTTTGAATACTGGTTTAGAAAGCATTTTAAATCAAATATATGGGGGATCAATAGCTAAGGTAGAACCTCAGTTTTATGACTCAGATTTAGGAAGATTGAAGAAGATCGAAATTAAATTTGTCTCACCTGAAGGTGCTCAGGAATTCATGAAGTACGGTTGTTCTAATCTCTTTAAAGTGAATGGTATTCATTTAAATCCACAATGGACACTTAAAGAAGATGCTTTGTTATATGAAAAGGTATTCAAAAGTCTTACCTCCCAAACTAAATCCGAAAAGGTATGCAGATGCTTGATTTTGAAGAAGTATCCAACGAAGAATAACTTAAGATATGTATAAATCAGTAAACAGCCGCCGTTAGATACAATTGATGTTATAGAGATCAGACGTGATTTTGAGAAATACGGGCCTATTTTGGATATTACACCTGTCATTTCAAGGAAATTATGTATTTCTATTATCTTTTATGATATTTTAAGCGCAATGAAAGCGATGCAATCGTATGAAGATAAAGTGTCTTACACCCATGAAAAGTACTACAAAAGCTGGGCTATTTGGTATGGAAAAGACTTAACAGATCGACCGGCTATCCCTGACTAAATATTACTAAAAAAAACAGGTCTCCTTAGATTCTTTTATAATATGTCTATAATATAACAAAAAAATTAATTGATAATTACATAAAAATATCTACAGAAAAGAATTGTTTAAATTCAAAGTAAATTTTGCTCTTTATACTTATCAAGGACAACAAGGAAACCTCCCACTAGATGCAGTGATCCAGTTACAAAAACGTCGATTTCCTCGTCATTGGCTGTTTTTAGTAAGCGTTTGAAGGCGTTTTCAATGCTTGACGTGACATTACCTGTTGATTCCGGTAAAATGCTGTTCCAGTCATTGGCTAGTTGCTTTTGGACTTCAAGTTTTTCTACTTGCTCTTGGGATACATTAATAGATACTAAATCTGGGTTGTAGGATCCACTTTCCCAGGTGACATTTGTGGTGAATATGGCTTCCTCAAATTTGACAGATTTCCCAACGGTATTGACTAATGCTGTAATCAGCTCGTTTGCATTTCTCGTTTGCTGGTTGAATAGCAAGATCTTTCTATTACTATTTTGGCCACTTTCCTCTTTGAACCAATGAGATGCCGCCTGCATACTTTCAAGTGTGTGTGCACCGTCAATGTACCAGTTGATATTTCCGGTCTTTATGTATTGACAACGACCCTCCCAAATTGTATCTTTTAACCCTTTTACAAACTTCAAATTCAATTTATCGTTTTGATCAACTGGGATCTTTTCATCAATAACCTTCAAATGCTTCAATGCCTGACTTGCCAGTGTCACTGCCAATGATGCATTCGATTTTTGGAAGTCACCTGCAATACCTAGTTTTATATCATTGAGTTCATTAAAGGTAGGTATCTCAATTAAACTAGTATGTCTCTCAGTAGCTCTTTCACGTAACACCTTCAATCCATTTTCATTTTGATTGGAGATAGTATAAGCAGGTGCACCTTCTTTAAATATACCACCCTTATTCGAAGCAATTTCTTCAATTGTATTCCCTAACATAAATGTATGGTCAATTCCTAATAGAGTCACACCGCATGTAATTGGTTTTTCTATAATATTTGTGCTGTCATATTCACCACCTACACCAACTTCATACACACAACAATTACACTCCTCCTTCATGAAGGCATGGAAAGAAAGTAAAGTCAGAAACTTGAAATAGCCTGGTTTACTTCCTGGAACCATATGAGGAAACTTCTCGAGTGGAGAGGTGGTGTTATCTAGCTTATCCCATACTTCAAAGAAGTATTTTGTAAACTTCGATTCTGATATTGGTTCGCCATTTATTCTGATACGCTCTCTCACTGATCTGAGGTGAGGTGATGTATAAAGTCCTACCTTTTTGATCTCATCTTTATATTGCTGGAGAATAGAAGTAGTAAAGGCTGCTGTAGAGCCTTTACCTTTGGTACCCGTAATATGAATCACATTAAGTTTGTTGAAATCTGAGACAGAGTAACCCAATCGGCGACTCCACTCATACATCTCATTGAGATTCATGGAATTTCGGCGATCGCCAGATTCTCTTACCAGTTTTATATGGGCATAATTGGATTGTAATGAATTAAGAGCAGTTAAAGCATCTTGATATGTCCTTCTAGTCACCATCCTCAATGGAGCAGTTGGTGCCATCAGCAAATACAGGAATGAAAATAAGAGTGACCTCCAAAGGAATATAGAAATCGAAAATTTGGTTCAATTAGCAATGTTTTACGATTTATATCTACGTAAAGCACTTTCTCTCTTTCATTACTCTTTTCTTTATAACATTCTCACAGCACTGTGGGAATAAGCTTAACTGTGCCCGTAATTTATGTGCAAGTCGACGAAAACGGTGTTGTGAGATGACTCAGTACTAAAAACATGATCATGAAGCAATATGATGAAATTATCAATTCGGTTGTTTAATATTAGACAGAAGTGCAATTAAATATGATCTATCTTGTAATTATGAATAGTAAAAAAAAAAAACAGGTATCTTACATATGTAGCTTCATATATATACATATAGTTAGGTGGTATGCTACTTCAAGGACATGCATAGGGAGATGAAGGAGAGCATTTGATCTTTTATAGAAGTTGGAAGTATGCTATGGAACCCCTAAAATGTTAAACTATCATCTCGAAGAATACATGTCGGTTGAAGATAAGCTCTAAGAAGCAGTGCTGGATTAATTTGGAACGTCAAATACTGCTTGCAGCCAGCAACGGTACATTTTCAATTGTCTCTTACGGTTAACAAGAAGTCTTCTATCAGTACCAATCTTGTTTTCCTTGAAATACTTCTTGGTAAAGATCTCTCTCAGCTCCTCTTCAGTGAAGAAGTACACTCTGGTACCGTCACCTCTGACGTAGAAATTGTCTTCCAGAAGTCTGTTCTTCTTAAATCTCACTTGGACTTGATCATAACGGCCGTAATCTCTGAACAGAATCTTACCACCAGGCTTCATGATCTTATGCAGGTTCTCTATGGCTTGGTCCCACTGTTCAGGGGACAATGCACTAAAAACGAAAATCATCACAGCGATGTCAACAGAGTTAGGTTCGACACCTTCTGGCAAAGCACCATCTGTATTTGCTAAATCCCAAACACATGCGTGACCGTATTTAGGATTGAAGTTTTCAGAGGTCTTGACAAGCTCAACGGCTCTTGGTGCAAAATCTGCTGCGATAATTCTTAAATCCTCGTTTTCGTTTTCATTTAGGATAGGGAAGAAAGTGTTACCAGCACCACAACCAATTTCGAAAATAGTAGTTGGGCCAGCTTCTTTCTTTGTGGATTGGTACAGGATGGGGAATTCGATCTGTAACCACTTTCTATCTTTGAAGAAATTTTCTTTGTTGTTCTTGTAAAATATATCCCAGTATCTGGAAGGGTTACCGTTATACAAGTTCTTGTCGAAATCAGAAACTGGATTCTCGTACTGCAACTTAATCTTCTCCTCTGCTTGTTGGATTTGTTCTTCACCCCATTCTACATTATCCCATGCGTTATGGTTCCAGACATCAGAGTCGTCTGTTAGGTTTCTCTTACCGAATTCAAAGGGATTGTCACGACCTAATCTAGATGTACCTTCGACTTCGTTTGGAGCGGATTCATGAGCGATAACTTCAAATGTTTCCTCATGAATATCTTGAGTTATAGCCTTCAACTCATCTTGGCTTTCAGTTTGAGTTAGGCCTAAGCGAAGATTCCTTATCTTGCTCTTGCTCTTGCTCTTGTTCTGGTTTCTGTTCTTGTTCCTGGGTCTCTTGTGATTCAGCATTCTCGGCAGAAGCCTTAGCAGCAGCAGCCTTCTTCTTCTTCTTTTGCTTCTTCTTCTTATTTTTTTTACTCTTGGAGGATGATTCTTCTTCCTTTACATTTTCTTCATCTTTCTGATCTTTTTCTTCAGCAACTTCCTCTTCTTCCTTCTTAGTTTCTTGTTCTTCAGCTTCTTGATTAGTCTCCTCACTAAGATTCTGTTCTTCCTTTGGTTCTTCCTTTGGTTCTTCCTTAACTTCTTCAGGTTCTTCCTTAACTTCTTCCTTTGGTTCTTCCTTTGTTTCTTCCTCTGGTTCTTCCTTAACTTCTTCCTTAGCTTCTTCCTTAACTTCTTCCTTAACTTCTGATTCTTCCTCCTTGCTCAATTCCTCCTTGCTCAATTCCTCATCTTTTACAATTTGGACTTCCACAGGCTCTTCGGCAGGTACAGTCTCTTCAGCAGGAATCTCGGTACCTTCTTTCTTCTTCTCGATCGGAGCCCTATCTTCTTCTCCTTCCTTTGAGATACTCTCAAACTTCTTGATAAGATCAGCAACACCCATTGTCAATTATTATTGTTCAAGCACACTGAAAAATCCCTTTCTTTCTTCCTGTTCCTGGCTCTAAAAGAATATCTTGAACTTTAATGTCCTTTCTTGATCTCTCTTTGTTTTTGTTGCCCGCTCTACCAAAAAAATTTTTTTGTTTTTGTTTTTTTTTCGACCCAAAAAAAAAAAAAATTTAGTTCGATTTTTTTCTGTGCGTCCAACGAGATTCGAACAGGATCACTTTTTTCATTTTTCTATCTTACTTCTAATTTTAGAAACCTATTTTTTTTAAATGGTCCGATGCCTCACTTTTCTTTTTTTTGCCTGATTTCCCGTTTCGGGGAAAAATTGAGTTGATTTACTGATTATGTCAGCGCAAGAGCTCATTAAATAATTAATATTTCCAATTTTGGATTTGGTGGGGCCACTACTAATTTAATATTTATATTAGTATAAAAGGCAGGGAGTACACGAGAGAGAAAAAAAGAGAGAGAGTCTCTTAACACCAACAATTATATATTATAAATACTAACACAGAAACAAAAACAAGAAAACAAAAAACAAATGAAACTGGATTGGTTGGGGGCGCTCCTGTTTACTGATGTGAAAAATATAGAAGATGAGCGTAATCGAACCGATATACCTTCAATTGATACCTCTGATCTCTATAGTTGTTCTGCTTTCTTGAGGTTTTATCCAATAAGCAAGTCATCGACTTTTATTGCTACAGATTTCACAAGTGCACTGGTGAGCACTGACCTCGGTGAATCCTGGCAACCTCTATACGAAGTTGAGCAAAGAGATAACCGTCTACAATTTGGCGTAAGATATGAGGCTGATATGTTGTCTGTTTATTACAACTCAACAGCTTTTATCTCATACGATTACGGTTACTCCTGGAAAAAAACAGACCTTGGAGCCAAAATTGATGACATCATTGTAGATCCAATGAATTCGAGTGTGGTATTGGCAGCTGTGGTTGGGGAAGCTTCATCAGTAAAACAGCGTTATATTTCTTATGATAAGGGCTTCACTTTCCAAAAATTGGAATATGGTCACAATATCGACTTCGACCTATTCTGCTCTTTTATGCCATTTCCTTATTTCAACAGTACCAAATCTTACCTGAAGTGCTTTTCTACTGATTTTGATGCTATGTACTCTCTCTACTCAACAGATCAGGGCAGATCATTTAGTGTGACTAAGTTTCAAGATTTTCTATCCTCATATAAGTTTGTAGAGAGTAGTCCGTACTTCTTCGGAGTTGAACCTAATGGCGCAGATGATTTGGATATTACTCATAACAATACTTGGTATTCTCAAAAATATAACGAGACACTCGAGCCTATCTACTTTGGATCGTCATTCAATATAACAGGCTGGTTTGAACCTCTCACTCTACTCGGAGACCGCTATATATTTGCAAGAGAAGATAACCAAATTCAAAAGGAAGGTACTGATATCAGTGCCGGTTCCAATACTAATGGTGAAGCTGGTGAAAAATCAGAAAAAGCTTTAAAAGCTTACGATTCTTTATTCTACATATCGGATTCAAAGGGCACAAAGTTGTCTCGCGTGGATAATCCATTAACCTCAAGTGCAAAGAGTTTTGTAGCAAAGGCAGCTGATTTGCCAGGAACAGTTTTCCTGTCTACTTTTGTTGGTCTATCTGCTTTTACCAACATCTCCACTGATAATGGTATTACATGGACGAACCCAAGGATCAATGATACAATTAATCCTGCCAACTACACATGTAACATAAATGCTACGGATTGTACTTTTGTCTTGACTGGTCTGAGAAAAGGTTACAAATCAGGTGTCATATTTGCAACCGGCCATGAAAGTTATATTGATACCAACATTGTCGATATTGATAAATTAATCACCGATGCAAATTCGGACCATCATATGCCACCATTTCACAAATTATCATCTGAAGCGCAAATCTCTGAATATGAGAAAGTAGTTTCTGATTTCATTGCTATTTCAGATGATGGAGGTTACACCTGGCGGAAACTATTTCAAGATCCAGAGACACACTATTTAACAGGAAACTTTGGTAATATAATTGTTCGAACTGTCCACCACATAGATGGTGTTTATACTGGATTTAGTGTCTCACTTGATCAAGGTGTCACGTGGAATACTACAAAATTCTCTGCACCACTAAAGGTACTATTCTTACTAGACTTTGATCAATATTCGAACATAATATCTTTCTCTGGACATGAGAAAGAAAAAAGTTACCAACAATTCCTGTTTGTACACAACATTACAGAGGCATATAATATGTCTGTATGTGAATCAGAGGACTTAGTGAAGTTTTCGCTAAATAGAGGCAGTTGTGTCAACGGTGCTCGCTACACCAGTTACAATAGTAAACCTGGTTCGGGCTGTGTTCTTGATCCCTCGATCATGGATTGGAGCGTTACAGCCTGCGAAAGGTGCTCAATCAATGATTACATCTGTGACCCTGAATCAACAAAAGATTCTGAAGGCAAGTGCGTCCCCGACAATGCTTACTTAAGTGCCAAGGGCATAAGCTATTCTGGGAAAGATGCAGATATCCCTAACAGGGTCTTAATCAAGGACAACATGTGCAAAACTAAGATTATGTAACTTCGGTATCACTATCAATGTTAAGTATTTTTTTTATTACTTACAAAGCTCTTTTTTTTATATTCACTTACCTGTTATAGCAGGCAATTTATATATATTCATTTTGATTGTGTTTAGTTGAAATTCATGAATGTGTTGTATTGTCTAAAGTGTTGCTAAAATTGGTCAACTAACAAAAATCCGTTCCAAAATATAAATACTTTTTTCTTATTGTTTCTAATTATTCATATATTTTGTTATAAGAAAAACAAAACATAACGACTACATTAACAGAATAGAGGTATTTATAGCCAAATTAAGATAATAACCAGTACATATCAATGTGATATTTAAAAATCCATCATTTCTAATTGGTGTCAATTATTGTGAAAAATGTATCATAGTACGATACCTGTGTTTTTAAAGTAAAGACAATGGGATCAGCAGCACAAAGGGGATATGATTTAAAGAACAACTAATCTGGGAAATTGAAAGGCCGTGATTTACTAATAGTTTGAGATTGGTAATCAACAAAAAATTTCAATTAAAGATAAAACATTTTTCTTTCAACTGAATATATTTTGCAATTTCAGATTACTCAGCAAAAACCAACTGACGACAACATGACTTGGAATGGGACAGCTAACTACGAACATATCTCCAGTATTAAGCCCAGATTCATTTCCCGTGCTTTTAGTCCAGAAGGGCAGCAGAAATCTATTGCATTCAGCAATGAATTGATCCCGGATACCGAGGAAGGTGTCTTGAAGACCAAGTTGTTGTACTCTCAAGGTAGTGATATATTTGAATTGGACTGTGCCTATCCATTAATCACCGGTGATGATGAAGAGATGAGAGAGCCAGTTAAGGAGTATGGTGATGCTTTCAAAACTATGGAAAATGTTCCATTGAGTACCAAGTGGGTTTACCAAGGTGAGACTGTTTCTAAGATGAGGTACTTGGGTGAAGAAGAAGATTCAAACATGGTGGCTATGTCCAAAAACGGGTCTTTGGCCTGGTTCACTGAAGGTGTCAAAGTACCAGTCCATATTGTCCAAGAGATGATGGGTCCATCAACAAAATTCTCTAGTATCCACTCCTTAACTAGAACAGACCAACTAGCAGTTGCGGACTTCGATTTATCTGTTGATCAGGAAACTATTGTAAAGTCTCAAAGCAACGGAGATGAGGAGGACAGTATCCTGAAGCTGATTGACAACGGTGGTAAACCAAGTGAAGTGTTGCGTACTATCAGAGTTCCAGGCACCACTGTCACCCATTCTGTGAGATTCTTGGACAACCATGTGTTTGCTTCTTGTTCTGACGATAACGTCATCAGGTTTTGGGATACCAGAACCGCTGACAAACCTCTGTGGTCTCTATGTGACCCACAAAACGGCAACCTGACCGCATTTGACGTCTCCCAATTGACCGGTAACCTCTTCGTCACCGGTTACAGCACTGGTGTTATTAAGCTATGGGATGCCCGTGCCGTTGAGAATGCAACACTAGACCTGACCCACAGGCAAAATGGTGAAGAACCAATCCAAAAGGAACTGGCAAACCTATATCATGCCGGTGGCGACACCGTCGTAGACTTGAAGTTTTCCTACACCACTCCAACAGAGTTCCTGAGTGTTGGCGGTAACGGTAACGTCTACCACTGGGATGCAGAGTACGCCTTGTCCAAGTATGACCCAGAAGACCTGGACTTCGAACCACAACAGGCCACTGAGGAATTACTGAACGAATCCCTAACTTTCCTACACACCGGTGGCTCTCGCAGAAACCCAAGTGCCTACGGTACTAGAAACACCGTTGCTTGGCACCCTGTGATTGAAGGTCTGGTCGCCCACGTCGACCCAGACACTTTAATTACAACTTACCTACCTTACGACAACTAGATATACAAAACTATTTATATGTATAGAGAACTATTTATTGGAAAAAAAAGTGACGTCTCCTTTTAAGTGCATAAGAACGTATATATGAAATGAATATATGAAATGAATAGGTTATTTGATGTGCTACGCCAGTTTTTTGTATTGTCTTCTATTGTTTATACCTGGATCAAAATCCTTTTTTCGAGATGAGCATCGCCCTTTTTTCTTTTATTAGTCAAAAAATTTTCCTGAACGAAGAGAGAAGGAAAAAAAAAATATTAGAAGTGAGAGGACATTTTTTTTGGTAGAATTTCAAAAGAGAGATCTCAATCAATCATACTGATCGCAATCATCATACTCTATTTGAGATATCAGCATAACTGACATTGATCTCGTTGTTTCTCTTTTTTTAGAATCAAGACAAAAGGAAAAACTGATCCGAACTGAGAAATCAAGAACAAAATTATACAAACTAGGATACCAATAGAGAGGAACAATTAATACTTTAAATCTATCATTCTTACCGTACATTTATTGGGGTTTTCAACAAGAGAAATCTAATTATTTTTAAGAGATCTGTGGGTGAAAATACAATTAGAAAGATAGGGGAGAGGATATTTAACAAAGAGGATAATTTCTTATTTGATCTAAAACTAATTACGATAGATATGGCATCACTATTTAGACCTCCTGAATCATCAAGGAAGAATAGCAGATCTCCACGGCTGAAACTGCCCCCATTAAATAATATCCAGGCGAATACGTCGTTGAGTAATGGGCCATCGCCACGACCTACAGACTCTCCAGCTGGTAAAACAAACATTTCCCCGTTGTCGAGACCATCCAGTACTACGTCGAGTCAGATGAAGAGACCTCTACCACCACCATTACCGAAGCTCAATGTTAATGTCAGTGAGACTTCATCGATAAATAGTCTAGATGGGAAAATGAAACAATTGAGCATAAACGATAAGACTGCCACGCACTCACCACTCAGTGCTAATACAAATGCAAGCGGGAAGGAGAATTTCCTGGCAAACGGTAACACCAACAATCCAAATGCCTCGGTGGACTCATTCCTTTCAAACCTTATCTCAGCTTATGACCAGAGTGGAAGTTCATATACAAGTCCTATAAGAGCTGAGGGACAAGCAAGTTTCGAAGAAAGCAATAATCATAGTGGTGATAGTCAAAGGGTACCTGGACATTTATTAGAAAACAAGGATATAGATGAGTTAAGTGAGGAGGTTTGGCATTACAAGAGACTAATGGATGAAATTCAAACACAAGGAATATTAGGTGAAGGTGCAGGAGGGTCCGTGGCGAAATGTAAATTAAAACATGGTCAGAAAATTTTTGCACTTAAGACAATCAATACTCTCAATGGAGACCCCGAATTTCAAAAACAACTGCTGAGAGAGCTTCAATTCAACAAAAGTTTTAAATCGGATTATATCGTCAGGTACTACGGGATGTTCACTGACGAACAACATTCTAGCATATACATTGCCATGGAGTATATGGGTGGTAAATCTTTGGAAGCCATATACAAGAATCTATTGAGAAGAAACGGTAGGATTGGTGAGAAGATTCTAGGGAAAATAGCCGAGTCAGTACTGAGAGGTCTCTCATACTTACACGAGAAGAAAGTGATACACAGGGATATAAAACCACAAAACATCTTGTTAAATGAAGAAGGGCAAGTCAAATTATGTGATTTTGGTGTCAGTGGTGAAGCAGTAAACTCGCTAGCGACAACCTTCACAGGTACCTCTTTCTACATGGCACCTGAGAGAATCCAGGGACAACCATACAGTGTTACTTGTGATGTGTGGTCGCTAGGGCTTACTGTCTTAGAAGTCGCGCAAGGCCATTTCCCCTTCGGACCGGACAAGATGGCCACCACGATAGCTCCAATAGAACTACTCACTCTGATATTAACCTTCACACCACATCTTGACGATGAACCAGAGAAGAATATAAAATGGAGCAGAGCATTCAAATCGTTCATAGAGTTCTGTCTGAGGAAAGAAGCCAGGGAAAGACCGTCCCCAAGACAGATGATCCAACATCCATGGATCCAGGGACAGATGAAGAAACAAGTAGACATGAAGAAGTTCATTACAAAATGCTGGCAGGAATGAACCTCTCCCCCCTACACAGAATATAACTTATTTTCCATAATTCTTCTCATCAATATTTTCAATACAAAAAATATATATATATATATATATTCAGAGTAATATGAACGACATTACAAGAAACAGTTGCATTATTGCATGGTATTATGTATTGCATTATGTATTGCTTTGTATTATGTATGGCCATCATAAATCGTCATGTGACTCATTTATCCGGGTAATGATGTATTTTGTCGACGAAACTTTTTTCGTTGAAGAATTTTTTTTTTTTAAGCGTTGAGTGAGTGTGTGTGTGATCAAAATGTATTTGGGAGAGACACACACAGAGAGAGAAGCAGATTTGACGCTATTACCGTTGTATTGTTAAGTCAAGAGTGAATAGCAAGTCGATTTACAAGACAAAGATACGTGATAAAATTATGAGAGCTTTTGCCAGTGTAACCAGAGGTGCAAGATTGAGACCAATTGTGAACAGATCGTTTACCTACAGAGCTCCTGCTACTTCTACCTTCAGGTATGGAATTCAGAATGTGAGATTCTACTCTGAGGAGGCCAAGAAGGAGGAAGAGAAGAAACAAGAGGAGACTGAGAATTTGAGTCCTGAGGAGAAGAAGGTCAAGGAGCTGGAGGACAAGTTGGCCGTTAAAACCAAGGAAGCCGCTGAATTGAAGGACAGATTGTTGAGATCTGTTGCTGATTTCAGAAACTTGCAGGAAGTGACCAAGAAGGATGTCGAGAAGGCCAGGAATTTTGCTCTACAGAAGTTTGCTAAGGACTTGTTGGAATCTATTGACAATTTCGGCCATGCTCTAGGTGCCTTCAAGGAGGAGGACTTGGAGAAGTCCAAGGAGATCAACGATCTATACACCGGTGTGAAGATGACCAGAGATGTCTTTGAGAAAACCTTGAGAAAGCACGGTATCGAGAAACTGGACCCAGTTGGCGAACAGTTCGACCCTAACAAGCACGAGGCCACTTTCGAATTGGCACAACCAGACAAGGAGCCAGGTACTGTCTTCCACGTTCAGCAACTTGGTTACACTCTAAACGACAGAGTCATCAGACCAGCCAAGGTTGGTGTTGTCAAGGGCGAGTAATCCCTTTAATGAACTTTATTTTATTTTTTTCTCTCCCCCCCACATTGTTTAATTAACTCACATTTTGTCCAGATTGAAATACCGGTTATTTAATCACTTCTAGTTTCAATTATTATCTTGGTTTTTAAGACAAGATGCAAAGCATGTACATAACGCATTTCCTATTAAAAAAGCCCCCCCCCCCTCAAAATAATGTTTATTACACTCTATTTGTTATATATATTTTAATGAATATCTACTGTTAATCAAATAATGATTTGTATGGTTTTTCACTTAATATTGCTTATTTTATATACTGTCTGTAATATTGTTTAATATTGATATTATATATGATCACCTGCATCTTCGTTTACTATTACAAAATGTGCGGGTTGACACGTCAATGCGAATTTTTTTATTTTTTTTTTTGTTTTTTATTTTTGGCCTTTCGGGAGCAAGCGCTGTTTCAGATTTTATTTTTAATTGTTTTTAACAATACCTAAAACGCTGGCAACTAACAAAGGACTAACAAGTATAAAAAGCACTAACTACTCTCCCCCCATTTCCCACTTGAATAATTTGTTTTTTATTTTCATTTTCAGAAAAACTGGGAGTCAAAATAGCATCAGAAACCCAAATATCAATTTATTTTTTGACGCGTCAGGGATCTGTAAACGCTTTGAAAGAACCAATATTACCACGAAAACAAACGTAGAAAATAGGAAATAATTAAAGCAAATAGGTAACGAGAAATAGAAAGATCTACATGGCGACGATACCTAAGAGACATACATACGCTGGAGGTCCAGACATGGAGCCGTATACCAGAAATCCGTACATGCCGCAGCATAGAAACTCGACACTTAGTAACAGGAGCAGGAAACATGTGACATTTGGGCCTTATATTGTGGGATCTACACTTGGTGAAGGTGAGTTTGGTAAAGTCAAGCTCGGGTGGACTCGATCGCCCGCTGTGGGGCCGGACCAGAGACCCGTGGTTTCCAAACAAGTGGCCATTAAGCTGATACGGAGAGACACCATTGCGAAGAGCGTGGAGAAAGAGATAAAAATTTACCGTGAAATAAATGCACTGAAACACCTGACGCATCCAAACATTGTACGGCTAGAAGAAGTGCTGCAAAACTCCAAATATATCGGTATCGTGCTAGAGTACGCCTCTGGAGGTGAATTCTACAAGTATATCCAAAGAAAGAGAAGACTCAAAGAATCTACTGCCTGTAGGCTCTTTGCACAGCTTATCAGTGGTGTATGCTACATGCATTCCAAGAATTTGGTACATAGAGATCTTAAATTAGAAAATCTGCTATTAGATAAAAACGAGAATTTGGTAATCACTGACTTCGGCTTTGTCAACGAATTTTTGGCAGACAACGAGTTCATGAGAACTTCATGCGGTTCCCCTTGTTACGCCGCTCCTGAATTAGTCATAAGCACAAGGCCGTATCTCGCAAGAAAGGCGGATGTATGGTCGTGCGGTATTATTCTCTATGCTATGCTTGCTGGCTACCTGCCGTGGGATGATGATGCCACTAACCCAGAAGGTGATGACATTGGAAAACTATACCAATACATAACAAAGACACCTTTAAAGTTCCCAGAATATATCACTCCAATTCCTAGAGATCTCCTGAGGAAAATCTTAATATCAGATCCCAATAGAAGAGTAAACCTCGAGTATATTCAGAACCATGAGTGGCTAAAACCACACAAATCGTTTTTGTCCGTGACAACAGCTCAATGGGACAAACTGATTTTGAATAGTAAGAATATGCAAATTAATAAGCCTAACGATAAAAGATACAGCACACAGCCAGTAAATACTAATTTAGATCGTTCCACAATGGAAAATAAGAGACACTCTGATGTCCCAGTGCAGGCAATGAAAAATATGTCACTAGAAATAAGCAATCAAGGTATGAATGATCCAACAGCACAAAAGCTGCAACCATTGAACAACGTATTTTTGAACTCAAGATCCAACTCGGCTAGAGCCGTATCTTACACACCTACTAGTATGGCGAATGTGAGCCAAGAGAATATAACTTCTACTGGAGATGAAAATGCGAATCCAAGGGCTAACTCTAGCTCATCTCCCCAGACTAAAGTGCCAGGTATCACTGAACGTGTTATGAAAGATTCTACAGGTCATGTACGCGCTGCTCATACGAAGCCACGTCCTACTTCCTATTATCCCGTTGATATCGACCGTTCAGCTAACAATGTTTCTCCTATCGTACTAAATTTAGTCGGTCAAACAGGGGGAGAGAATATGACTAATCGTTCCCATAGTGTCAACCAACCTAGTGGAAGGGCTAGCACTCCATTGAAGCGTGAGATTGATATGTCAAACTCTACTGAGGTCTCTAGAGCTACACCAGCCACAGTTTCTACAACACCAGCAAGCTCTCTAGTTGTGGAGAAAAACAGGATAGCTGAAATCAAGCCTGGATTGTCTGATAACCAAAGGAATTCCAGTATGTTCAGTTCCATGACTAAAAGATCAAACGAGAGCACGCCCCAGAAAAGAGAGAAACCAGTTAGAAAAGTTTCCGACCGTAAAAGATTTAGCTTACTGTCTTTTTACAGTGGTAATTTAGACAAATCAACACAGGCAGACGACACTACACCAAAGAAGGACAGTACTGCTCCATCGGACACTTACCCATCAGTTATAGAACGCAAGCCTTCTTCTACTGCAGACAAGAAAGCACACAGAGCTTCTGTTATGATCGCAGAAGAGCATGAAAGACCACAAGAAAGATCTACAGCAAGAAGAGTTATCGATTTCTTCAAAAGAAGAAGTATGAGAATGTAGCTCTTTGAAAGATAGAAAAAAAACGATACATAAACCCTTAATTATTTTATTTTAATTTTTTTTTTTTTTTACATAATTAATTTCAATCAATTCATATTCATCAAGCTATACAACAAAGCTATGTATCCATTTCCCAATATCATAAATATGTTTGTTGAACTATAATATGTGCAAATACAAATATAAAATAAAAAAAAAGCCCTAAATCTCTCAAAAAGCCCTAACTCGTGAATACAGATAAAATAAAGCCCTGACTCGTAACAAGGGATAAAAACCCTAATTTTATTTCTTTTATTGATGTAGTTACCCTGAATTTAGGGCGTGAAAAAATTTTTCAGTGCCGAAAGAAAAAAAAAACTGAATTTTTCAAATTTTGGAAAACTATATAAGGCCATCGATTTTCTAAGTTTATAGATTTTGTTTTACCTCTTCTCTCTTTTATATTCTTTTTTCCCTTTCATAAAAAAAGTGTCGACGTACTTCAGTATGTACTTTACCAATAACTTTGAATTATCTTTAATCAGTTCCCTTTTATTTTGTGTTATATTTTAATATTGAGAATTGAGGAAAAATTTAATGATTAAAGAGAAACACACTTTTTTTGATACGTGGAATAATTTTGACTAACACATTCTATAGTAGGATCATTTCTATAGGAATCGTCACTCTTTGACTCTTCAAATGAGCCACTGAATCCAACTTGGTTGATGAGCCGCAGAACCTTTGTACCCTAGAGTGAGAAACATACCCCTTCGAAGTTGACGCCTCTCCCGCAAGGGAGATATAGTTTGGTTCCGTAATCCTAAGCGGTTCGGTCATCTATATTGTCTCTTCAACACCCCCTTACGTTTTGCTGTTTGCGTATGTCCTTTATACAAGTTTACTTGGAATTGGGCTGTTTAAAATGGCGCGATGATCTTTACCCATCTTGTATACTTCTCTTAGTGGAAGGAACAAGTGTTTATGGCCTAGGAGTTGAGTGTTTTCGGACATGAATGCTCTGTTAAGGGTCTGGGTGGGTACAAATGGCAGTCTGACAAGTTGTTTTTTTTATTTCCTCCTAGGTTTTCAATCAAAGGATTGATTGATAGCACTAGAAAGAACTAAAAAAAAGATGCTGTAAATAAAAATAATCTTTTATATTGAGAGTAAGTAGAGGTTTTTAATTACAAAGTACGTGGTACTTCATAATAAATTTATCATTCTCTAAACAATTTCACTCTATATGCTGCCGTCAATTCTGAGCAAGAAGTCATGGGCCATCGCCAAATTTGAATTTTATATAAACTTAAATGCATTAAATGTCATATTAGGAACTTAAAATTAAAAAAAAAACTAAGCAGTCATAAAATAAAGGTTAAACAATGTCAATGTCTAGAGCTACTGTTCCAGTTGTAGGTGTTGTCGCCTGTCTGCTCCCAGAGATGGGTATTGGTTTTCAAGGGTCTCTTCCATGGAGACTTGCGAAGGAGATGAAGTATTTTAGAGAGGTTACAAGTTCGACTTTTGATTCATCGAAGAAGAATGTGGTGATAATGGGAAGGAAGACTTGGGAATCCATTCCAGCTAAATTCAGACCACTTCCAAATAGAATTAACGTCGTCGTCTCGAGAGCATTTGAGACTGGGCCTCTGAAGCAGATCGAAAATTCAGTATACCATTCCAATTCACTTGCAGAATGCATTAATGAACTGAAAACTTCTTTTGCACAGGAAAATGAGATAGAGAGAATCTATCTGATAGGTGGGGGTGAGATATATAATCAATGTATGGATATGGTTGACAATTGGCTAATTACCAAAATTATCCCATTGCCAGGTACTACAATTCCTGAGATGGACACTTTTCTACAAAAATCCAAGCTAAATGACCAATTTACTGATAACTCAGAAAGAGTAAAAGAATTTATTCCACCTAATGTTACACTAACAAACGAATTTGCCTCTGAAGAATGCAGTAATGAGATAGTTAAAGGTATACCTGAAACAGAGAAGGGTTACAAGTTTTATTTCAGTCTTTACGACAAGAAATAATGTGTTTAACTCAAAAACCTGACTTGGACATCGATCTAACAATAACAATAATTCATTAACAGATAACATACATAGTCTTCTTTAAACGTATGTACATGACAGTTACTTCTAGACCCACATAGATAATTTAACAGTTGTAATAAACAGCCATTAAAATGCATCTCATCCAAAAATATATATACTTATATGATGCGTAGTGCGTAAAACTATAATATGAGATATCTTTTAATATTTTTTTTAAAGTAGTGGTGTGTTTATTAGGATTTTGTTATGTAAATAAAAATAAAATTCTTGTTTTTTGTTCCTGTAAGAAATGCTAAAATATAAGGATTTTAATTCACATTTAAGCAGATTCCTTCAACAAAGCATCTCTCTTTTCAGCGACTCTTTGGGCTCTTCTCTCACGAGCAGCTCTGTTCTTCATTCTTCTAGCTTCAGCTTGTTCGCTCAAGACCTTTTCACGTTGAGCATCAGCCTTAGCTTGGATAATGTGTTCGACCAAAGCTCTCTTGTGCTTGAAAGCATTACCCTTGGATTCCTTGTACAAGACGTGGTACAAGTGCTTGTCGATCTTACCAGCGTCACGGTACTTGGCTAGCAATCTTCTCAAGACACGTAGTCTTCTGATCCAGACAACTTGGGATGGCAAACGAGCTTCCTTGGTACCCTTTCTCTTACCGTAACCAGTGTGACGACCGTTTCTCTTGGATAGGGCGTGTTCTCTAGTTCTGGATCTGGAGTGAACGGTAACAGCCTTTCTGACGATGGTACCGTTCTTAACCAACTTTCTGATGGCGTTTCTGGAGTTGGCTTGAGAGATCTCAGAGGTCTCGTTTGGGTCCAACCAAACCTTTCTCTTACCAACACCAATGACAGAAGCGGCAAGTCTCTTTTGAGTACGTAAGTTAGCCCTGGACATAAAGTTAGATGTTAATTTGATTTATTCTTTTATATTAATTCAATACAATCAAAATTTTTCATCAATAAAAATTGTTAGTAAAAAATTGGTTCCACATATAGAAATAAAATTTTTTTTATCTGGTAACAAATTTCTTTATATTAAGATTAGAAGTTGTCTAGTAATATAACCTGTCCTCTTGGTTATTTTTTTTATTTCATAGCATTACAAATCCTTATCAGAAGTTCTTATATTTTGAGGGCTCAGTATTAATTATTCCTCCATCAACAAATAATGAAATAATGCGATCTTCTTCAAATTGTTACCGTAAATATACTACAGCCTGAATCTATATCTTTTTAATTCAATTCCAAAAAGAAGCTCTTTTTCCACTATATTGTAAATTTCTATAATCTCCACCGGGATGCTGTCTTTTCCAGATACTTCCTCTTCTAATCATATAATATCCATTTGCTCCATTCTACTTTCTAGCGCTTATTTTAACATACATTTTCGTTCTAGGGTTCTACTTCGGGGTTCCTACAAACAGAAATTAACAATATTTAACAAAATATAGGTGAAATAGTATACCTATAATTCAATTTTACAAAAAACTCAACTTCTTTTTTTTTTTTTTTGCTTTCTCAGCTAAGATATTTTTTCCAATTCCTTACTCTCTCCCATCGCCTCTCTCCCCATTGCTGAGACACACAACTCGCGGACACAATCCAGTACACACAGAACTCTCTCTGGGTCTTCCTCTGTGGTAGCAATTTCCTTACTCTCTCTCTCTCACTGGTTGCTAAAGGGCTGGATGGGTGGTTTGATCCCCACTCCCTATGCTTCACACTAGGAACTGTTGCTCAGCCTGAGCCTAGGATCATCTCCTGCCTAGGAAGCTCCAGCCTAGAACCGGTTTTCCCAGGCCCTCGCCCTCTCCGTCTGCCTGAACTCATCCTGAATGAAATCAAAACCCGAGAGAGAGGGATAGTGTCGATTTGCACTGTGCTTTGGGGGGGACCTATTCCCACTGAAACTTACGTAGCTGCCATTGTATGATTCTCCCAAATTATTTTTTTTCTGAAAAAAAAATAACACACAAAATTGTTTTTTACCCTGCTACTACACAGAACCGCCCGTAGATATATTATTGTTCCAGTGATGTTATAAATTTGTTTTTGGCGAAATAAGAAAAAAAAAATCAGGTTTCAAAAATTTTAATTCGGCGTGTAATGTACAGATGTAACGAATAATGTATGGGTGTTGGTACAGTCACAAATATCAGAGCATTGAAAAAAAGAAGGTTCCTTCCTTCCAGGAAATTTGGCGAAGGGCAGAGGGCAAGAAATCCACACCAACAGAAATCGGCGATGAGACATGGTTCGTGGTTAATTTTTAGTCAGCTGAAGTGATAATGATAAGCGCTTTGATTTTCTTTTTTTTTTCTTATGAATAATAAAAGAGTATTTCATTTTTTTTTTTTAACAAGGTAGTATATAGTTAACATCCTATTATTTGTTTGATTTCTGGATCTACGACATGGACGCCTTCCAACTGGTTTCCGATGGTGATCCATCCGGGTCTTAAGTTGTGCGTTCTTCCAAATATCTCTAGTTTTCGCGAGTGCATACCGACCAGTCTTTCTACGATCCCATAGAGATCATCTGGTTTATGTGACGTTTCACGCGTAGGTGCTACAATTAGATCAACATCTATGTTTCTATTGATCCAGGCTGGGTCTCCCTTCAGCCCGACTAACAAATGTTCTTTAGAATGATTTAACCAGTGTCCCGTTCTCCCAGTGACAATAGTTCTTCCTAGCTGGTTGGTCTTAACCCAGGATATTTCATTGGTGACTCTATACCCCCATTTCTGAAGCGATTCTTTCCCAAGTTCGATAGCTCTACCGGTAACCCACAAAAGTAAAACACCTTCGTCTTGCAATATTTCTAAAGGAAGGTTTAGCAGTTCTGTATCGTTACAAGTACCATAAGGTAGATTCATATGGATATTCCATGCAGGGTCTGCAATAACAGCAGAAAATTTACCTAGTGACTTCAAATCAAATTTTCTGACATCACATTGAATCCATTGTGGTGGTGTTACAGTACGAGAAAGATTTGTACAGCACTCACCCTTTGTGAAAAGGCATATAGCCGGGTTCACAGCACGCAGTGTATTCTGTTCCAATAGCGAATTTTTATATTTCTTTTCCAGGATCTGTGGGATGTATGGAAGGTAATGGACGTAACGGCAAGAATGCATCTTATGGCATGTGTCCAAGTAGGAACAATCTCCTAAAGCTGTATCTGTTTTTGGCTTAATATTAGGAACGTAGTGTACTTTATTCTGCACGCAATTGATGAACTCATCACCCTGTGCGATGAAATTTGACCACTTTAGGGAGACAATCTTGTTATTGACGATGATAACGCATTGTGCTAACAGTGACCTATGTTCAAGTTTATCACAACGAGGAACAATAGGAGTGGATGGGTATGTAAACTTCGCCCGTTCAGCAGCCAGTGTGGTAACCTGAGTCCTCTTCCCCAAGATATGCTGCATCCTATACAAGAGATTACTTTCCTTGTATTCAACCAGTCTCAAAAGCTTCTCATTTCTTGACAAACTGTTGAACTTTGTGTCATCCTTGGGCTTTGCTTTTTTCTTCTTCTTCAGTAGACAATATAGCTCATTTAGGATCACAGTGTCCAAAAACTTAACCACTTTTTCACCACTTACAGGATGAATCTCCATCACAACACCACCCTTTGCGATCTCCGCAATCTCATCTACAATAGCACCAAATGCTTCAGCACTGAGTTCTGTAGTAGTATAGAGACAGTAGATTTGACTCAATTCTCCGTTCAGCGGCTCCCGAGGCAGCTCAATATGGTTAGTCAACAAGAAGTTAACAACATCAGCTGCATCCTTGTGCATATTTAGTGTGCTTTAATTTAATTTTTTTATCTCCAATACACTAATAATATGAACAAATCTCTCGGCGGCTAAAATGCTGTCGCTTTTTATATATAGAGAGATTTAGTTACCCGGGTTTAAACCTCAGCGGCAAAACCAAAAAAGAAAAATAAACGAGAAAAAAACGAAGAGAGGGCGTTATTATATAAAGAGAGGTTAAAAAGAATTATTTTTTTCTATCTCCCTTTCTCATTATTATTTATACTTTTATTTTATTTTTTTTCTTTTAATACTTCTTTACTACTCATGTCTAAACAAGATTAGTTATATCATCGAAACATTCATCGAACAGATGAATGCAGTTAATTATTCATCTTAAACAAATGGTTTTTAAGCCCCTGTGGCTTTAAGAGGTTTAGACGGTTCAAATTAGATCACATTTATATCATAGTGCACGAAGTCTTTTTAATTTTTTTTTTTGTTTTTCTTTGTTTTTAAGGTGTTTGTTTTTTTTGTTACTTATGTGAAGCGTTACTGAGTTTTCTTACATTTTGCGTTTAGCATTTATTTCTCACTTGTTTTAAATATGTCGAAAACAATTTTTTGTATTACGAGTTTTGTTGAAGTAGAGTAATACGTCTCGATTATATTTGAGTGAGATAGAGTGAGAGAGAGAGGGAGAAATGTCTTCAACATTTAGCGTTGATAGTAAGACTAAAGAGTATCAACCCCTGTATGAATTTGGCTCCAATTATGCACCAAGAGTATCGTACCATATCAATCCAGAAGTATCACATTATCATTATGGTGTCAGACATCCTATGAAACCATTCCGGTTGATGTTAACAGATCACCTGGTGTCAAGTTATGGTCTACACAAGATCATGGATCTGTACAAGACGAGGAAAGCCACTGCAGAGGAGATGAGGGAATTCCATTCAGAGGACTACGTTAACTTCCTGGCGAAAGTAACACCTGAAAACTTGAACAAGCTGCCGAGAGGAACTCTCGAGAAATTCAATATCGGTGATGACTGTCCGATTTTTCCAAACCTCTTCCAGTACAGTTCCTTGTACACTGGCGCGTCTCTAGATGCTTCTAGAAAACTTATAAATGATCAATCTGATATAGCCATTAACTGGTCTGGTGGTCTACATCACGCTAAGAAGAATAGTCCCTCTGGGTTTTGCTACGTTAATGACATCGTTCTTGCAATCCTGAACCTTCTACGTTACCATCCAAGAGTTCTGTATATAGATATCGATTTACACCACGGTGACGGTGTTCAAGAGGCCTTTTACACCACAGATAGAGTTTACACAGTGTCGTTTCATAAATATAATGGTGAATTTTTCCCAGGTACTGGTAATTATGACGAAATTGGTTGTGCTAATGGTAAACATTTTGCAATGAACGTGCCACTAGAAGACGGTATTGATGACGATTCATATATTAATCTTTTCAAGTCCATTATTGATCCCTTAATTACATCCTTCAAACCAACTGTCATCTTACAACAATGCGGTGCAGACTCTCTGGGTCATGACAGATTAGGTTGCTTCAACTTAAATATAAAGGCTCACGGTGAATGTGTGAAATTTGTACGAAGTTTTGGAATCCCCATGCTTGTCGTTGGTGGTGGTGGATATACCCCTAGAAATGTTTCTCGTTTGTGGACATATGAGACTGGTATCTTAAATAATGTACTACTTCCAGAGGAATTACCCGATAACTTACCATTTAGAGATAGTTTCGGCCCTGATTATTCATTATATCCAGTTTTGGACAACCTTTATGAAAACAGAAATAGTAAAAAATTCTTGGAAGACGTACGAATTAGGTGCCTTGAAAATATCAGGTATATGCAAGGTGCACCTAGTGTCAGAATGGATGCAGAAAATATCCCAACTCAAGACATCTCTGGTCTAACAGAAGAAGAAGAAGATTTGATAAAAGAAATGAACCAAGAAGATGAAAATTGGAGACTTGAACAGATAGAAAAGGAAAACTCCAAGATGATGGAATTGATATCATAAGACTTCAAGAAAAAAAGTTGTATTATTTTCTAAAATAATTTTTTTTTTTTTTTTTTTTACTTTTTTAATAAGTTTTTATTGTTAATGTTGAAATGTACTCTTAATACTTGGAACTTAAAAATAATAACTATACGATAATATTCTACACATTTCTCAACAAGTGAATTAATCAAATTGAACAAAAAATATTAGCTTATCAAAAATATCAGTTCTTTTCAGCTTTTATTTTTTTAGAATAAATAGAATCAAACCAGGTCTTTTGAGAGTAAATACACATGATAGTCTAATAAAATACTGAAATTATGGCTTATAATATGCTATACTTTTTATAATGTAAACATGAATAGTATCAACTCACACGTTCATAGAAACACCCGCACAAAATTGGAATTATTCGTTTTCCAGGTGATTTTGGGCTTTTTTTCATGAAACTCAGTTAGAGGCTCTCTTAAGTGATTAATACTTCAAACAGGTGGAAGCTATAATTAAGTTATAAATCTTCAAATTATAATATTTGAAGATACAGTACAAACAAAACGTTTTGCATTAATTCTTTTTTTTTTTTTTTTTTTATCAAATATTGCCAGTTACATTGTTCAGCATCTGTTATATAACATTTGAATTTTAAAAATACCAACACCAAGAAACCAAAAAACGGAAGAAGTGAGAACTAAATAATTGAAGTATTATTGTAATATTGGTAAAAACAGTGAGAAAATTAGAGAAAAAAAAAGTTTAATTAAGAAGATCAAAAGAGTTCACTCCCCTATTTCATACCCCAAATCCAGAAAGAAAAGTTTATAAGAACCAACTCATATAATGTATGAACCAGATTTGATTGATGATCTTATCAACTTGGCTATTAATCCATTGGCGATGACCTATGTTTTTTACTGGATAAATGTACAAGTAATATCGAAATTATGTGCTATGAGAACACGAATGGCTCCGGTTACTTTACCTCTATGGTCTAGAGTTTTATTACATGGTAGCGCTGCTGGTGGTCTACTCACATTATTGTACTGTTCCGAATCAGCAGTCGATACCTACGACAGACTCCAACTAATGCATTTGTTCCGTCTATGCTATTTTTGGCTCTTGGCAGCTAATTTGATAGAGAAATTTTCCTGCACTACTACAAATAAAAAATTGCTGAGCTCAGCTTATGCTCATCCAATTCTCATCGCAATCGAGATCCAGAATGGCCTTGATGGGTCATTAAGAGACCTTCGCAATTTACAAAGCATAACTCTCAGATATTGTTTGCTGGATAACTTATTAATTCACATAGTTGAACTGTTTAATGCCCGTGAGAAGGTTTTTATGTGCTCTGTTATCTCCGAGACTACTAAGATATTATCGTATTTTGCTGTCTTGATTGGTCCAGATTATGACAAATCCATAAACTATGCCTACAATACAAGGGGAACCTTTGAAATATTATTATCCATATTTGTATTCATTGGAACATATGTGCCGTACCTGTTTGCCAAGGTAGTTCGTTACAACCCATTTGAAAATGATGAAGAGATAATTAAACAGAGGAATCCTAATAGGTTGAAATACTTTTATTTCTTTGACAATTTAAAAGCCTCAATAGACTTCAAACCTGAACAAACTGTTACAGAAGTTATGGAATCTTTCCTCAGTAAAATTTCTGCTCTATTATTGTCAAAAGATGATCCAGTACAGAATAGTGCAAAGGAAATTAATATACCAGAAAGTCTACATCGCAGTTATTTAATTAGTGGATATCTCAATATGGTTAAAGGTACCCCAGAAGATATTGTTGAGAACACCCCCATCCCAGAAGAAACCTTGAAAGTGAAAAAGATGACACTTTTCGAACAGTTTCTTTATTACATGCCTATCACTGGCCCTTTGTTTATTCCTAATTTTAGGATTATAGTCGGTGGTATATCCTTGCTGGCGAGGAAGACCTTCCGTATCGTTAAACCTAAAAGAGATACACCCGCTGCAGAGAGGGAAAATATCGGAGTTTCAAATCAAAATGATTTTAATGATTACATCACTGAAAATAACTATTTCAAGTTTTTGACTAAACCTGATCCAGCTACCATTTCTAGTCCGAATAAAAATGTCGACAATATCCTTCCACTTCTTCTGCCTGAAGAAGATAATTCAGAAGATTATGTACCAAGCTGTGATAACTCTGATACAGACGACGATCACTTCGAGAAAGAGGATGAAGAAAATGATATAAAAAATGAAGTTCTCGAGCTAATAACGCCACTAAAGGAAGATATTGAAACTCTTGATGGAATGACCTGGAATACAAATGTGTGGTCAAGATTCAAATACCGTAATGACATTGACTCAAGTCTAACAAGGAATAGATATAGTGAATTGAATCCAGATGGAATATTAACAGAAGCCTTTATTGAAAGACTAAGTAAACGACCACATGAGTTACCTCATAAACCCGATCCGCTATTCGATGGCGATACTGATCTAAGTTGCGTCATTTGCAAGACAAATACAAGAAATATCGTCCTTTGGCCTTGTAGATGCCTAGCAATTTGTGATGAATGCCGATTTGCCATGGGGTCCAGAGGATTCAAGAAATGCTGTTGTTGTAATACAGAAATTGAAGCATACAGCAAATTAAACATTGTTTAGTTTCAACAGAAAAAAATAAAAACAAAAGCAAACTCCGTATATAAGTTCAAGAATGCATCTTTTCGTTGGTTACCAATTTGTTGTATTTGTCGTTTTACTTGTTAACTTGATGCTGTTCTTTACTATTACTGGCATCCACATATTACCATTAGGTAATTTATAATAGATTACTACTAAATAATCAAATCATGATCACAGTAGCTTATTGTGATATTTTCACTTGACATTTTGTTATAAATTAATAACCTAATTGATTTTAGTTACCTCGTCGTCAGTGATGTATTTATGTTCTAATTTTTTTGAAAAAAAATTTTTTGGGAAAGAAGCGTATATAAAGGCAGCAATTCTCTTGCGATGAGCTAATGAAGTTTTTACATCTTTTTCCTTTGTTTTTATCATTATTTTCTTCTTTTTTGAAATAAAATAAGTATAGTCCCGCGTTGGGAGAATCTAATAGGTAAGAGGAACAATGTGGCATCTCGGAGTCAAATCTGGGGTCCTACAGGATGTCCTTGCTATTGCTGCTTAACTTACCGACCAAAATCTCCCAACATTTTCAGCGCTCGAGAGGCAGAGTCTCAAGGAACTCGAGGTGCGTTTGATCTTTTTCCTTTTTCTTCCTTGAAGGGAAAGGGCCTTTCTTTTCATTATACTTCTCCTCTGGCAACAGGGTTTTGAGTCGTTTTTGAATTGGAAGGTGGGTTAGACTGTCATCTTTGTAGTTGTTGCCATTACGTATATGGATGAGACAGAAGTAGCCCCGCTGACGGGTCACCAATTGTTAGATCAAGTGGAGTGCATGATCTTGAGCTCTCTCTTATTTTTTTTAAAAGTGTCTTTGATGCTTTTTTCTGAGATTAGAGATTGAGTTCGATCATCTTTGTTGTCGCTTCACCGCAGTATATTCCTGAACACTATGTAGACCCTTGTTGGTCGATGATCATTTGGGTAAAACCATACTGCAGACAACTATTTTTTTTTTATTTCTTTTAGTTATGTATAATATTCTTGTTACCTGGCGTAATTTATGTATCAACATTCCAGCAAATTAGTACCATGGCGTAGAACTAGAACCTTATTTTATAGGGGCTGCTTGATAACTTGCAAGCATTGTTTGTCAACTATAACCAAATAGTGTCTATTTTCAAGGGAGTACTGGGATAGACAATGGAAAGGCATGGCTTACAATCGATCGTAAAAACTCTTACGCAGTCTCCGTATTTGAGTAGAGATTATGTAGAAGAATAGACAAGTAGATGAAATTCACAACAATGAATGAAAGAATATGAAAACGGCTACATTTGATCTTCAAGAATTTTTTTGTTTTGGTAGGATTTCATAATTTCTTTGTTTTTTTATCTTTGGTAATATTATAATTCTATGAATTTATATTTCTTATAAAAATAGATAAATGTCTTTACAAAATCAATGATGGAATAAACGAATTGGATTCTCGACGTAAACTAAGTCAAAGGAGTCAGCAGCAGCAAAGACGGCCTTATCTTGAACGGAACCGGATGGTGCGGCAATGTACTTGACACCAGATTTGACAGCTCTGTAAACGTTATCTGGGAATGGGAAGAATGCATCAGATGACAAGGACACGTTGTTTAGCTTAGACAACCATTCCTTTCTCTCTTCTGGAGTCAAAGGCTCTGGAACTTCAGCAAACTTGGACTCATATTCTGATTTTTCTGGTTCTTCTTGTGGGATTTGTCCAGTAACGAATAGATCGATTGCATTGGACTTGTCTGGTCTCTTGACACCTTTAGCCCACTTGATACCCAATACCTTACGGTGTTGTCTTAGCCACCAGTTGTCAGCCTTGTCACCGGCAAGTCTGGTACAGTGGATTCTGGATTGTTGACCAGCACCCAAACCAATGACCATACCGTTCTTAGCGTAACAAACGGAGTTAGATTGTGTGTATTTTAGTGCCAATGAGGCGACAGTCAAGTCGATGATAGCTTGTTCTGTTAGGTTCTTATTAGCGGAAACAATCTCCTTGAATGAAGATTGGTTGATGATAGCATCATTTCTCTTTTGTTGAAGAGTGATACCATAGACATCTCTGGATTCCATCTGGTCTGGAATGTAATTTGGATCTATCTGCAGAATACAGTACTTACCGTTCTTCTTCTTCTTTAGGATTTCTAGAGCTTCTGGTTCAAAACCTGGAGCGATAACACCATCAGAAACTTCCTTAGAGATAATGGTGGCAGTTGGGACATCAACGATGTTGGATAGAGCGATCCAGTCACCGAAAGAGGACATTCTGTCGGCACCACGAGCTCTAGCATAAGCACAAGCCAATGGTGATAGGTTTTCAATATCAGAAACGAAGTATATTTGCTTTTCAACATCCGATAGTGGAATACCTACAGCAGCACCGGCTGGGGAGACGTGCTTGAAAGAGGCTGCTGCTGGTAGGTTTAGAGAGGCAGAAAGCTCTTTGACTAATGGCCAGGAGTTCAATGCATCTAGCAAGTTGATGTAACCTGGAGAACCGCACAACACTTTGAATGGCAATTCCTCCAATTGAGTCACAAAGGCCTGGGCTGGTCTTTGGTGTGGATTAGCACCGTAACGTAGAGGCAATTGAGCTCTACCTTCGGAGTATTGCTTTCTGAAGAAGTCAGAGATTGCAGCATCATAATCAGCGGTGTGCTCAAATGCCTTCAATGCCAGTCTGTTTCTCAACTCTTGGGAAACCTCTCCGCTTTCCTTCAGTTCATGCAAGAAGATGGCATAGTCGCTAGGGTCAGACAAGATGGTGACTCTCGAGTGGTTCTTAGCAGCGGCTCTCAACAGAGTCACACCACCAATATCTATCTCCTCCACGGCCTCCTGGACGGTGACGCCGACCTTGGCGACAGTCTCCTTGAAAGGGTACAAGTTACACACAACAAAGTCGACCTTCTCGATATTCTGGTCCTTCAAATCCTTCTCATCACTCTCCAAGTTTCTGGCAAGAATACCCCCATGGATCGCAGGGTGCAAAGTCTTGACTCTGCCACCCAACATCTCTGGAGCATGCGTGATAGAGGAGACATCCTCAACAGGGAAACCAGCCTCACGAACCATGTTGGCAGTACCACCAGAGGCCAGAATCCTCACATTGTTCTCAATCAGCCCCTTGGCCAAGTCCAACAGACCAGTCTTATCATAAACCGAAAGAATCGCAGTCTTGGTATATGTAGACATCTTATTGTCAATTACTATACTCTTTTTTGTTTAATTTTTATTTGATTTGCTACTTTTAGAATAGAATAGAGTTGTGAAAAAAAAAAATGTAAATAAATTAAATACAAGAAGTTTTTATATATGAAAATATTTTAATTTCTTCATTTCCCAATTGAAATAACTTTTTTAACTTCTCCCTCCCTTCCCTCCTCTACCAACAGAGATACTACAACCACCCTCCCCCCACTCCCAACAAGAGGGAGAGTCCCAATCGTCGAACTAAACCCCTGCACAAGGGTCAACTTTTCTAAAATGGATCAATCAACGAATTTTAATGACTCGTTTCCTTTGTAATAAGTGATAAAATTATTAATTGCACTAATAAATCGCTGCCACTTCTTTTCTTTGCAATCCACTAGACTCAGTTTATGCTCATCTCTATGCTATTAAAGCACTACTTTATTACATTATGCTCAAGGCGTTATACTTTACGCTATCACCCGACCAATACTATACACTTACACGTGAATAACTTCTGGCCATATCATAGCATGTGACTCCTCTGAGATATAAATATATATATTTAATATACTGAGTTTTTGATGTTTGTGAAGGTTTTTTATAGTATTTCAATTTTATTTATATATAAATGGCCTTAAAAAAAACTATTGTAGTCCTACACAACTTGTGATTGAGAAGGAAATATAAAAAGCTTGGAAAAGATAATTCTTTAGCGAGCAGATTACTTTCTGTATCTCCACAAAGACAAGGTGTTTTGTCTCTTCCAGGTCTTTCTTCTACCGGCTTGGGTGTTGGTGTATCTGTGACCCTTGTTGATACCTCTGGACTTCTTACCAGTGGCAGTCAAACCTCTAGCTTCTCTGTGCTTGTGGACTGGGTTACAGATCCAGTTGTAACGAGCATCTCTTCTGATGGCCTTGTGTTGAGGATCGACCAAGATGACTTCGAAGTACTTGTAGGTAGAGTCTTGGTTAACCCAGTAGGAGTTTAGGACTCTCAAGTTAGCAGCACGACGACCAACTCTCTCTTCAGCAGTAGCTCTCAAGGATCTTTGGTACTTCAACTCGTTGACACCTTGGTTGGTTGGCTTACCGTAAGTAGCACCCTTTGGAACAGGTCTCTTTCTGTTACCACGTCTAACTCTGACACGGTAGATAACGAAACCTTGCTTGGCCTTGTAACCCATTCTTCTAGCCTTGTCTGGTCTAGATGGTCTGGAGGCTCTGTGGATAACGTTCTTTTGTCTGTATTCCCAGACTCTGACTCTTTGCAAGAATCTTAGAACATCAGATTGCTTCTTTCTTTGCAATTCTTCCAAATACTTGTAGGCACCCATTGTGTTGATATGATATTGGTCGTGGTTATTTATTAAATAAAATAAAAGAAATAAAAAAAATTGTCAATTGAGAAGTAAGAAATGAAAGAGAAAAAAACTTTTTTTCATAATCTTCTTATATTTATACAAACCAAAGAAAGAAAAAATTTTTCTTTGCGCGATGCCCAACGAAAAAAAAAAAAAAACAAAAAAATTTTCAGTCACGTCGTACGTCACTGCGTCGGTGCCGTTGCTGGTGATGCGTTACGAAATGATATTGAACGTGACCGTTTTTGGTATGGAGTGACACAATAACATACGGTTTTATTGCCATGTGAGTATTATTCTTATTATACTGTCACCAGGAATATATTGTATGCATACTATGGTTTTAGTGTCAGTGTCAATATCGAATTTAGGTACGTATGTATTCATAGCTATATATACATATATATAATATATAAAATAGGGCATATCATATACAACAATATAATGGTACAAAGATGAGTTATCAGAAGATCAGTGTGAGAAAAATAATTATACCTGGCGCTCAGTCTCTTGAGTGGCGAGTGGAGCAGGCAAAGGGTGGGGTGCTGAAGCGCGGTAAGCGGTTCGTTAAAGTATGGTTGGACCGATTGATCAAACACAATCACTTGTTGAAGTCATGTGATAGCCACGACCCGCCAAAGGTGCAGCAAGAAAATACCAGGACGGTCACCTTGCCGGTGATAGACCAGATAGTGGACCCACATATCCGTGTTGATTTCGATGGCATTCTTGACAAAGATGACAGCAGCAATGACGACACCGCTACGCTATCCAACGATGTACCGCAAATCATCGACTACTACCTGGATACTGACAGGGAAGAGCTTCAATCGCTGAAGCAGCAGAGACACAAGGTGATTATACGGAAAAGACTCGTGGAGCTACAGATTGCCGATTTGAACGCTATCCTGGCCCAAAAACGTGACTGGTACACACAGCATCATCTGACACAGCGGAAAGTGCTGCAATTGATGGAAAATTTGACTACGATTAACCGTGAACTCGAGGCCAGAACGCAAAGACTCAATGAACTGAGACAACGTATATCAGAGACACATCCTTGAGCTTGTTAATATGTAGACGTATCCATTGCACATGTAACGTTACAAGAAGCTGCTTATATGGTTGGGCGGAACGTGTGACGCGACTGAAATTTTTCGTGTTACCCAATTTAAAAGAGAGAGGAAAAAAGGAAAATTTGATCTCTTCTCAAAAACTTCATGATCAATGGCAGTTATTTTTGGATCGAACCTGGTCAATTGAAGCTTACACACACCCATTTCAAAAGGATTATAGACTAGGTATATTACCGATTGAATTGAGACAAATGACTGACGAAGTAACGACTAAAACTGATGAGAATCCAGTTGTTGATGAAGGAGTCGGTCACGGGCTAAGAAGGTCGGCGAGGGAGAGAGTGCCACGGAAGCGTGATATATACGAAATTGATGCCAGCGTCTATTTCCCCAAGAAGAAGAAGAAGAAACCGAAGAAAAAAGTTGTCAAGCCTGCTGAAAAGGCTAAGAACGATACTAAGAACAAGAAGAAAGAGACTAGCAAAGGTTCCGCTGCTGCTGTCAGTAATAACAAAAAGACTACCACCTCTTCAACCCCTAAACCTCATGAGGCTCCTATTCCCACGGTGAGCAGTAAGGATTGGACAGCTAATGTTCCGTTGTTCAATGCCGATTATAGAAACCAGAATGCCAAGATTTCAAGAATGAAGAATGACAATATGAAAGCGGTTCCTTATGCAGGAGATGTCGTGAAAGTTATGGCATTCATTAATAAGTTTAACTACTTCTTTATCTCAGATTTACAGAGTCTGTCATTCCAGGATTTCGAAGTTGGTCTGGATCTTTACCCAGAACCGGTGAATGTTGGTATTAGGGAAAGAGAAGTACTACAGAAGAAACTCTATGCTGATTATATGCCCATCAAAGACGTCGTCAGTAGTCAAGATAAAATGAACTTGCTGCTTTTGACTATAATGGACTTGATATTTAGAAAAGAAGATACTCCAAGAGAACCTCAAATCGATTGGCCTGATCTCAAATCCAGTAGCAAGAAAGTGTTTTATAACCATATTGAGAAGATCAGAGGAATGGCATATGATTGGGGTTATCCAAGAGAATGGCGCGAGAAGATGTCTACTGAAGATTTACTGAAACCATCCTCATCCTATTTTGAAAAGGACGATAACGGCCCACCAGTAGACCCCAAGAACCCAGATATTTTGACACCAAACATTTACACATGGCCAAGACATGAACCCTTGCCGGAAGATCTTGATCCATTACAGACTAAAGGTCTACAAAGATCAGGAATCCTAGCACTAGAACCTGCTGATAGGATTATCTTTTTACGAATTCTTGTGGATTGGTGCTCCACATACTCTCCATTAATTCATCGTGAGATCCACATTTTAACACATTACAAGAGAGACCCCCCATTTGGTATACAAACACAACATGTGCCCCGTTATATGCTCCTTGGTATGGAACAAACTCTTGAACAATTCAGAAAATTGTGTGCTTTGATCCAATCAAGGCATGAAATAAGAAGCAAGAAGAAACATGTTAGGAAACAGATAAATGAGGGTAAAAATGATGATATCGTCCAAAAATTAGAAATCATCAAAACCCTAAAAAGTGGTATGAGAGGCAAAACCAACGAAGAGAAATTAGAATACATGCTTGAACATTATGAAGAATGGACCAAACTTTTTGCCGGTGAAATCGTTGAGAATCCATTGAGCAACCCATATGAGGATAAGCTTTATAAACTTAGATCTGAGGAATTTTTTGTTGGAAGAGTACCTCAAGTTGGTGATTTTTACCTCCCTAGACTTCAATCTTATGACGGTTTTACAACAATGAATACTTACACAGATTTAAGAAACTTGAATGACATTTTGAACAAATTTGAAACTAAGAAATATAATTCTTTTACTTTGTTTGAAAATGATAGTCCGTTCATGAGTGCCAACTTCAAGCTACTGTTTTTTGACAGAATTGCTTTGATTCAAGACACAATATCTGGTGCCGATATAAGTAAAAAAAATTATTGGTATGAGATGTGTGACAATTCTGCTTCCTTACTCGATTTCCTCGATTTCATAGACCATAAAGTGGTTGTTCCTCCCGCCAAGGAGAAGGTAATTGAGGAGAGCGGTGTAAATTCCGAAAATGGGGCACATATACAGCCTGCTGAAGTAACAATAACTGACTCTACAGAAACTGTCGCCATCAATGGTACCAATGAAGATAAGGAAATAAAGGAAGAACCTACAAATGTTACAAAAGAAACTAAAGAGAAGGAGAAAAAGACAAAGAAACAGACTGTATCAAATGGTATTACTCCATTGCCAAAGAATTCACAATTCAACCAATCCCGTGAAAAGCTAAAAGTTCTACAAAATTTCTTAAGGCGTATGTATCCATTGCTTGCTGAATTCGAAGAAATGAAGGTCAAATATCAGGACATCAACCCTGCTAAGAGACAAAGTAGAAGGTCAAGACAAGTTAACTATAAACTGGAAAACTCTGATGATGAGTTTGAACCAGGATATGAATCACAGTAATCTAGATGATTATAGTTATATCTAAGCATACATATTCTCATAGATATAGAAAAAACACCGTTTGGTGATTGTTGGAATGTGATGTGATGGCAGGTTGTAAATAATAGTAGAAATAAATAGTAATTAATTTATTAAAATTATGAATATGCATTTACTAAATATTAATATGAGTAAAGAATTAAAAAGTAAAGAAAATAAAACCTTCTAATCATCTCTTTTGCATTAGACCAAATACAATACTCAAAATAAAAAAAAAAATCGAAATCTATAGCAGGTGTGATAGCCCGTAAAGAAATGAGAAAAGGTATCGTTTAAGTGAATGGTATGAATATATGTGCTCGTGTATCCTGTATATAAAAGCGAAAAAAAAGTGATCGAATAACCAAAATTAGCAATTAATGTGTCGGAATATTAAATAAAAAAAAAGTCTCCTTTTTGAAACACCGAAGGTTCCAATTATGCAATTGACTTTGCTTTTGTTCGTTAATTTTTTATTATTTATTTTTTTTGCGTAGGGGTTGTCCATTATTGATCTTCAAATCTCATGGCAATTTCCCTGTTAACAGCTGCAACTTTGATAATCTGAGCAAGTGTCTGCTGTCTTAATGTGGATTTGAATTCTTCTTGTTCCTGCTTGGTTTTACTTCCGTATTCTGCGGAAAGATTCAGACTACTTTGTGAACTTTGAATAGAAGGTGTTGAAGATCTGCTCTCTTCTTCGAAATCAGAGTCACTTTCATTAGCGACTAAATAGAGCTGTCTTAACTTTTTGATACGTTGGTTTAGCTTGATTAACTCAACAGCCTTCTTCAACTTCATCCTAGCACTCAAGTTCTTCTTTAAGTCAGGGTATAGATCTGTGGAGGAGAAGTTACTCTTGATCCATGGGTCATCAAGCAAATCAGTAGCTGTAGGTCTACAAGCGGGGTCAAGGTCCAACATTTTGAGGATAAAATCCTTAGCCTCCTGAGATATTTCATCCCAATATGGCCTTTGAAATTTCACAGGTTGTATATCTTGTATACATTCATCCAAAAACCCATCAACCGATTCAGCTTTGAATGGTGAGTAGCCACACAGTAGAGTGTAGGTAATCACACCTATGGACCAGATGTCACTTGGTTTCCCGTGACCGTCAGAAGTAAACACTTCGGGGGCCACGTAACCCAAAGATCCTGCAGGCTTGTAGACTACCTCTTCATCATCTTCAAGTTGTCTAGCAATACCGAAATCAGCAATTACTATGCGCGACTCCTTGGACTTATCCAGATAAAGCAGGTTTTCTGGTTTCAAATCTCTATGTATAATGTTTTGAGAGTGCAAGTATTCCACAGCTTTCAAGATTTGCACTATCAGCGAGACGGCATCTTCCTCGGTGAACTTCCCGTCCTGCATAATTCTGTCAAACAACTCGCCCCCAGAGGCCAGTTGGGTCACGATATATATCTTGGACTCAGTCTCGAACCAACCCTTGAATTTAACAATATTTGGATGATCCAGCTTCTGCATGATGGAAAGCTCATCATATATGGGCTCCAGCCCACCGCTCTTTTCCAGCGCACGTTTCAGCAATATCTTTACTGCCACGTCCTCCTGAGAATGTATCTCTTTGGCCCTCTTGACCACACCGAACGCACCAGCACCTAGCGTCCTCTGAAACAAGTACCCAGCTTTCTTTTCCCTCCCAGACTCGTGCTCACATATCACTTGCTCCTCTGTCTCCTCCACCACTTTTTTTTTGTCCACATCAGAATCACACACCGTGGTAGAAGTACAGGCATCAAGCTTCAGCCTCTCTAAAGAGGTAGTATCCAAATCAGTCATGTAAAAAAGTGTTATATATTAGATGTTTGCCAACTTTATTTGCACCAGTGATAAAACAAAAAGTTTCACAAAAACTTTTTTAAGCTCCCAATGCATTGTTTATTTATATTTGAATTATCAAAGAAAAAAAAAGATAGTGCTGGGTTCGGTGATAAGGCCATCGCTCATTTTTTTTTTTTTTTTTTTGTTTATTTTTTCTTGCAGGCAAAAAGTTGGAAATGACCCAATTTCCTTCCTTAGAAACCACCGTAGCATGCACCACTTCCTTCCTTACCTTCTAGAAGCCTATGTTTCCGTACGCGAGTTTCTGTACTGAAAATAGAAACCAGCTTGCTTCTTTTTTTTTGAGTCATTCTTCTTCTTTTTTTTTTCTTTATCGGCCAGCACACTCCCACGCTGGTTTCTACGTGTCCTTATCCCCCACACTAATTTCCCTTTTCTTCTCCACGCAATTTTCTTCTTTTAATTTTATGAAACAACTTTTTCGTTTTTTTTTTTCTGGTGTTGTTTTGTACGGCTTGGAAGGGGGGGGGGAGATACGGCTGTAGTTTCTATAGCAATCTCGGAGTTTTTGGGTCGTCCCGCATGATATACATTCTTCTTTTCCCTTATTAATGGGTGGTTGCTATGGGGATTTTTTTCTTTCTTTTTTTTCTGTAGCAACCGTTTCCTTTTTTTTTCTTTAATTTAACAAAAAAAGAAAGAAACTATGCAAATACGTAATGCTGACTTATATGTATCATAACTTAATCATTTCATGTGTATGATTATAATTTATGCGTATTATAACTTAATCATTTAATGCTTTTTATAAACTGATCAATGCATGCAGTGAGTGTTTTCTTTTTTGTGGGTGATGAGGGGGGAGAGGGTTTCAATAAAAACATCACATATTCATTTAAAAAAATCAATTTATATTTTTTATTTATTCATTATATCTACAAAAAAAGTTAAAGTTTAGAAATAAAAAAGAAAAACAGAACGGGCATACAAAAACAAAAAGTAAATTAAGGGTAGAGCTTTTTTTTTTTTTCACTCTTCATCATCGTTAACACTTAGGTGGAAGTAGTCATCCACATTGTTTGCATCTTGGATAGTACCTAAATCACCTGGGGTCATAAACACTGTGCTTGGAGACTTGGCTGAATCCTTTGGAGATCCCGGCACACTAAGAGGTCTGGCGATCTTCAGTTTCTTACCACCAGCCAATGCAGTCATACTTGAGTCATTCACTTCTTCACCCACAATCTCTTTAAATTCGGTTGGGTAAGCTCTCCGTAGACCCAGCTGTCTAGCCTTAACGTATTCTAGACCCATACGCTTCCAGTCCAATAGGTCAGACAATCTCTCAGTTCTGTTTCTTTGGTTGATTCTTTGTCTTCTTGTCTTGTTCACAAACTCTTCCATGTAATCCACAAGTTGTTCTACAGACTCATCTGGAGCCTTGTAACGACGATCAACAATGTAGATACCATAGTCTTTAGCTTGGTTAGTTTCAATCAAGTCTTCCATGTAAGCACCAAAACCGGACAAGTTGGTGGTAATGGATGGAACACCCATAACAGTACACTCAGCTGGAGTGTAACCCCATGGCTCATAATAAGATGGGAAAACACCCAAGTGACAACCACGAACGAATTCATCGTAGTCAAGACCTAGAATTGGATTATTAGCATTCAAAAATTCAGGATGGAAAATTACCTTAACTCTGTCACTGTGGTTGTTAAACAATTGGACATGTCTAATTTGGTTTAGAATTGGATCGTTTGAATCATCTGCCATATTGTGGGTAACAATTGGTGGTAATTCCCCATATGGTCTTCTCAATGCCAGAACACGCTTCTTCAACAACACCTTGTCAGATGGCTTTAGCAGTTCTTCCAAGTTAGTAGGGATTTCACTGTTTATACCATTATGTGGGAATTTCATGGCGTGTTCGAAGATTCTCTTACCGATCAATGAAGTAACCTCATCGACACTGTTCTCTAATGCTTTAGTGACAGCCTGACTTCTCAATGCTTCCACAGTGAAGGAGTTGTTATTAGCAGGCATGATAATGAACGCAACAACAGTTTTTTTGGAACCAGCCATTTTTAATCTGTAGTTCAAACGTGCTAAAGCCTCAATGAACATATCAGCACCCTTGTTTTTGTACTCATATCTACCAGCAATAAAGAAGTACAGAGTGTTATCTAAGTCAAAGTCAAAATTACCGTGGAAATGACCTCTAACAAAATCGTTAATCTTTTCTTTCTTGATGGCGTGTAAGTTCTGGAATTCATGAACAGCTTGGAACTTGACAACGTTTAAACCATTTGGCAAGATACCATCCGGTTTTCTTTTCAATAAATGTTCAGCTTCCAAGGCAGTAATCTGGGAGACAGTGGTGAAAACATCGGCTGTATGAGCAGCAGCTCTCTCTATACAGTACCTGTGGTAAATACCTCTCTTACCAGCTTCTTGGTCACAGTCGAAATACTCCAAATGATTGTAGAAATCAACATCACCAGCAGCACACAGGTATCTACCCAATAGTGTAGCATGTGTAGTGAAGATGGTAACAACATCAATTCTCTTTTTTCTACATAATGGCAAGGCCACACCGGCCAACCATTCATGGAAATGAGCCACAACAGCATGTGTAGTGTCCAATTGAGTCAATTCACCAAGGAACCACACCACAGTGTAACCCAACAAGATGGCATCATTGGTCTCCCAATCATTTTCAGGAGATGGAATCCCGACAAGAGACCACAAGTCACCCTTCCATTCATTTAGCTTGTATCTGACAGAGTCCAAATCAAAGAGGATAACCCTTGGAGAACCTTCAATCAACCACCTCGCATAGACAAAGTACACACCCCTCTCTCTCATGTATCTCAATGCTTGCTGAACAGGTTGCAACTCCTCGGAGAAGTTAGATGAGTCCTCCCAGTCCAATTCTTCAACTTCACCTTGATAAGTACCTTTGTTCAAAGGACCTATCAAAGTATAGTTGTCCTGGTACTGGGCAACAGTAACTGGAGCCTTGGACTTTAGCACAGAGTAAATACCACCAACCTTGTTGGCAACTTCGGTAGCGACTTCAAACAACAAATGGTTTTGTAAGTCACGAGGCATTGTTTAGTTTTTGTGTGCTTTTATTAAAACAAAAAAATATCTATCAGAAATGTATCAAGAATTGTTTATTATTACTAATATTTTTTTTTTTTTATTTCTTTCTGTTATGATTCTTTCAAAAGAAATTTCAACAAGTTGCTCTACTTTTACGTATTTATATAAGGTATCATTTTCTTGCTAACTCCACCTGTTTCTTGTTCATGTTTAACCCTTTGTGCAAAAACACTCCTCCCCCCCCTTTGCCAGGACTCATTGTTGCTTTTTTCTCTTTCCCTCTTTCTCTCCTTCCCACTCTCTTGTTCTTTATGGCGTCATTTCTCTTGTGCTGTCTTCTCAATAACTTGTTTGTAATCCCCTTTGTCCTGTCAATTACTGTGTTCTAACGTCGAGAATTGAAACTTGTTTTTTTTTGTTGAGAGGCAGCATGGTATTATACCCACGATTCCGAATTAGGAAATATGTTTACACATGAACTAACAAAAGGGGGGGGGGTCACAGAGTAAGTTCAGGGGGAGAAAAGGCAAGGAGAGAGAGAGGAAGGGAGGGGAGGGTGGAAGGGGAGGTATCATATGACCTAAAGCGGCAATAACCGTAGATCTAGTATTCGTATACTCCTACGTGTATTTCTGTGCCCCTCCGCACGTATTGCTGGAAAAAAAGAGTAAATAGAGAGGGGTAAACCACCCGAGAGAGATGAAAAAGGGATAACGTCTACCAAAAATAGCAGAGGAAAACGTAGAAGGAAATGAGAGCAAGAGAATAGTAAGAAAGGGATGTTGTTCCACCCCACTTGTAACCTCAATAATAATGAATTGAGTAAAAAAAAAAAACATAAAAAAAAAAATCCTAATCTGTACATATGCATACGATGCCGTCTGTAATATTTTAGTTTTCTATTAATTTTTTCTGTAAATTATTTGTACATAACTAAATACTGTTGTAGATGAGGTCGCGGAGACCGTAACTCTCGTTGACTTCTTCGACTTCTTCCCAATTGCCTATGATATCGTCTCTTCCTCTTACAACACCTGGGAGTGTTCTTCCGCGGCCGTAGGTTTTCCAGACTTTACGTGCCTCGTCGTCTGTGCCCAGGTCTCTATACTCGAATTTCACTCTGTTTGCAGTTAGAATGGTTGCTAGTCGGTTGGTTCTTGGGATCATGTGGAAACCACCACCTGCCAAGGAAGTGAAGATATACACCGGTAGCTCTTCATTTGCCTTCGCTATATCACTGGCCTTAATTGTGTTCTTGCTGTCAACAGCTTTACTATTAGTCTCAGTAGTGGTCTTTTTCTTACCTCCATCCAATGAGCTTAACATGGCATTGATCTCCGAGTCATCTACAAAATTCAACTCCTCTAAAAGTTTATCTGTCTCATCCAGAATATCCTGTATGCTGGATGAAGCCTCCGTTTTCTTCTTCTCACCAACTGGAGTTGCAGATTCGTTGGCATCATCGGATGGACCAAGGTCAAGTCCCATAATTTCTTCTTCATCCACCACTTTATCTTTTTTCGTCTCTTCTTCATGTGTGGAGACAAGTTCTTCCTCAGGGGCAGAGGCAATATCCTGCTCCTTCTTATTTGTAATAACTGTCTCTGGGGTAGATAAGGTTTCCTTATCAGCCAAATTCTCATCTAATGTTTCGATGGTTTCTTGCTTATTTGTAGCCGTATCCCCCTTAGTATTCTTCTTCACTTCTTTTTCTGCATCCTTTGAATTGGTGGCCTCCCCATTAATATCCTGTTCTGGTTTCGAAGAATTGTCTTCTTGCTTCAATGGCTCTTGGTCTGCCAAACTTGTTACCTTCTCAGCAGTTTCATTTTGAGATCCAATCTTCTTTGGGGTGGTTATTTCCCCAGTAGTTGGATCCTTCTTAGGTGTAGATGCACTTTTATCAATTTTAGCAGCTTCCTTTTCAGAGTCTTTCTCAGCTTCCTTCTCAGCTTCCTTCTCAGCTTCCTTCTCAGATTCAGCATCCTCTGAAGTTATTGCTTCTACCTCTTCACTTACCTTTGCCATAGGTGCTTCCTTCTCATCCAGTGTTATATCTTTTTCTGACTTGGCGACTTCTTTCTTTGGCGTAGAGATATCGTTTTCTGGGGCAGCATTATTTTTCGATGCCTCTATTTCTTTCTTACTAGTAGAATCTTCCTCGTTTTCCTTGCTCAATTCCTTCTTCGGTACATCGTTCTCAGGAGCCAATGTATCCTTCTTTGAAGTCTCAATATCCTCTTTTGTTGTACTGGTATTCTTATCCACTGACAGTACATCCTTTTCTGAAGCGATAGCGTCCTTCTTTTTATTGCCGGAATCTTTGTTTGGAGTAGGAATTTCCTTCTTTGGGGCATTTCCTTCTTCTGTGGTCGTAATAGGTTTCTCCGCTAATTCAGCATCAACTGATAAGTTCTTTTTGCTTTCTTCTTTTTTCAATTCTGGCACTTCTGTGTTAAACTCAGGTGCATCCTTTAAAGATCCTACATCCTGCAATGATGTTGCATCGTTCTTCGTTGATGCCTCTTCTTCCTTTACAGAAATTTCATTAGCATCCAAAGCATTCTTAGAGATATCAGCTGTCTCTTCTACTGACGATTTCTTTGGTGATGGACTTCCGACAATACCAATAACAACCTTTTTATTAGGAGTGTAATCATCAACAACATATTGAATTTTCTTTGGAGTATTAGGAGTTGACTCAGATGTTTTTAGTTGAGATTCCTCACCAGTGTCACAATTTTCGTTTTCTTGTCCCAATGACTTTTTCTCTCCCCCTTCGTTTTCATGTTCTGTCTTCTTTTCACACTCTTGGTCAAGGGTGGATTTCTTTGGATTTAACTTATCTACACTATCCTTCTCTGAAATTGATTGGGAAGATTCATCTCTAGCTATAGGATGGTCATTACTTGGTTTCTTATCGGCCTTTTGGTCTGTTGATAGTTTTTCCTTTGGCTCAGAGTCTGTTTTTGTTGTCTCACCTTCAGTTTTGTTCTTACTAGAAACAATATCAGAAGTAGTCTTTTCGTTTCTTTCGATATTCTTTTCTTGAAGTGGCTCTTGCAGTTCCTTATCTCCATGAAGTTTCCCTTTTTCATGCATAATTTCGACCTTATTAACAGTATCAGAGCTAGCAGAAGTTTGTGGTTTAGATTCTAGTTTCTTTTCCATTGGTTTGTCTTTTCTTTTGCTTTCTGTCTCTTGACCATCCGTCATAGAACCCTTATTCACATTTTTAACAGTCTTATCTTCAAGGGATTCTTCAATCTTTGTAGTTGCAACCACTTCCTTCTCTTCAGGTGCATTAGATTTAACAGGAATCTTCGTCGAGGTTTCATCGGAAAGCTTCTTTTGAGTATCCTCCTGAATGTTTGGTTCCTTCTGCTCTGGTACGTCTGATTTAACTGGTTTCACTTTTTCATTTAATGGCTCCTCTTTACTATCCACATTTTTTGAAGTAGCCTCAGTACCCCTTGAACTCTCTGTAGATTTTGTCTCGTCTTCTGTAACGGACACCTTAACTTCCTCATCAGTTTGCAGATATTCCTCAATTCCTACCAAGATACTGTCCAAATCAGAGCTTTTGCGTTTGATAGAATCTCTATCAACTTTAACAAAACTAGTAGGTCTACTTCCCAAGGATTTTTTTGCAGACTTCTTGGGAGTTCTAACAGATCCAGCAGGTAGATCAATCTCCTCGGCTTCAGTAACATCTGTCGAACTCTTCTCACTATCAATTGACTTCTTCTTACTCTTCTTAGTCTTCTTGCCCTTCTTTTTCTTCTTCTTATCTTCCTTGGGTTGCAACATATCTTCAGTAGCACTGATCATTTTATCAATATTAATCTCCTCACCATTGTTTGTTTCAAGCTCCTTGGATGACACCTCTTCTGTACTCATGGTCTTTAACTAGCTCTGATTGTGATTAGAATCGAGAATTAAACTACAATTAAAGTTTAAATCGAGTATTTACTATCAAATAAAATTAAAAAATAAGAAAATGGAAGTTTCTTTGTCAGTGTGTATCGCATACTGCTACGTGCGCGTACACGTTTAACAAAAAAAAACTACTAACTGAATTCAAAGGCAAAAAAGAAAATGCGCAAGCCCGGAATCGAACCGGGGGCCCAACGATGGCAACGTTGGATTTTACCACTAAACCACTTGCGCTTATTGGAATTGATGTCACTTTGAGACTTTGATGGTACCGGATTCTCAACGATCAACATAACTTCACCCAAATTAATAATAGATGATCCCCTGTTAATTGATTTAAGTGCTACTCTTGAAATGTCTTATATTTTATACTATTTGTGTATTATTTATATTATTAGACTCTAATTTTAATATAGTAGATAAAAAATATAATTAGTATTATGGAGGTATTCCGTTTTTTTTTTATCATATGTTACATAAATACATTAAAATATTTAGGTTAAATTCTTATTAATAGTTTTTTTTATTATTTTTCTTACATTCTCTCAACAGGAGTCAAACCCAACAAACGCATACCGTTGTGCAAAACTTGTCTAGCAGCACCGTATAGAGCCAAACGAGCAGTAGCCAACTCTTCAGTTTGACCAGCAACCCATAGGACATCGTAACAAGAGGAAACTTGGTGAGTAAGCTTAAACAAATAGGTGACAACAGTAGATGGTTCATTAGTTTTAGCAGCGTTTCTCAAGACATCTGGATATTGACCAAGTAGTCTGACCAACAAAACAGCAGCTGGCTCGGTTAACAAGGAGAAGTCAGCAGATAGCCATTTTTCAGCTGGAATGTTAGCATTTCTTTCCACAGATCTCAATCTAGAGTGAGCGTATTGCAAGTATGGACCAGTGTCACCTTCGAAGGAAAGCATTCTCTCCCACTTGAATTCGTAGTTATTGATACGCTTGGATTGCATATCTTGGATCATAACGGCGGAGATACCAATCAAGTCAGCAACCTCATCTGGGTTCTCGATTTGAGCATACTTGGCCTCATTAGTCTTCATAACTTCGTGCATCTTTTCTTTAGTTTCTTCCAAAATGTTATCCAAGAATACAACAGTACCCTTTCTGGTGGACATACCTTGAACCATACCAAAATTGACGTGTTGCAAGTTCTTAGCCCAGTCGAAACCTATTTGTTTCAAAATTTCAAAGAATTGTGCTGTGTGTAGATCTTGTTGAGAGGCAATAACGTAGATCATCTTGTCGAAGTGGTACTTGTCGTGACGGTCCATAGCGGCACCAACATCTCTGGTCAAGTACAAGGTGGTACCGTCAGATTTCTGGACAATAACCTTACCCAACTTCTTGTTAAACTTGGTCAAATCAATCAAAGTAGCACCTCTATCTTCGTGAGTCAAGTTCTTCTCATGGAACAATTGCAAAGCCTTGTCCATGGATTCCTTGGAAACTTGAGATTCACCAGAGTAGACATCGTACTTAATGTTCAAACGAGCATAAGTGTCGATGTACTTTTCAATGGAAAGATCACGGAATCTCTTCCAGATCTTCAAAGCTTCTTCATCACCATCTTCCATTCTCTTGAAGTATTCACGAGCCTTACCGTTAGTAGATTCACTCTCAGGCAAAGAGTCACCTTCACTTTCAATGTCTTTGTTGACACGAACGTAAACTTCGTACAAGTGGTGGATTGGATCCTTGGCCAATTTCTCTTCGTCACCGTATCTTTCGAAACCAACAGCTAGAACACCAAATTGCTTACCCCAGTCACCAAGGTAGTTCATTCTGGTAACGTTCCAACCCAACTTTTCGTAAAGGTTGGCCAAGAAACCACCGATAATAGTGGATCTCAAGTGACCAGCGTGGAAAGGCTTGGCGATGTTTGGAGAAGAGAATTCAACAATCATTTTCTTATTCTCGACCAACTTACAAGAACCGTATTCAGAGGTTCTGTTCAAAACATCTGGGATCACGGTTTTGAACAAAAATTCTGGCTTGAAGAAGAATTGAACAAAGGCACCGTTAGCCTCGACCTTTTCCAAGAAGTCACCACATGGGAACTTTTCAGCCCATTCAGCAGCAATCTCTCTTGGGTTAGAACCCTTGGTTCTGACCAATCTTGGGACTGGGACCAAAAGATCACCTCTTTCTTGGGTGTTAGTCCATTCCAAAGCTGGGAAAATTTGGGCTGGTTCGACACCAGAAATCTTGCTTAATTCCTCAGTAATGTAATTTCTCATCAGGTCAACAACATTGACATCTGGATGGGAACCTTCCATCTTTGCTGGTTCAGCGATGGACAACTTTTGTAGTTGTGCAGTTAGAGTAGCCATTGTATTAGGATCTAGTTACTTTATCTTAAAGTTGAATAAAATAACGTAATAAAAAACGACAACAAATATTAAAAACAATGGAAAATGACAACCCACTAAATAAATTAATGAGTACAATATAATTGAAGCTTTTGCGATGAGCCAATGCGTCATAGGAATCAGATGGCCTAACTGCTTGAAAAAAAAAAAAAATTTTTTTCATTGGTCACATGGCTGTTATATCTTACGAAACTCTTTGCTGTAGTATTCTTTATATATGTAACTATTTAACTCTATATTCTAATACATAATTTATTACCTCTTAACATGAGAAAAGGTTTTTAGAGAGTTAATCAATAGACAGAAATTATTATTAAATTGTATCTTTAAGAATTACTTACGTATTCTAAATAAAAAGGTCATTAGAGACATTAAACTAGGGAAAAATAATATTAAGTTACTTTTCTAATAGATATTCAATCAAATTGGGTATTTGAATATTAAAAGTAACACGATGTAATTTAAAAAAAAATCATTAAGAAATTAGGACATAAGAAGAGCAGAGTAGTGATTTCAGCAGAAATCCTCATTAATTGTGTTTATAATCTAATTTATCAGAAAATTTCTAATTCTGTTAAAGTTAGACAAATCTCTTATACCATGGCTTTTCGTCGTGCATCAAAGCATCTGCATCATAAGAGGCATCTCTCTTGGATGGTGGAACCCAGTTTGGAGACTTCCATGGCAAAACGCCTTCTTCCCACATGGTGTTCACTTCTTCCAATGTCAAACCCTTGGTCTCTGGAACAAAGAAGAAAACGTAGAAGTAGGAGAAACATAGACAGCCCATGAAAACGTAACCATAGTAGAAGTTGATGGCACCGGTGATAAATGGAGTGAAGAAAGCAATCAAGAAACCCCAGATCCAGTTAGAGGCTTGAGCGATAGCCATACATTTGGCCTTGACTCTTAATGGGAAAGTTTCAGAGTTAACAACAAATGGGATTGGAGCCCAGGTAGTAGCAAAGCAGAAAATGTAGAAACAGGTGAACACAATCATACAGTTACCAGCACCCTTGGAAGAACCATTACCTTTACCGTGTGGCCATAATCTAGTGACACCAACAGATGCAAACACAACCATACAAGCAGTCATAGAAGCGGCACCCCACAATAGACATCTACGACGACCAAAACGATCAACGACATATAGTGCAACGAAAGTGGAAGCAAAGTTAACAATACCTAAAACAATAGATGTTTCGAAAGAATCGTTCATACCCACAGATTGGAAGATAGTAGTACCATAGTAGAAGAAGTAGTTATCACCAGTCAATTGTTGCAAAGCTTGGATCATAGCACCCATAACCAAACGTTGGAAGACTTTAGTCTTTGTAGAGAACAATTCACCCCAGGAGGCGTTACCAGCCATTCTTTCTGCTTCAACAGCAGACAACAATCTTTCAACTTCACCGTTAACAGCTGGATCATCAGATGTTAGTTTGTTAGAGATGGCCACAGATCTCTTGGCTTCTTCGATTCTGCCGACTTCGACCAAGAATCTTGGAGATTCCGGAACAAAAGTCATACCACCGATCATAAATAAGGCCCAAGCAAAGCATAGACCTAGTGGAACTCTCCACTGGACAGAGTCAGAGTAGTTCTTGGTACCATAGTTAGTACAGTAACCCAAGAAGATACCACATGTAATCATCAATTGGTAACAAGAAACTAGAGCACCTCTCATATGCTTTGGTGCAACTTCAGAAATTAACATTGGGGACAACACAGCAATACCACCAACACCCAAACCAGAGATAATTCTACCGATGAAGTATTGGTACCATTTATCAATAGTAGCAATCTGAATCACAATACCAACAATGTAGATAAGAACAACAATAATCAAACCGATCTTACGACCATACATATCACCGGCCTTAGACAAGATGATACCACCAATAGCGCAACCAATGTTAAAGATACCAACAACTAGACCAGTTCTGACTTTAGACAAGTAGTGAGTACCATCGGAACGTGCAGAACCTAATCTTCTAATGAAATCAGTTTGGTTAACGAAACCAGAAATAGTACCGGTATCCCAACCAAAGACGAAACCACCGAAAGCGATAAATAGACAGAAGATGGAGATAGAGACGTAAGCAGAGGCTGGTTTCTTTGGAATTTCAGCGCCCATGATTTGATCCTGCTCCTCAGAGTAGGCCTTGAAATCATCTTGGAATTCATTCTTGCTGGCAGTTGCAGACAAGACAGATTCCGATCCAAAATGTTCAGAAGCTTGTTCAGACATTTAGTTAATGCAATTTAGACTAGTTAATTGTTTCTCTTATTAAGAGCAAAACAGTTTGTTATGTATATATATTTGTATATTTAATTTTAAAGGAAAGAGTTGAGACAGACTTGACAATTGAAATGAAATATTGCTGGCTATTTATACATTTTTTTTTTTTCACAACTCGAAAGGTGTTGTTGCTGCTTGTCAAGAGTTCTAGCACCCCCACAAAGTAGAAACTTTGTAATCCTTACTTAAGTGTAGATTTCCTTTTCTTTTTACATCATTTTCCTTTTTAAATGCTTTTTCCAAGCAAAGCGTATCTCCTGTATAGAATTCAGTTTCCATAGAAAGATCCTTCTTAATGTATGGAACAACTTATCAGCCGTGTGTCAAGAAAAATGAGTTTTTCCGGTACGGCAAACTAGATTACTAGAAAAAAAAAATTGCGGGGGTGGGGTAGTCGTTGGTCGTGTTTCTGAGACCCTGAAGAACAACAACATTCTTTTGATTTCTTTTTTTTTTTTTTTTGCTGTCAAAAAAACAATTGCCACGAACGTTTCTAAGGTGCCCCTGCCATTGTTTCCTGAATCTATTTTTGGGTCAAACCAAAAAATTTTGTTTCTTTTTTTTTTGACTTTCAGAGTTTTCCACGCAAATCCCAGTGAACTTCCAAATCAGGAATGAATAATGCTTATTAAATCCCCTGACCCCCCACCAATTAGTAATCTCTGATTCTATATCTTACCCCCTGGTAAAAACAGACAACTGCAGAAGGGTCTGAGTGTGCTGTCCACCAAGTCACCACCCACAGAAACCAACGCGGTTCATCAAGAGCAAAAAATTAAATGTGGGGCCCCGCATTTCGGAAAAACACACTCACACACAATGGAGGAAGGGTTTTTCCGTGGGTCCTGCAGAGAGTTCACTGTATTCCAAGCACTTTCAAGAAATAAAACCAAAACACCAAACAAAAAATTTTTTTTATTTTTTTTTTTACGTATTCATTAGAAAAAAAAGGCTTTCTACTTACTATGACAACAATATCTCTTGATAGAATAACACAACTACGCACACGAAATTCCATACAACCACTTTCACTTTTCTGTGGCTTTTTAGGAATTCAGCAGTGTACTACATAATGGTAGAAGTTATCATATCATTACTAAATCCTCAAATAGTGCACGTAAATTTTTACCCGTTAACGACAGAAAATATACCTACTCAATATATCCTTTCTCTTGATATAATAGCTGGAAACAATTACTTTGATATTGTTGCCGGAATGCAAGTTTCTTTTATGGCATAATACTGTGTATTGATAGCATAATCCAGTACTTCAATGGAACAATACAGTACTTCAATTTACTGATGAGGTGCTATCGAGGTTTCAACTTTCTGTGACCTAAATTGTTTTGATTGTATACTAATTTCTGTTGTAAATAGCCATTAAAGCCTCAGGAGTTTTTGGATCTATATCAAAAACCCCATTCCCCTGAATAAAGGCACAGCATATGTACCAAACTCATACTAAAACATATATTTTGAAGCCAAGAAAGGCTGTTAAAGAACCAAATTGACATAACACCATTCTAAAAGATTACCTCGGTAAATATATCATATACCCCCCCTCCCCAAATGAAGATCCTTCTATAAAAACAATCTCTTAGCTATTAGTTCTCTTATTAAACTGTATCAGATATATATGCATGGGAATGGTGTTCTGTCATAGCTATCTATGTTTCTGTATAAATATCATAATACACGAGTTGGCACATGTATTTTTTTTTTCGCGATTAGGATTTTCTTCGTCGTTGTCCCTCTAATTTTTTTTGTTTACGTTCGCTGTTATTTTTTTCTTTTCTACCTTAATTATAAACACAATACAATAATCTATTTTTAAATAAAGTTGTATCTAATTAACAAGCCACAAGGATTACGTTTCGGTATTTGATTTGCATTTGTGGTTTTCTATCCTTATTATCAAAAACATATTCTATCCCAATCCTTTGAAGTATAGGAAATAGAAATAGACCAGTTTAAAGGGAAACCAAAGAAAACATGGAGGATCCATTAAACAAATTCTACCAGCAGTTTCAGCTGTTTGTGCAGAATAACCCTAATGTTATTAGTGCCGCGAGAGCTGCTGCACAGATTCCCGAGAGTGCAAAAGCAGTCATAGTTTTGTCACCTTATTCATTGTCACACGAGTTTAAGAGGGAGTGGGTTTCTAAATCATACAAGAAGACTATTGTGGAAAGACCAGAGAGACTTTTAGCTGCATCTATGGGTATCGCTGCTGCGATAACCATGTATCCTGCATTGTTTACATTGAAAAGTGCACATACAGCACAAAGCTCATTGCTGTCTCCTCATGTTTTGAAAGTTCACGGGTCTCAATGGCCACAAGAAGTGCTACAACTGTGTAAAGAGGCAGATGCTAGACTTGCTCAAGGAGAAATAGAAGTTCCTTCAAATTGGAATGCAGGTGATATTTACTTGACCTCAAAGACTATCGAAGCATTACAAGGTACTATTGCCGCAGTGGAGACAGGTGTGGACTCTATTTTTACCGGTCCCTCTTTAGAACATATTAGTAACAGAGTGTTTGTTGCTATACGACCACCAGGACATCATTGTCACTATGCAACCCCGTCCGGATTCTGCTTATTGAACAACGCACATATCGGTATTGAATATGCAGCTGATACATATGGTGTTACGCATGCAGTAATCTTAGATTTTGACTTACACCATGGCGATGGTACACAAGATATCTGCTGGAAACGTGCTGGTTTCAAACCTGATGAGAAAACCAGTACTGAAGGTTATGATGAATTTGGTAAGAAATTTGCAGAATACCCAAAAGTTGGATACTTTTCCATGCATGATATTAACTCATTCCCAACCGAATCGGGTTATGCAACGAAAGAGAATATTAAAAACGCGTCAACATGTATTATGAATTCCCATGATTTAAATATTTGGAACGTCCATCTATCTAAGTGGTCTACAGAGGAAGATTTTGCCAAGTTGTATAAATCCAAGTATAGAACTTTGTTCGCCAAAGCAGACGAATTTTTCAAAAATGCTAAATCTGAAATGAATGAATTAGGAAAACCATTTAAAGGTATGGTTGTAATTAGTGCTGGTTTTGATGCTTCTGAATTTGAACAAACATCTATGCAAAGACATTCAGTCAATGTACCAACTAGTTTCTATACAACTTTCACAAAGGATGCATTGAAATTAGCTCAGATGCACTGTCAAGGTAAAGTTCTATCACTTATGGAAGGTGGTTACTCTGATAAAGCAATAACATCTGGTGTATTTTCTCATCTAATTGGTTTGCAAAATCAAGATTGGATAAATGAATGGGGTTCCGAACAAGTGGTAAAGGAAATTGTTCGTGGGTGTAAGCCAAATTGGAAGCCTTACAAAACTAAGAAATCTAGAGATGTTATCAGAATATGGGCCGAAGAAGTTATTAGACTAGGTAGAGCTATGATTCCAGAGTTCGAAGAAGTATTATTCAAAGATGCTATTTTAGCAACAAAAACTGATGGAATAGATGTCGAGGTACCAACATCAATTGCACAGAGGTTGAGAAAATCGCACGTCAAGGAAGAAAAACGTCACCCATCTGAAGCTCCAGTTGAAGAAACAAAGCGCTCAAGTAGCCGTAGCAGAACAATCAAGAATGAAATTCCTAAACAAGCTGTGCCTTTCGTTGAACAAGAATTATCTAGTGAAGAAGAGGATGACGATTATGAATATGACGAAGAACTGAATAAGACATTTAATAGAACTGTGGAAGATATTACAATCGATGACATATCTAGACATTTAGAAACATTAGAATTGGAACAGATTGATGAGGAAGTCCCAAAGAGTAAAGAGGAACAAAAACAGCGTCACTTACAAAGTAATGGCATGTACAAAATTCCATCCAGTAGAACAACTCAGCATTTAAAACAAAAAGTTCAATCAAATGCTCCATCATATGATGACAGTGATATTTCTATGATATCTCATATTTCCACCACTCAAAAACATACAACACGTAGTGGTAGAAGATGGTGATGATATTAAATATTTTAACAGTTAGAAAAGCATTAAACTATAAGGTATGTTTTGATAGCATGGCAAATTTGTGCTGGTTCATAAAAATTAAACTTGGAAATAAATACAAATATCAAAAATGCATTAATCCTTATTAGGTTACAACATTTATAATTTTTTTCTCTAATATAATTTACTTCATTTCTGTCCTTATAAATATCGAAATTCTATAATTCCTTCCTACTGTCCCACAGAAGAGGAGCTTATATTCCATCGCATGTAATTTTATGAACGGTAAAAGTACTTTATCATACTTTGGTGTTTTTGTCTTTTACAATTTTTTTTATTTTTTATTTATGCTTTTGAACACATCGTTAGTCATCAATAATACAGAAAAAATTAAATAATACAAAAATTAACAAATGTTAACTATGGATGAAATAATAAAAATCTAAAATAATATTAGTCATAACGGAATTACGCTTGTTCAGACTCATTACATCTGCGGTATATGAATGTCAACTTCTTCTCTTAAGGAATCGTTAATGGGCTCTTCGCCCTTAAAAATACAAGCAAAATCAACAATAAAAGGTTGTAAAACATTTGCCGAAATATTAAGGGTTGGAGAAAACACAATACAAAGGTTTTTTAGGTTCATTTTGTTAAAACGTTTGTTTTCATGAATTCTTTGTAGTAATTCAAAAAGAGCATACATCAATGATAAATTTTCATGGGCTATGGAACCGCTACTCACAATAGCTCTGAACCCAATTGCAGTTCTGGATGGATTATCATGGTTTTCATCAACCACTCTCTTAAATAGAGGATATTGGTCATCACCACAGATTAGGTGTGGTATTTGTCTTAAATATAGTTTCAGTAACCCTGATACTGTATTAACACTTATGTATTGACCTGCTAAACTCTCATCCGCAGCCTGACCACCTTCGACCTTATTGTTGAAGTCCGCCAAATCAACATCATATTCTCTATCGAATCTTTCTTGCAACTGTTTGATCAAAGTCGAAGAACCACTCAATCTAAAGATACCTTCTTCTTGGATACCATGGTTTTTGTACAAATACTCTAAACATCTGTAAACAATACTTGGGAGGTGGTAAGTTCTTTGATAGGTTTTAGAACTTAGTTTAATACTCTGTTGAAGCGTAGCACCAAACACTGCGTTTCTGTTGTATGCAATTGGTGTTGAGGTTTCAGCATTCCTTTGATAAATACTGTCATTATTTGAAGTAACAAAGGTTTCAACACTCTTGTTGACGCTTTCAGAATCAGTTTCCTTTTCTTCTTCATGTGGAAAGACGCCACCTGCAATCTTTTTAAATGGAAAAATGCTCCTCATTTTCATTCTTCTGGATTCTTTTTCATCATCATTATTTTCAGGGCCACCTGCTGACGATGATATATTACTATGAGTACTACTAACTTCAATATTATTGTTGAAACTTAGATCAGTAACATACTGTGGCTCACTCTTCGAGGAATCCTGCCTGTTTGAGGAACCAGAGTCAATGGTGTTACTTGTACTTCTTATACTTGAATTAGATGCATTAAGCAAGTTGGAGTTAGGCTCTAAAAGTTGATGTAATGCAGATATCCACCCTTCCCTTTCTTTGGCAGTTTCTGTACATAAATAGTACTTATTTGATGCAGAAAGACCTGATTTCTTGTGCTCCGTTAATAGAAACCCGTTTCTTGTACCAAATTTATCATCAGGAAGGTTAGGTAAAATTTCTAAAGACGCTTGTTTCATTCTGATCTGGTCTACAACCTGGTCATTTTCTAACAATTGTAGGGTGTCTGAATATAAAGCACCATATCTTAGCTTCCAGGAATTACCACCACCAAGAGCCTTCGGTTTTCTCATTAACAATCTACCCTCAAAGAAAGCGTCACCAAAAGCTAGTGGCGTCATGACTGTATCTGTGCTAATAAATTGTGCAATCTTTAAACTAACATTCGCAGGAAACTTTGGTACGCTGACTATACTTGAAAAGTATTGATTGAGTCTTTCTCTTCTATAATCGACTTTGATAGGTAAGAGAGACTTATGCAATTGATCATTAGGGAGGTCTGGAAGTGAAACTGTTGGAGTATGTGATTTCAAATAAACATCAAGTTCCTTTAACTTCCTAGTAGATTTACTGAATTTAAACATTTCTTGATCAGATTTTCTATCAATAACACTGAATAAAACGAGATTTTCATCACCATGGAAGTTATTTTCAGGATCATGATACAGCGTGCTTAATACTGTCAACTTGATTGTACCCAAATCTTCCGGTTGAACAAACAAGGGGATATCTGATACAAGTGCAGAAGAACTTGATCTGATACTAGATGCACTATTTCCTCTCTTTCTACCAGCAACTCCCAACCCTGTTCCATGATTGTCCCCATTTCCTCGCATATTATTTTCTGGACTTATTATTACTGGGATATCAGGCTTTTGCTCAGCATTTTGCCCTACATTTCTAGCCGGAGACGAAGAGGCAACCTTGTTGTTAACAATACTGGATACAATCGATGAAGTACCAGGAGTAGAGTTCTGACTTTCAACCCCCCCTGATGCCTCAATCTTTTTATTCACAATGATTGGAGATCCCAGTTGCTGTGCTGATATTGGTGTGGATATCGAGTTTGCAGAGAGATTCATGGTTGGATGACCAATATATCTTGGCTTATTGGATGGTGTATTGTCTTCAATATTTCTAGTACTTTTCGCGGCTTGCGCTTGTCTATTCTTAATTTTTTCCTCCTCACCGAAAGATGCATCGAGTAACTCGGTGAAGTGATCGATCTTCTGTTTTGAAGAAGGCGAAAAATCAAGTCCGTCTTGTGCCCCAAATTTGGCCTTTGGTGGACTCATAGGCGTGCCTGGTGCTTCTGATACGGACTTTACTGGCTCTGTTTGGTTTGTATCCTTGCTAATAGTTGATTTTGCACTTAGATTTAGATCGCTATCAATGCTTGGTTGACGGTACCTTAAATTATCTGATACTTTTTTCTTTAAAGGAGACTCCGCAGTCCCGTCATTTATATTACTGCCTAAATGCAAATTATTCGTATTATGACCGTTATTGTTTGTTCGTAATGATTTTGGAGAAGCAATTGTAATTCTCGACGTCGTATATGTCACAGAGGTGGCAGGGCTGGTGAAATTTTGAGGTGGTTCAGTAATTCTAATGGGACTAATACTGATTTTGTTTGCGTAACTAGCTGCCGAGATATTATTAGTATTACCGTTATTATTATTACTACTATTCTTATTATTTGGTGTATTATTGCTCTCAATTGTTTGAGATTTGGAAACATTACTTTTGAGAGAACCGTGGTTACTCTGCAATGACCTGGGTGTGTCTGTGCCTTTTTTCATTTTCATCTCATTTTCAAATTCATCCAGAATATCCATTTTTTTCACCCCATTGGTTCTTTCTGTCGACCTTGGTGGTAGCTTGAATTGCTGTTCCTGCTTAGATTTTTCTACTTCAGAGACCTGTTTTTTTAGATGCGCCAGTGTATATTCTTCAGGTTTTGCACCCTTTACATGCTCCAAACATCTTGAGGACAAAGTATCGATGACACTTTTCAATATTTCAATCTCCGACTCTTTCTCTCGGAGTTGCAAGTTCAGCTTCAGATTGTCCTGGAACATATCGTCATAAAGGGTCTTCCAATCGGTGTTCCCACCATCCAGACTGCCTCTCCTCCAACTCGCCCTTTTCTCAGCCTCAACTTTCTTCTTGTTTCCTCGTTCAATGTACTCCAACTTCTTATCCTTCTCAATCCGCTGGTCATTGTACTGCTCCAGCAACAGCGCTGCACTACCTTTAGCTTCTACCATTATCCCGTCTTCTTTCTATTTTGACAATTTTGACCAAAAAAAAAGCCCTTCAAAAAGAAAAAAAAAAGAGAGAGTAGATAAAAGAGATGACTAGTTTCGTTATAACACCTTTTGAACCGATTGGGTGAATGGTATAGTGTGTAAATTCTCAGAAACTAATCAAGAATGGTTCTTAAACCTTAAAAAAAAAAAAAAAAAAAAATCTTTCAGGAAAACAAAGCTCTCTCTCTCTTTTTCTCGCTGAAGGGGATACCGTGGTGTGTGATTTGGTGAATCCCAAAAAGAGGACATCGAGCACCTGGATCCAACTAATTTATCATATTTATTAATTCGATCTCTGTTAATCTGTAGCTTAGCGACACACTGGTACATTACTGAGAGTGTGCTGCTAATCCTGGAAAATATTTGAGATGTTTTTGAGGGTTGGTTTCAAGGGTAGTGCCCAATCTATTCGGAGCATGGTCATTAGACCCATCATAAGACCAATACGGAGTTCCGTGATAAGACCAATACAGAGAAACGTAGTAAGAACTATTCCTGGAGGCAAGAAGATCGGAATCCTGTGTGCTGTTGGTGGGACTCTCATGCTGTACAACACAGTAGATAATGATACTTTGGTGCCTGACTCTCAAGGGGACACTTACGAGATGGGGCTCTTTATATCTTCTGAAAGAGAGTTAATGAGAGAAACTCGGGACAGCAGACTCAAGAGGTATCGGGAGGCCTCGAATCTGATACACAGAGCATGCTTGCGGGTGTGGTTTGCAGTACAGGACAACGTTGTGGAGCCGATGCTGACTATTTGCAGGTTTTTGGAGTTGGTAGGGCTGTTCTTGCCTGTGCTTTCATTGTACCCTATATGTTGGCTAGGTAAGAGGCTGAAAGTTGGAGATGATATAGTAGACACTCGTGGCTCAATTATATGGTGTAAAATGATCCGTATTGCGTTGGAACTGGCTGGCCCAAGTTTCATTAAATTAGGTCAATGGGCTGGGTCCCGTACCGATATTTTTTCAGAGACACTGTGTTATGAGTTAGGTAAATTGCATAGCAAAGTAAGGCCACATTCCCTCGAATATAGTAAGAGGGCTATCGCCGATTCCTTCCAAGTAGATGATTTTAACGAGGTTTTTGATGAATTTAGGGAAACCCCACTAGGTGTCGGGGCGATTGCTCAGGTCTATGTTGGCAAACTGAATGACAACATATACAAGAATTACCAACTGGAAGATAACCCTGAGGATAATAGATGGTGTGCAATTAAGATTATACACCCGAAAGTTAGAAGTCAAATATATAGAGACTTGAAAATAATGGGCTTTTTCGCCTCGGTTATAAACAGCATACCCACAATGGAATGGCTCTCTTTACCGAATGAAGTAGAGCAATTTGCAATACTCATGAAACTACAACTAGATCTACGGATCGAGGCTCTGAATCTGAAAAGGTTTAATGAAAACTTCAAAGATGCAATTCAAGTTAAGTTTGCAACTCCATACTTGGAGCTTTCCAATAGAGACGTCTTATTTGAAGAATATTTGCACGGCTTACCCATGGAAGATTTTTTGAAAGTGAAAAGGCATTTGAACGATGACGACCTATGCAGAAGAGTCAGCGACCCATTTGTAGAAGCGTTTTTGAAAATGCTAATAAAAGACGATTTTATTCATGCAGACCTACACCCAGGTAATGTTATGATCAGGTACGTCAAGACTAATAAATATGAAACACAAATCATATCTTCAGAGGAGGACTCCTTTAGAGTATCCCATACATTGCGGAATAAGATAAGGAATAAAGAAGAAGATATGATTTCATACTTAAAATCAGCGTTATCCGACTATACCCCACAGATATGTTTCATAGATACCGGTCTCGTTACTGAGTTAAATGAAAAAAACCGTATAAATTTCATAGCTCTATTCAATGCTTTGGCCCAATTTGATGGTTATAAAGCTGGTCAGTTAATGATCGAAAGGTCAAGGACTCCAGAGACAGCAATAGACAAAGAAGGTTTTGCCCTTAAGGTGGAAAAACTTGTCGATACCGTGAAGAAACGTACTTTCACACTTGGTAATGTGTCTATTGGAGATTTGTTGGACCAAATGTTGCGGATGGTTCGCTCTCACCATGTAAGAATGGAAGGTGACTTTGTTTCAGTGGTTGTGGCAATTTTGCTTTTGGAAGGTATTGGTAGGCAACTAGACCCAGATCTAGATTTATTTGAAAGGTTCGTATTATTTTACACACTACATGTTTAAAGAGATCCGAGATTTAGCGCGTCTCTCTCTCTCTCTCTCTTTTTTTAATGTGAATATGAATTACTAACAAGTACTTTTTTTCTTCTTCTTTTTTATTTTTTCATTCTTGTTCAAATAAAAACTGTGAATAAAAAGCATTGTCAAATTAGTTCTATACCATTACTAAGAGATTTCAATTTTATGAAGGAAACTCGGGGAAAGTTCTTATCCGATATCAGCACTTACAAACTACTGACACTATGGATAGGACTAGAGGTAAGAAAACTAATGAACCTCTCCATCAGAGAACTATACAATTTAATTGTTAAAGACCAACTATGTCCAAACTACTAGAAAGTAAAAATTTATATATATATATATATAACTCAGACAGTACAGTTATCATTATGACTCAATATATAATCTTACACGACTAATAAAGACTCACGTGGGGTGCCATGGAAGCGAAAGAAAAAAAAACTAACTCCGGGGCTTCCGTTTTACATAAACCGTCCGATGACCAATGAGGGACAGTTATTGTTTTCTTTATTTTTATTTTACGTCAACGACATTCAAACACTGCTCAAGTAAACGTGGTATTGGTACAACTGGAGAGCAATAAATATAAGTCTATTCCACGATTAATCTGGAAGGACAGAAAAGAAACAGCAGTAAAGAAAAAAAGTACCCTTAAAATTTTGACAGAGAAAAGGTAGATCAATTAGAAATAACCGTAATGAAGTTTGGTAAGACTTTATTAAAGCTGAGATTACCAGAATGGTCACACTTGTATGTCAATTACAAAGTTTTGAAGAAGATTATCAAGGAGATTAACAAAGTACAGGATGATTTACATCGATTAGAAACATCTGGTGGTGATGACACACCGCAGTGGAAGAAAGAAGAGAATAGTGAGACTTCTGACCGTAAGACTTTCACCGAACAAGAGAAAGTACAACAATTACTTGTTTCATTTTTCTTTAATCTTGATAGAGATATCGAGAAAGTTGACAGGTTCTACAATTCACAATTTGCAGAATATGAAAAAAGACTAGAGAAATTGCTATTATCTACACAATTCCAAGAGGTCAGCTACTTAATCGATAATAACGAACACGAGAAGACACCAGTTCCAATTGACAGTAGACTAATTCCCCCCAGGTTTTCTACCCCTCACCATTTGGACGATATAAACGAGGTTTACAATATTCTATCTGAATTGAAATTACAATTCAAGAATTTGAAGCTCTACAGTGAATTGAACAAAAGAGCATTTGTGAAGATTTTGAAAAAACTTGATAAAGTTGTAGGACTAAACCAACAGGAGATCTATTTGCAAAATAGGATATACCCACTGCCATTTGCTCAAGAAGGCCCAATCTCAAAGGATATTGCATTAATAAATGATATCTGGAACAAATTATCTCATAAAGTGACCATAATGGGTCCTAATAGTATCAGTGTGGACGAGTTGCTGTCAGATACACCTGGTATTCCTAAGATAAAACTTGAAGAGGAGGTTGGAAAGTTGAAGATATCTTCCATCAATGACGTGACGCCATTCATCGAAAAGGATGATGGTAAAGCAGTAATTGAAGTACTCATTTCACTATATGGAACCATAACAGCAGTTCCAACAAGATCTTTGATAAGTATTCTGAACAAGAGCACCATTTTGAAAGCATACAATTGCGTTGATCATATCCTAGATGTTATACCTTCATTTAGTGATGTGACTGATATCAATAATAGAAATTTTTTCCATCATTTTATCATATTATTGAGTAAGAAAATTACTGTGGATAATCAGACTAATGAAAAGCCATTCATTCTGAAAACACAACCTTCTTTTGCCAAACCAACGGAAAAGACACCTGCTATTACCGACTTACAACTGATTTATAGGACCTGTATGAATAAGGAAAAATCTGTTGAAGAATCTGACAAAATCAAAATTGACAAAGAGTATTTGGAGCCTTTCAAACATATTATCGAAAAGCTACCAGATCGTTTAAGACCCTGTATTTATCAAGTTGATAATTATGGGAGGACTCCCCTTCATTATGCTGCAAAATATGGCTTTACCTCTATTGCACTCTGTATTATCGAAATGCTGAAATCATGGAAATATTGGAAGGATGATATCTCTTTAGATGAAGTACATTATTGGGGTGATACCGAAGGTTTAACTCCAATCCATCTAGCCATTTTAGGCAAAAATACGGAAACTTTAGAGACACTATTAAACTCCATGAATAATAACCTACTACTAACATCCCCAACTCTACTATTTTTGGCTATTGAATCAAATAATTTTGCACTAATAAACATTCTACTAGCTTCTAGTAGGTTTGATATTGATTACCAAGATGAGCAGACTAAAGAAACAGCCTTATACCAAGCTGCAAATGCCAATAATTTTGAAGCGGTAGCGTGCTTACTTCTAAATGGTGCAAATACAGAAATAAGAGAAAAATTATTTGGTTGGTCACCAATTTTTGTTTGTGCCGCTGAGGGTTATCAAGATGTTGTTCAATTATTATTAGAGAATGGTGCAAATCATAACGTTCTAGATGATGGTGGTTGGACGCCAATGGAACATGCTGTGCTTCGTGGTCATCTTGAAATTGCTGATCTTTTGACTGTAACTGATAGACCGGAAGTGAGTCACCCAATTTATAATACACCTAATTCTGATGATAAGGCAATTTCGAGGACAGATAATGGTACTTCTCCAGTTTCAAATAGCTCAGGTGAAAAAAATTTTGTTCCAAATCTAAATGATTCCAAGTTAAGAAAAATCAAGTCTTTTGGACATAGTTTTTTGAAGGAAGAAGAGGCTTTATTACTCATTACTCTTGGAGGAACCGATACAAGGATTACAACTCCTCCTATTTCTTTGGATCTTAAGAAACTTTTGGATCCATCTGATCTTGATTCAGCGTTGTCTTTAGTCATTACATGTGTTGATGATATCAGATCAGTCCCTATTGTGCTAGATCTTCCACTCGATGACACATTAGCTTCTGTTAACTTTAAAATACCCTTTAAAGCCAACAATGTTCACACAGTTTATTTTGATATTGTTCATACTTATGGTACAGCTTCCATAGACATATCAGATGGCTCTTTAGTTAGACCTAAAGCTGAAAGAAATCTTTCAGTCGATTCAGCTATATGGTCTGTGAGTAGTGGTAAGGAAAATGATAGTCATTCAAATGATAATAAGTCTGGTCAGATTAACGATAGATTGATTGCTAGGGCTGTTGCTTTACTAAACAAAACCAACAGTGCTGCTGGTTTCAATAGAAGATTACTTAATGATAATGTCACTATTCCAATTCAGGCGAAGGGCACAATGGACCTAGTCGGTACTATCACATTCGAATATTCCATAGTAACTCCATTCATTCATCCGAAAATTGGTGTTTATGCCACTGATACTTATTGGAAATCACTTGTGTCAACCAGGGTTATTGGTCACAGAGGGTTGGGTAAGAATTTTCATTCGAGTAAATCACTGCAATTGGGTGAAAATACAGTTGAATCATTTATTGCTGCGGCATCATTGGGTGCGTCTTATGTGGAATTTGATGTACAGTTGACAAAGGACAATATCCCAGTTGTTTATCACGATTTCGCTGTTGCCGAAACAGGTGTTGATATTCCAATGCATGAATTGACTTTGGAGCAATTCTTAGAGCTAAATAGCTTCGGCACCAAAAGGGACCCAATCAGAGGGAGAAGAAATTCTTTAGATGATAGTGAATTCAAAAACCTCAGAAAAAATTGGGACTTGGATGATATCAAGACTATTAAAGGTGTCCCTTACTATGAATCCCGTACACAAATGATGGAAGATCGTATGAAGCTAACCAAAGCATTCAAAACCAAAAACTACAAGGGAAATTCCAGAGGTCATGCCATTGCCTCCTCATTTGTAACACTAAAAGAGTTATTTGATAAGATCCCTAAAAATGTTGGTTTCAATATTGAATGTAAATATCCTATGTTAGATGAGGCCGAAGCCGAAGATCTGGGCCAGATCGCCTTAGAAATGAATCACTGGGTTGATACTGTATTAGAGGTTGTTTACGATAACTTTAATGGTAGAGATATTATCTTTTCCTCATTCCATCCAGACATATGTGTCATGTTATCCTTGAAACAACCTAACTTTCCTATTCTGTTCCTGACAGAATCTGGTTCAACTCCAATGGCTGATTATAGAGCCATTTCCCTTCAAAATGCCATCAAATTTGCAAAAAGTTGGAACTTGCTGGGTATTGTTTCTGCAGCCGAACCAATAGTTAAGGCTCCAAGACTTGCTAAAGTTGTGAAATCTAATGGTTTAGTTTGTGTCACATACGGTGTTGAGAATAATGATCCCAAAAATGCTGCAATTGAAATTGATGCTGGTGTAGATGCTGTTATTGTTGATAGTGTCCTGGCAATCCGCCGTGGATTGACCAAAGTCCAGTAGTGAAATATGTTTAGCGACTATTATTATGTATCAAATATTTAATATTTTCAATTTTTGATTTGGATAAGGTTGTAAATATAATAATTTCACAATAGCCTCCTCTTTTTATTATAATTTTGATTTAAGAGCAACAGTATTTTATTTTGCATGATTGAATATAAATATTTCCATATTAAAATTTACAATTTACATAAATGAGAAAACTAGTAGCAATACAATTTAAGAGTGATATAGCACCCATTAAAATGATGTGTAATAAATATTTTTCAAGCTTTCTTAGTGCTCAATTCACAATCGATATAGTAGCTCGATTAACTAAATTTTTATTTCCCCTCAAGGTTTAACTTACAAATGCAAATACAATTTCGTTTTCAAAAATCACTTTTGTTGTTTTGAATTTTAACTTTACAACAAGGTTTCACCTAGAGCACATCTAGCAATGGCACAACCAGCAGAGATAGTGTTGGAAACGTGAATATCTTGGACAGCTAAATCTGGGTTACATTCGACGATATCTAGAGAGACCAAGTTACCAGTTTCTGCTAGTCTTTCAACCAGGAACAAACCCTCTCTCAAAGTCAACCCTCCTCTGACTGGAGTACCAGTGGCTGGCACAAACAATGGGTCAACCGCGTCGACATCGTAGGAACAAATGATAGGGGTGTTTTCGACTTCTGGGTCTTTGATGGCTTCTAGAGCCATTTCGATGACCTTGTTGATACCGAACTTGTCGACATGGTACATAGAGAATGCAGCGATACCTAGTTCCTTCAAGATTCTTTTCTCGTCTTCATCGACATCTCTTAGACCGATATAAGCGATCTTGTTAGGCTTCAAGTTAGCAGGGACCCACTCTAGAGACTTCAATTTTTCGTCCTTTTCTTTGTTCAAACCCAACAAGAAGGAAACTGGACATCCGTGTAAGTTACCAGAAGTGGTGCACTCCAGGGTGTTGATATCGGCATGGGCATCGATCCACAATAAACCGGCATTTGGATGTTTGTCCAGCACAGCAGAGACAGTTCCGATGGCGATGGAGTGGTCACCACCTAAGGTGACTGGGAATCTGCCTTTGTCCAGAGTGCTCTTGACAGAGTTGTAGATCAAGTGGGTAGCTTCACCAACAAGCTGTGGTCTCTTGACCACACCGTACTGGTCGTGAGTGTTCTCCTGGACTTTCTTGACGTACTCATCCTCATCCAGAGGTCTCTCGATCTCTGTTTTCCAGCCTAGACCCTCCAAGTCTTGCTGCAGACCATGCTTAAGCATGAACTTAGGACCCTTCTCAACACCTAGCTTACCTTGACCACCAGAAAATGGGGCCAAAACAAGAGATAGCTGCTTCTCCTTGTAGAAATTGTAGTGTGGTGCGGAATCCATTTTTTTTTGTTGTGTTAGTTTTTTGTTTGTTACTTTTTTTCGATCTTATATATTTATAAAAGAAAGTTTTGTCTACAAGTTCAATTACAATACTTTATATACTTTTTTTTTCTTTCCAACTCCTATTTTTTTTTTTGGGTTTACAAGTTGGAGAAATTTTTGTCTCCTCCTCCAATAGCCTTCCCCCCTCTCATCAAAGCGAGAGAGAGAAGAGAAAAAAATTTTTTCTCTTATTTTCTCTCTTGTACCTTCACTTAAAATTTCAAATCCTTTAAATCATTCTTTTAAAGGACACCCCCGCGAAAAAATATATTTTGTTCACTTTGGGAAACTGGTACCCCCCCCCCCCTCATCTTATCGCAAGATCCAAAAACCAAAAACAAAATAAAAAACAATGTTTCGTTATCAGTTATCAAAACTTCTTATCTTCCCTTCCCGTCCACCCGTTATCTCTCTTTCTTATCTCTCTATCTCATTGATTTGTAAGCATTTTCCTAATCTGGACCCGGTTGTGATCCGGGTAAAGTATATTATTAGGGTTTTTTTGTTGTTGTTAGGGTCTTGCGTTATTAGGGTTTTTTTTAGGGTGCAAAGAACGGGGGAGGGGGCCCGGAATGGAAACCCCGAAGGGTCGTTGGATGGGATACTTTTTATTTAGTCACACACATACACAACCATATATAAGTACAAGTAGCTTTGTGACTCAATTGAGAGAGAGAGACAAGTATATCAAGGATCAAAAATGAAGCCAAGAGTGTTGATACCATACCAGCAGACGTGGGAAGTTGCCTCGCATATCCCGGAGTGGGAGAAGTTGTCGGAGTCTATTGAGTTCATCAAGTACAAGATGGGTACCCGTGAGGAGTTCTCCTCGTACTTGGCTCAGCATGAGTTTGAAGCTATATGGGTCACGGAGGAGTTCTTCCGTGTGCTAGGTGGGCCTACACCTTACGTGGAGGAGTACCCAAGCACGCTGAAGTGTATGGCTGTGCCATGGGTCGGATGCGATTTCATAGACGGTAAGACCCTGTTGGAGAAACACGGTGTATATCTGTGCAACATCGGTCCGCACGCAGTAGACAATGTCACTGACCTTGCAATTTACCTCGTGGTTAGCTGTTTCAGGCTGACTTCCTTTTATGAGTACTGTTTCAGGTTTGTAGAGCCCGGCAGTGTCGACGAGTGTAAGAAGTACGTCGGTGGTTCTAGTGCAGACCAAATTGTGCGTGACGGCCACCCATTCCCTAAAAAACTCGATATCGACGGTTCATCACGGTTCCTGAACCTGGCTAAGGATTTCAATATCGCTGGCAAAAGAGTCGATTCACCAACGGGGAAAACCGCGTTGATTCTTGGGTTCGGCTCAATTGGTAAGAATATTGGTTCAAAATTGAAGTTCTCATTTGATATGAAAATCAAGTATTACAAAAGGTCGGGTCCTATCCCAAGAGATCAATTGGGTTATGACGCAGAGTTCTGTGAAAGCTTAGATGACTCAAAGACTTGGAACGACGTAGACATCATTGTCCTATCTCTACCAGGTACTCCTGAGACCGATGATATCATCAACGAGAAAAGCTTGGCTATGTGCAAGGATGGTGTGCGTATTGTTAACGTTGGCCGTGGTACTTGCATCGACGAAGATGCTCTTTTAAAAGCACTTGACTCAGGAAAAGTCAATAGTTGTGGTATGGATGTGTTTAAGAACGAAGAAACTACAATTGATGAGAGGTTCTTGCATAGATGGGATGTTACTTTACTACCACACATCGGCAGTGCTGTGGCTGATATGATGGTCCGTCAAACCATTATCACTCTTAATAACTTGGAAGATGTTTTGATCAAAGGTGGTAAAGGTATTTACAGAGCTAACTGAGATAACATCCCATATTCTGTTAATATAAGTACAATAATTATTTCCTCTTTTTTTAAAAAAGTCATTTTGCTAAATATATATAATCATTAATGATAATAATAAAAACCTAGAAATAGAAATTATATTACAATTATTATTATTTTTTTCTTTTATTATATCTGAAACTTAGATATAGTTACGACAAGCGATACCATTCTTTGTTTTATGATATTTTGTTAATTTTTTTTTTGTTATGTTTTTATTTCTGTAATTTTCTTTATATTGACTATTTGATAACTCTTTTGGATAAGTCTTGCAAGTACAAGTACAATAATTGCATTTTTTTTTTTTTTTAGTTTTTTTTACTTGGTGAAATGGTATCAAGTTTTTGCCATAATAAAGACTTTGTGCTATTGTTTGTTTATTTGTTTGTTTTTATTTTGAAATATTTTTTCTATACTAATGAAAAAGATCAAACCCATTCAGCTTCTACCTGAGCTTTTTGGAAGGAGTAGTCCTTTCTGTTAACAGTAGCAATACCGTCCTTCAATGTACACTTCCATCTGGCTTTAGTTCTTGTAACTTTATCGTACAAACATAATAGGATATTCTCATCTGGACCGTCATCTTCACCTTCGGAAATTAGATAGTTATCATCAGAGTCATCTAGTTCTGAACCGACTTCATCCGCATCTAGCAGAGCACTTCTTTTGGCTTCCTTTATCTCTTTATTCTTAGAATTTTCAAGTGCTGATACATCTGCATTCTCCATGGTCATCTCAAAGTTCACCTCATCCTTGACTTTAACTTCACCGTCTACACTTGCCTCTGCTTCCTTGATTGCATCATTGGTTTCGTTATCGTTATCATTCTCCAGACCGCTTGGCTCCTGAGAACCCATCGTGGTCCCACCGGGGAGCACCAGTCCATCCCTGGAGCTATTGTTATTATTACTGCTAGCGTTGCTATCTCCAGCCGATATAGTTGCACCACCGGGTAGTTGTAAGCCATTGCTGTTCTCTGCCGAGCTAACACCTTGTGGCATCACCGCGGCAGGCTCCGCCACGGGATCCCATGTAAAATGCGTCACTTTAGTCTCCGTCAGCTTCTCTTGCCACACCCGTTTCAGATCCTGCAAAGTCTGCTCATCTATACCTGCACTCTCGAAATCCTCTCTGACTTCATTGATAACATTATTCACTATTATCTCATAGACTTTACTCGCCTCAATATTGGACATTGCTCAACCTTTTTTTTTTTTTACTTCCTTTGCTATCAAATCTGTTCCCGTTCCCTAAAACTTCAAATAATAAAGGGCAATTAAAAACAAATCAATTAACTCTTTCCAGATATTATTCCTGTTGAATTCGGTTGTGAACGGCCTGTGTTGTACGTTGTGAATAGTACTCTTCTTCTTTCAGGTATTCCTTTTTTTCCATTTAACCAAAAAAAATTTTTTATTTTTTAATTTTTTTTTCACACAGCTTTTAAAAAAAAAATTTTTTTTTCTTCATAACTACAACAACCCAACAACATATACAAATCAACTACTACAACAAAGCCAGGTATTCGATGGAGGTTGTTGAATTGACGAAGGAGTTTAGCAAGCTGAATGGTGTCAAGGACCAAGCGATCACGAAGCCCATCGCGCTGGATGGTACCAGCGGCGAAGTGGTGGTTCGTACCTCCAACGGTAAGAATAAAGTCAGGAAGGGTCAGACGCAAGACGAGTACCAGGAGCAACTAGCGATGTATTTTGAACAAGAAGGCGGGCCGCAGGTGACAGAACCACTGTGGATGGATAAGTACGCGGGCACAGACGAGATTTTTGCCGCCGACTCCCTGTTTAAGGATCTGTCTATTAAACACAACAGACAAACAGTCAGCGGGATTTGCCATAGAATGTACTACAGGAGACAATACAAGCAGTGCCTGGAACTGTGTAAGAAACTGAGAACAATGTATGAACCGTACAATACCAAGAACAAGATCCACAGAGAACTCGAAGAACTGGACTATATGGTAGAGAGATGCGCAAAATTCATATGATCCAAAATCAATAGAGATATCTGTGTTTATGTTGGTTGTTGAATACAATACCAAAACATCTGTGCCTACTGTGTTCGTTATTTAATCATACTAGACGTTAAAGCATGCGTTACTCGTGCAAAGGGATATTGGCATGGGTTCTAGACTCCGATAAAAAAAAATTGGAAATTAAAATCCACACACACATTTAATATTACTAAACACTTTTTTCTCATTTTATTTCTCGAGAGATAAAAAGAAAGGGATTTACAGGATAATACAATATCCGGTGGTGAAACTAGACAAAATAAACCATCAAATGATAAGGTTAACGAGGTTACCATTAAAGCAAGGAGTTCGAAGCATATCTGGAAGTGTGCCAAGAGGGATGACCTTTGAAGGCAATACACAGGATATTGCTGCGACACCAGAGCAACGCATACAGAGGATATTTGGGGGCCGTTTGAAAGGTGAACCGCCTAAATCTACCAGCAGGATTTTGACAGGTGGCACTAAAAAAATCGCAGGCATTTCAGTACCGGAGAAACCGGGCCAGCCAGATAACTGCTGTATGTCAGGTTGTGTTAACTGTGTGTGGGAGATATATAATGATGATGTGAGGTACTGGAAGCAGAAAAGGTTGGAAGCTGCAAAAAAGATAAATGAAACTGATGAGGTGTGGCCAAAGGACTGGGATCCACCTCTAGATAAGTTGGACATGAAGAATGTTCCTGAGAATTTGAGATTGAAAAAGATGGAGATCGATGAGCTTCAACATAAACAGAAATCAGTATCCAGTCTTTTCCCAAAGAGGAAGACACCATTACCAAAATCTGTCATAGAGGCTAAGAAAAGGAACTTGGCCAATAGAGAGCAGGATAAAGTAATCACTACGTCTGAAGATGACGGTTGGGATGATATTCCAGTGTACATTAAAGCCTTTGCGGAATTTGAAAGAACTAAAAAGTTGAGAAAGAAAAAGACCACATGAAGGTTCCTGCAAATGCTGCTTTCTGTTTGGCCACAAATATCTATTCATATTCTAATTCTCCCACTAATAATATCCTTGGTCGATTATTTAAATCAATTTGCATATAATATATATCCTTTATCAGCATTATTTTATATTATAAGATTCAATAGATATCTTTAAATACTGTTCATATTTCGTAACATTTCACATTACATAAAATGAGAAGAGACGTATGGTAAATTAAGAAATTTAATCTTCCATATTTATATCATCTCCCTCTTCGCCTGTACCTCCTAATTTATGCTCTAGTTCGTTACCATATTTCAGAAGTTTTTTATGCCTCTTTTCATATTCAGACTTTGTAGTATCTTCACCTTCTTCATATAGCCAATTTTCAGTTTTATCCAATAAATCGCTCAGCATAGTCCTGTCATCAGAAGAGACGACTTTACTATAACGGCTATCCAGCTTTGATCTTAGGGAATATATATATTCTTCTAATGCGTTTTTACTGTGTTCTGTATCGTCAATCAATTTATCTTGTGCAAGCAGTTCATTTTCAATTTCGATGTACTTATTCAATTCACTTTCAGATAATGCAAATGTGTGTGGAATTACTTGAAGATTGTACTTCTTGAAAGGCTTTTTAAATTCTTGTATAATTGATTTCCCCTTTTTATCCTTCTTTACTTCCTCCTTTACAATTTTTGTACCGAAAACATACGCTTTCTCGACGATATGGAAGCCAGATGTGTTGGTTCTTATTTTAACTTTCACCTCTTCAAAATCTTGATCTTCAGGTAGCTTAATACCTTTGATATCCCAACTACCAATGTAAGTGTTGGCATTACGTGGTAGTTGATCTCTATTCGAATACTTAGCCTCCAAAGTAAAATCCCCGTTTCTCTTCAATTTCAGTGACTTAGCAGCTGGGTATGAAGTACCTTGTGAAAACACATCCATTTGAGTGTTTTCATCAGGAAACTGTCTATCCCAACTAAATGAAACAGAAAATGGTTCTATACCTTCTAATTTAAAGGATCTAACTCTCACAGTTGGAGAGTAGGCAGCGCAAATGAAAGCTGCACCTTTAGCAATGGCCTCATCTTGATTGATCGTTGATGAAAGGGGTTTTCCAAAAGTTTTACTTATAGAATCTTTAATGGCTGGAACTCTAGTACACCCACCAATAATCTCAACAAAATCAATTTCCTCAGTGCTAATCCCGGATTGTTCCAAGACTTCCTTGATTGGTATACTGGTTCTTTTTAACATTGGTTCAATTAGTTCTTCCAATTGTTCTCTTTTCAATTGAGAAGAAACATCGATGTCGTCCATTAACGATTCAATATTAAGAGGGGCCTCGGAGTTGACAGACAAAACCTTTTTCAACTTCTCACAAGCAGTTAGAACACGATTATAGGCCTTAGGATTTGATCTTATATCTATCTTGTACTTGCTCTTGAATTCATCTGCAAAATGTTCGGCTAATGCTCTATCGATATTTCTACCACCAAAATGTTTATCGTAAGCAATACCCAGTACTTTCAAATGGCCATTGTGGATTGCTGTAATTGAAGTTGTATAAGTCGAATGACCGATGTCAACAAAGGCAACAATACGTGGCTTCTCATTTGGTTCAGGCAAGTCTGGTTTAAAGACACCATAAGCGACACCCGCAGCAGTAATATCATTCACTATATTAACCGGGTTTAAACCAGCAATCCGAGCCGCATCAGCAACATTGTAGCGTTGCTCCTCAGTAAACCAAATTGGAACAGCGATACATACATCCTTCACTGTGGCCTTAGTTTCAACTTCTACCGTCTGTTTCACTTTGTCAATAAACATTGCAGCTAATTGAGTAGCGGTAAATACATGTTTCTTGCCACCAAGCTCTACTTCGGCACCTATTTTGTGATCTGCCAAGGGAACTAACGTGGAGCTGAAGTACTTTGATTCTTCTTCTTGAAACTCCGGATCACTATAGCTCAGCCCAATAATCCGCTTGAAATTGTCTACTGTATTCTTCACATTGGACAACTGTTTACTCTTGCCGGCTTCACCGACAAACCGGCTCTTGGGACCAAACCCAACCACTGAAGGCGTAGATCGATTGGACACTTCATTAACTACGATATCAATCCCTTTATTCTGTGCGATTGCCAGTACAGAACTGTTATTACCCAAATCAAGACCAAATGGAATGCTCATCTTCACAGTTACTCTGTTCACTTGGCTCAAGCACTTTCAAATCATCAATCCAAAAAAAGAATTAACCTTACTTATATAAGTTGTGATCCCTTGGCCATTGTGAACATTTTTGTATGGCAATTAAAAATTTCTTCAAAATAGGGATAGCCCAGAGAATCTCAGTAAAATCCCGCACATGCACTCCCTAAAAACCCATTAAAGTGAAAAATTGTCTCTTTCTGCGGAGCTTTCTGTGAAACATCCCTTCGAGAGTCAGAATTTCTTTTCTTTTCTTTCTTTTTTTTTCTTTATACGGGGTCCTTCTAGAAGCAGTGAGAAATAAATGATTTACACTTTTTGATAATAGTAGTAGTAGCAGTAATCGTAAAATGGTGACACAAAATGCTATTTCTAATGTCTTCTTGTCTTCTTCTTGCTGACTACTTGGAATTCCCAGTCATCTTCTTCACCTTCTGGCAGGGCCAGGACCTCGCTCCAATTCAATGGGTCGTTGACCTTCTTTTCACACTCGATTCTCTTGGTAATGAAATCTACTGCAAACCTACGGCCATCCATTGTAGCACTGTATGAGTAGATGGTGTCTGCAATGATCTCCTTGGAATCCATACCTGCTGGGAGACTCAGTAACACTTCAAGGACATCCTTGGAGTTCACACCATCCTTTAGCTTCATTTGGCTCTTACACCATTTGAGGAAGTCTTGTCTAATGGAGATGGAGGAGTTGCCAGGATACAAGTTGACTGGTTGTTTTGATTTCAACAGTGGGTTAACAGTAGAAGAACCAATCTGTTTTGTGACCGCTGGTTTTGCAGTTGGTGTGCTGCTTTTGGCTTTGGCCTTAGTTACAAGTGTGGCCTTTGTTGTTGCTGTTGACGCTAGTGTACTAGCAGATGTAGTAGTCCCAGTAGCTGCTGCAGGAACAGTTTTCCATGGATTAGAGGTGCCGGCACTTCCAGATAAGGGCAAGGAGTTGTTATCACCAGACAATAAACTTGATGTGATATCAGTCTTTTTACCCTTAGTGGACGATGATTTTTGAATTTGTTCCCAAATCTTCTTTTGTTCTTCAACTAGTTTAGGATCGTTCAAAATTTCAGATTCACCGCCTAGAGAAGGCAACTGATTACCACCAATTGGAGTGGGCTTCTTACTCTTCTTACTTCCTTTGACTTGTTCTTTCAAGTTAATAACAGGTGTTTGTTCATTAGAAGAAGATGGGGTCTTATTCGCCCATTTCAATACAGAACTTAATTGTTCCTTTGACTTTTCTTCCTGAACAATTTCTTGGTGCAATTTCAACAGATTGTTACGCGTTTCAGGATCATTGATACTCTTCTTCTTCTTGGAAGTTTTCAATTTTTGCAACTCGCTCAAAGATGGTAAGTCCTCAACAACAGGGGTGGATGTCTTGCCGGCCCATGGAGCCGGTTTGCTGATGACTGGTGTACCAGATTGGTTATTTTCACCGTCAGTTTCAGTTTCTTGTTCACTTTGACCTTCAGTGTTTGGAGTTTGCTCTTTAACTTCATTTTCAGAGCTGTTGCCTGAGTTCTTATCTTCCTTGATCTGTTTCTTAGATTTCTTGGAATCTTTTTTCTTCTTTGCTTCTTTTTCTAATTCTTGTTCTTGCAATAACTTCAATGCCATTTTGTTTGCCTTTTCTAGACGCATTTTTTCTTCTTCCTTCTGCTTTTGTAATTGTTGCTGTTTTTCTTCTTCCTTCTTCTTTCTCATTTCTTCCTCCTTCTGTTTTTGTTCCCTTTCAGCACTAGCTTGGGCATCAGCTAGGCTCTTAGCCTCAGCTTGTTTCTTAGCTTCCTGTTCTGCAGTGGCTCTAGCTCTAGCTTCTTCCTCTGCTTTCTTCTGCTGATCAATTTTTGCAATACGTTCTAATTCATCAATTTCGGCAATTTCATATGTAATTGGCAGAATAGCTGGTACATTAGATATAACGATCTTCTCATTACGATCAAGTTTCTTAACTAAAGGTCTGTGTACTGGAACTCTAATAGTTGTCTCACGGTAGAAATATTCATTGCCCTTTTTATAAGATTTCAAATTCAAAAGCTGGTCGTAAGTATAATCTGGGCTCTCGATTCTCTTCAATGCATTAGGTTCGTAAGGACGGTCTTCTACAGTAACAGCACCTGGAATGGAAGTTGGGAGGTTGGTAGCCATAGCTCCAATATTGTTGCTCATGTTAGGGTGTGGTAGTGGTTGTGGCATTTGTGGTGGCATCTGTTTAGATTGAGCGATGTTCACTGTTGGGCTTGGGACATTACTCGTAGGGTCCAGTAATGGGGCAAATCCAGGCGAAGTATTCAATCCCGGTGGCTTGGGCCCATTATTGGCCTGAGTAGTGATGAAATCAAACGTATGAAATGGTTCCTGAACGTTTCGAACCTTTTCGATCAGCTCGGAAAGTTTCATCAACTTATCGTTAATTCCGAACGGTTCAGGACTGTTACCGACTCTGCAGATGTCCAAGGATGGGTTGAAATAACCCATGTGATACCATTGAGACATATCTTTGCTGGTAAAGGGACCTTGCATTTGTCCCGAAGTGTCGACATACTTCCATTGTGATTCAGTGATCATGAACTGCGGTGGCATAGCGTTCCCGCCGGCGCTGCCGCCTCCTTGTGGGATCACGCCTGGTGGCATCATAGGCATTCCGTTACCGACTGGAATCTGCGGAAACCCTGGCGACCCCTGCTGAGACATGACTTGCGGGTTGAAGATACTCTGCTGTGGTGTCTGCACTTGCTGCGGCCTGTGCTGCGGCTGGTGTAAAACGGACTGTTTCGGCAACTGGCTGAACCAGTCTCCGCCGCCATCCATGGACCTGTTGTCGATACCACTAGCGACACTGGTACCGGCACTCGCAGTAGTGCTCATCAACATGGTCTGATCCATTGGCCCACTGGCATTGGCGTTTGCAGTGGGCATATCCTGGAACACACTGACATTAGACTGAGACCTGGCCAGGAACGGCGAGCCAGACCTCTGAACACCCATGTTCTCAAGCAGAGAAGAGGTCCTATTCAACATCGGATGCTGATTCAAGTCCATAGAACGCAGGTTTGATGACAAATATTCCAAATTGTTGTATGACATATGTGGTGTTGGTGGTTTTTTGTGATTGTTATGCTATTTTTTTTTATTGAGATTGGTTATATTGCTTTTGTTACAAAGAGTTCTTGTAGAATTTTAAAGCTCTTACTTTGTGATAACTTTTTCTTCCCCTATGGACACAGCCATCGCAAAGATTTTTTTTTAGCAAGAAAAGAAAGGGCGATTCCACACAATAGAGAGAGAAGAAATCAAACTTGCTTTACAGATTCTGAATACAAGGAAGGGCTAAACGTTTGGGAAGAGAATTGAGTTTCTCACTTCTCACTATGTCTTTGTGGTGCCCATTGAGAAGAAGTTAACCAACGAAGAAAAAAAATTTTTTTTTTTTTTTTTTTTTCACAAAAAAATTTTTTATTCCTGCGGCGGTTTCTACGGTTTCCCAAAAAGATTTCATTTTTCTTTCTTTTTTTTTTGGGAGGGGGGGGAATCAAATGGGATTTACATTACCCGGATTAGGTCTTGTTTGATGTTTTTAGGGCTTGTTAGGGCTTGTTAGGGTTGTGTTTTTTAGGGTTGTCATGTAGGTTTAGGGTTGTAATGTAGGGTTGTAATGTAGGGTTAGGGTTTCAACTTTTTTAGGGTCATGGGTTTCTTCTACCTATAAACCAGCTACTTAATTCTTCTTATTCACAATTAACCAATGATCAAATAAGCCCAAGGATGTTCAGGCGGTTCTATACTGTGTTGCCTAGTAAGGCCAAGGTGATTGAGAAGTTTGTGTTTGAGGATAAAGCTGTGAGTGTACGGAAACTTACAGGTATATTAGCACAAATTGATGGTGTAGAAGCAACACAAAATGATGAAGCCAATGCTGCACGAAAAGATGTGGTTGTCAATGGGTGGGTTGATTCCAAGCCCAAGAGGATAGGTAAAGGGCTAGTGTTTGGGACATTGAGGGACAGCAATGGTGACATGGTTCAGCTTGTCGATAACTCGCTCGGGGCATTGAGAGACTGTAACGTGGAGGATGTGGTACAAGTCTCGGGGAAACTACAATGGAAGAAGATGAAGGACAGCTCTGGCGATAAAGACGTGGAGATGGTGGTTACAGGGATCAAAATCCTCAACCAGGCCAACAAAAAGCCCTCCCAGCTGAAAGAGTTGAGAGATAAATCCCCCGAGATGTTCCCCCCTGAGTACAGGTATTTGCAATTGAGGTCCGCAATGTATCAGAACTACTTAAATAAACGGTACCAGGTCTCCAAGGCATTGCGTGGAATTCTTGATCAGGAAGGTTTCAAAGAGATAGAGACCCCGACCTTGTTCAAAGCTACCCCGGAAGGTGCGAGAGAGTTCTTGGTTCCTACAAGGATCAAATCAAAGACAACAGGTACTGTTCCTACATTTTATGCATTGACACAGAGTCCGCAACAGTATAAACAGCTACTAATGGCTAGTGGGGTCTCCAGGTATTTCCAATTTGCAAGGTGTTACCGTGATGAGGACTTGAGAGCAGATAGACAACCAGAGTTCACACAACTCGATATGGAGATGTCATTCGTAACTGATAAGGAAATAATGAATATTGTTGAAAAGTGTATAGTGGATGTCTGGCCACAATTTTCGACGAATGCAAAGGATGGTCTCTTGACACTCGATAAAAATGGTATACTGGTGAATACGGAAAATAATAAATTGTATCAGATGAGTTATAAACAAGCTATGACCCAATATGGTATTGACAAACCAGATTTGTGCGCTCCTAATTTGAAAATTATTGATATGACCGAGTTGGGTTCACATAGCAATTTGAACCCTAAATTTCCAGTGTTTGAAGTTATAGTTTTGAAAAATGCCTTCAAGAATAAAAACCAAATAGATCAAGACTGGAAGTTTCTGTCTAATCCAGAGAACTATAATTACCGTGTTCCAATTGTTGTACCCATTACAAAGCAAGAAGAAACTGAGAACTGGTTCGAAAAGTTTATGCCAATTACAAACTTCGAGAACCCACATATGCTAAATAAAGCACTAAAGTTGGAAGTTGGTGATATTATATGCGGAAGCACCCGAGAAGTAGATTCTAAACTATTTGAAAATCCGACACCGCTGGGTAGATTAAGGCAGTTAGTTTTACAGAATAATTTAGGGAGGAAACTTTACCGAGAAACTGATAACGACGTCGCAGTATGGGTAACAAAATTCCCATTATTTTCTCCACAAGAACTCGATCCACCTATTGGAAAGGAAAGATTAAACTATCCTGTATATAAAAAGGATTCACTTGTGTCCACACATCATCCATTTACAATGGTAAATCTTGATGACTATGATATGCTATCCAAAGATCCATCAAGGTGTTTGGGTCAACATTATGATCTTGTTATGAATGGTGTTGAATTGGGAGGTGGATCTCAAAGAGTGCATGATCCTGAGTTACAAAAGTATATCTTTGAGAAGATTTTAAAGATTTCAAACTATGACAATCTCTTCGGACATTTATTAACTGCATTTGAAATGGGTACTCCTCCTCACGCAGGTTTTGCTATTGGATTTGATAGAATGTGTGCTATGTTGTGTGGTACAGAAAGTATAAGAGATGTCATTTCATTCCCCAAGAGTATCACCGGTTCTGACTTAGTTGTTCAGAGTCCAAGCACAATTGCCCAAGATGTGTTGTCTACTTATAACATCGAATACCTTTCCAAAGAGAAATGAATTGTAAATATCAAATTTGTAAATAAATTCTTATAAATATTCCACTAAATTAATTCAAGTCATTAATTTTCCCGATGTTTTAAACACAACTACTACTTATTTATGGTAGTGATACCGCATTGACATTAGTTCACAATATGAAGGATTACCATAGAAATTATTAACGTTTTATATTGGAATAAATATTTTTTTTACTTTATATATACAAGTGTTATATTTTAATCAAATTTAATTGTTTTACCTAGTTCTGGACAATAACAATTATCCTCGATACCTTCAAATGCAGCAAGCATTTCTAATTTCTCCTTTGGTTCTAAAAAATACTCACCACTCAGTACAAAAGTTCCCCAATGTACACCAAGAACATTCTTCGCATCCATATCTTTCATTATTTTTATTACCTCTCTGGGGTTTATATGCCGTGGTTTCTGGTGCCATTCAGGACAGTATTGGCCGCAGGGTAGTAAAGCAAGTTTACATCCCTCACCAAACCTTTCCTTTATTCTAACATATAAGTCGTGAACATACCCTGTATCACCAGCGTGAAATAGAATAGGTTTATTATTGTGTCTTAGAACAAAAGAGCACCATAGGGACTCATTTGTATCTAATACTGACCTACCAGACCAGTGCATTGCCGGAGTACATGATATTTGATAAACTTGATCATTTTTCTGTAATTCACAAGTCTCCCACCAAGAAAGTTCAATTGAATTCTTGATTAGGTTTTTTTCCATGAATGACTTCATACCCTTTGGTACGATCCACAGCACATCACTATCTCTCCACTGTTGTAAGCTCTCGTAGTCTAGATGATCTGGGTGGTTATGAGATACCATAATAATATCTGGTTTAGGAACATCTTTGATTTGGGCAGGCATATCCGTTATTCTCTTGGGACCATAATCTTTATGTATCAGATAGTCTGAAAATAACGGGTCCGTTAATATTTTTAATCCATTGTAGTATACGAAGTTGCAAGATTGACCCAACCAAGTATTATAAACCGGTATTTCCTTCTCCTCATTAGATTTCACAGTAAGTTCAGCGTGATCTTCTAGCAACTTAAACTTCACTTCTTCAATTTCTTTTTGTTGCTCAGGTTCACCGCCCTTCCAGGTTGGTTCATGAATTGGCATTAACGCCCTCATGTGTGCTCTTTCAGCAGGTATACCACCTCGATTCCGTTGAAACAGCTCAACAACTCTGTTAAGGAAGAATTCGTATATGGTCTGGATCCTGTACTCTGCAAACGGGTTCTCATATCTCCCTAGGACCTGCAAAGGGGAGTATTTAATCAGCGTCCCCTGATAGTTAATCCCTTTATCTTTCTCCACAACATCACTCAATTCCCCTCTAGAGTCAATCTCAGAATACGCAGATACTGTAACAAACAGTGCATACGCTGTGTATGGCACTAGTATGGATAACGCAGCTATTGAGCCATACCCAAGCCTTCTACGTCTCCTCGGATCCAACGAGGAAAGCTGTTTTAAGCCTCGAATCTGCACCTGCCGCACTGGAGCCCTGAACATTAATTTATCTGAATAGCCGGATTGCTTAAGAACAGCTTCGTTATCAAGCTAGCATACGTTTTGCGATAGTATGGTTTTAATCTGTTGGTGGTCACATGGTTTTTCAATTGTGACAAAAGAAAAAAAAAAATGAAAAATGTTGCGATGCCCTTAGCGATGCCCATCTGTATCGAAATGTTTGATTATTAATTTGATTTTATTTATTTGTACTTGTATTTGTATTTTGTTCTTTTTATTTGTATATTAAAGTAAGAACCCAACAATACAAATGTCGTTTAGAAAGAGAGGTGAGGTTTTGAATGGTGGCAGAAGAGCACCGCTGACTAATAATGCTGTTCCTGGACGTAATGCATCTATTCCTTCTAGGACACCTGTAGCTAATAGCAGATCACCAATGGTAACTGGTAGAGAACCAGTTATGAGAAGGGATCATGTAGCAGTTGCAGATAATTTGGCCAAATTAGAGATTAATGATGACCTCAAGTCTGAACTAGTTTCGAATCATCCTGGTGTGAGACCCTCTCCTGCAAGTTCTCAACCTACTACATCTACTGGTTGCAGTGATTTGGATAAGGTGCTAGGACATATGGGATTGCCCATCGGTACGTCTTTACTGATCAAGGAACAAGGGTCTACTGAATTCAACAGTATCCTGGTCAAACTGATGTGTGCCCAAGGTATTGTACACAACAGAATTGAAGAAGATAATAGTAATAAGACACGCCGTGGGAATACACACTTGATTGTGCTGAGTTTGAATCAGTCACTAGGTAAGGAGATTCCGGGTATATACAAGGGGTCTAAGAAGGAGGTAAAGAAATCCAAGATATCGGAGGAACAGAGTAAGATATCGGTTCAAAACTTGAGTGAACAGCAGCAACAGAAGGAAAGACCTCATCGTTACAAGGACCTAAAGATTGCATGGAAGTATAAGTATGTGGATGAGCAGAGAGGAGTTGGTAACGAAAGCAATGACACTGCCTCGTCCGAATACAAAGATTATAACCATCAATTTGATATTACTTCTAGACTTCTTCCTGCTCCAACTAGTAACGAGTTAACTTTCATCAATCCTACACTACCAGTACATACAGTAATCAATCAGGTAGAGAAGGTTATAGAAATGCATGATAAAAAGCTGATAAGAATAGTGATCCCTTCGATCCTACATCCAGCTATGTATCCACCACGTATGTTCCAACTCTCAGAGATCCTATTGTTGCTGCATGGTCTGCATGGTTTACTAAAGAAATATGGTTCTCGTTGTATCCTCTTAGGTACACTTTCCAGTGACATTATCGAACCATTCTTACTAAGTAACATTGATAACCTGTTCGACTCTGTGTTCTCCTTGGAACCATTTGGCCAAGAAATGATGCAATTTTTAGAAAGAGTTTACAAAGCTCAGCCAGGTAAGGTCCAGCACGGTCTCCTACACGTCATGAAACTCCCTGTGTTTAGCGAGCGTGGTGAGATGCACGTAATGAAATCAGAACTAGCGTTCAAGAATGGTAGAAAGAAGTTTGAAATTGAGGAATGGGGTATTCCCGTTGACGATGTAGACGATGAGAAGGATGAGAAGGCCAAGGGGAAAGAGAAATTAAACAGTGCTCATGGTATGGACGATGGTTCCATCACAGCACCAAAGAAACAGACTACAGTCTCCCTAGATTACTGAGAATAAAGTCTATAGCATAATACCACTATATAAATATATGTATGTTAAGTTTTGTTTTTAACTTTCCTTTTATCACCAACGGGTCATATGGATTATCACTATAAGCGAGATTGTTAGGGGAATGCTAAGGTCTTCAAATTTCTTTTTATGAAATGTTTAAAAACATATTGGGTAGACATACCACGTCACAGAGCTTTAATTCCATTTTGCAGACTAGGCTGGAAGGTAACAATGAAGGTTCTTAGATTTAATCAAGATGCCAGCAGTTGTGTAGTGAGCAACTCCGGCAACGAGTTATCAGTTTATAATTGTGATCCATTTGGTAAAGTATTTGAATTTGACCTGCGAGAAGACATGAATGGGAGTACAGATGGTATTCAATATGATAGTCTGGGGGCTGGATCCTCAGATGATTCGTCTGTTATAGTAGAGATGCTGTTTTCGACAAGTTTGCTGGCTGTCGTGAGTAGCCAGGATCTCAATGACAGGAAGAAGCTGAAGATAGTTAATACCAAGAAGAAGTCAGTGATATGCGAATTGCTGCATCCAGCAGACATTGTTAATGTTGTGATGAACAGGAAGAGGATATGTGTCCTTTTGGATAATGACCAGATTTTCATTTACGATATATCCTGTATGAAACTTATAGAGACTTTGGATTTGTGGGAGGAGTTTAACAGTGGAAGAAATCAGAGTAATGTCAAAGTAGGTGAAAGAGCCTCTACAATGATAAATGAAAATTTGAATAATGGTAGTGTTAATAGCACACAAGGTAGTAGCATTAATAATAGCACCATTGCAAACAGTTCTGATGGAAGACAGAGAGCATATTCCTTAGGAGGGATACATAAAGTCAAGTCTCAGATAACCTTGTCTGGTGATGACAAAAGTGTGCTATGTTATAGTACATATTCTGTTAATAATCATAAGGGAAGTCATTACATGTTGAATGATATAGTGGTATATGATGCGTTGAATTTAAAGCCACTGAACTATTTGAATTCGGTCCATAAAGGCAATGTGATATGTATGCACATTAGTAATGATGGGAAGCTTTTAGCAACAGCATCTGAGAAAGGTACTATTGTTAGAATCAACAAGACAGGTGTGGACTACGATTTTTCAGCTGGTACGTCTTTGTACAAGGAATTTAGAAGAGGTACGAGGCCCAGTCATCTTCACCAATTACTGTTTAATAAAGATGCCTCATATCTCGCGTGTGTTGGAAATAGTGACACAATTCATATCTTTAAGATGGATGACGATAGTGCGCTGCTAGAAAGCATCGAGTTAGATGCAGGAAGTGATAGCGGAAGCAGCCTGGATGCTCTCAAAAACAGGATCCCTCACGGCCAATTCAAGAGCTTCTTGTCCAAAAATATTAAATCTCGTATACCAAACCAAAACCTTCATAGAGACTATGCCCATATTAATATGGATAAAATAGTGCACTGCATAGCAGGGTTCCCGGAAGAGTTTAATAACAAGGTGTACATAGCCACCAATGAAGGCTCGTTCAAAACTTATACACTGCCGTCCAAACGTGGTCTTTGTGTATTGAATAAGACCAGTCAGTTTAAATAATGAACAATGGATTTATTTTTTTATATAAATATTTACATGTAACTCTTTTAATCTTAATTTTTTTACCTCTCACCAGAACTTATACCATGGTGATTTACCTTTATCATTACTTGTAGCAGTGGGGTTTGAGGATAAGGCATCATTCAGAGACTTCTCTAACACCTTTACTTTCTCCTTGTACTCCTTCTCCCTCTCTTCGTATTCGAGTTTCCACCATACCAGGTGTGCACCAAGGTAAAATGTCGAGGCCATCAATATGAACATCCACAATGGCCTGGTGAAACGTTTCAGTGGTACTTCATTGAGTCTCTCCTGTTCTTTCTGCATATCCTTCAGAAGCTTCAGCTCATCTTGCGTGTTAAACTCCTGAGTCTTCTCGTTAATCAGCCTCTTGATCAGCTCAGGGTCCACCCCTTCCAGCGAGTCCAAGTTGGCAAGGTCCTCCAGGGTCTTGACCTTCGGGGGCACACTGCTGGCTAGTCTTATCACAGACGGTCTACTGACTCTCACAAGCCCGTTACGGCATATCGCGCTCACCACCTTGCTTGTTCTCGCAACAGTATGGTTCATTCGTTATTGTGCTTTTCTATTGAAGAGATTACAAGTGAATATGGTTTATTTATTTTCTTTGATTTTTAAATACAAGTACTTAATGCTATTTTTGTTGTTGTTTTTTTTTTAATCATTAACAATTTTTTTTTTGGGATAGTTTTTTCTTGATAAATAGAAGATTATATAGAGAATACCAGGGTCAATCTCTGGTCAAACCGTACTGGTTACGTATCCTCCAGACCTCGAATCTGGCCTTGCGTTGCAGGACCTCAGTTTGTCTCAGCGTCTGGTACCCTTCGCCATCACTTCTGATGATGGACCCAATAGACATAAACAGACCGAAGGTTGCCGCAGAACCAGCGATATACTTACCCAGTGTTCTCATTACACCATCGGGACCAGCACCTTGCGTCATGATGGTGAAACCACCGAACAGAACACCGGTACACACACCAACGGTAGAACCCATCATCAGACCCATCTTGAACTTGTCCCAGTTCGATGGCTGCTGCTGCGCATAGCTTTGTGGCATAGGAGGCATTGTAAATTGTTGATTGTAGTTGTAGTTCACGCTGTCGTTGTCGTTATATAGATCGTTTGTTGTTGTTAAAACAAAGCTTTAAAGGGACCTTGCTAAAAAAAAGTTTGGAACAGAAAAAGTTTCAGGGCCAAAAAAAAAAAAAAAATTACAAATTTGCCTGACCTATGGGAATTGAGCAACTCAGATTTCAAATAAACGTTTGACGATGTTGAAGACGGTGGGCAGACGATGGTACAATGTATTGAGGGAGTTGCGGAGTCGTGGGTTGGTGTCGCAGGTCTCGGAGCCTGAGTCACAGCTGAGCTCGAAGCTGGTTGCTGGGGAAAAAGTTAAGTTGTACTGCGGTGTGGACCCCACAGCAAGGTCTATACACTTGGGGAACCTAGTCCCGCTGATGGTGCTTCTGCATTTCTATGTGCGGGGCCATGACGTGGTGACTATCATTGGTGGGGCCACGGGGAAAGTGGGTGATCCAAGTGGCAGAACCACGGAGAGAACTGGGATAGAGGACGAGACACGGCTTCATAATGTCAATAGTATTTCGGGTCAATTGGAGAGCTTTTTCCAGAACGGATTGAAGTATTATAACTCTAGGAACCAGGGAGTATCAGAGAGTGCCGGTAAACATATACACACCAATAATTATACCTGGTGGAAAGACGTCAAGATGCTGGACTTTTTGGCAAAGTACGGTAGACATATCAGGATTCAGTCTATGCTGGCGAGAGACTCTGTTACCGCAAGATTGAACTCCCAGAGCAGTCTCGGTTTCAATGAATTCACTTACCAAATCTTACAAGCGTATGATTTCTATCATCTGAACAAGACCTACGGTGTTAATATACAGGTCGGTGGTAATGACCAATGGGGGAACATCACTGCTGGTATCGATCTAATAAGCAGGCTGACCTCGAGGAAACAGCAGGCTCACGGAATTACTGTTCCTTTGTTACAAACTGCGTCTGGTGAGAAGTTCGGTAAAAGCGCAGGTAATGCTGTGTTTATAGACCCATCTATCAGTACCTCGTACGATATATTCCAGTTCTTCTTTAACACAATGGATGCCGATGTACCTAGGTTCCTGAAGACGTTTACATTCCTGTCAATTGAAGAGATTGATGCTATCACTGAAGAGCACATGCAGCATCCACATTTGAGAAAGGGTCAGAAGGTGCTGGCAAAAGAAGTAACGGATTTCCTATATGGTCTTGGCGAAGGTGATAAAGCAGAGATGGTGTCGAACATTGTTTTTGGTACGCTCGCTGACAAGGAAAAGAGTTTGACTGGGGACCAACTGATCGATCTATTCAGAAATGCACGTATTCTGCAGACCGCCACAAGAGGCGAGGAGTCATTGGTCTCACTGATAACTAGACTAACAAACTGCTCTAAATCAGAAGCCAGAAGGAAACTGCAACAAGGCAGTGTCTACTTACACCCATCGAGGATCAAGGTGACCGAGGACATAACCAACTATGATAAATATCTAATTGACAACAAAGTACTGTTGTTAAGAATTGGTAAACAGAAATGCTACGTTATCGAAATGACATGAGCAAACAATGATATAATGACATTAAACAACTTGTAAATATTTATAATATATATATGACAAAATAAGAGCAAAAGCTATGTATTTACGTCCTGTTTTGAACTGCCAAACATCTCAGCATCGCACCAAGACTTGACACACCAGGACCACAGCGACGCAGGTAGTAACCAAACCCATTGCCAGTAGTACGTAGCCGATGGATAGTATGTCCTGATCAGCCAGAAACTGGACACCGCCAGAAACACTACACCATAGGTAAAAGCTAGCACAGCAAGACCAGCCTGCTTCTGATTCATTCAAGCGTTTGCTTTTGGCTTCACGGTTCCTTGTGTTACCTTTTGATGAAATTGCAAATCTTGTCCCTACATTTTTTTTCAATTTGAAAAGAAAAAAAAATGTGCTTCGTATTAGCAACCGTCGATCACATTCGATGAAATTAAACCTTAATTTTTTAAGGGGAACTGCTGGTTTACTGGATTTCTAGGTTTATACTCTACCAAAACGATTGATTTTATTCTGAAATGTCAAGTCCTTATCAAGTTGCAGCTGAAATGTTTTTGAAGAGGTACAAGGAATACGTTGTGAACAGGTTTAAGCAGCCGGTCCATGTCGATAGGTATAACAAGCTGTTGCAGGAAAATAATTTCACTAGGACTTTAACCAACTTGAGTGAGAAATGTAAGATCTATGATAACGGTGACTGGCATTCCAAGGTACTGGAGACGCTGGACCTGGATACGATTTACTCTAATGTTGATAAGATGCCACTTGAGTCACAGGACCAGTACTCTGACAACTTGGTGAAAGAATTGCTTCGGTACTTCAAGCAAGATTTCTTTTCCTGGTGTAATAAACCGGATTGTACTAGTTGTGGGGCATCTGGTGATGACATAAGTGGTATTGGTACCACTAGGCCTAATTCCGAGGAGGCCAAGTATCGTTGCGGAGTGGTTGAGGTGTACAGATGTAATAAATGTGGAACTGATATTAGATTTCCAAGATATGGTGACTCGCTAAAGTTGCTAGAGACCAGAACAGGACGTTGTGGTGAATGGGCAGACTTGTTCACCCTAATTCTGAAGTCATTTGGCCTAGAGACTCGTTACATATGGAATCGTGAGGACCACGTATGGTGTGAGTACTATTCGCCATATCTGAAAAGATGGGTACATGTCGACTCCTGTGAACAAAGCTTTGACCAACCATACATTTATTCTATAAACTGGAACAAGAAGATGAGTTATTGTATTTCGTTTGGTAGCTATGATGTCACGGATGTGAGTAAACGTTACATCCTGCAGAACCAATTGCCTAGAGACATTATCAGCGAGGACGATTTGCAGTTTGTCTGTCAAACTCTAACTAAAAAGGTAAGAACCGGGTTGAGTGATAATGAGCAATACAAGTTGTTCTGTAGGGATGACCTCGAGCGTATTGAATTAGATCCGACTTCAACAGCTAAGGCCGAAGAGCGTATGAAGGAATTGTCATTGACAGACACTTCTAATAAAGGACGTATCAGTGGTTCTGCCGAATGGAAGGCTCAAAGAGGTGAAGACGGTAAATAGGATATTAAATGAGTTTATAGATTTCTTTGTAAGAAATAGAAAGACATGACATTTTCTGCGCAATAATTATTTTTTTTTTAATGTTTTGTTCTGGATCAATTTTGACAATTGACAACCAAAAAATTTGGCTGAACGTTCACTTATAATCTCTTTGATTGTTAAAGTTTTGATAAAAAAAGGGTATATGTATCTCTAAATATATATCTCTTTTTGACTAATATAGTACATGATTAAAGATGCAATTGTTGTTTATCGACTTTTTTTTTTTATATTTTATTGTGGAAATTTCCCATTTTTAGTTCTTCTCCTCAGTTTCTTCGACCTTTGACACTTTTTCATTGGTAGCTTCCTTCAACTTCTTCATCTTTTCCTTCTTTGCTTGTCTCTTTCTTTGCTTTTCCATCTTCTTGATGTATGAGTAACCATCCTTTTCACCGAACCCGTACAGAGGCTTGAAACTGTCAATCACACCGCAATCTTCCAGTAGGTTTGGGAATAAGCAGAAACCACCTTTTTCTTTTAGCATTGGCAAGGATATCACATATAGCACGGCTCTTACTAACACAGTGGCAAAGAAGAAACCAATGAACCCAATTGCGGAGAGGGACAAGTAGTAAGCACCTACTCTCATAACACTAGGCCACAATGGGTAGCAACAGAACAACAGAATGACACTGATCACCGCCAGGACAATCAAGTAATCTGTGAAGTATTTAGGGCTGTAGGTCCAGACGTAGTACTCGTCGTCGGTCAACTTAGCCTGTGTCATCATGATCAAATGTGGGAAGTCCTTGCTTGGCCTCAAATCATGCTGTTTACACTCATAACTGTGCAATTTCTGTACTGGCACGACCCATTGCAGCTTGATAAACTCAATGAATATAGCCTGCACGATCTCCTCACGCTTGGCTTTGTCCTCTGCGGAATCGCCCTCTGGCAAAGGTGGGTATACATCTGGCTGTTTACGAGACTTCTTCTTGTACTGATCACTCTCAAACACCCTGGCAAACCTCTTATACCTGAAGAAATCCTGCATCTTGTCCTGGAACTTACCCTTTCTCTGCTTCAATTCCTTTCTATGACGCGCAAACTTCGCGATAGCTGTCAATGATCCGGCATCCATTTTTGGCTAAACTTTTCTTGTATAGATTGTTCTGTGTCTCCGTTGTAATACAGCTCAGATGTAATGTTGAACAAGTCAAGGTAATTTTAAACAATTTATTCTTGCATCATAAAAAGATGAAATTTCAAAATTTACGCGGTGTTCTGGGAAAAAAAAAAATTGAAGCAAGGAAATATCATAGTATACGTACAGAGTGGTGTGACCATAATGGAAGACAAATCGATGTAAATCATACACCATTATACTTATAAGAACCAAGTTCATTAACAATTATCATAGAGATCTGAATTTATATTTGTTTGCGGTTGAACAAGACACTTCATCACAGATCAACCTGTGATAAATCAAAAAAAGATAAACGTATTATACCAATGTCCCTCCAATTAAATCACTGATAATACCGCAATATTGTATATATATAATTTGATGAAGTAAGTAATATATTGTTGTGGTTACTTTGCGAAGGTTGTTTGAAAATGTGTATCGTACTCAGTGATATGTCTGTGTTAAACTAAGAGCCATCAAGTTAAAGGGACCACTGTTAAATATTCGAGATATGAAGAGCGCTGGCTGACAAGAGCAAGTCCTGTAGCTATATATGATAAAAATGATGGGCTTGTATAATTTAGTGATCTGGATGATATCACATGCATTTTTAATACATCTACATATTGCGATATCATAAACAGTGTAGTGCTACAACAATACAACGTTGCAATAGTGTAGTGCTACAACAGTGCAATGCTACAACAGTGTACTGTTACAGCAACACATCATTGCAGTATTACAGCAACACATCATTGCAGTATTGCAGCAACGGCTTCTCTTCGATGGATTGAAATTATCGGTGTTTAGCTTGTGCGGGTGTTTCTGTGTAAGAGTCGGAGGGGGGGCCGAGGGAAAAGCCGAAAAAAAAAAAAATAAAAAATTCAACTGAAAAATTTTGATTTTATAAGAAGATGGAAACTTCAAGGAAACGAAAGTTGAAATAAAACTTGTATAAGGTTCAAAATAAAGCGGTAATACGAGAAACTGACAATGGAATATAGAAAATTGGTTGAGGGACTAAGTGGTGACGATATTTTGGAGAGCTTTCCGGAGATTATTCCGCTGCAAAAGAGGCCAAACACACATTCTTCGAGCGATGAGGTCTCTAAAGAGGACAATGTTTTCTCTGGACACGACCAGGAACAGATCAGGTTGATGAACGAAAACTGTATAGTCCTGGACTGGAACGACGAGGCTGTCGGTGCCGGTACCAAGAAGCTGTGCCACTTGATGGATAACATAAACAAAGGGCTTTTGCACCGTGCATTTTCCGTTTTCATATTTAACAACAAGGGCGAACTGCTATTACAACAGCGTGCCTCTGAAAAGATTACATTCCCTGACCTGTGGACCAACACATGTTGCTCTCACCCACTATGTGTAGACGATGAGCTTGGTGTCGATGGCTCTCTGCCTGCCAAGGTCCAAGGTGTCAAGACCGCAGCAAGCAGGAAACTTGAACACGAATTGGGTATCCCACAAGACGAGATTGCAGCAAACGGTAAGTTCCATTTCCTGAACAGAATACATTACATGGCCCCATCTAACGAACCTTGGGGTGAACACGAAATTGACTACATCTTGTTCTACAAGCTGGACTCCGATAAATCCTTGACCGTGAACCCTAACCTAAACGAAGTCAGAGACTACTGTTGGGTATCTGCTGATAAATTGAAACAAATGTTCGAGGATCCAAACTTAAAGTTTACTCCATGGTTCAAGATCATCTGCGAGAGTTACTTGTACCAATGGTGGAACCAATTGGATGACTTGTCCTCTGTCGAAAACGATACTCAAATTCATAGAATGCTATAATTCTAAATGTATTTAATTATCTCTCTCCCTCTCTCTCTTTTTTTTATGGTATATATTTATTTTTTTGATTAAAACTGGATGAATATGATAATTTACAGACTCTAGTTGAATATCTATATTATAAAATAAAATTTTATGAAATAATAGTTGTACTTTTTTTAAAAAATTCTCATTATTTACAAGGAGAAGAGTTTCATGACTTGTTGAATTCTAAGATGGCTTTTAGTGACTCAGCAACATCACTCTTCCTGTCGCCAGTTGGGTATCTCACACCATATAATGGTTTTGGTGTGTAGTTTTTCCTGTAGTTGTTTCTTAGTTCAGGTTTGAACAACCACGTACCCTTGGCATCCAGTGTGATGTTATTATTATTTACAGATAAGTTTGAGACTTCAAATGGATAAATCTTGTCTCTCATGGAATACCATTTGGCTGGTGTATGAGCGATGCTGGATGACGCAGCAGCATTGGCAACAAACCCACCAATGGCAGCAATCTTGTTATCGTTCTCGGTTGCGACAAATCTACCGGGTACGATTCTCTTTTGAATTACACCGTTAGGGGAGTTCTTTAATCTACCGTTTAGCGCATATGTCAAGCCACCTGTTCCGACCATAGTAGAGGATGAGTTCAACTTCATCTTCGATCTCGTGCTGTAATTCTCCAAAAACTCTTTGGCGTAGTTCAACATGTTGTCAGGTTTGATGAAATTTTGGTTAACTATTGCTGCAGGGTGTGTCTCTGAGAGCCACGTCTTGAACTCCTTACGAATTTTGTCAATGTACAGTCTCTTGGAGTTACTTAGATCATTGTAGTGGATCGCGGCGTGTGGTCTCTTCTCAAAGAAGAACTTGGTAAATATCTCATTCAAGGACGAGTAGTCTTTGTGGGTCTTATTGAACAAGGGGTTCTTGGTGTTGGCATTGTAGCTGGGACTTAGCCCCAGCTCCTTGACTCGCAATTGGTTCCACTGCGCACCTCCACGGGGTTCAAATTCAGTAATCCTCTCCAGTGTATCCAGCTCGTTGAAAACCAGGTACTGAGACCTTATCTTAGACGGCAACGAGCTCTTCAGCCCCCACTCCTGAAACTTCAAGAGGTTTGGCTTCGTCTCTATAATCTGGTGTGTAGGCATAGCCTTGGGCCTTGCAGAGTTAAACGGTTTCCCAGACTTGTAAACCTGGGCGAGCCGCGACCCACGCAACATATGAGACAGCGACATATCTTTTCTCCTCAGTTCTCTGCTTTGAATGCCTTCAAGTTTCAAGAAAAGAATGAAAGTTTATAATAGAAGTAATTTACTAAAACAAAATCCTTTTCTTTCCTTTCGATTTAAAAAAAACGTTGGAAACTTCAACTTTTGAACTGAGATCAGGGTAATCTTTCTAAGATTTATTTAAATTCTTTTAGTGCTCCTCACAGGAATCGAACGGCCGTCTTTGCAGGATCTTTTTTCGTATTTTTGTATTGTTACTGTATTTTAGCATTATAGTATTAATATATTGTATTTAGTATTTGTATTAAGGTACTGTACTGTACTGTACTGTATTGTATTGTATTGTACCACACTGTATTGTTCAATGTACTGTGTGCTACTGTGTGGTATTGCATGTAGTACCCCTGATTGGGTGCTTCACGACCGGGTAAAATTTTTAAGGAAGACTCAATTTTGGGTAGCCGGGTAAAAAGAGGGAGAGAGAGGACTTAAAAACAAGAACAAAGGGGAGTGGTGTGCTATGACATGCATTTCTTTTATTTAAACTAAAGTAACTTCTTTTGTTTAAAGTACATTACAAGCTATAATACATTATTGGTTTGTGCTATTCTTCTTTTACTTGAGTTTTTTTTTTAAGTGTTCAAGAAGAGTAAAAAAAAAGAGAGAGAAAAATTAACGTTTGAGTCATGTCGGAAGAGAAAGGTAGATATGTTCCACCGCACATTAGAAAGAGCGGGCTAAACAGACCCTCGGCATTACAGTCTCAGAGTGACAGAGGCTCTGAGACTTCTGGCCGCGGTGGGTTTTTCCAGAGAGATAAGCTGATGGGTGCTAGACAGAGTGATAGTCATCGGGGGAACGGCTCCGGTGGAGGGTTTTTCGGTGGGAAGTCATTTGGTGACAAGAACAGCAGGCAAAATGGCAGCAAGTATGGGTGGATTAACGGGAAACATGTTCCTTTCCCCAGAAACAACAGGATAGAGCAAGAGTTGTTTGGGAACGAGACCGATCATGTTACTTCGGGGATTAATTTCGATAATTACGATGACATTCCAGTAGACGCCAGCGGCGAGAATGTCCCAGACCCAATCACCGAGTTTAAATCGTCGCCACTAGATCACTTATTGCTGGAAAATATTGAGTTGGCTAAGTTCAGTAAACCTACCCCGGTACAAAAGTACTCCGTGCCTATCGTATCGAATAATAGAGACCTGATGGCGTGCGCCCAGACAGGTTCTGGTAAGACAGGCGGGTTCCTGTTTCCGGTGTTGTCAGAGATGTTTAAGAATGGACCAGCACCTCCACCACAACAGGATAGACAATACTTCGTCAGAAAGACTTATCCAACTGCACTGGTGTTGGCACCAACCAGAGAGCTCGCTATCCAAATTTTTGATGAGGCCAAGAAATATACTTACAGGTCATGGGTGAGACCCTACGTTGTCTATGGTGGTGCTCCTATTGGACAGCAGATCAGAGACATGGACCGTGGATGCAATTTGCTGGTCGCAACACCAGGTAGATTGAACGATTTATTAGAAAGAGGCAAAATCTCACTATGTAATATCAAGTACCTGATCTTAGATGAAGCTGATAGAATGCTGGATATGGGGTTTGAGCCACAGATCAGACATATCGTAGAGGGCTGTGATATGCCAGATGTTGATGGAAGACAAACGCTTATGTTTTCAGCAACTTTCCCAGCTGAAATTCAACACTTGGCCAGAGATTTCTTGAAGGATTATGTCTTCTTATCAGTTGGTAGAGTTGGGTCTACATCCGAGAACATTGTTCAAAAAGTTATTTTTGTCGACGATCATGACAAAAAGTCGGCATTACTAGATATCTTGGCTAATGAAGTGGATGGTTTGACCTTGGTATTTGTTGAAACCAAGAGAATGGCAGATCAATTAACTGATTTCCTGATTATTCAAAATTTCAAAGCTACTGCTATTCATGGTGATAGAACGCAAGCGGAGCGTGAGAGAGCATTATATGCATTTAGAAACGGGTTAGCTAACATACTTGTAGCTACAGCTGTTGCAGCTAGAGGTTTGGATATCCCTAATGTCACCAATGTTATCAATTATGATCTGCCCACGGATATTGATGATTATGTTCACAGAATTGGTAGAACTGGACGTGCTGGTAACGTTGGTGTTGCAACATCATTCTTCAATTCAAACAACATGAATATAGCTAAAGAATTAGTAGATCTATTGACTGAAGCTAACCAAGAGGTTCCTGCTTTCTTAACAGAAATGGTTAGAGACTCTTTCAGAATGGGAAGAGGTGGTCGTGGCGGAAGAGGCCGTGGAGGAAGTGGATTCAACAGTAGAAGTAACAGTACTAGAGACTATAGGAGACACAATAACAACAGCGAAAGTTGGGACTCCTTTGGTGCTGCAAGAAAAAACTTTAGGAATAACAACAACGGCATCAGTGATTGGGGATCCAGTGGATTTAAGTCATCTGGCAACAGTTCATGGTGGTAAGACACTATTCATGGATCCAGTATTGGTTACTCCCACACACAGATTCAACTATCTTGCATATAGCGAAATCTTTCATCAATAACTTGTAAAGCTAGACGAATATATTAAATAATGAGCATAGAAATATAAATACCCTAATGAATGAATGTTAAAAAAATGTAATAAAAATGATAACCAATTATATATTTCGATTAGTGAGTTTGTGTCCACTTAAAATTATTTTGTTTTAAAGATTCAGTGGAGTTTATTAGTATAGAGAATTGAAAATTCTATAGAATTTATTGTAAATATTTATAGTTTAGATAAATTACTTGAACTGTACGCTAACAACCACTTGGTGTTTGTCAATAAAAATTTCATTGCTGTTGTCCATTCAAGATTAGGTTCCCCACCACATAATTTTACTGATATTCCGTTTATTAAATCATTATCAATGGCATAGGGAAGTTCGTATTCATTTAAATGGGTAGATTTTGTGCTACGGGCCGAAACGGACCTCCTAATACCATTATCAACAATGCTGGTACTGTCAGCATTTTGGTCGGTATTACTATGTCTTCCATCTATTTCTGACAAACCCCTTGAGACCTGCTCAAGGACCTGTAATATACACTCAAGTCCCTTATCAAAATTTGTCTCCTTCTTGAAGATTTTCCTCAAGTTGAAGCCAGATTCAAGAAAAACCTCATAGGTCTCCCATTCGTTTTTATCTTCCATGAACTTGGATATTTTTGATGTAGAACCTAATGGCTGTAACTTATATCCACTAAGCTTGATATTTAAATTATTGGTTATTGTCACTAATAACAGAATCACTTGGCCTAGAGCGGCATTAATTTCATTATGCGAAACTTTACAGTCTTCGTAACTACCCAGTCTTAGTTCATTTATTGTCGCAAATGGACCAAGATGAGATATCCGAAAACTCTCATTGTATATATTGGTTTTTCTCAATTGGTCTAAACGATTTAATTCTGTTTCATACTGGTAGTGTAATGATTGAATATCATTTTTCACCTTCATTGCATTCCATTCTTCCGCATTCTTTAACTTCAAATCCTGCATCTTATCATTCTCAAGGGTTTTCACTTTTTCAGTCAACTTGGCGATCTCTTCATCCAGTTCTTCTTCCTCAGCTTCTTTTTTCAACAGCTCTTGCAACAATTGGTCTCTTTCATCGTCCAATTTCTTCCCTTCCATCTCATATTCTTTCTTTTTATCGTCCAACGTTCTCTTTTCTAATCCACCATTGTTTTGTTTCTCTAGTCTTTTCAAAAACTGGTAGTATAAATCTCTTTCCTTGATGGCTTTCTCGTAATCTGTTTTCAACCGCTTTATCAAGATATTACAACAATCCTGACATATAGGGTAGTCAATATTCGAGTCTGAGGTAGACATGATCTCGAAAAGTTTACTGAGCCGTACAATTTGTGTCGATAAAGTCTTCGTAGTATCTTCCCTTTCAGACTCAGGCGTGGGGTACTTTTCAGTCTCGATTTTCCCAGAGTCACTTATATCGTCTCTGACTCTTTCTTCTTCCTCGTTGTTTCTTCGTACTTTCCCTTTATCACCTTTTTGAACCTCATCGTGCTTAACTTCCACACCGTTCCTGCTTTCCTCTACAAACAAATAACCGGACCCCTTTGCACCGTCCTTCAGCACCCGCTGCAAATCAGCACCACGCTTAATTTTACCCAATATTCCTTGTTCTCGCTCTCCCAGGTGAAAACTCTCATTTGTATTAGTCTTGGGCGGTATCAACAGCGCTCTCTGCGATTTACTAAGATCCAGCAACGTGGGATCCAATTGTAGCGGCAGATGACAGTTCTGACACTTGAACACCTTGAGACTGTCCAACTCATTCATTCTTTTTCCTGCTTCCGTGGACTGTTAAGCTTGTGTTTCGCCTTGCATTACTGCATAATTCCATGAGATGAGGCATCAGAAAGCCCTTATTTTTTTTTTTTGGCTCTTTATATACAAATCCAACAAAGAAAAACGTAATTGCCGGGTAACTTAGAGTATGGGCGGCAAAATGAAAAAAAAAAAATGGAAGTTTTTATTTATCGGCGGTTAAAAATATTTATTTCAATGAACTTAAAAACATTAAAAAGTACCATTACCAAATAAAATTCAACCTCAACCTCTTCTTTATAACACCAGGTTATTAGGATAAATGAATGACGAGTCAAACGAGACCACTCTTGTGGAGATTGAACCACATTACAAAGTTGGTAAAGGTAAAGTGTGCCATACGAAAGTTGGAGATAAGTGCCTGGTTAATGAGTACAAGAGGGCTATAAGGAGATACGAAGAGGAGATACGGGACATCAAACAGGCAATCAAGATTTTAGATGAGGAGAAGCTCGAGAAGCTCGAAAAATTGATAGAGAAATGGAGGCTGGTATCGCAGAGAACAATTTCCTACCTACATTTCTCCACACTACAAAGAATAGATAAGATGGGTGGGTTTGATCGGTATCGAGAGCGAGAACTAGATCAGCAAAGAAAACAGATAGAAGACGAAGTATTCAGGTATGAGGAGGAGATGGAGAGCTTCTTGGGATCAAGTGAGTTCCAAATGTTAAATGAGGATGATAAAGTAGAATACAAGGCTCAAGTAGAGGCAAAGATGGAAGAACTGGAAAAGATCAAAGAGGAAAAACTATCAAAAGTAGAAGTTGAATTTGAAGTGAAGGACTCCACATTCACTATGAAAGAGTTAGCAAAGCTATTGAAAGTTGACTATTCTCTCATATTCCCAGATTGATTGACTAAAATTATTGAAAGTATTACTTCTCTTTACCTTGCTATTATAAGATCAGCTTTTTTCAAGACTTGCGATGCTTTTAAACTTACAACATTTTTTAACAAACTTAATTTCCATTTTTTCTGTCAAAGCCGTGTGAAAATTTAAAGGAAGCAAAAAAAATGAAGTAGTAAGAAATTTAAAATTGATGATTATTTTGCATTGAATAGAAGAATAGGTATATCATCACCAGATACTTATTATTACACTTATGAGTTATAGTGGTTTAAAGCATTCTATTACACAATATCTGGAAGAAATTCCAAGTCAGGTTCAGACAAGGCTATACAAATCACCAGCAACATGCCTAGCCATATACAGATTACTCCCACCTTTGGCAAAGTTCTTTATAATGACCAGTATTTTCAATGAGAAGGATGTTTCCTTGAGAGATTTGGATCGTTGGGTTAGATCAAATGGTAAAACACAATTTCAAGATGCCATCAAATCAATGAAATCCTTACATTTATTGATACCGACAAGAGAAAATGGTCAATTACTAATAAATCTGAATCCAACCTTCCGAATCAGTTTTAGAAATGCATTAACTGGTGGTGAGGTGAATAACTCTTTTGGTGTTGTAGTGGAAGAGGAAAGAGCAGACAATGTGGTAACTCTGCCTATTCTAGATGAATATGCAGCAACGAAATGGGAGACGATTCTACATTTCATGGTGGGTACTCCTTTGGCGAAAGTACCATCTGAAAATGTTTTGAACCTGCTGAAACATAGTAAACTCATGGAAGAAGTACCAAACTCAGCAGAATTTATGATCACCAATGAGGGTTTTCAATTTCTATTACAGGAAGTAAATTCTCAAATATGGGCTTTATTACTACAATATTTGAAGCTCGCTGAAACTTTGCATATGGATCCTGTTGATGTTCTAAATTTCATTTTTATGTTGGGTGCCTTGGAAGTTGGTAAGGCTTATAGTACAGAAGATTTGAGTAATACACAGAAAAAAATGTTAAATGATATGAGGGACTATGGTTTAGTTTTCCAAAAGAATAGTAATCCAAATATATTTTACCCAACTAAATTGGCTCAGATGTTGACATCTGATACCAAGAGCATTAGAACGGCATCTGGTGCTATGGACAGTGTCCTGAACAAAGCAGATGATACTGCTGCTGCTGCAACAACAGTTGACGATAATGAAGATAACTTAGATACCAAGAATGAAACTATACAAGATGGTGCATTAATTATTGAGACAAATTTCAAATTATACTCCTACTGTAACTCTCCTTTGCAAATCGCTATTTTGAGTTTATTTGTCCATTTGAAAGCGCGTTTTGCCAATATGGTTGCTGGTCAAATTACTAGAGAATCCATTAGGAGAGCTTTAGTTAATGGTATTACTGCAGATCAAATTATTGCATACTTAGAATCCCATGCCCATCCACAGATGCGTAGATTGGCTGAAGAAAAACTCGAAAAGAAACTAGAATTAGATCCAAATTGTAAAGATCCACTGCAGGTTCTTCCACCAACAGTAGTAGACCAAATCAAACTATGGCAATTAGAATTGGATAGAGTTATTACTTATGAGGGTTCTTTGTACACAGACTTTGACAATAATCAAGATTTCAATTTGTTATGCAAGTATGCACAGGATATCGGTGCATTATTATGGAAGGACGAACGTAAGAGAAAGCTATTTGTTTCCCGTGAGGATAATTCGCAAGTTCTAGAATATGCAAAGAGAAAGATCAAGAAGAAGGAAGAGTAAAGATCTTATTTGAATCTATATTGATGGTTTAGCGTTCTAAATCAATCATCGTTCTCTTTTTTTTTTCACCCGGTACGAGAATATAGCTGGCACACAAAAATCCTAAAAAATAAGGGAAGAACGGTAAAAGAGGAAGAGTTATGGTTGCTTAAATTCGATTGTTGATTCAGTTCATAATCAGGAGTTGATATTTATACATATTTTTATTTACATTTATTATTAACTTAAATAAAATTACTTTGCATTATCTAACAATTATATTAGAAACAAGAAAGAAGAACACTGATTTGAAATGATACTTGCAGACTTCTCACCTTTATTGCAAGGTCTTTTGTTTGGAAGCCAACATTCTTTCAATGGTTTCACTTCAACTAACGATTATTCTCCAAATTGCCCAATTGATATCCCATTTTCATGCACTAATGATACTACTGTAAACGACCTTTGTTGCTTTGAGTACCCTGGTGGTATACTTTTGCAAACACAGTTCTGGAACTACGCACCATCTAAACCTAACCTGAACAGAACTGAATTAGAGGAAGAGCTGGGACCGATATCTTCATTTACCATCCATGGGTTGTGGCCCGATGACTGTTCTGGAGGCTATCCACAATTCTGTAGGAGAGATTTGTTCATCGATGATGTTTACTACCTATTGAAATCTAAGGACTTGAACGAGGATGACCCAAGCTTACCTATTTCAGGAGCTGAACTACTAAATAATCTAGAGACTTATTGGAAAAGTAACAACGGAAACCACGAATCTCTTTGGATACACGAATATAACAAACACGGTACATGCTTAAGCACTCTACAACCTAGTTGTTATGAGAGATGGGCAGGAGATGATAATAATAACGACAAGAGTGATAAGAGTTATTATAAAAAAAGAGCAGTATATGACTACTTCCGAGTATCTTATGATCTATTTAAAAAGCTAGATAGTTATAACATGCTAGAGAAGCATGGCATAACGCCTAGCAATGAAACTACTTACTCTAAATCTCAAATATTACAAGCTCTAAGTTCTGAATTTGAAGGAGTTGAAGCACATATTAATTGTGATTCTAGAAATGCCCTAACGGAGGTGTGGTATTATCATCATTTGAAGGGATCGATCTTAAACGAGAAATTCCAACCTATTCCACCACTTAAATCATTTACCAGGTGTAAAGATGAAGGTATAAAATATTATCCAAAGGGATTCAGTCCTAGGAGAGGTGGAGCACCTGGTAAAAAGCCTGCTTTACGTGGTACGATTAGAGTAAGTGATTATGGTGGTTTTCTTATAAAAAATGGTAAATGGATGACAAAAGGAACACCAGCTAATTTTGAGCTAATCAAAGCTGCGTTTGGTAACTTCTATCTAAAATCGAGAAATGGCTATTGTAGCGTCAAAGATGAGAGTGGTAATGAGCTGGTGTGTAGTGGACGGTCTCAGCAATTTGCTACTCAATTCGAATATGATGAGGAAGCGGGGCTATTGGGCTACTCCGGTTCTTACGAATGGGCAACCGATAAATATCCAAAAAATAGTCGTACCCGTAGGGAATCTGTTTTCTCCGTGAGTAATGGACTGAATGGTGATCTGAAATATAAATTCAAACTCAGATTCAACAAAAAGTAGATACATTGAAAGTTATCTTCAAATTAACATTCAGATTTATATTTTTTATTTGGATTTTTATTCTTTGTCATTTTCAAAACATTTTTGTACTCTTCATTTATCTATTTCTATAACGTGGGTCTGTAATTTGCATTAGTCTAGTAGTGCTGTCGTCAAAATTAGAAAATATTCTATCATTCTCAGGCTTTTTATTATTATAGCTATTTAATAGATCTTTATCCCAAGAGTGCGTTGGAACGTCAATAACTGAAGGTTTAGATTTATAATCCGGTTCCAATGTGCCACGGGTAGAGCTTCCAAACGACCATTCTAATTTATTGATCCTGCTTTCCATGCTGCTTAATTTGTGTTGCAAATCGTGATTGATATATCTCTGTTGTTCTAATGACCTTTTCAAATCTCGTATGCTTTCTTGCTGATCATTAATAACTCTTCTCAAAAACTTCACATCATCACGTAGAAAATAGTCTTCTATACCTCTCGAGACAGGTTCTACAACTTTACCTGCAGAGGATCCGCGCAGCTGTTGTTTAAGTTTCTCATCAAGGCTATTCTCTGTTTGATAAGATTCTTTCTCTGGTTTCCGTATCGGAGAGCTATTGCTATAAAATCTGTGTTGACTTTCAAAATTTTGCATCTTGGGCTGCGATAAAAGCTCCGAAACCTGTCTTTTTGATTCCAAATATTCTTTTCTAATATGATTTAGAGTATCATCGTTTGTTTTATCCTCATTATAATCATGTCTGAGTGATTCTACATTCGACATGAAGTTCATTTCTTTCCTCTGGTTCAGTAAAACTTAACTGCTCTTTTTCTTCTTTTTTCTGAAAACAACAATTCTATCTTCAAATGATAATGCTATCAACAATATGAAATCAAATCTTAAGGCCTGTCAAGTCTAAACCAGAGATTGCTCGTCTGTATTTGCTATTGATGGGTTTTATCCGCCAGAGTCGCTTCTAAAAGTTCTTTTTAAAAATTCGTGTTTTCCGGGTGATTTTTGGTGGATACACAATATGTTTATATATAAATAGATTATTTAATATTGGCTATAATGAGCAAACAGTATCTGGACTAAATATATTGCAAGAGATTAGCTAATTTATTGTATTTTTGTTATTATATGTGTATATAATGCTACTGTAACGAGAAGGAAGACAAAAACTAAAAAAAAAAATGCTGGTTTACACATTTGTAAATCGTGTAATAATAATAATAATAATAAAAATAATCATTAGTGCTATTAAATGGGGTAGGTTAATTAATTGTTTCTTTGAATTGACATGAACAGCTGTAGGTTATCAAAAATTGTAGGATTCACGCTGTTGACAAAAGCTTGATACTTTTCTGGTCCAAGGTGTGATTCCAAGAACTGCATAGTTTGTGATATAAAGTCCTTTAAACTAATGTTGTGGGCTGGATCGTTTGTTCTGACCAGTTCATGGTGTCTTATTTGTTCACTCGTTAATGGGTAAAATTCCAATGATTGTTCAGTAACAATGTCATTCAAATGATACTTTTCACAATCACCACCATTAGTTTCATTGATTTCTTCTAGCATTTCAATCCACAGAGATGATATTGCAGTAAACTCCTCGATAACCGACGAAACACCTGAGCGCAACAAACTGGAAATACCTAAAATGTGTACCTTTTTCTGCTTAGGATCATATATATCCTTAAAGCAAATGATCCAAACGGATATAAACTTCCGAACTACTTCTTCAAATGGCATATCATTTACAACAAGTTTTCTTTCGGCTTCAGGTAGTTGCAAATTTTGCATTGAATTTGGTAGGGATTTGTGATAGCTGGATAAAAATTCAATGAATGCAGATGGGTTAACGAAACAAATTCTTGCAATCACCTGAAAAACTTGTAGTAATTGGTAGCTTGAAAGTGATTCTTCCAATGTAATGCAGTCTAGTAAAGATTTCAAAACTCCGTTGTTATAAAAACTTTCTAGTAATAAGTTTTCGAAGTTAGATTCATTTCTTAGAGACAATATTTCCCAAATTTCAAGGATCAATTGGAATGAATCTTCTCTTAACTTCAACAGATATGACGAGAGTTGTTTAAAAATCTCAGTAATGGATGAGTTAGAGAAAAACTGTTGTGGTTCCAAAATCAAAGCGTAACTTTTGACCAGTTCAAGCAAAGTGGGTAAGATTTCTGTGTGGGACTCAACCCCAATGTAAATATAAGGAAGTAAATCCAGAAAACGAGAATCCAGCGGAGCCTTATCTGGCATATAGTTTTGTAATAATACACCCCATAATTCGAAACCATCCTCATTCAATATTTGATATTCTGCAGAGTTTGGATTACATGATGCCATAAGAATTGGAATAGAAATCTCCCACATCATATATGAGTGAGATCCCAAAGAACTGGCCAAATGTCTAAGAAGTCTTAATAGAGCATTGCATAAAATAGATTCCGTAACATTGTTGGTGGCAATTTCCCAAAGATTTGGTACAATTTGCAAAATCTCTATCAACAGCTCTTGACTAATTAGTGGTTTGGTTTGGATTATCAAGTCACTGATGGTATTCAGTACATATAATCTAGTTTCTGTTAAAGAGACGGAAGGCAGGATCTTTCTCAATAGCAAAGAAGCAATTGTGTTCAGATATGGTTCGAAATTGTCTTTATTAAAATTCCAGTCATCAATCATTGTTTTCAAAGATTGCACAACAGTTAGTAGTACAACCTTATCTTCCTCTGAAGCTAAAATCTCCGAGAAATATTTGTAACATAGATTTTTGCTCTCTTCTGAACATTTAACGACAGACCATTCATTTATAATCAAAGCTACACGACGTCTGATAATCTTCAATCTTTCGCTAGGAGAATTTACATTAGTGGCCTCTGGCAGAAAAACATCAACAAGTAATCTATCAAAATCTACCATTTCGCTTACAGCAGTTGCACTTAATTGAAATGCGGAGTATATAGCATCTTTTCTTAAGAAATCCTCTAAGGAGTCAGATAATGAACTTGCTGAGACTTCTATTTTATTCAGCAAATATGGTACTAACATTTCTGGAAATGTGTTTATTAGATCTTGAAAGAAATTTTCAGCACAAGGTCTGATTTGATATTCATAACTAGCTGCCATCTGCTCATTTATCCATTCTTCGGCATCCATGAACCAATTGTCTAATTCAACTACTCTAAGCTTCAGATACCACTCCATCAAAACATCAACTAGCTTTTTAATCAAGTTTTCGTTTAGGTACTCATTGTTAATTTTTGTTACTGATGCTTCGATGTTTGCCTTGTCACTACGTGCCTTTAGTGTAACAGCACCTTTCTTTGAAACAAAGTTAATAACCCGTTTGACTATCATAATACCTCTAATAGCGACCTGTTCCCAGAAGTCCCCAGATACATCAGAATTCTCTTCATAAACTTGAGGTGCTTTATTCAATAAAAAGCTTGTATATGAGATTAAGATTTGTGTTGAGGTAGGTAATAGAATAAAATTTGCGGGTGATATAGTGACCAAATTGAAATATAGTTTACCAAAGCATTTGATGAACTTTTCATATAAGTCAAACTTTTTAAAATTATCATGGTTGGCAATTAAAACATCGAAATGAGTTATGGATAGTTTCATAAATTCACAAACTGTTTCATCTCGCTGGGGATATTCATAACCATCACAAACCATACGTCTCAAAACTTTTAGGGCTAGGTAGGATATTTGCAGCTTTGAGAAATTCTCAGAATTAGAAATACTGGAATGTGTCCATTCATCGAAAGATTCTAAATATGTTCTAACAACTAATGAAAAAACTAACGGAATCTTGCTCTGCATAGCAGGTCTGCATCTACCAATTCTAGCACTCCCTAAAATCTTAACAATTTGGTTAAGATGCATTAAAATGTTATGAACTTGAATATCATTTCTATAGCTTTTGGTCAATTGTTGCTCAATAGTTTCAAAAAGATTGGGCCATTCACCAGGAAAGTCTATTCTTGAAATTCTAGCAGTAGCTTGTGCATTTTGGATACATAATTGATTGTTTTGTTCATCAATGACTTCAAACAATCGACTTCTGATAGAACTCTTTTCGTCCTTTCCGATGGCATTAATTCTTGTGCTTCTCCAATACTTTTCTACACCATTTTTAAACTGGATAACTGCCAACCATCTTACATGCAATGAGTTCGAAAGATCCAAGTAAATAGACTGTAATAAATAATGGAAACCCGGCTGGGTCTCCCATTCCTTTAGTTGTTTCTCAGCTAATTTCTGGACATCTGTGCCCATAGCTTGCATATTACTAGCTTGCTCCAAAGCAGCTACTAAGTTTAATTCAGTTAATTGGATTTGAGACATTATATATTTGTTCCTTTAAAAGCAATAAGTTTAGTAGCTCTTTTCTTGTCTATCTTTTGTTCAACCCTAGGTCATATACAGCTTATCTTCACAGACTTCCTTGATATTTGGTTTATTAGAAGTCAAATAAGTATTCTTATTTAAAATAAATTGAAAAGGGAAAAGATAACAGTTGAAAAGAAGAAGATAAGCCTTAGTTTTCTTAACAGTCCTTCTTTTTATTTTCTGTTATTTGCAGGAAAAAAATCGATGAGCTCGTCTTAATTTAGCTCTTCAGTTTAACCTTAGGTATCTTTTTTTTTCCTTACCTCTTTTATTATAGTAACAGATTATTGAAAATTCTGGATTGTATTTCAGATAGTAGGTTGATTAAAATCTTTGCAATGAGAGATGAGCTTTACCTGATGACCTGAAGGTTTTTGTTAATTCTTTTTTTTTTTTCTTAATAAATTTCGCCCTTTGTCTTGTGAGTGTGTACAAAAAAAAATTAAAATGAAATTAAAAATTATTTTAATAGAGCAACTCCGGGTCACTGAAGATTTGTTACTATTACACACTGGTACCATCATATGGAATATCTGATGAATAGAACACCAGCAGCATTGTAAATATGCAGAATTATATTAGATTAGATATAAGTATTCTATATATCGGATGAGAGTGTTTAAACAGTTACAAGTATAGAAAAAAGAAAGGTTGAAAAATTATTTCAGCACCTTCATTACACGGTCGAACAAGGTATCCATTTGAATATTTTGGATATTATCCATCATGCTGGTGAAACTGTTCATGTTGATTGCCTTGTTAGCAAAGTTACCGTTGATAAACTCTAAGTCGATATCTTGTTGATCCTCATCGATATCTTGTGTAGCCTTAGAAGCTGTAAGTTTACGTAGTTGGTCATGGAAGTTGCGGCTGCTCTCGTTCGCTAGATTATCGAATACACCTTCATTGTTAACTTCATCGGACATTTCGGTGCTTACAGTAACACCAACAACACCCAATCTGGACTGAATATCTAGGAAGAAGAAGTCACTGTCGTGGTTCCATTCAATCCAAGCAATATATTCATCATGTTGATAAGTACCGATTTTCTCAGAAAGATCTGAACTGAAAATAAGTATATTGGATTTATATTGTAGAGTTTTGTTTTGGGATTCGTCAAGGCTTTGCATGTTAACAGCTAAGGCGATTTGGCCTGTCTTGTTATTACATGTTATGAGTCTTGACATATGACTGTTCTTGTAAACACCATCAATAAATGGATACAAATCGTAACTGTAGGTAATTTCACCTTGTAAAACATCAATAGCGTAAAGTGTGGTCTTTGTAGCGACGATCAAGGTGGTGTCATTGGAAAGTAGAATAGCCTGGATACCGAAATCTAGGTTGAATTCACATAGCGGTGAATCAAACTTCCTTAGAGTCTCGAAATCAAGAACTTGGAGCTTATCATCAAACCCGTGGAATACTAAACTACCATCTGATGACCATGCTAAAGATACAGAATTGCTAAAGTGGTTAAAGTTTGGTAGCGATAGCTTCTTCAAACACCAATTCTTCTCGTGCTCATCAAAGGCCCAAAATTTCAGACCGCCGTTATTATCTGCTGTGAGACAACCTTCACCTGAGTTAATGCTCTGAGGAGCAACTAGAATCTTAGTGATTGGAGTACTCAAACCATGTGGGTTCAAAACCTTGGTTTTCAGAAGCCATTGTTCTTCTGCTGGATCCTTTTGCCAGAATTTCAACACGTAGTTTAAATCCTTAGAGGATGGAAGATCTTCTGGAGGGTATTCGACTTCCTGTGTAATCATCCAATTACCACTCTTTGTAAATTGAACTTCTGTTATACTTGGCTCCTGAATATTCAATTCGCTTCTAACCTTACCCATTGCGGCTGTAATACTGGAAGTCATGTATTGGTAAGATACTGGTTCATTCTTGTAGAAGTCATAAGATTGAACCGCAGAAACATGTGGGAAGAATATTTGCTTAGATACAGGGTTGACACAAGCAGAAACTGTGAAATCTTGTCTTTTGTTTTTTAAAAGCTTCTTCTTTTGCTTCTTCTTGGAGACGGTTGCGGATGCGACTGAGTCAGAAGTTTTTGTGTGTACTGCGGATACAGGTTGCTTACCATTCTTTGTAGTTGAGGTGAAGACTGGCAATGGACCACTAATCGATAGCTTCGAAGTCAGATCAGCAGCATTTAGAAGTAGGACTTGATAATCAGCTGAGCTGACATTTTCAGTCAATTGAAGTGTTAAAGAGTAAAATTTGCCTCTACCCATAGTCTCTATATCGACGATAACACCGTTCAATCTTGGCAAAAATTGTTGTAAGTTAGAAGATAGCTGCCAGAAACTTAACACTTTCTCCCAACCACCAGAGAGTAAGTATGAGCTATCATCTGTGAAAGAAAGACTCAGAACAGAGTCGATATGCCATTTTAGAAGTCTTGTCTGTAGGTCTTCCAATTGGACCATAGTAATCACACCTGAAACAAACCCTAGTGCCAATTGGGTACCATCGTTGTTAATAGCCATGGTAGATACATTGCGAGAGTTTGAGGAATGGGAAATGCTAGTAGATGGCAACACTGAGCTTAGATCGAAGTTGGAGTCCAAAGAATCGTCGAATAGTGAGATAGTTTTGATATATTTTTTCTTGTTCTTATTTTCTGAGTCCTCGCACATGTAGGTCAGGAATTGTCCGTTGTTAGACCAGTTTATTAACTGCACATTTTCCAGGGTACGTTGTAGCGACATTGTGTTGTCTTTAAACTCATAATCATAGATGCGGTATGTATAAACGTTCTCTTCTTTCTTTTCATGAGAAATAAGTCTGTAAGCATTGTTATAAGAGACAATAGTAGTTACAGTTTCATTGTTGGAGCTGAGTTTTAGTTGCTCGTGTCTTGGAGACTCGACTAACTTACCCTTCAGGTTCAGAACCAGAATGTGACCATGGCTAGTACACACCGTGATATGTTCGCCGGAACTACCTTCCTTATCGAATAGATTATCCATTGCGATGTACACAATAGTGACATCATCGGAATTAAACACAGAATTCAATACTTCGTGGTTAGGGAATTTGATCGTCTTGATGCACTGCCTAGTCTCAGTAGAGTAAACTTTAATCTGGTTGTTGAATGGCACAATATAGTGTACCAGATCATCGGATAACAAGTTACCAGCTTTTTGGCACGCAGAATCTTCTCTATCTCTAGCCAGCGCAGGCTTACCACCTGAAACCAAAGACAGATGAAACTTATCAATCTCCATTATTATTCCTTTGCTATTTGCTTATCCGTATTTGATTTCAACAATACTCAGCTCATCGCATAATCTCTTTCTTATAAGCTCATCTCTAATTTTTTTTTTTTTTTTTTAGAACCTACGAAAGCCGTATTGGAATAAAAAAAAATTTTTTTCAAACTTTACCCGGGTGGAAGTAAAAGTTTTCTGCACATGACTATCGTGTGAACTGATATACTTGTATACAAGTATACGACACATCGTGTGATCTTTCCTCGTAATCAGGTATCTATGTTAATCTAATCAATAATTTCAAAAAAAATTTTTGTTTGTTTTTTTTTGTTTTTCGCGTCTTCTTCTCCGTTGGCGTTGTGTGTGTGTGTGTGTGTGTACGAGGATTACTCTGGGGAGGAAATGCAGTGATGATCTGTGTGTGCTAATTGTGATTTTTTTGTGTGAAGGTGCGTAGATAAACCCGCATGGGAAAGGGTTTGGAGGGGGGAGGTTTACAAAAAAAATAAACAAAATAAACAAAGAGAATAAAAAAAAAACACGACGGAAGGGGAGGAGAAGGGGGGCAGTGTCCATAGTTGGACAAACCTATAAATATAAAGGCATCTTTATTTTTTCTCTTGATTTGAATTTCTTCTTCTTGTCTAGAAATAAAAAGTACAAACTAAATAAGAAACAAAAAGAATAATAATGCCAGCTGTTAAGAAGAGTAAAGAGAGTAGCAAGTTGAGCTACAAGGATTTGATTACTGAGGGTTTAAAGTCTTTGAATAATGGTAAAGGTGCGAGCCGTGTTGCGTTGAAGAAGTATGTTAAGGATACGCATCCTGATGTTGCCAGCGCCTCTCTGTTTGACAGTTACTTCAACAACGCTATTAAGAAGGGTGTGGAGACCAAGGATTTCCAGTTGCCAAAGGGCCCATCTGGTATTTTGAAGCTGGTCAAGAAGACGACTTCCACAACTACTTCTGCCAAGCCAAAGGAGGAGAAGAAGAAGGTTACCAAGAAGAGTACTACTCCAGCTAAGAGCAGTAGCAGTGCTAAGCCTACTAAGGCTGCTGCTGCCGCAACAAAGAAGGCACCAGCTAAAAAGGTTACCAAGAGCAGCACTACTGCCACAAAGAGTAAAGCCAAGGCACCAGCCAAGAAGAGTGAGAAGAATGTTACTTACAAGGAGATGGTTTTGAATGGTGTTCTGTCGATGAATAACGGTAAGGGTGCTTCCCGTACCGCCTTGAAGAAGTACATCAAGGAGCAATACCCTGCCAATGTTGAGAAAGTGGGGAACTTCGACTACCTGGTCAACAGTGCCATCAAGAAGGGTGTTGAGTCCGGTGAATTGTCTCAGCCTTCTGGACCATCTGGTATGGTTAAGATCCTAAAAAAGGGTAGAGAATCTATCAAAACAAATTAAGGGAAAAAAAGTAAAATTAAAAAAAATTAAGAATAATATATTCTACTTTGATTTCTAATTTTATTATTTTCTTTTTGTATTTAAGTTTTTTTCCCCTCATTGTGTGTGTGTCATGATTGTAATATTACCACCTTTCTTTTTCTTTTTACTTCCTTTTTTTTACTAAAATTATCGAACAAAAAAACACATAGGAAGCAATAAAAGAAATGTCCTATAGTATTTTTTTTTCTCTTTCTATTTTCTCCAAGCATGAGTGCATGTTTGTTTTTTTGTCTATCCGTCTTTTAATTATTTTTTCAACTATTAACTTCCTTTGTGATCTATAATATAGGAAAATCTCGATTAGTTCATAACACACTCATGTATTATAAATATCGAGATTTTTTTTTTTCAAAAATCCAATAAGAAATATAAATGTAATATAAACCCTGTATTTTAAACATAAACATCATATAATTATTTATAACTTTTATTGTATGATCACTTTTGTTCTGTCAATAAATACGTATATCATAATTTACGAACACGTGTTTCTGAGAAAAAAAATTTTTTTCCATCAAAATTGACCCCCTCCTCCGTTAGGGTTGGGACAGAGGAAGACGCCAATGGTTTTCCTTTTCTTTATGTAAGTAATAAGTTAGATTAGGTTTTAGGTCTTACTTTTTTTTTTAAGGGTATTAGGTCTTAACATTATATTTTTCAATCGTTTCTTTTTTTTTTCTTGACACATAACTCCGGTACATTTACATAGTCCTATTTGACACATTTTGGGCATTTAAGATGATGACTGGTACTTATACTGAGCTGGATGGGTTCAATCGTTTCTCAGATATACTTAATGACCTGCCTGTGAAGACCAGGCTTGCCTTATCGTCGCTTTCGTTGCTAGATAATGTCTCTACACAGCTGCTGCGGTTCCTGATTTCTAACTCTAACACTCCAAATGTCATTGCGGTGATATCTAGTAGAGAAAATTTTGTTGCTACTGGTGAATCAGAGATTTTCCAGACTTTGGTGAGAATTTTCAAGAATATCCGTGACATATACGAATCTAGGACTCCGTTACTGAACGTTAGTAATGTGGCACCTGGACTGTGGTTGCTAAACGTTCCTCCACCATCGTTGTTGAATGGACATGAGGCCTACATTGTTTCTGCTGTTAGGAAAGCTAATTTGGTTACATTCATACTGACGGTGATAAACTCGTTGCCATATGGGTTTGATTTCTTGCAATCTGTTTATCTTGGTGTGTTTTGTCCTAACACGATATTCACTGATCAACATGGTAACGATCAGACTTCCAAGTTTTTGAAACCACAAGCTATCATATACTTGGATTTGAAAACTCACGCTTACATTGCTTCGATAAAGGAGCATCTCGGGTTTGATAACCAGATTCCGGAGAAGGAAAAGAAAGAGCTTCTAGACAAGATATTCCCCGATGATATCGGTCAATTGCTTATGAAACGTAAGCTTTCAACCAACGGTGAGAAGAAAATTTTGACCCCATCAGAAAAGGAATTCATCGGTAGGTGTGAGCGTCGTAAGGAAAATCTGATGGGCATCGATGACTACAATAAACTTCAAAGTAGTTACGACTGGGCATACTTCGTGAAAGAGCTGTTGGAATATTGTGGGAGAAATATTAACCTAATTGTATGGGGTAAAAAGGGACGTGCCAAATCTGTGCTGTTCGAATTTGATACCACAGATTTTGATCCACAGATCCTGTATGCCACTGGTTATCATCAATCTTCAAGCATACAAAGACCTATGGAAATTGCAGAACAGGATTCTAATGGATTGACAGAGGCTGAAAAGCACTCGATATCACCTGAACTACAGGCATTGACTGAGGAGGAAAATGCTGTTATACAAAATGAAGATATTCAACGAGTATTCCAAGAAACTACTCAAAGCTCTAATGAACCAGAAACTAACGCATTACTACACCCAGATGAAAATGTTGATACTCAACTGATAGGTGACTCCAGCACAGTACTACCAAACATTATTCCAAAGTCGTCTGCGGTCAAAATTGTGAAGAGTAAGAGAACTTGGTCTAAAGAGGAAGAACAAGCACTCATAAATGGTCTTGTTGATTTAGGACCAGCATGGGCAAAAATTTTAGATCTATATGGACCTGGTGGTAAAGTCAATGAACATCTGAAAAACAGAACTCAAGTTCAACTAAAGGACAAAGCTAGAAATTGGAAGCTGCATTATCTGAAAAACAATAAACCCTTACCTTCTTATTTGATGAGAGTAACTGGTACCTTAGAGAAAGCACCAAAGCAGAAGAAAAAAATGATGAAAGGCTCTGCTGATGAATTGGTGAATTAGCTTTTTAAAAAAGAAAAACCGTTGTATTAGTAAAAAAAAAAGGAAAAAGATACTTGCTATGATTTTCTGTATTGAATTAACCATGTAATAATATTTCTATTTATTATTCTTATTTAATTGTAATTTAATTTTTTGTTTTATCTTATTTTATTACTTCTGTTTTTGTTGTGTATGTACCATACTCTATTTGAAATTTATTTTCTCATTATGTATTGATCTTGCGAAGTATTTATTTTTCTTTCAAAGCATGTAGCAATTATGACTCTACGATAATTGGAGGAAAGTTTCTTCGGTTTTGGTAACAACATATTTTCTAATTAATGCACTTAGTCGCGCACATAAAAAGTGAAAAACGATTTCAACTTAATCCTTATTATATTTTTTTTATATTTTTTTAAAAAGTTTATATCTACTCAGTGTTTTTCTTTACATAATCCCATAAACTCTTCAGTAGACCTTCAGGTAAACTATATAAGTCAATAATAAATTCTCCCTCCTCAACGTTATTCGTGACATTCATTTCAGGTGTCTTGTTATCAGTGACCATCTGTACCACACCAACAAGATCATCTTCGTTAAGTTTTGTTAAACCAAATGCTAGTTTTTCTAGGTCAACATTACCCTTTACCGTAGATGGGGTAGATGTTTTCGCTTTCTTAGATTTGGATTCTGCAGCGGTATTTGAGCCTGTCATCTTTCTCTTATTAGTGGCAGCAGAAGTGTCTTCAGTGGAGCCACTCTTTGCTAATTCTGCAGTCAATGTAGGTTTATTCAATGGGACTTGGATAACATGATCAACTTCGTATGATTCTTGCAAGAAGTTTAGATCATGTGATACTTTTCTTTCACCACCTTTTTCAAGGAAGTACAAGCTTATATCTAGAGGGAACCCACCCCAACCTTGTTCGACAATCTTGAATGGAGGATCATTAAAAGTTCTATTTGGGTTTGCAAAAGTTGGATGTAGATGATAAACAACCTTGTCGAATATAGTAGCTGGAACTTCCTTACCTTCCTCATCTAACAAAGCAATTTCGATACTCCATTGACGGACTGGAAAATTCTCCACTGGAGGAACATCTGGTAGAATGTGTTGTTCAGTTTTTATCCTTATAGTTCTCTTAGTTGACTGTTAAAATAAAAATTTTAGTTTCATTGAAAAAATCCCATCAGTAATATCATCATACTACAGTACTCCAAAAATTTATGAGTCGTCAGTCCCTTATTATTATTCAGTATATTTTTTTCAAATTGTAGGTAGTATGATTAGATTATTTCTTTCAAAGGGAATTCAATAAATTAAATATAATGTTAGTAAAAAGGATCGAAAAGCACAGGCAAAAATAAAATTGAAAATAATAGTAATAACGAAAAGTTATATTAACATACCGCCACCATAGTTGAAATGTTTAATAAATATTATTATTATTAGCTTCCACTTGGTTGAAAATTAACTGTAGTCCTTGTTCAACGGAATTAATGCTACTATTGTGTTTATTTCCACGGAAGAAAAATGCAAACTTTAATAAATTGACAACTCAATTGATAAATCTGAATAGAAACTATGTCTAAAAGATTTAGTATAAATGAATAAGTAGGGTTTTATTTTAGGGAAGTCCTAATTGGTATTAATTCTTCGTGTCTCACCCACACGCACTCACGTCCAAAGTTGCCAGTTCCAATCCCCGTAAACAGTCAAAAAGAAAGAGAGACAAGACCAATGCTTCCAGTTGCTTTCAATTTTTCGAAAAAAAAAAAAAAAAAAATTCGTATTTCGCTTTTTTCCATAAATAGTTTCGTTAGATGTGATGGTCACATCATTCGTACAATATTATATTTAACATTACGCAAAGAGGATTTTATAGTATTTATTGTATTAATGACTTGAAAGAAGGAAGTTCTGATTTAGCAGTTATATTTTTTGAATACATTTATTTATGAAAGCCAGTGTATAAAAATAATAGGATAGGTGCTGGATAATTATTATAACAGGGCCACAACAGAAGCACCCAACAAAGCTACACAGGAGAGCCAATGGCCATTCATTAAAATTGTACCTGAATTTTCGTAGTTCTTTTCGTTTTCCTCTGGAATAGTAGGTTCTTCTTCGTCTTCAGGTAATTTTCCAACTGGTTTGCCCTTATGACCTTTTTCTTTTTTAATATCATTGTCATCAAATTCATCATCTAACTTATCATTATCATCATCGGAGTCTTTATCCTTCTTCTTATCCTTACCTTTGTCGTACTCATCATCAGTATCTTTTTCCTCCTCTTCTGGTTTTTCAGTTGGCTTTGCCTTTTTGGATTCAGTTATCTTGGTTTTAGTTACCAAAGTGGTTGACTTACTTGATTTTGGAATATGAATGGTGGTAGTCACAGTAGATGTTGATGTAGAAGACAGACAGGTCTTCGACTTGTACTTATCTTTATCCTTATCACCCTTTTGGTCATCTCCTTTTTGGTCATCCTCATTTTCCTTGTCATTATCACTTTCCTCCTTCTTATCATCTCTATGCTTCCAAGTGGTGGAACCTATCATCTGATGTTCAATCTTGTTAGTAGACGCTTTAACAAATTCAGGAACATTGGGTAAATCAGCAAAGATAATGTTTGAAGAATGGGACAAAGTATCAATTAAAGCAGAAGAAGCCGATTGTTTGTCAATATGAATGACCAATGGATTTGAGCCGGTACCTTTCTTTATTGAATCACCACCGATATCTTCTGTGTTTAAATATACCTTAAATTGTTCACCAAGTGCAACCGAAGTCAAAAGACAACCAGAAATTATAATAGGCTTCATTGTAACTATGTTCTTTGGAATATTTTGGTTAGGTTTATAATATAATAACTACTTAAGGGAATGAGTTTCTGTTTAGAATTGTAATTATACTATTCATGAGTAAAAAAATATATAGATTAAAAATCATTCTTGGGAGCTAGAATATAACAGCCTTTTATATTAGTATTGTGTAAACCAAACACAAAATATAATATTTTTGTGCCAATATTGTTACTTTGTGTTGTTAATAGTAAATAATATGTTGATTCATCATAATATATTTTGTGTCGATTTATATAATTGTGAACGAATGGTTCAATTCGGAATTAATCTTCAATAATATACAAGCATATGTTTCTCAGGTAGTACATTAGTTGATTTGGAATTTCTTCTGCTTTTTAAAAAAAAGGGTTTTCAATAAATTAAAATCTAAAAGCTAAGGAAATATATATATATAATATAAAAATATCTAAAACTTAAGAGATAATTTATTGTTGACCAGCCAAAGCAGCGATCTTGGCAGCAACACGGGCTTGTCTTTCTTCCTTGGTCAACTTCTTGGCCTTGTACTTCTTAGACTCAGCAGCGTATTGTTCCTTGGTGAACTTCTTTTCAGTTGGCTTGAAAGATGGGTCAGCTCTGATAGCTTCGTGAGCAGAAGCGTAGATGTCTTCCAAAGAGTCGGCATCGATGTCGTCAGCCAAGTAACCCTTGAACAATTCAGAGAATCTCTCTTCATCATCGTCAGCCAATTCTTCCATGTATTGGGAAACGTGACCACCGAAGATGTAGGATCTCAACATGTCAGCGTCCAATTCTTCAGCTTCGAAGTCCCAACCTGGGAATCTGTTCTCGGAGTGAGGAACGTACAAACCACCGTCAGAAGCACCCTTCAAAGCACCAAAAACTCTGGCACCAGTGGTGGTTCTTTGCAAACCAATGTCCAAGAAGACCTTGAATGGACGTGGACCATCTTCGACAGCTTCGGTCAATTCGTATTCACCTTCAACTTCTTCGACACCTGGGTAGGTTTCGTCCAAACCCAACTTTTGCAAAGCTCTTCTAGCAACCAACAAACCGGTAGCGTAAGCAGCGGCCCAGTTAGTCAAACCATGGGTAATACCGTATCTTGGCAACTCATGGGAGTAAGCAGCAGCCAAAACGATGTCACCAGTGATGGTAGAGGAGACAATTTGACAGATAATGTCCTTGTTGGTAAATCTAACAACCAATCTGTACTTTGGAGAGTTGTACTTAGCCTTGTGTTGAGCAACCAATCTCTTTCTTTGGTAGAAATCGGTCTTACCTTCTCTTCTTCTTCTGAAAGGAGTTTGGTAACGGGAGTGGTAGGCAGAGTTCTTTAGGTTTTGTTGGAACACCATTTTTGATAGGATAATTATCGGTGGTTTTTTTTATTATAAAAATAACTTAAGTAAAGACACAAGAAAAGAAGTACTACACGAAGAAATAATGAAAGAAATATTGATAAGGTATATATAAAATTTTTTTTCAGTCCAATTGACCGATGCCCAAAAAAAAGTGAAAAAAAAATTTTTCCAAAATTCTTTTTTTTTTTTCAAAATTTTAATATACGCTTCTACGTAATATGTCATGTGTTTTATTACCCTGATAAAATTTTACGAATTTCTTATTTTTTTTTGAAATTTTATAAAATTCCTAATTAGGAAAATATCAACTCAGAAAGTTATGGACTGCGAATGTTGTTCACAAGTAGACCTTTTTTTTTTTCTTTTCTTTGGAAATTACAAAAGATTTTTGGGTGTATGGATGTTTCACAGTCACTTACTTATTCTTTCTTTCGTTATTTTGGATTTTTTGATTCATTTTTGTGATGACTATGAGAATTAAATACTTACAAGTCTATTTATTTGAAATATATATACCGGGGTTGTTGGTGAGGAACTTTATTTATATAACCCATATTTACAGAAAGTAGAAAATGTTGACCGTTTTGATTTTGTCTTTGTGCTAAAAAAGAATTTCGTAAATGTAATTTCTTGTCTGCTTTAAAAACAATGAAATTAAGAAAAAAAAATCATATAGAATATCATTTCGTTGAATCTACCACTTGCGGTGTCAGGATTTCTCCATTGGCTATATTTCTCTCGTCAATAGGTTCGTGGTCAGAGACTGCTGATCCGTCTCCGTAGTGGGCTTTAAAGAATGTATAATGTAAGATGATATCGTCGATGTTACGCATAGCTGGATCAGTGGCGAAATCAGGATCAATAAAGAAGAACACAGGCATGTCAATCTCTTCTCCAGCAGACAACTTCTGTTCCTCAAAACAGAAACATTGGATCTTGTTGAAGTATTGTGCGGCTTCACCCGGAGAAATACTATACGTAGCCATACCAATGATATCTTTGTCACTGTTGTTCTTGGCTTTGTAAAATGCCAGTGCTGTTTCACCCGGTAACACATAAACCTCTCTCTGTTGTGGAGTAAACTTCCATGGCAGGATCTGGGACACTTCACTGGTGAACGATACCCTGATACGTTTGCCGGTATCTACAGGGATCAACTTGTCATCTGTGAATTTTCTCTTATCAGTAATTGGGATACCACCAAAACCAGTACGGGCACAAATAGCTCTATACAACGGAACAGCAGCATACGCCAACCCGAGCGCCACGATTGCAACACTACCAAAATAATAAGCCATAGTCCTATCCTTGAATTTCCTTTCCTTCGCCATCTTCATATCACGTAGTAGCTTAATCTCATCTCTAGTCATCTTCGAGAAATCTAGTTTATTCTTGCCTGGTATCGTACTGTTAAATCTCTTGGTGAGTAGTTGTTTCTGAGGAACCAAATTGAGCTGAATCCTGGGGATAATACCTGGCCTTACGGCTCGCAGTCCTGCACTTCTCCACATCAATATGTTGTAGTATTAATCACTGATTGACTGTACTTTTCTAGCCAGTCTTTCTTTTGTTCTGCTGATATTGATTTTGACATAGATAAGTCGGTTATTTTCTATTTCGGTAAGCACCCCTTACAAAAACAAAAAAAAAAAAAAATTAAAGATAAATCAAATGAAAACAATAACATAATCTACTGTGACATTGACACAAGAAATAACATTTTAAACACATTCAAAATATCTGAAAAGATTGATGCGTCAATAGGAAGACTAGGAACTCAAAATATGGAAGGGCCATCAGCAAAAAAACAGAAAAAGGGCACTACTAAGTCGTGTATATTTTGTCGGAGGTCGCATGTGAATTGTGATAAACAGAGGCCTTGTTCACGCTGTATAAAGAGGGATATAGGGCACCTATGTACCTCTGATGATGTGATAACGGGGAAAGAGCCATCGCAAGGACCGGAGAGTGAGAAGGAGTATAGTGCGAGTACACCTTATGTTCCGGATGGATATATGAGAACGGAGAACAAAAATAACAATACCAACCTAGGAAATATGAATAGTGGCATTAATAGTGCTGATAATGACAATAATAATAATAACCTATTGCTGCCGCCTCAACCTAATTTTGTATCCGAGAATGTAGGTTCAGAATTTAGTTCATTAAACGAGTTTCTGATGATGTTAGAGAATCCACTGCCGATGGGTTCTGAGACTAATATTCAAGGTGGGTACGGGAATAGGGATACAATTGGTAATGCACCACCTCAATTTAATGAGAACTTTAATGATGTTAATACTGCTGAACCACAGCAGCAGGTACAGCAACCACAACAGCAGCAGCAGCAGCAGCAGCAGCAGGAACAAGAAGAGCAAAATGATCCAGGTCAGGATAAGAAGAAGAGGAAATCGAATGTGGATGAGGATGACAAACCAACATCTAAAGAACAATTTTTCTTGACTGCAGCAGACCCATCCACTGAAATGACACCTGAAGATAGGCTGAAATTAGTTATTAATGCAAAGTTGGAGGCGGGCCTTCTCAAACCTTACGACTATGCCAAGGGTTATGCACGTTTACAAGAATATATGGATAAGTATATGAGCCATTCCAGCAAGCAACGGATCTTGAAGCCATTAATGAGTATACGACCAGCGTTCAGGACCATTGCAAAATCGTTGAAGGATGTAGACCTGGTACTTGTTGAAGAGAGTTTTGAACGTATGTTATTATCGTATGACCGTGTGTTCACATCGATGAGTATGCCTGCGTGTCTATGGAGACGTACAGGGGAGATATACAGAGCCAATAAGGAGTTTGCATCCCTCGTAGACTGCACAGTTGACGACCTACGAGATGGTAAACTTGCCGTATATGAATTGATGACTGAGGAGAGCGCGGTTAACTTCTGGGAGAAGTACGGCTCCATAGCCTTTGATAAAGGACAAAAAGCGGTATTGACAAGCTGCTCGTTACGTACTAAGGATGGCTCTAAGAAGAGACCATGCTGTTTCAGTTTCACGATAAGAAGGGACAGATACAACATCCCAATTTGCATAGTTGGCAACTTCATACCACTATCGACTACGACTGAACAAAAAGTGTAATATATAAAAAAAAAATAAATGTATAAAAATAATGTAAGTCCTACCAGCCCTTGCAAAGCATATTATAATTTTAATTCATTTTCTCAAATTCAATGAAGAATTAAAAAAAAAGAAAGAAAATAATGCGATGCAAAAAGGGCATTAAGATGAACTCAAAAAAAATGATCTCTCCGATGGACTTGACGCTTCTGGTATGACAATACGGTTAGAAAGAACGTAATTAGGAAGCAACACGGTTTTATAGTCCTGGATGATATAATCCGCACGATTATTTTTGTTTATACTTTCTTTTTCCATAAGGGAAATATAACACACTCAAAAAAAACTAATTAGAAATGATAGAGAGAACCAGGCGTCTTTATATATTGCACTCAGGAAGAAAAAAATTTTTTTTTTTCTCTTGCGCAAACACGTACGTCAGTATAAATAAACACGTGAAATTAGGGCATATAAAGATTGAAAACAAAAAAAAACGTATATCGATTTCGTTTGGGGAATATTTAAAAAATATGTAAATGCTTTTATTTTAATTTCCTATAGAATGTATGCTAGTTTTTAATGTAGGGTTGTTGTAGTTCTCTTGGACTTGTAGTCTTTTATAGCTGCTTTGATTGCGTCTTCGGCCAGCATGGAGCAGTGCAGTTTCACTGGTGGTAAGCTGAGTTCTTTGGCAATCGTAGTATTCTTGATCTTTGCTGCGTCGTCTAGAGTCATCCCGTGCACTAGCTCAGTCATATAAGAGGACGATGCGATTGCGGACCCGCACCCAAACGTCTTGAACTTGACATCCTCTATCACGCCGGTTTTGTCGTTCACTTTAATCTGCAGTCTCATCACGTCACCACACGCAGGAGCACCCACGAGCCCTGTTCCGACATTAGGAAGAGTCTTGTCCATAGTCCCCACATTTCTAGGATTAGTATAGTGGTCAATAACTTTCTGATGGTATAGTCTGGCACTTGTGTATTGTAGAGGTCTAACAAAGGCCCTCTGCTGTAATGGCCTTATTCCCAATCTTTGCAACATCATTTTATTTTTTGTTTAGTATTTTATTTTCTTTTCGCTGTTGTAAAGACAAGAACTTATTACAACATTTAAAAAAAAAAAAGATACTCTTATATATCAAAGTTGGAGTTTATAAAACAAAAAAAAAATAATCTCCGTTTCCACACCACTTTCTAGGAAAGATACGGAAGGGAGGGGGGAAGTCTGCCATAGTTTTTTTTTGTTCTTTACTTTTCACATGAAAAAAAAAAGTGTAATCCTTCTCTTTTTTTTGGGGGGGAGGAAATACACCGGCTCCGGCCCATGGAACCACGGACCAAAAAAATATCGCTTTAACGTATCGGTGACATCACCATTTTTTTTTTCGTCCTTACCAAATAACATCGGTGGTCTGGAACAGGCTACCCTTTCTGCACACACACAAAAACAGTGAAGAAGATGAAAAAAAGATAACGTGTACCTCTATACGGATCCCACAGCGTGTTATTTTTTCTTTCTCTTTGACTCAACCTCTACCCCTCCCCCCCCCGTCAAAATCCGAGATCTCGGATTTTTACAAAGAAGCAAAATGGTTACCCTGTGTTTTATGATATCTTGTGTATGTGTTACCCTGTGTTTGATGGTATCTTGTATAAGTTACCCAGCCACATCAATTTACCCTACCACTCTGGTTGAATCGGGAAAAAAAAAGAAAGAAAAAAAATCGGTTAGACATGACGTATTGTAAATCTTGGATCTTGTTAGAGGAAGCTGTAGCCAGCAAAAAAAGAAAGAAAGAGGGGTTTTTTTTTTATTTTTAATTTTTATTTTTTATTTTTTATTTTTTTAAACCCAGGACGAAGAATTAAAAAGGGACTAAAAAATGGATTCACACAGAAACTGTCGTGTAAGAACAAAAAAAATTGAAAAACAGCTCAAAAAGATCTCCGCGTTATTGTTTTTTTTTTTCTCTGAGTACGAGAGATCTTAGAAATGTTTGTACGACCCAAAAAAAAAAATTTTTTTCTAGACTGAACGGAAATCTTACGAGAGGGGGGGCCGAGATGGATTATATAAAAAGTAGACTAGACGAGGGGAAGTTGGGGGACACAGAGATTTTTTTACTTATACAACGGGACCTCGGCGGCTAAATAAATAGATAAAATAAAAGGAAAAAAAAAGATAAAGAAGAAGAGAAAATTAGACTATGGTCACTAATGATGTGGATGTTCCTGTAGAGTGGCTGTATAAAGGGTCTAGGTCTAACAAGAAGAAGAAGAAGAAGGTAGAAGTGCTGCCGAATGAGAGCAGCAGAGCTGATAGTATTTCTGATGGTGTGAGAAGCAGGTCGCTGTCTATCTCTAATGCGTCACTTTCTCATGGCAGTGGGATATTCGCTGATATTAACGATGTTAGTGTTGTGGAAAACGCGATTGATGATAGTACTGCTGGGCCGTTGTCGCAGACTACAAGTCTCAATAACGAGAAGCAAGAAGAGATACAGTACGATAAGAAAAGTAAAAAGAAGGAGGTTAAGAGGAGTGTGTCTTTGAATGGTCCTAAGCAAAAGAGATCGATTTTTGGCTCGTTGTTTGGGAGAAGCAGGTCCTCATCCCAGTCTCAATCACAACAACAACAACCGCAGTCGCAGTCGCAGTCACAATCACAATCACATATCAAAAATCCTATTACCGTGTCTACTAATGCAGCAGTCTCGATGGTTTCTGGTTTGGCTGAGGCCATCACAACTCCAAATTCTCCTGTGAGTAGTGGAAGTGGTAATAGTCAAACCCCTAATAATAATAATATCACGGCATCTATACGACGCTCTTTAAGCAGTAAACATACATCTTCGAACGGTGGTTCACCAAAGAAGAGTCACCCTCACTCTCGTCACCATGGAGGCAATGACCTATCAAAGATTTCTCTGAAAAGAGTTACCTTTGCTGTGGATAAGTTTGATTCTGATCCACCACAACAATTGCCTTCTAGAACACCTAGACAAGGAAATATATTAATTCCCGACGATATGATTAGTGAATTGCCAGCTATATCTGTTGGTATCACCAGTGCCCAAAAGGGTAATAATGCCCCTGTTTATACAAGGGAATCTCCAGAGTATAAGAGAGCTTTGGAGATTCACAACGCCTCTATGAAAGAAGCTGAGAAACATCAACAAGAAGCACATTTTGCAGCAAGGAGGATAGCTAATGAAGTATCTAATTTCGCAGTCCCAGGTGCCCCAAGTTTCCTACTAAATTTTGCCTCGTCCATGGATTCTAAAAGAAGTAACGAAAGCAGCGGTACCATTGGTGGCGATGTTGATGTCAATACTGACTTAGCAGAGAAATTGAACAAAACAGGTATAGATTTACCAATACACATGCATGAACATCACTTTGAAGATCCTGATGTGGACCAAGATAGTAATAAGGAGATTACACTGGATGTAATATATACTAGATGTTGTCATTTGAGAGAAATTCTTCCTATTCCATCCACTTTGAAACAGGTAAAGGATAAAACAGCACCTTTGCAAACGTTGAAATTCTTGAACCCAAAACCAACATTGATTGATGTTTTGTCCTTCTGTGATTTTATATCCATTGTGCCAATTCAAACTGTTGTCTTTGATAATGTCAATTTGACCCCAGAGATGTTTAACATTTTGCTCTCCTCATTGGCTAGCTCTTCGGTTCTTGAAAAGATAAGTTTGAGAAATGTTAATATGGATAATTACTGTTGGAAATTGCTGTGTAAATTCTTGTTGACAAGTAAATCTTTGGTCAAAATAGACATCTCGCAAACTAGAATTCGACCTGAAATGGATCCAGCTATGATTAGATCGTGTATGGATTGGGATTTGTTTGGGAGAACTTTGGAGAAACGTTCGCAAACTTTGAAACCTTTGGAAGAAATTTTAATGAATGGTGTCAACTTTGATAATATTCCTTTGATTGATTTTCAAAACTTTTTAATATCCTTTGCAACACAAAAGAATCTAATAAATGGCATTAGGTTAGGTCTGGCTAATGCAAATAAAGCTATCACTAGCTTAGAGCATTTTAAGTTTATTTTTGAATGGATGTCAGAATTCAATGTACTCGGTGTGGATTTTGCCTATAACGACTTATCAAATTTGGTTAAACCCATGCTTGGAAAATTGTCCTCTTTGGCATACCCAAATCTACAATATTTCACTTTAAATTCTACTAATATTCAAAACGTGAACCATATGGCGCTCATGCTAAAGGCATTATCAAGACTTCCAAACTTGCAATTTCTTGATATTAGTAATTTACCTCAAGTTTTTCCTGCAATTCTACCGTACATGTACAAATATCTACCCAGGTTCCCTCAATTGAAAAGGCTACATCTTGATAATGAGAATATGACTTATAAAGAGATGACAGTGGTTTGTAATTTGCTTTCAAAATGTACTGGTTTGATTCATGTTTCCATGTTATCTGAAACACAACCATTACCTATTAGTGAGTCTGAGGTGAATAATTCTGGTGAGCATATAACAGAAGCAGGTAAAGAATTTGCTAAAAATAACTTTTCTGCAACACTATACGCATTTGCCAGAGACTCTCCAAACTTGGTAGGATTAGATATTGACTATACTTCCATTTCTGAAGAAGTTCAGTCTAGATTGGCTTTATGTTTGATGAGAAATATGAGAAGAACAATGGATTCATCATTTCAACTCGATGAACTTGATACACAGGATGAATTGCTTTTCGATGGTAGTTTGGTTTCTATTACTGCGAAGGACGTCTTGGAGAGACTAACAAAATTAAATAGCAAGGACTTAGTTGATGAGAAGGATGTTACGAAACGATATTTGTTGAAAAAGTATGTTCAAAAACTGCATAAAATTCATTATAATGTTCAGGAAACAATCGATGATCTCTTTGAAAAGCGGAAAGGAGGTGAATTGCCATTGCAAGAAAAGGAGAATCTTTTGAGATTGATTTTGTTGGAAAAGAATCTGATGCATATTTTAGAAATCTTTGATAATATGCCTAACCTTTCTGAAGTTCTTGGGGATAGCGAGAAGAAAACTGATTCAAATGAAAATTTGGCCATTCATCCAAATTTGAAACATTTTGTGGAAGAAGCCCATATGAACAATAATGAAGATATTCAACCACCTGAAAGTGAAGTTTTTGCGCAAAGACCTCATTTAATGGCAACTGATTCTGGTAAAACTATTGATACTTTGACAGGCAGACCGGTATTTTCTCGAAGATCTTCAACTACCTCTGTTGCAAGTAAGAAACAAGAGGAGGAGGAAGGTGAGTTGCATAAATGGGGTTTTTATGTGCAGCAACAAAAGTCGTTGTATCCCGATACAGAGTATGTTGCCGAACAAGGTGTCTCTAACTCGGTAGATACCGCTGCTACCACGATATCTTCGATGGAAGGAAAGGAGAAACAGATTATGAGTAAGTTACCATCAGGACCTGAATTGAGATCGGCCATTATCAAGGCCAAGGGTGTCAATACTATCGAGGAACTGATTCAAAAAATTAACGACCAAAATTGTTGTGACGTTGAGACTCTGTATAATATCTTGAAACAAAATGAGTATGATGGTCCTGAGATCCCAGAGGAGCTAACTGAATGTGAGCGGGTAAACTTAGAGGGTGCTGTTAAAGATATCTACGAGAAATTACTAAACCAGGCATCCATCAACCGTGATACAAAGAAAGTCTCTGGATAGAAAGTAACGCTCTTGCTATAGTCCCTTATTTTCTCCTAAAAAGAAATCTACCATTACGATTATTACATTTTATAGACATTTTATACATCATATAATAACGAATATATGAAGATTTATAGATTTATAACTTTCTTTTATCATTCACCCTATGTGCTTAGATGTTGATTTCTGTGCTTGTTAACGCGACCATTAAACTGAGCGTGAAAATCTAAAACAGAAAAAGAATAAAAAAAGAGTTTGAGATGAGTTTAAAAATTAAGAATGATTCTTGTCGGCAGCTTTGGGTGACTAACTTGTTTTCAACAGTACGTCAATAGTTTAAAAATAACGAAATGTCTTATTTACCGGACTGGTGTCCGCCTTACTCTAATATCAAGCTTGATGCCGTTACGGGAGAAGAGGTATATTGTGTTTGCAAGAAGCCAGACAATGGTGAGTTAATGGTTGGGTGCGATGGGTGTGACGACTGGTTTCATTTCAAGTGCATGAGACTCTCGGAGAATTATAGGCATCTTGTCGAGTCGTTTATTTGTCCCTACTGTGCAGCTGGTATCACCGGACCTGGGCCAAAAGAAAATGGTGAATATCCCAAAACACTATGGAAGCGGAAGTGTCGGTTGCCTGAGTGTTATGTTTCTTGTGCATCGAATAGTAAGTACTGTTCTGAAGAGCACGGCAAGTTATATATGCAGGGTCTCCTGGAACGCATGCAAGTTAAGAGCAATCTTACATCTAAGTACGCTGGTGATACTGATGAGCAGTTAGTGGGCCAAATACTGGAATCTTCCAATAGAGATCTGCTACGGTTCAAGACATTTGGGTCCAAATCTTTTATAGATCAAGACATAGAAAGAGTGGACGAAAACTCGCATCTCTACGACACATTAATTGCAAGTGACAAATGTTATAATGACTTAAAAAATTCATATAGTGAAATCGAGAATGAGAAGATACCTGAAATGAAGGAGAAACTAAAACAATTGGATGAGTTCTTGCAATGGGTTGCCAAGATTAATGAACGAATCAACTCTTTAGATAATGAGACACCAGCTGATGATGAAGATACAAGTTCTAAAGGCCAGAGAAAGAAGAAGAAGAAATCCACAAAGAGAAGAGTTAAGAAAAGTATATGTGGCTATTGTAAGCATATCACCAAGATCCCATGTGAACCAGGCACGTTTGTTGACGAGTACACCAAAAACTTGAAAGAGTCACCCGAAGAGACAAAGATACGGGATGTGTGTGTAAAACTAAGATGTAATAAGCACTCTGACTGGTCAGTTATGTCGTCAGATAAGTACTCAAGGCAAATCATGTCTCAGGAAGCATACCTGAAACGACTAGAGCTGTCAATAACGACAAGGAAACGACAATTAAACATCAATTACTATGAGCAGTTGATGAAATCGAAAACTTGATGCTATAGAAGATGCTTAGACTACCCTTAGAATATAGTGAAGTAATGTGATGAAATGATAGAAGTAATAATGTTATATTGTTGTAGTATTATATTGCTGAGTTGCTGTATAATTTTGATGCATTATGTAGAATAACGTTACCCTGCTTATTAAATCCCAGAATTTATTTTTTTTTTTTTGTTTTAATTTTTTTTTTTTTGCAGAAAAAACTTTCCAAACATAAAGAGACATTCATAAAGAGATGCCTTACAAATTAGAAGAAGGGGGATATTGTTTGGTAGGAGGAACTGCGAGCACAAACTATCAATAACCAGTCTGTTTTCTTTTATCTACTACACAAAACAGAGTAATTGCTAAATCAGAGTTATAAGAAATCCTTTTTTGATTAGAGAGTGACTTTCCCTAAAAAATCTCCTCCTTCAAAAAGCACGTAATACTACAATAAGATATGACCACAGAAATAGCGACAAATAAGCTCCGTAATGAGGAGTTTAAGATCTGGAAGAAAACTGTTCCGTTGCTGTATCAGCATATATTTAGTGTCAAACCTAAGTATCTCATTAGTGATAAGGGTTTGAAGAAGGACAAGCCAAGGTGTCTAACTTTTTCGAATAGAGTGGTGCCTAACAAGATGAGAGGTGTTTTATCAGTGTTTGCTTATTACAGTTTTGACAATGAGATATATGACATTGAGTGTGATGTTCCGCTAGGTTTACATATAAGTAAAGACTCAATGGGTGAGAAACTTCCCATGCCTCAGTATGATGGGATTATCGAGAAAATCCAGACAATGGAAAAGACCCCTAAATGGAGAGTCTCTGATGAGAGGAGGATACATAAACTAAAAGTTGTTGGAGAAAACTCGGTGATAGCTATGCTGGATAGTGGTGCACTTGTTTGGTTTCATGAAGGCACTGAATCGCCAGTGTGCATTGTAGAAAGTGGTTCAAATAAGGTACCTGAACACCAAGAGGCTGGTGAAAGTTTAGATCCACTGTCTTTAGTAGACCTCGATTTTGATGTTTCTAGTGCTGGTGACCAAATTATTGCTGGGCAATTTGCTCCTGATGGCACTAAAGTCAATATTAGACTCATCTCGAACAATGAAAAGGATCTTGGGAAAGTGATTCAGAGTTTCGAAATCCCTGATGTCAAGTCAGTACACTGTATTAAGTTTTACACTGAAAATATCTTTGCATTCACTGATAATGAAGGCAAACTTACCTTTTATGACATTAGAAATCCAGGTAGTGTTCTATGGTCTATCCTTGAAGATAAGATACTGGCGTTTGACTTCTCTCCTTTTATTGATACTTTTATGGTAACAGTTTCTTTGACTGGACAATTGAATTTCTGGGACATTAGGACTTTGTCAAGTAAGTCGATAACAACAGAAGAGACCAAGTTGGAACCTATTTTCAGTCTAAATAACTATGTTGAAGAACCTGTTTCAACTGTTGAATTCTCAGCAGCTTCACCTTCAGAACTAATCACAGTAGGATACTCTGGTAGTGTCTATCATTGGGATATAAGTACTTATTTCCAACGTGTAAATGAATTAGCAGATGACGATGAGAATCAAGAAGAAACGTATACCATTGATATGGATGAAATACAGACTGAGTCATTAGTATTTTACCATACTGGAGGCTCTAGAAGACACCTCGGAAAAAGCACTAAGAAAAACAGTGTTGTTAGCCATCCAATGATTGAGGGTCTGGTTGGAACAATAGATGTAGATGGATTGATAACTGTTTATAAGCCTTTTACTGGTGCTATACCTGAATCTGAGGAATCAAAGGAATGAACATTAATTTTTTGTTTTTATAATTTATTATTATTTTTTTTTTTGACGCCTCTTAGTCTTTTACTATTATCTTAATTTTTCCAAACCTACAAACTTATAATAGACTGTCCTAAATCCTATAACTAATTGTATTATTTTAAATATTTCTAATCAATTTTTTTATTTTTTATTTGTTTCAATTATTTATTCTACAGAATTACGTCAATTTGCCAGATAATAAGATTGTGTTTTTTCAACAGTAAACAAAAACCTTTCTTGTGTTTTACACCACTTGCATGCTAAAACAACACCAAAACAAGAAAAATTCCATGAAAAAAAATAAAAACTACAAAAATTGAACCCTGAAAGGTTATTACAACTCTAGCTTTCTATTGATATTGTAAAGTCCGTTACAACCATTCTATAATAAATAATCCTTATCCATATCACAATGAGTTTCCCTCCTCCCCCAATATCAAAATTACGTCATTTTTTTTATAACTCTATAGATAACTAATTTTTTAGAAGCGATTTACACTTTAGAAATCTTTGCTTAGAAATTGTCGTACTTCTGGGAGGAATTTCTCTGCCTCCAAAAAAATGATTTTGACAGCGAAGAACTCCACAATACAAAAGAAATGTGTCAAACATATTTGAAATAGAAACACCCGTAGAGAGAAGATAGAGAGATTTAAAGAACGCGCCACCACAAAAAATCAAAAAAAAAAAATAGTAGAAGGTGATTAAAAATAGAAGGCATTCTTCTTACCCTGCTATTTTTAGTTATGAAAAATGAACCTCCCCCCCCACATGGATGTGGGCTAAGATTTCCTGATTTGGAAGTTTCTTTAATTTTTTCTTGACTGAGAACAATGGGGGGGTGGAAGAGAGGAGGATGCAGGCTGATCGCAAGGCGGGAGCACATATTAGAAAAATTACGTCATTTTACAAGTTAAGGTGTATAACAGAAGAGAAGGGATTTACATAACAAGTAAAAAGATACGTAACCCATATTTTTTTTTTCTTCTTCATGAGAACTCAATGAAATATAAAAAGGAGTATATATCAATTATTATTTTTTTTTATTTTGTGTTATTACTATTACTTTGTTGTCTGCAAAAACTATTAATGTAATAACCTATTATCGTTTATAAACAGTCTTAGCGTATAAAGCTTTTCTTAATTTCTTTTTTTACTCTCTGTCACTTTTTTTTTATTTTTTCTCGTTGGAAAGGAACAAAAGTTGTGAATTTTACTTTTTTAGGAAATCTGTAAGCAAACGAAAAGGTAAACAAAAAACCCGAAAATTAGCAAAAAGTGAAAAAAAGAAAAGAATCGAAAAGAGGATACACAAATCCATATACAAGTTGCGCGGTATATCCATAAAATTAAGAGGTTAATTCATTTCTGCTAAGAGCAAGTAGAGCGAATAAACAATAACATCAAAGCAAAAGCCCTAATTCATTTCATTCCTTCTTCATTAAAAAGGTCGATCGATGAGTTATTGTTGATTTCTCCGCTACATTGTCCTATAAAGCTATTACTTCTTTTATAGAGTTATCTCTTCTTCTTCACTCCAGCCCCCGCTTGAAAGACCCCGTGTTTGTTTGTTTTTTTCTATTTCATTTTATTCTATTATATTTTAACGCATTATCTACTGATTGTCAACTTCATCACCCCCCTTGTACCCATCTCATTGCCAATCTTTTGATTGTTTTTTTGTTTTTTTTTTATCTCCCTGATTTTCTAAAAATTGTTCCTGAAGTATAACTAGTCCTTATTTTTATTTTTATTTTTATTTCTATTCTTTTTGAAATCGTATTTTTGTTTTGAGACGATAAAACAATACGATCGATTTCTTCTTTTTATTTTTTATTTGAACAATTTCAAGGACATTATACGCCTGATTTACAAGAACTACGAAAAGTACAATACATTAAACTTAGGACATTCTTTTCTATCTTTTCTCCCCATATCAAGCTTATATGACATCCTCCTATAAACGTCATACTTATTATGGCGGTGGAAGCTTGAACTATCAACAATCGAATGACACCCAAAAAAGGACATCCACACTTTCGAATAATACACTGAGACCGAGGAAACATGTCACATTTGGACCTTACATAATCGGAGCCACAATAGGAGAAGGTGAGTTTGGTAAAGTTAAACTGGCTTGGTCCAAACCGCCTTCAGCTTCAAATACAAAATTCAATAGCAATAACAATAATAAGCAGGACTTATCTATTGATCTCAAAGTATCCAAACAAGTTGCTATAAAATTAATCAAAAGGAACTTTATTAATAATGACCAATCAAAAGAAACGAAAATATATCGAGAAATTAACGCGCTGAAACATCTCTCTCATCCTAATATTGTAAAGTTGGAAGAAGTTCTACAAAACTCCAAGTATATTGGCATCGTACTGGAATATGCTTCTGGTGGCGAGTTCTATAAATATATCCAAAAGAAAAGAAGACTCAAAGAACAAACAGCGTGCCGTCTATTTTCACAATTAATTAGTGCAGTACATTACATTCACTCCAAAGGCCTGGTTCATAGAGATTTAAAATTAGAGAATTTATTGCTGGACAATGAAGAAAATCTAATTATTACCGACTTTGGTTTTGTTAATGAATTTGTACGACAAAATGGACTAATGAAGACTTCCTGTGGTTCACCCTGCTATGCAGCACCTGAACTAGTAATATCAACAAGACCTTACGATGCTAGAAAAGCTGATACCTGGTCCTGTGGTGTTATTTTATTTGCAATGTTAGCAGGTTATTTACCATGGGATGATGATGAAAAGAACCCTGATGGTCACGACATCAGTAGACTATACAATTATATTATTAATTCCCCATTGAAATTTCCAGAATATATTACTCCAGTACCGAGAGATTTGTTAAGAAGGATTTTAGTTACGGACGCTAAGAAAAGGATCAGTATTAGAATGATAGCAAAGCACCAATGGTTACAAAACCATAGTACGTTCCTATCCATCACACCTGAGGAATGGGATAGGATTTCCAACACTAAAAATATCTTTAGGAAGTCATCTAATCATATTAGGTCAAATACCAGACCAAACTCAAGTTATTCTAATAATTCAAATTGTTCTAGAGATAATAAGCGTGATTCCTTAATTATTGATACTGCTTTAATATCGCTACCAGCACCACCAAAGGAGTTCCAATCCCACATATTAACGAAACCCTCTTCGATATCATCGGAATCCAGATATTCACCAATGAATAGGAAGACACATAATAGGAGTAATTCAGCTGCATCTGTAGCTCTACAAGCTGTAGTAGACGCTGTCGATAAGGAGCTTTCTAGAAATCAAGAAGTTTACGAAGGCAAAGTGTCTCGTTCTCATAGTACTAATAGCAGAGATTCTAATAATGAAAACAAAATAGAGTCTAGTGCTTCCATTATTGCACCCACCCCAAATATTATTGTTAATTTTAATAATCCTCCAATAGCGAACTTGTCAAAGAAGGTAGCAAGGAAACCTAGACCAACCTCTATGCAGACTGCTCCATTACATTATAACCTCGAAAATACCAATTCAAGTATCTATGGCCTAATGCTCAGAGATAACAGCACGGCATCTTCTCATCAAGCTTCCCTAAGTTCAGAATCACACATTTTTGACTCACCACCTACTCTACAACCTGACACACACAAGTCACCAACATCTTCAGCTGGAAGTTCCCCTAAGATTCTTCCTCGACGTTCCTTCACTGTTAGTAAACCATTACTAGATCTAAAAGTTGCATCTGCTGATCTTATACAGTCAACTGATAGTTCTGAGTCGTTATCGAAAAGAATTCATGAGCACATTTATGATGTAGAACACAGACCAAGAAGACAGAGTTATAGGTATAGTGGTATTATTAGTGATCTTATTTTTGGGACTTTAGTTGAAGAAACTGAGGCTAATACTCAAACTGATCTAAAAGAGTCGTCGGTAAACACTGAGGATGGTGAAATATCTTCAACCGAAACACATACAGAAAGTTCAGCAGACGTATCCAGTCATAGTACCATAGAAAATTCTTCTCCAATCAAGCATATACAAAGAGGACAACAAAGGATCGCAACAGAGTCATCTTCTAGTCAAATACTTAACCCAAATGGTAGGGTTGGATATCGTACAGAAGATTTTGACAAGAGATTCCTAAGGCCAATTAATCCTAACAGCCAGAATCAAAAGGATAACTTAAATAAAAGGAATACTTTAATGCTATCAAATGAGGAGAAAAGAACTTCCACTGCTAAGAGAGTATTTGATTTCTTTAAGAGACGCAGTATGAAAGTTTAATGTGTCAATTTTCTATTATAGTTTTAAACACTTCAGTTCAATTTAAATTTAATTCAAATCAAACTATTTTTATTTCTGTAACAATCATGGTAGTATCCATTTTTTGTTAGACTATTTGTGAAATTACTTTATTGTTTAAATACAGACAACATGTCTATTATATTTTTTTATCTTTTATTTTTTTAAATAACGATTTTAGTTTCAAATAAATTTTTATTACAGTTATTTATTACAAATATCTATGAAGTTTCAACATTCGCAATATCTGTAGATTGAACCATTTAATATATTTCCAGTTTTCCTAACACTTTATTCCACTCTTCAACAAAAGCTGTACTATAATAAATTGACCACCATAGAAATGCAAGGTAATTGTTTTAGATGTAAAAGCAGTTCCTTCTTTAATAGTAAACACGTAATTACATAGAGCAACTCATATATCCCTAACAATTTGCTTCATATTGTGAACGGTCATGGAATGAAGAAGGTAAGTTACTCGTAGTTATTGATCCATTAGAGTTTTCCTACTTTATCATATAGAGTAATTGTGAAGAGCTTTCTAATCATATAAATAAATAATTATCCTATGGTATCTATAAAATATAATCTTTTATGAGATTAATCCACTTATTTTTTTTTTTTAAATGATTTTTATATTAAAATGTATATTGCATTAGTTTAAAGCTATACTTAGAATAATAATAAAACAGTCTTATACAGAGCATGCGCTTTAAATGTTAGATGGGTACAAGAAGATTCTGACGGAAGCACCGAAGGTCTTGGCTGGCAAGTTGTTTCTGAACTTAGCTCTGACAATACCGGAGTTACCGTGAGTTCTGGTGATCTTACCCCACATGACTCTGATCTTAGAACCTCTAACTTCCTTGGAAGCTCTGTAAACGTAAGCGACACGCTTACCCAAGTAGAATTGAGCTTCTTGTGGGTTAGCGACACCTTCGATTTGAACCAAAGAGACGTTTGGGTTGTTGACGCTCTTGGATCTTTGGTAGGACAAGTGCTTACCTTTGACGTACACTGTAAAAATAAAACTTTATAATTCATTAAATTATTTTCTCTCTCTCTCTCATTAAAATAAAAACTAATCTTGATTACCAGTAGCACGAATCTCATTATAAAGATCCATTCCATTGAAATCTCCTCCCTAGAAAAGTCATATCACAATTTCAACATAATTAGAACCACAAATGAGATTTACGTAATTGATATCATGGTAACAAATCCAGTTCTTATTTTAACACCAAATTCAATTTCAAAAGAAAAGAAAAACAAATTTTAATAAAAAATAAATATTAATGTTAGTAATCTATTATCCAATAATTTCTTTTATTTTGTTGAAGAGTACCAGTCTTATTATCACAGTTTTTGACCTCTTTAATCGCATCATTCTAACATTACGTTTTGATATCAATTTATTTCCTTTTTGCACATTATACCTTTATCAGTACTAATGAAGTACCTTCCTAGTCAACAATATCTTTATTCATGCAAAATTAAACGCTTTAGTTTCTTTATTTTCCACGATTTCTTATCTTGTCTTGTCTTAATTGCTGCAATAATACCACAAACTCGGTAATTCTCTTCCTGTAACTTAATTTCCGCAAACTATTATAACATACATCTATGAGATTCAGCCATTTTTAGCAATATTGGGGTTCGATTGTTTCTGTTATTTACACCAAATGTAAGAATCTAAAAGACTATTCTTTTTAACCGCTAGGTAATATTTTCAAGCTTAGTCTAACTTTTTTCTTTCCATCACATTGATTGAGAGAGACACCTGGGAAAACTAGAAACTCGAACCTGCCTGCCTCACAACCATGTGGATGCCTCACTCTCCCTCTCTCTGTCTCTCTGTGTGTGCGTGTGTGGGTACGAGAGAGAGAGAGAGCCTACTACTGAGTCTCTCTGCCTACCGAGTCTTTCCAAACCACCTTTCCACACACTGGCATCGACCGGCCCAGTCTGCCGTAACTCCCTCTGCCTGGAGGTCACAATGTCCCTTAGACAGGAAGTTCTGTCTCTCTCTGCTAGCCAGCGACGTACGCACTGAGAGCCTACGCTCCTTTGCCACCTGCTCTGCTCGCTACACACAAGGGGGGAAAAACAAGCAAATAATTCTTGCGTAAAAAGGGAAACTCGATTACCCGGCCATAATTGAAAAAAAAACAACAATTTGAAACCAGAAAAAAAAATTTATGTAAAAATTGGTTCCTTGTTAATGGTGTACGGATGTGATAGTTTACCCGATAAATATTTGGTGTGACTGTTTTCTCCGAATCAAAGACGGCATCAGGGTAACATTTTATTTCTCGAAAAACCAAAAAAAAAAACAAAAAAATTATCAAAAATTAAAAATGACGTCATTCAGGAGGGAAACGAATTAATTTTTTACGGCCGTGATGTACACGTGAACACATACACAATAAAAAAATGGTAAACCTTTAAGTACATGCTATTATACAATAAAAAAACGAAAAAGCTATATATTACAGCTCTTGATAGCTTGTAGTATCTGTGGGGTGCTGAACTGGAACGCGTTTGGCTGTCCGTGGAACGAAACCGTCACGTAGCATGGCTTGCTGTGCTGTTTCGTGACCATGGTGGCACACAACCTGGCGAAGTCTCTCACCCAGTCCAATTGGGTATCTCTGAGCGGGATTCCGAGCACTTTCCCGTCCCTTTTGTTCAAAACAGTGTAGTAGTAACACTCGAGGTCACTGGATTGCGGCTTCTCGCTCTCACTGAGACACACGTTCACCGACACCGGGGTCTTCTCACCACCATCGTTGTCGTAATCTACAGCAACATACACACCATTAACCTCCAATTGATGCATCATTTATATATGTATATATATATGAAGATATAGCAATATCAGCCACCACGAATTCTTGTAGTTTGATGCAATTAATTACATGGTCTGCACCAAAAAAGAATTTCAACAAAATACCCTCTCTCTCCTATTACAGTAATACGGGTGGTATTTGTTGGTCTCTTCTTCTTTTTCTTTCTTGTCCCTTTTCTACGCTAGAAACAGCAGCATAGGAAGAAAAAGCCGAAAAACAACGAGAGCAAGAGAGCAAGAGTGATAAACAAATGAAAATAACGAAGAAAGGTAAAGAAATTATCCCGCAAATTGAAAAGACCCACAGGAAGAAAGGTACAGAGGCAAGTAATATTACACGTTTCATGAACAATCCTTCTCGATAAGGGCTCCCAAAACAAAGTTCTCCAAGGATTACAAGAAATTTAAACAAAAAAAAAAAAAATCAAGGAAAAAAAAAAAAAGTGACATCAATAAACTTACTAATAAGTTTTTAACAGGAACTAAATCTCAGGAAAAAAAGATTTACGTGTTGTAGGGAACTTGGAAAACAAGAAAACAACTAGGCCATCAGAAGAGAGATATTATAAGGCATAACTCTCTTTTTGAAATACACCAAAAAACCAAAATTATAAAAAAAAAAAGTTGAATAAACAAAACATTCAAATAGTAAAACAGGAGGAATAAAAGCAGGAACAACTCTCTCCCACGCCCCCATTTGCGATACTATTATTTACTTCTAACACACAACAACAACAAAACGAAAAATGTCTGGTTACGCTAGTTCTTCTGCTTGGACTTCTTTTTTGAAGTCTGTTTCTACTTTCAATGGTGATTTGTCCTCTTTGAGTGCCCCACCATTTATCTTGTCTCCAGTCTCCTTGACCGAGTTCTCTCAATACTGGGCTGAACACCCTGACTTGTTCTTGGAGCCATCTTTTATAAATGAGAAGAACTACAAGGAGCACTGCACCATGGATCCTAATGTTGAGTCCCCTGAAATGGCTAGAATGCTGTCCGTCACCAAGTGGTTCATCTCCACCTTGAAGTCCCAGTACTGTTCTCGTGACGAGACCATGGGTTCTGAAAAGAAACCTTTGAATCCATTCTTGGGTGAATTGTTCGTTGGTAAGTGGGAAAACAAGGAGCACCCTGATTTCGGCGAAACTGTGCTTTTGTCCGAGCAAGTCTCCCACCACCCTCCTATTACAGCCTACACAATCTTCAACGACAAGAACAAAGTTAAGTTGCAAGGTTACAACCAGGTCAAGGCCGGTTTCACAAAGACCCTGATGCTTTCCGTTAAGCAATTCGGTCACACATTGCTAGAGGTTAACAAGGAGTCATACTTGGTCACCCCACCTCCACTTCACATTGAGGGTATCTTAATGGCTGCCCCATTTGTTGAACTAGAAGGTAAATCTTACCTGCAATCTTCTACTGGTCTGCTTTGTGTTGTCGAATTCTCTGGTAGAGGTTACTTCTCTGGTAAGAAGAACTCCTTCAAGGCTAGAATTTTCAAGAGCGCTGCTGACAGTGCTGATAAGAACAAGGCTATATATACTATCCAAGGTCAATGGTCCGGTACTTCTAAGATCTCCAAGTTGAACCCTGCTACTGCTGCTCAAGAGGAAATCGGTACCTTCTACGAAGCCGAGAAGGTTGCTACAGAACACCTAAAGGTAAAGAGCATCGAGGAACAACACCCATTGGAAAGTAGGAAGGCCTGGAAGGATGTCGCCGCAGCTATAAAAAGTGGTGACATGGATCAAATCTCCAAGACTAAGACAGAGCTTGAACAAAAACAAAGAGATCTAAGACAAGAGGAAGAAGCCAAGGGTATCTGTTGGGAAAGAAGATGGTTCAAGGACTTTGATTACAGTGAAACTCCAGGTAAGGACTATTTGGTACCAGGTAAGGATGACCTATTCTTGAAGTTAGCAAACACCATGAACCTATCTATAAAGAATGTTCCAAGTGGTACTATCGTAGGAGACAAGGAGGACAAGAAAGAAAACTTGCAAGCCATCCACTGGAGATTTGATAGAAAACTGTGGGATGAAGAAAAGGAGATTACCTTGTAAATTTGATCGCATAGAGAGAAAATTATATATATACTAGTCATAGAAAAAAACAACAACAAAAACAAATCAAAAAAATCAAAAATCCCTAAATACAAAAACGCCTACCCCTTTATTATTTTTATGTCGTTCTAGTAGTCTCCATGGATACTTATTCCTGTATCGTCTAATTAAGAAGTTTTATGTTATTTTTCTTTTATATTTCTAGTTTCCTATTTTAAATTTATTAAGAATGTAAAAAAGCAAAAACAAGCCACCGGACACGTTAAGTACGTTCTATCTTGAAGTATATTTTATCTAATGTAATTTCATTTAGTATTCTATTTCATGTGTTTGTATGTGAATTACTGATTTACATTAGTAGTTGTAAATAAATAGCAAAGTGGTGCCTTCGTAACATCTAAAAAATCAAAACTGAATGAAAAACATACAAACAAACAGACAAGAAAATTTTAAGAGTAAAAATAAGATGCAATCAAGTTAGTTTTTTATTAAGACAATATTTGATATAAATACAAACTAATGTTGAAGACCATGCATTATTATCATGACATTTCCAAATTTGGGATAGCTCATCGATTTTTCGTTTTAAGTGATAGTCACAAGTTGAAAAATTTCACTCTCATCGCGATGAGATGAGCTTTGGGCCATCATTCGACAGTAGTTTACTCCATATTTTATAATGAGGTTGGTTAGAACAGCTAGAAATCAATACAAATTCTGACAGTATTAGTAATCCAAATACTTAAACGCAGATAAAACAAGAAAGATGCCCCCAACTAAGTTAAGTGAAAGACCTGCTCAGTATAAGCAATCATCAAGAAAAGGTAAGAAGTCATGGAGAAAGAACATTGATTTGACCGATATTGAGAAGTCTCTAGAGACGCAAAAGGACTTGGAAATTACTCACGGTACTTCTGACTTGAGCTCTTTGAAAGATACTGCTCTTTTTGCTGTTGATGAAGAAGGTGATGATGTTTTGAAGAATAAGTTGATAAAAAGAAAGCAAATCAAAAAGTTGAAAAGTAAGGAGATCTTGGATTCTATCAAGACTGCTTCAAAGGTTGGCTCAATTACTCATCCAAGACACCAAGAAGAGAGGGGAAGATCTGGTAAAGTTCAAGGTGTTTCCAAGAAGGAACTGAACAGATTGCTTTCCCTAGCTGGTAAAGTTGACGGTGAGTCTAAGATTAAGAACAGAGTTGATAAGGAAGGTTTAGTAAAGTCTGGTAAACTTGATCTTTGGGGTGCTGAAGAGGAAAACAATGTCAAGTTACCATCTGGTATTGAGCTCAAGAAGAGAAAGAAGGAAGAGGTCCCAGAGGAATTATTCAAATACTCTACTACAAGTTGGTCAGTTGCTGCTACGAAACCAAAAACCCTTGAGCAGAAGCCTGTTAAAGTTGCAGACTACCAGGATCTACCTCATGCTGGTAAATCTTATAATCCAAATACAGAAGAGTGGGAATCGTTGATTGAAAAGGAATACAGAGAGGAAAAAGAAAGAGAAGACGCTAGAATTAAAATCCAAGAATACAAAGATAAGATTCAAAGATTGATGGAAGTTCTTGATGACAATGAAGAGCAATCGTCCGAAGAAGATGAGGAAGAGGAAGAAGAGGAAGAAGAGGATGTGGATGAAGATGGAAATATTAAACTTTCATTAAACCCAGCAGTTAAATTAAAGAAAAAGACCAAATACCAAAAGAATAAGGCGAAGAGACACGAAGAGAAGGTAAAGATGCACCAAGAAATCAAGGAGTTGAAAAAGAGCATAAAGGAGCTTGAAAAACTAGAAGAAATAGAAAATGAAGTGTCAAAACGTCTTGAAGAAAAGGCTAAGAAAGGCAAGAAGGTCAAGAAAAATAAGAAGGGTAAATTAGGTACTAAATACCATATTCTAAATGAGGGTCTAGAAGTCAAATTCAAGGATGAATTATCTGACTCTTTGAGAAAACTAAAACCAGAAGGTAACCTTCTATATGACACGGTAAGGAAGCTACAAAGCAGCGGTAAGGTTGAAGCACGTGTCCCAAAGACAAGGGGAAGAAGATACAAACAAAAGATTACCGAAAAATGGACATACAAAGATTTCAAATGATTGCATCCAGTCTGATTTTTCATATATATTTCATAGCATGTTATCCTATCGGAACATATTGTATATTATTTATTGGAGTAATTAATTCTTTTTACTAAAAAGTATATTATCTAAAAAAAAAAAAAAAAAAAAAAAAAAATAAAAAATAAAATAAAAACTATGTTGTAAATGCATATGAATAATAATAAATTTAAGAATATAAATATTTATAGATATCAGATTATACGACAGACAATTTTCGTATCAATTCATCTCTTTCTAACTCCCATTCTCTCACACTTTTCAACTTGCCTTCCAATTCATCAATTTCTTCATCTATAGAAGTAATTGCCTCATCGGTACCGAGAGTTTGTAAATGCCAAGCACCTGATGACTTACCAGAAATCTCCAGTAGTAAATCGTGGTATTTGATCAAAGTTGGTCTTTGGGAAATTGTAATAAAGTTAAATCTATACCTCTTCAGTAGATTAAACAAATAATCTTCCATATCGGCACTAATAGCATTTGTTGCTTCATCCAAGACCACGAATAATGGTCTATGAAACATTATACGTGCAAAATTAACTCTTTGTTTTTCACCACCGCTTAAAACATCTTTCCAATCAGCAACAGTATCTAAGTAGGATAATCCAGTTCCTCTTTTCAGTAAATAGTCAAGCTTGACTTCTGACATAATTTGAACCAGATATCTGTCCTTGAAACCCCTATCGAAAAATTCATCTGAGGACATTGGATAGATTAATTGATCCCTTAATGTACCTCCTCTAGTGAAATAAGGTTTTTGTGGGATACAAATTAAGTTGTCCTCTGGTGGGATAGATAATAAACCCTTTTTGTTATAAATGGGCCAAATTTCCGCAATGATTCTTTGAATAGATGTTTTACCACAACTGTTTGGTCCCAAAATTAATAGACTTGACCCAGAACCTTGTAAGAATGGAAGATTTAAATCATTCGAACCAGTAATGTCTAGAATTGAATTCGAGTGTGACATGTTGTGGTCGATATGAGGTGGAATTTGGAAAGCCAGTTTATTAATAAGCTTGACTCCATCTCTTCCATCTGGTGAAGGAATAATAACGTCGATGTTTTCCAACCTAACACCATTGAAGTTGCGTTGAATGGTACCACGAATTGCAGGCCTTTTAGTACTTTGTAACGTTTTAGAGTGAGGTTCTGTATTCTCTTGTGATTTCCCTTCGACATTAGCACCGTAGCTAAAATCATTAGAATGAACTCTATGCAAAACACATAGTAAAGTAAAAATTCTATTAGTATAACCAGTTAGTTGTGAGATATCTTTTATAGAATGCATCAATCTTGAACCCGCATCAGCAAGAGACAACATCAATCTCTTGTTAACAATAAATTCCTTCATATTAGACTCTTCATTATTAACTCCTGAGGCCACGGTTCCAACAACAATAGGGATGGATGCAAATACATATCCTAATCCTGACCAAGTATACTTCAAGATATAATCCTCGATCATGCTGTAAGAGAATTTTCGCTTATCTACAAGTAAAGTTTGGTCCATCAAAACATCGTACAGTTCCTTTACCTTAGTCTTCTCAACTTCAGTACCTTGATAGAAAGCAATTTCTTCATTGTTATTAATCATGTTTAAGTGATAATTGTAGTAGTCACCCTCAGCCGCAGATTTAGCACTTGAAAGTTGACCCAATGGTGGAGTATATCTCTTCAAGATATAACCAGTAATGAAATAGTTGATGAATATTCCAGCGACACCCATGGTACCCAAATTGTCACGTAAATATACAGAGAAGAACACCAAGTCGATAACTGGCTTAGCTATATTTGCAAAAACGGAGCAAGTTGCATCTGAAAACTTCGTGATATCGCTGGTAATGGAGTTATCGATATTTTTGATTACCGAAGTGTAAGCCTTTGAATCAAATAATAATTTGTAGAATGCCAGTCTCTTGTCCAGGTACATATCATGAATATATCTTGTCAAGTTAACTCTAAAACTTAGACTTAGTTTCCTCTGTAGGAATTTAATAGCACTATTTGTGTACGATGCAGGAATTGCAATCAAAAACCAACAAGCTAGGTCAAGCAGGAATCTCCTCCCTCTACATGCAATAATATCTTTCACAATTTGACCATCTAATCTAGCAACAAATAGAGATAGCCATGTTCTCATAATAAGGAAAAAAATCTGCGACGACAAGAGGATTGCGTTCTTGTCAAAGAATGATGGGATCAATATCCGCGAAATGACACTCATCTGATTCAAAAATCTGGAGTAAATCAACTGCGTACCCTTCGTCTTCTCAGATTCAGCATTCTTGAACAGGAACTTGTCGTGTTCGTATATGTCATTATCCGTGGGTGGAATGAATATCTTCTTATTGTTGTTCGATGCTACGGGTTTCCCGTCTACCGAGTCCTCAGGAACGTATATGATTCTTCCACCCCCAGCAAGTCTCATCTGCGACCGTGTCCTCCGCATAGCAGGCCTTCTCCCACGGTTCTTCCAATTGTAGGTATAGAAATGCCGTACTTTAACCGCAAGCCTCATTGCAACCCAGCTCACACCCCCTGCTCCTGACAAGATCACCAGCATCACACATAGCAGAATCATCCTGGCGCGCCTCTTATGCCCATCTAGAAACCCTGTAGAGCTGGTACGCGCCACAGCAAACAGGTGTCTAAACAGCACGGTCAGATACCGCTTCCCGCTCACCTCCTGAAGATTCAAACCTATACACTGCCTATGCAGATTCAGTATCACATTCCTTACTCTAAGACCATCCATTTATTCTTATTCTTATTCTTATTTCTATGTTCTTGTATCGTTGTTTCTATACTGTTCGTCCTGGATAGAAGCAAAAATAAATAAGGAGCTTGTTATAAAGATTTAAATACAACCAAGTTCTGAATACATCCCCCCACAGGCTGCTTATTTCCTTTATATAACCCATCATCGGTGTTTATCCCAGTCACCCCGGACTTTTTTTAACATTACCCCGCCCCCATCCCTCACAGAAAAAAAAAATGATGACGAACCCCACACACCTCCCGCAAAAAATAATGAAATGATTGCGACGAGAACTAAAACCCCGAATAAACTGATACTTTCATACGTTACTAGCATGTGATATAGTATTATACGTTTTAACATGTGATTACATGTAGCTTAGCACGTATTCATTTTTTTTCCCTGCAATTTCGTAAAAGGGTTTGCCTTAATTTTCCTCTGATTGCTTATTTAGTAAGTAGCTGTGCGTATTAAACTACTGGTAATTTTTGATAATAAACTAGTTAATTTTGTTTCTTCTTTTTTGGTTTTTTTTTTTTTTGATCCCGAGGATGATTGCTGTTGGGTGTGATATAGTGTACTTACCTCGAGTTGCGAGGTTGGTGTCACGGTATCCTCCTGGTTGCACTGGGTTTAACCGGTTGATGTCTAAGTTTATGCACGAAAAGGAGATTCAACATGTTAAATCGCTTGATAACAAAGCACTAACTAGTTATATAGCCGGAACGTGGGCTCTGAAAGAGGCCGGGTTGAAAGCTATACACTCGGGAGTCCCTGTGCCCGTGCCGCCACCCGCGATTCACATATATACTAAACTTCTATATAGATCGAGGAACCTTCATGGCGGTCCGGTTCTGAATATTGACATGCAGGCATTAGACTTGAAGTCGCCCTGTGAAAAGTATCTATCTCAGTGTGATTTTTTATCCTCGATATCTCATGATCAGGACTACCTGATGGCATATACTATATTGAAAAAAAAAAAAAAATGAGAGAGCTGAGAGAAAAGAATGCCACCTAGATAATTAAGTATAAGTACCCATCAAAACTGTATAATAGCTTGTAAATCTCAAATAAATCCGTGTCCGTGGTGGTGCTTCCTAAGTGGATACCCTGACATATTACATCATCTGTATTCCATTGCTTCAAAAGATCAGCAACTGGTATGTTTTCAATGGATGGTTGTGTAATTTTATATGGTTTTGTTCTGGTGTCAAGGACAACTAACGGTATTCGTCTGGGAGTCTTTGGTATAATTCTCCTCGTAACTTCAGTGAACGTGGTTATGTCATTTCCTGAAAGGCCCGTCCATAGCTTATCTGTATCTGTAACTGAGAGCGACATCACTTGTTTCGAAGACCCGTTCAGTATAAAACATGACTGTTTCCATTGATGCATAACAAATTTCCTTATCTGCTGTTCACCATCTATAATTGGTATTAAGTTCGTAGGTAACGCCTTGCCATATCTTAGTTTTATTTTCCATATATTTATAAAATTGTCATTATTAGGTGGGTATGGATGGTTCACTAGATGGTAAGTATCGTAAAGGACACCCAAAGGAATGGTCCATGGTAGTGCCATCTCATTATATTCAAACCATATATGCGGATATAATTCATGGGGCTCAGATTTCATAAAATTCACGGTTTGTTCAAAGACAGCCGTCAAACATGTGGTAATGTAACAGTTCCTCGGTATCCAAAAATGAATCTTTCTATTAGTCTCAGACACACCTTCTATTAACAAATCAGGATCTATTTCAACCTGTACATTGAGGCTACCATTCCAAACAAGAAATCGTACATTATCGGTCATTATTCTAAAACTCTCCCCTAAAAAGTGACAACGAAAACAAGCTAATAGCAAACTCTATCTTCTCTGTTCTAGTGTCTCCAATGTTGTAACCCTCTAGCCTCGTAGCATATAAGACTATTTCTTATTCAAATTTTGTTTAGTTTCTATTCTTGAAGACTGCTGGCTTGCTGAGATGTCTTTCGTCATCTTCAAGGGCTCATTTTATTTTACTTGGATTTTCAATTTTTTTTGCGTTTTCACTAAATTGACACATTTTTTCGAGGTTTTCTGCGGGTGTTTCTGCGTATTCTCATTGTCCATGTTGAATCATTTTAAAAAAAATTGAAAAAAAAAAAATGTTTTTGCGATGAGCTCATCGAAGTTATTTTTCAGTATTGTCAACCAAATTTTTTATTTCTATTGATTATTATTAGTTCAAATTTGTTAGCAATAATTATCTTGCTATTCTGATATGATCGATGGCTGATTTAGTCAAGAGAATTGTGCTTCCGGAAGAACCCGTCTATCCTGGATGGCTATGGCAACCGAAGGATGAATTTGAGACTGTCAATGAACTTGAACTTCCAGAAAAAACGTACTTGTGTTTTGGAGTATTTTGGCTGGATATTTATCTGAATGAGAAAGATACAGAGCAAGAATTGGAGAAGGTATTAGAGCAATTAAGGCAGCGGTTCCGTCAGTGGAATGAACAATACCCTTGGAGTGAGTATAACGGCGTTACACTGAGACTTGAGAGGCTTGTAGAAGCTGATAAGAGACCTTACATATTTGGGTATCATTGTGTTGAAGATAATATAGAAGATGAAGAAGGTATCATTTTCAATATTCTTCATGATTTCTCTAGATCCACAAGTCAGCAAGTGTTTATCAAAGTATGCGATACTGACGGTGATTTCATTTTAAATCATTGTAACAGCGTTATTCCTTCGGAGTTCGAATATCCAGTGGCAAATAATAGACTTTGGATGCATGAAGCAAAGATGAAGATGATTCCAGTTAGTTATTATCCAGACCGTGGTTTACAAGCAGAGGAGTGCATTGAATTCCTTATGAAAGGAGTATATAAGTGTACATCTATTCCAGAAATGGAAGATCAAATACAGAAGGACTTTTTGCAAGACTTTCCTACAACTTATTTGGGTAATCTCCGAAATGTCCCGTTAGAAATTCCTGATAATCAGATATTTGGGTTGATCAAAGAGAATCCAGGGATTGTTTCTTTATTGATTAAATGGTTATTAATACCTGGAACTGGTGATAATCATATTAAAAAGAAACCAGGACAAGATGGAAGGAAGGTACCATCAATTGATGTAAAGATTCCTAAGAATATCCTGTCCATTTTAATGATGTATATTCGACAATTTTGCACAGAAAGTGATCTCGAAACGTGGCCTAAATATTGTGGAATAGTTCTATCTTTTTTATTACAGACTTCTCTTGAGAATAATAATATACAAATTATTGAAACGACAAAGAGTTTGCCTGATAGAGATTTGTTCTCTGACATTAAAGTACAATCTTTGGATCCACAGGAAAAGTTGGATATGGACCAGTCAAAGGTGCCGGATACTTTTGAGACCATGATTAACTTGTTGAAGGAAGAAAATGACGGATCAGCTGATGATGATATTGGTGAGCGGGAATCAACTGATGGAGATGAGACAGTTAGACAATACTTCAAAGAGGAAAATGTTGATATTGATGAGGATGACTTCTTTGAGTATTTTTTAACTGAAGCTCTAGGAGTTAAGGGTGATGAACTTTCGGGCTTCTTAAGCGCAGAAAAGGGAAGTACTACAACTGATGACATAAAGACTATGTTTAATTCCCTAAATATTGACACCTCTAAAAAATAATTTTTTGAAAACAGGAAATTTTAGTGTATTAAAATTCATAAAATATATATCAAATAAAAAACAAATTAAAAACAAAACAAATAGAATATGGAAACTATTTTTTTCTCAGAACTATCAAAGTTCTGACTGGTTTAGTATTTAGATGAATAGAATCACATGCAATTTACTAATTAAATAATATGCTCTTGGTATTTCATGCAGTGAAGAGGGTACTTATTGCAATTGTGTACAAACTTTTAATCATCTGAAAAATTGTCTTCAAGGTCGGCAGCACTGATCATTTCATCATCTTCGACTATAGTCTTAATTGACCTCACATTTTTGCTTTTAGGAGCAAATATTTTTTGAAGTTGTTCAGGTTTAGAATCGGGACTACTTTTTCTACTGTTAGTATTCACATGATCATCAAATGTTATAATTGGTGAATCCCTAAGAGTTCCATCTTCTCTATTATCAGAGCTCGAAGTTTGATTGACGACAGGTAGTCCACTTATAGGGGACTTATCATTCATAGATCTGTAACTGTGATTGGAGACATCGGTCTCTTCATTTTCAGAGGAGTCTTCTTCCTTGATTATTGCCTGGGTTCGATTGTTGCTATTCTTCAGATAGTTCCTCTTTTGAGCTCTCCTACCTAACGATCCAAATCTAGAACTAGTAGAATATGACCTCTTTGAACTCCAAGAATGATGAACTCCAAATGGAGGTAATACTGATTCTTTTTGAGTGAAATTGGATTTGCTCCTATTTTCGGCAAACATTGGAGGGGATGCTGTTGTGATATCATAAAATGAATCCGTTCTTGAACTTCTTTCAGAGGCGCTGGATTGGTTAGATATTATGCTCAAATTTCTACCAATATATCTACGTCCAGTCCCATTAAGAAGTTTCTCTGAGTTACCAGAATACTGAGAAGTTCCACCAGAGTTCGTTTTTGATATATTGGAGAGGTTAGGATCGTTAGTTCTATAATTAGAGGTGTTGCCGTCAGTAGAATAATCAGAATTATAAGTGTCATTAGATATTTCAGATAAGCCAGATAACGGTCTTGAGGCTGCCAACGATGACTTTTTCCCTTCTGCACCATCATATCTTGAGTTTTCCATTGATTCACTGTCATAGTTCTCCATTGATGTCTGGCGTGAGTTTTCGCTCAAAGAAGGAGATTTCATTCTTGCTGGCGTTGATTCTTTGCTTTGTGAGTTTTCAATATTTTCTGGAAAAGCTAGAGCAGCTACGTTTTCGACTTTGTGGTTATTGGATTTTTGCTCTTTGGAGTGGCCTGAATCTTGTTTGCTCTTTTCATCATTCAGTGAACCTTTGTCCGGTGATGAGGCTTCCTTATGGTGAGATGATGCCCCAATTGATGTTTCTAAACTTTTTCTCATTGTATCAACACTTGTAGCACTTTCTTCATTGTTAAGGTTATTGAAGTATTTCTTTTCCTTGAAAAAGCGTGACATTTTTTTAAAGATATTAGTTTTTTTGGGAGATTGATCCTTACTATTTATTGTTCTTTCGCTTGCTCTTCTCTCAGAGTTTGCATTGCCATTAACTGTTAAATTATTTTGATGTTGTTGACTATTACGTCTTGATTCTGTTTGTTCGCTAGTATTCGACATCGTTAAATTTAAAGATCTAGCTGGAAATTCAATTGACTTTTTGACTCCATTTATAGGGGCCAATGAACTAACCCTTTCAGCTTGTTTATTAAGTATCTTACCTATTGAGGCAGCTCTAGTTACGTCTAAGGAGGTTTTGATTAAATTATCATCCTGATTTATAAGTTCCTGAGAGTTTTCAAAAACTTTTCTTACAGATAACATGGATCTACTTCTCCTTGGCCTGTTCTTGTCCTCCATTTTTTTCTCTTTTTCTGCCATTAAAAACCACATACCCGATAATGAATCACATTTCTTCTTTACCACTGATTGCTTTATTGCCTGTGTATCTAATCCGGATCGTTTCATTCTTTTCAGCAGTCTTCTTTCTAATCTGGAACTAAATTGAGATCCACCTTGTCTTTGTTTTAGAATGATTTTATTTGTCTGGTCTAAAATCATAGATCCATATGGTTGTAAAAAAGGATGGATCAAGATTTGGTTCGTTAATGGTCTATCATTCGGATCTTTAGAGAGTAATTGTTCTATTAGATTCTGTGCCTCTGGGATAGTTATCCTTTCATCTACCACAGGCGGATCGTTTATAATTTTGAATTTGGTTTGAGTTTCATCATCTTCGTCGAAGGGTAAACACCCGCACAAGAGCGTGTACAATATCACCCCAAGAGACCATATATCTATTTTAAAGCCATCATACGGCTTTCTTTCAATCATTTCAGGCGCCATATATACCGTGGTTCCGCACACAGTCTCCAGAACACTCTTTGTAATGCACTCACGCGTAAACCCGAAATCAGTTAATTTCGCATTACCATGTCTATCCAGTAAGACGTTCTCCAGCTTTAGATCTCTGTGAACACAATTTAACGCGTGAGCATAATGCACAGCTCCTGCTATCTGCGCAAAGAGCTCTGCACACTCCAGTGTCGGTAATCTGCTCTTCGCTAGCAAGTGGTCGTACAGTTCCTTACCTGGGCAGTACTCCAACGCCATCCACACTTTGCTCTCAGTGACAATCACCTCATACAGTTTCGTGATGTAAGGATAATCGAATTGACGGTGGTAAAATACCTCTCGCACCACGTTCGGATCGCTCTTGTCCCCTGTTTTCAACACAACTTTCTGTTTCGTAGGCCTATGTGTCGCCAGATACACCTTACCAAAACTCCCTTCACCGATTTGCTTCTGGATCTTGTAGTTCCCCACCTCATACAGTTCATTGGAGCTGAACTGTCCGTACAGGCGGTTGTACGACGACCCGATAATAGACTTCAAATTGTTCTGCTCCGCTCTCGTCGGTGGTTGTAAATCCATACTTCATCGAAGTGCCTCAAAAATATTCTAGTAAAGTTTTAGAGTCCTGTAATCTCAAATGGAAGTTCTATTGTATTCTCCCTTCCTCAGCTACGTGTCACCTGAACAAAGAATTATATTTACTACTTTTAATAAAGGGACAGAAAATGACATCATTTTTTCTTCTTTTCGGGGCTACAAACAAAAATAAAGAAAATTTTGACAATCATGAAAAAATGCTAAAAATGCCAAACCGTTATCTATGATTGAGCAATACTCCACAGGAACAGCCTCTACAAAGGTATAATGGACTCTATTGTGGACGCTGATGAGGTATATGTTACTGCGAGATGGGATAACCAGTTCAGGTTGCTAGGGAAGACGCCGAAGGAGACGCAAAGTGGAGGAAGTAGTCGAGAACTCGTGAAAGCTGTCGAGAATGTACCGGGCCAGGGCTCTATAGTGGATAGACACAGGACGGTTTCGGAGCAAGTGCCGAAGTGGCATGCTCCGTGGAAGCTTATGAGGGTGGTGAATGGGCATGGCGGGTGGGTGCGGTGCGTCGCTGTGGACAAAGTCGATAACGAATGGTTTGCTACTGGTAGCAACGATAAGACCGTGAAGATATGGAACTTAGCTTCTGGAAAGTTGAAAGTGACATTGACAGGGCACGAAATGACTGTTAGGGACCTGGCGATCTCGGAAAGGCACCCTTATATGTTTTCCGTAAGTGAGGACAAAACCGTGAGATGCTGGGATTTGGAAAAGAACACAGCCATAAGAAACTACCATGGCCACCTGTCCGGTGTTCACACTGTTGATATACACCCAACACTGGATATAGTAGCCACAGCTGGTAGAGATAGCGTAGTTAGGCTCTGGGATATACGGACAAGACTGCCTATCATGGTTTTGCCGGGCCACAAGGGACCGATAACTAAGGTCCACTGTTTGCCAGTTGATCCGCAGATAGTTAGTAGTTCCATTGATGCCTCCATTAGACTCTGGGATATAGTGGCGGGGAAAGCCATGAAGGTATTAACACATCACCAAAGAACTGTAAGGGATATGGCATTCCATCCCTCAGAGTTTTCTATGGCATCCGCCTCCACAAGTGATATTAGATCATGGAGGTTGCCACTTGGGGAGTTACTTACAAATTATGAAGCACAGGATCTAGATGTGATTAACGCCCTAAGTGTAAATCAAGATGATGTTCTTTTCGCTGGTGGAGATAACGGAACGCTCTCGTTTTTCGATTATAAATCTGGACATAAGTACCAATCTCTAGTTACAAAGGAACTACCTGGCTCTAAGGAGAGTGAAAGAGGTATTCTCTGTAGTACTTTTGATGCAACGGGCCTAAGACTCATCACAGGTGAGACTGATAAGAGCATTAAAATCTGGAAGCAGGACGAAACGGCTACACCGGAGACGCATCCCGGCATTGAATGGAAACCATCTATAGATTTACAAAAGTTGTAACAAATATTGCATATTCTCCTTCGTCATTATTAAAATATTTTATTCTATACATGAACTCTATATCTGTATAAGTAAATATGTGTTATGTTATTAGCATTTCTATTTTTCGGTTTAATCAAATGGTATTGGTTTATGTTGCTGTTTTTCCATTGCATTGGCTGCATAAAGACTAGGAATCTTGATACCACAACAATCACCCCATGTATTATGCGCTGTACCGTCATCACAACATTGGTCATGTTCATCATTGCCATCGTGTACATGACCTCTTGGTGGTGATATACCCTCTGGACATGGTAAGAAATCGCCAAAATAGAAATGCTGCATGATGGGGAGTTTACCCAAAACTTCCGCTTTATACATTTTCACCATACCCTCTGCTACTTTAGACCACTTCTTTACACCACTGATGTCGTCAAGCATAGGTGAATGCCACCGTAACGATGTTGCAGTTTTTACAGACATAATGAAAGCAATACAACCGAAATATAAGTACTTCTCAGCAAACATTTCCACTAGTTCTTTATTATGTATAGATTTGGGTTTAAGATGTTTGTGTGGTGAGAGCTGGAAGGCACCAAACAGGAACGGGAGAAAATGGTAGTCATCTAGACCCCAAACACCGTGTGATCCCGCAGGTTCTAACCAATATTTGGTCTCTAGCTTTCTCATAATATCCAAATATTCAATAAATATCTTCAGCACCATATTTCTTGCGTCTCTTTTAATATCTAAAATACCATATTTCGTAAGCCCGTACAGAAAACATATGAAATTCAGTTCATGGCCCGATCCATAGTCAATTCTCTTCTTGTTACCCCAGGATTCTTGTAAATAGATAGACAACTGTTCGATGTTGTCATCAGTCAATGTAGGCAGTGCCTCCTTCATGATTTGAGCACTATTTGCCACCAGATCATCGTAGAAGTCCCTAAACTCGATTTTACCAAACCTGGAGGTGTTGGCATCATGCACTACTGGATGTTTCTCGAATATGCGGTTGACTTTTTGCAATATCGTGCACACCGCATTGATATCGTCAGAAACTGGCTCTGAGTACTGCTTGTTCTCGAATCCTTCCACGGCCTCTGCAAGCGCCGTTATGAAATCCAGCAGCGACTTCCTGGTGTCAGATGTCTCCCATATCTTCATATCATTCTCTGTCAGCAATCTCTTCTCTGGAATCATTCTGTATCTGCGAGTATTGTCTCCTTTCTCTTTCTCAGAATGCTTTTATTGAAGTACTACTTTGCCTGGTGTGCTTCTGAAAGAGGACTTTATCCCTTTTAAAGGGTTTTAAAGATCAACGTTCATAGTGATGTTATTAGATATTGATTTATTAAGAAATATTTTGTGACTTTAGAAGCAATCATTTCTTCAGGAAAGAGAGATTTTTGGTTCCTATTCTTATTGAGTTTTCTTTCCTAGTACATAAATATTTACTACTGTTTCAGGAGAAGAACAAGAACTAAAAAAAAAAATAAAATGATGCCGTCTGTGAGTCCATGACTCTGTAGCTCCTCCTTTTGATGATAGGAATGTTTGAAGCAAAACTTAAAATCTTGTTCATTGGTAATATGTGATGTATCTGCATGAGAATGGACACATCTGTGCTTAAGCTTTGCACCCCCTCAAGCTCATTAACGAGACGAAACGCGTGACACCAAGAAAAAATTAAAAAATTGCCTTTAGGCCCAAGACACGCCAAAAAAGTATAACTGACTTAACAAAAGGTGATGACCAAGGGGAGCACAAAAGGATTAGCTAACACCAAGATACGCATTGTTACGTTAGAAAACTTTCGAATTTGGGGTCAATCATAAGGAGGTGGAGTAGGGAACTAAAAAAATGATGGAGACTCAGCCGACACAGCAGAGTACACAGGCTACTCAGAAGTATTTGGTTGATAAGTTCACGCAGGAGCAGATCAATAGGAACAGTGTGTTTAGGATTATATGCACTACTGGGCAGATACCGATAAAGGATATGGAAGTTGATGTACACGAGATTGCAGCCAAGAAGGAGCCAATTAAGAAAGTTTGGGTATTTGGTAGGAACTCGGCGTGTGATTATCATCTAGGGAATATCTCGAGGTTGTCGAATAAGCATTTCCAGATCTTGCTGGGAGAAGATGGTAATCTCTTGCTGCGAGATACGTCGACCAATGGGACGTGGCTTAACAATCAGCGAGTCGAAAAGGACCGAAACCAGCTGTTGTCACAAGGTGATGAGATAACTGTGGGGCTCGGTGTATCTTCCGATATTATATCGTTGGTGATCTTTATCAATGATAAATTCAGGGAGTATCTTGAAGAGGTGAAGTCTGAGCTGCATAGTGGTATTCATAAAAGTAACTCGAAAACTCGGTTGTCTCATAACCCAAACCTTAAAATGAGTGGAATATACAAGGATTTCTCGATTAAGGATGAAGTTGTAGGGACAGGTGCTTTTGCAACAGTGAAGAAAGCAGTAGAGAGAAGTACAGGCAAAACGTTTGCTGTAAAAATTATAAATAAAAAGAAAGTGATAGGAAATATGGATGGTGTGTCACGAGAATTAGAAGTCCTACAGAAATTAGACCATCCAAGGATAGTACGATTGAAAGCATTCTACGAGGATGATGAGAATTATTATATGGTGATGGAGTTTGTGTCGGGAGGTGACTTGATGGATTTCGTTGCTGCACATGGTGCTGTCGGTGAAGAAGCAGGAAGAGAAATCACGAGGCAGATTTTAGAAGCAATAGAGTACATTCACTCAAAGAAAATTAGTCATCGTGATTTAAAGCCAGATAATATTCTAATTGAGCAAGATGATCCTGTTCTTGTAAAAATTACAGATTTTGGGCTTGCAAAGATTCAAGGTAATGGAACCTTTATGAAAACATTTTGTGGTACGTTAGCATATGTGGCACCTGAAGTTATTGGAGGTTTTGCTGAATCCGATAACGATGAGGAAAATAATGATCGAAATGAGTATTCGTCCTTGGTAGATATGTGGTCCCTGGGATGTCTCGTATTTGTTATATTAACAGGGCACCTACCATTCAGTGGCAGCACACAGGAGCAACTTTATGAACAAATAAGGAAGGGATCGTACCATGAGGGACCATTGAGAGACTTTAGAATATCTGATGAGGCCAGAGACTTTATAGATGGCTTACTACAAGTTGATCAGCGAAAGCGTATGACTGTTGAAAAGGCTTTGAATCACCCATGGATCAAGTTATATGCATCTCAAATAGAAAGCACTGGTACATTCTCTCAAGTATCTCTGTCACAATCTATGTCTCAACAGAAGATTCTCGAGAATATGGATGATGCTCAATATGAATTCATGCGAGCTCAAAAGAAAATTCAACAGGAAAAGTTCAATGAAAAGCAACACGATTTCAAAGTTCCTACCCAACCTCCAATGAGGTTTACACAGCCACAAGTTCTTAATCCAGTAGAAAATAACAAGAAGTTTGCCAAGAGTGTTAAGAAAGGATCAGGTAAATTCCTCACGTTTAAGCCTTTGAAAAATAGTGAAATTCAAGAAAGTTTCGAGATTAAGCAGGGTGTAAACCCATTTTTCATTGGTAGATCTGATGATTGTAATTGTAGAATAGACGATAACAGACTATCCAGAGTACATTGTTTCGTGTTGAAAAAAAGACATCCAATTGGTAAAAGCATATATGAGTCCCCCGCGCAAGGTCTCGATGATATCTGGTATTGTCACTCGGGCTCTAATGATAGTTATATAAATGACATGAAAATGACTCAAGGTAAAAAATACCTGCTTCAAGACGGTGATGAGATCAAGATCATCTGGGATAAACAGAATGACTTTGTAATTGGATTCCAAGTAGAACTAAATGATACCACAGGTTTGTTTAATAATGGTCTTGGTTTATCCCCCGAGGAGAGAACCCCTATTCCACAAACCGAAGATGAACGTTCTCTGGTATCGAAGCTAACTAAGATGATGGCACTACAAAGAGCAAAGATGAACCAGACAATAGTCTCCCCTGAACGCAACAACAATATTCTGAAAAGAGTCCATTCTGTATCATTATCACAATCTACAACTGATCCATCTAAGAAGGTTAAACGTGCGAAGCTGGATCAAACTGATCATAATATTGAAAACCTACAATTTTTCTAAGACTTACAGAAACAATTTTTGCATCGATATATATAGAGATTACTAGACTATATACTTTTTTTATATGATTTTATTTTATAACGGATAGATTTGGTTTACTTTAGTCGAGAGCTGTTACAGACCTTATAGATTCTCTCTATTGTTGATATAGCCGCCAGCATTGTTTACTATCAGCACTTACCCTCTTTCCTCATCTGAAACAAAGATGCTGCAACCTCCTTTAGGTTGTTTTTTTTAGCCGCTGATGGTATTTCTACGATGGTTTCTCTGAGGAAATGTAAGATTTCACAATAAAAAAACTTGGGCGGCTAATTGAAACAAAAAGGAAAAAAAAGGGGGGAGTGGGGCATAGTAGAAGTAAAAATAGAAGTTAAGCTGTTGTGGAAGAAGGAAGAAACAAAAAAAAAAGGTATAAAAGGGCTACGATTCCTTTCAAAAATGCCAGGGGGGGTTTCTTTATTTTCTTTCCTGTTTTGTTTTTTTTACAGATTAATGTTTTATTTCTTCTATACTTTTTTCTGTAAATATTAAGAGATTAAAGAACTTGAATCTTAGAGCAATTATCTCATAACTCTTTTATATTTTGCTCACGTTTCAAATTTCGTCAAGTCGTTTCACATCACAAAACTTAACCGGCCTTCTTCCTGCCCCCTCCGTTTTTTCTACTACACTTTTTTGGGGTATTCATTTCTCAATTAGAAAATAATTGTTTTCCTTATTCGTGACTCTGTGGCGCAAATTAGGAAGAAAAAGAACAAAACTCCCTCTTTCCTGTATCCCCTCATCCGGTACTAACCAAAAGATTTTTAAGGCTTAAAAAACAGGGTAAATTCTTGTCTTTTCTCTGTGTTTTCCCTATTTCAATATATTGTCTTTTTTAGGATAAAGGGTGTGTGTGTGTCTCCTCTTTTCTTATCGGGCTGCTACGAGGTTATCTACGTTTATAGATTAGGCATCTTACACTGACTACTCAAAGTAACTGTTCAGTAAGGGTTACAAGTGCACCATTATCACTAAAAGAAGCCCCCCTCCTTCCCAAAAAAAATTAAAATAGGGAAGGCGAGAATATAAATATATAACAATTGTGAAGAAGTGCATACAGTTCCTTATTTGCTGTAAGGTTTAAAAGAGAAGAAACATACAAAACAAAACAAAAATTAATCAATAAAACAAAAATGAGACTTTCGTTAAGTGTTCTAATGCCTTTGGCATTGATGCTTGTAGGCATTACTGATGCCAAGGTTTACAAGGCTGCTCTTCACAAGGAGGAACTAACTCAAGAAATGTTGGAAATGGGTCTAGAAAGCCATGTCCAACATCTTTCCAACAAGTACATTAAGCAGTATGAAAATGCTCACCCAGGTACTTTTGATGCTAGAGACCAAGAATTCTTTGCTGATGCTACAAGCAAGGTTCCATTGAACAACTATATGAATGCTCAATATTACTCTGAGATTTCTATTGGTACTCCAGCTCAAAATTTTAAGGTTATCCTAGATACTGGTTCCTCGAATTTGTGGATCCCAAGTGTTGACTGTAGTTCCCTGGCTTGCTTCTTACACAACAAATATGATCACTCTCAATCCAGTACTTATGTTAAGGATGGTCAACCATTGAAGATTTCATATGGTTCTGGTGCTATTGAGGGCTATATCTCTCAAGATACTGTTCAGATTGGTGATATTCAAATTACTGAGCAAAAATTCGGTGAAACTACAAGTGAACCAGGGTTGGCCTTCGCTTTTGGTAAGTTTGACGGTATCTTCGGTTTAGCTTATGATACTATATCTGCAAACAAAATTGTCCCACCATTCTACAATGCCTGGGACCAAGGTAAATTAGATGCAAACAAGTTCAGTTTCTATCTAAGTGATGTCTCTGGTAGCAATGCTAAAGGACAGGATGGTGGTGTTTTCGTCTTAGGTGGTGTAGATGAGACCAAATTTACTGGAAACTTAACTGATATCCCTGTCCGTCGTAAGGCCTACTGGGAAGTTGCTTTGGACTCCATCAAGCTTGGTGATCAAGAAACCGAGACCTTGAATATGGGTGCTGCTATCGACACTGGTACTTCTCTGATCACCCTACCTTCTGATATGGCAGAAATCATCAACGCACAAATCGGTGCCAAGAAGGGTTGGACTGGTCAATACACTATTGATTGTGCTGCCAGAGCTAAGCTTCCAGATTTGACTTTCAACTTAGGTGGTCACGATTTCACATTATCTCCATTTGATTACACTTTGGAGGTTTCTGGCAGCTGTATCTCTGTGATTACCCCAATGGATTTCCCAGATCCAATTGGTCCAATGGCCATTTTGGGTGATGCTTTCTTACGTAGATACTACTCTGTTTACGATTACGATGCTAACACCGTCAGCTTTGCACCAGCAGTTTGAGAGTATTCTTTATTTGTTCTATTCTGCAAGATATTTACCCTCTGGTAGGGTACAAGATACCTCCTAGCAATTACTTTATCCGTTATTTCTTGTGTTCTCATTCCAAGCTTTCTTTTTACAAAGAGCTTTTACAACTGAGATATTCTACTTACTATTAGTCGATATCAAAGTTCACTAACTTACGTAAAAGGCGTGATTTTAGTCCTTCTTTTTTTTCCCCTTTATATTTCAAATTTGAATTCTAAAAACTAAAAATATATAAAATAAAATAAAATAAAATAAGATGAACCATTTATGTATCTTAATATAAGATAAAGAATTATAAGAAAAATATATATGTAATCCTTGATAATTAACACAAAACACTTCTCCATTGTGCTAATGCCCCCCACCACTGACTGGGTGGGGCTACATTTGCAGGAACCTTTTTTTTTAATTTTTTGGTTTTTCGGTCTGAAATTGGTGATTTTTCTAAAAAGGGAAATTTGATAAATAAAGAGGACCAAAAAAAAATTTCGTTACAGTGATGGGATGTGTAGGAGAGCGAAGTGAATGTACAATATTTGTTTATTGTTTGGTTCCTGCTAGTCATCACAAAAACTTTAGATTTACTTTTCTACATTGTAGTTCGTTTACTACAGAACTGGAAGAACAAGACAAGAAAAATAATAAAAAAATTAGCAATGTCTGTTCCAAGAGTTAATGTCAGGATTCCGAATAGTAGTACACCAACTTTATTAAAATCACCATCTCCATCGCTAGACTCTGCCGTTTCATTTTCTAGTATTGGCAGGAGAAAAGGTTCAGTAATTAAAAGTGGACGCAATGGTTCTATATCAAGTTCATCTACACGCAGTAGTTCTCCCATTCGAGCAGGGTCACTGATGTCAGACCCATATTTCCAATTTAGCAAGATAAGGAACATCTCAGATTCCTCATCGGGGTCATCAATTAGTCCACAAGAGACTTATACAGGTACCATTAATGTGGTAGTGAGGCCGAAACCATACGCAAAGAATAAACTAGTCTCATGGAATGTTATCGATGAAGCAACTATATCGCATGATGAGATTGGTGACTTTAAGTATGATCATGTGTTTTCAACATGCAGTGACAACGCAGAGGTATATCAAAAGACTAGTGTGCCCTTGATAGATAAGCTGATTGAAGGCTATAATGCAACCATATTTGCCTATGGTATGACTGGTTCAGGTAAAACATTTACGATGAGTGGTACCGAGGAGGAGCAAGGTATCATTCCGCTCTCAATATCGTACCTTTTTAATAGATTAATGGAAGAGGGGGAAAGGAATAAGGAATATGAGAAATATGAGGTAGCCCTATCATACCTGGAAATATATAACGAGAAGATTAACGATTTGTTGGATAATGAAAACACGCATAATAATAGCAGTATGCCAAGTACCCCTTCTAGGTTTTTCACGACATCCCATTACAGCAATGGTACCAAGGATTTGAAGATTAGAGATGATTCCCAATACGGCGTCCGTGTGGTTGGCCTCTCTGAGAAAAGATGTAAGGACAGCGGTGAAGTATTAGAATGGATACAACGTGGAGATAAATTCCGGAAAACGGGTGAGACTGAGTATAATACTCGTAGTTCACGTTCCCATGCGATAGTTTTGCTACGTTTAACCAGTATTGATATCCGCACTGGGGGCCAAAGTACGAGGACACTATCATTGTGTGATCTGGCTGGTTCAGAGCGTGGGTTGGGGCAAAATGAGAGACGTAAAGAAGGGGCCTTCATCAACAAGTCTTTGCTGGCATTGGGGACTGTTATTTCTAGACTCAGTGCTGAGAACAGCAATATGAACAACAATAATAATATACTAATGTCACCTGGTGCCAGTAGTTCTTCTTCTACAGGACATATCCCCTATCGAGACTCAAAATTAACTAGGCTTCTACAGCCGGCGTTAAGTGGCAATAGTCTTATCACGGCACTCTGCACGATCGACTTACGTACTGAGAGTAATAATGAGACGTTGAATACGCTACGATTTGCGAACAGGGCTAAAAATGTAAGTTTAAACGTCCGCAACGTCAGCAATAACAATGGCGGTGGTACTACGAGACTAGAGACACAGGTCCATGATCTCAGGATACGACTACAAGAGCAAGAACAAGAGCTAAAACGGCTGCGCCAAGTAAACTCCACATCATCAGAAAACTCTAATTCCAGCACCCCTGTGGCACTGGTCACAAAGGAGAATGAACTGCTCAGGAACAAACTTCATCACTACGAATCCATGCTCCTAAACAGATCATCAAGGGACACATCATCATCTTCTTCTTCATCACAATCACAATCGATAGCACAATACGACTCAGAACTCACGGAGATCGCCTCGTTGCTACCTCCCGAAATCGGAGCCGTACTCCATGCCAAGTTCGATGCCCTTGCGTCCCAACTGCGACAACAGCAACAGTACACAGAAAAACTCGAACAGAACCTGAACGAACAGGTGGCACAACTCACCCGCTCATTGCAAACGAAAGATAAACTCATAGAGGCGTTGACCAGTGCAAAACGCCTAGAGAACTAAGGGGGCGCGTGTGTATAAAAAACGCGTACATTCCGAAAGAAAGAAAAAAAATTTAAGAATAAAGAATAATTAAAATAACGCGTTTGTTCTCGGCCCTCCCCTTTAGAACCACTTCTACCCTGTCCCCTGCAGCAGTGCTATGTAGTGATTTACATCAGCAAAAAAACAATTTTTTTTTTAAAAAGTTTCTTTTTTTTTTCTCTCTCTCTACGCATTTGAACAAATTTCTGTAACAACGGTTAGTACGGACGTTTCTGTGCAGTCGTAGAACAAAACAGCAATAAAATTATAAAACAAAGAAAAAAACTAAGGTGATTGACGTGATGTTTAAGTTATCCCTACGGAGTTTTACTGTCGTAGAGTCGTACGATTACACATTTAAGTTGTTTATTTTTTTTTTCAGTAAAATTAAACATTTGAACGAAGGGGAGGGGGAGAGAGAAGTAATTACACTCTCGAGTGGGCGTAAATGAAAATGAAAAGGGAGTTTGTCTTTAGACTAATAACAAATGTCCTGAAGGAAGAGAAAAAATGAAATAGACAGAAACAGTTGTACAAGTGCTTCTCTCTCCAATGTTACAACACAAAACAAATAAACAACAAACGATTAGTAAAAGAATTTCATATATAAGAACCTTGAATTGTTGTTTGTTTGACTTTTTTTTCATAAGGGAATATTTTTATTTCTTTTCTTCTTAAAACATATCCCAAACCTGATATAATAAAACATATCCCAAACCTGATATAATAGAACAAATTAAGAAAAAAAATAATGGGGGACATAAAACCTGGTAATGTCGAAAAGGCCAGATTCAAAAGGGCTGCCTTGCTTTCATTAACTCTGTGCGCTCTGACATGGTTCCTATTCGGGGACTCTCTTAAACACCTCTCTTTGAATGCGCACTCGCTTTTCAGCAGGGAAGTTTCCACTCCTATTGCTTCGGGTGCTTCTGAGCACTCCTCTTCCGCTGTCGAGGGCTCAATCGCTGGGAGTGACGTTATAGTTAAGACAAACAGTAACAAACCATCTAGTAAAGACGGAACTACATTGGAGTACGACCCCGAGAGAATATTCAAACAGATTATTAATACCTCTCCTGCAGTTTTGTTCGTGAGGAGCTCCGAGTATGATTCAACCGTGCTGCGTAAACTCCTGACTACAGACTACGAAATTACCCCAGAACTGCTGATAGTCGACATGGACATGCACCGCAATGGCCTACTGCTAGAACAGTATATCCTGGACAACAAGATCAAACCATCCAAGAACTCTGACGTGCTATTGCAGAGCACGACTGCAATCCCTAAAAATCTGAAAGCACCATACCTGTTCGTGAACGGTGTGTCATTGATAAATACCAATATCGGTGAAGATGTGTTGAAACTACATTCCAAGAATCAGTTCTTGACCAAATTGAAAGCTTATGATGGCGAAAATGTGGTCTTCCATAAGAGAGACCTGCCTTCCAACTCTTAGGTTGTCCTTTGCTTTCCTTTCTTTTTTTTTTCCTGTAATTTTTCTTTTGGTTTTATTATTTTATTTCAGGCATCCCTCACGCACACACTCTAATTTATCTCTTCACTTCAATAATCTTATTATATTTCATTTCTTTTTTTAGAGTATTGTTTTATTTCCTTTAAAATATTTTAGTTATGATAAAAAATTAAAAAAATACAACTTAGATTTATAGTTACTCTATATCACCCATCTATATCATAATTGATTTCGATATTCGCATCTTCATTTCTAGCTTTTTCTTCTTCTTCTTCTTCTTCTTCTTCTTCTTCTTCTTCTTCTTCCTCACTATCCACCCGTTCTTGGTAATTGGTAAATGCATCGCCCCACATGCAAAGTATCCCCTTGGTATACCCATCCTCATTCATATATATTACTTTACATTTACTCTCGGGACCCATAACATCGATAGTGGCTCTGTTTAGCTGATCGAGATCGGAATTCTTGGGCAAAAATAAGATAATATTGTCACTTACTTTCTTGAAAGATTCAAGCAATTCATGTATCCCACACGGTATTAAGGAATTCTCTAAATCATAAGTTTCGTTATTGATATACTCGGGACCTCCCCACGGTGGTGACCCGAAAATACAATCTACTTTCAGCTTCCTGAACTTGCGTACTGCTTTGTGATTCCATTTATGATGGTACAGCCATAACCTGTTGGCAACACCATAACTCTGCGCATTTCTCGCAGTGCAATACAAATGGTCAAGGTTAGAGTCCAAACAATACACTTTACTAAAATGCTCCGCAAACTGTATAGAGTTACCTCCACCACCGCTGAACACATCCAAGATGCTAGTGGCATTGGGCAAACATGCTGATACAAAAGTAGCTAGGAACTTCGCAATACGCTCGGGAGTCACACTAAACCACAACTCCGAAGTCATGTATATAGGTACATTCTTGACTTTACTAAATAATTTGAACCGTTTCCGCCAGTACTTCACGAGCTGCTTGTTCTCATTGTCTGGTTTATCGTTATTTACAAGAAACTTACCTTCTTTAAGAAGTCTTCGCAGCTTGCGAAACTGGTGCCTGGTCTTATCGTATTTCGCATATTTCTTCAGCGATTTTTTAGCTAGTTTCAGATCACTGCCATGGATCAACCATCTCCTATGATGTCCCATTGTTATCAATTAATCCGCTACCTGGTTATTGATCTAACTGGCCCATTATTTGCACAATAATGAAGGGCATCGAGAAATTCTTTAGTAGTTGAAATTTTTCAATTTTTTCATTGTTCAAGCTTGGTTGCGAATATTCAAATGGCTGAGTCCCTTTTTTCCCAGAGAAATCACGCAGGACGCTGTAAAAAGCGAAAAACTCAGCTCATCGCATATTACACCCACACACCTCAGCAAAAGGGTAAGAAAATTCAGATGGCTAGGCAAGCTTAAGGGCCAATATGAACTAACTGAACCATATTAGAATCCCAATTGCCAGGAACAAGGACATAAATACATATATATATATATATATAGACAGGATGTGGGAAATGTTGCTCCGAATGTGTTTTCATCTATGTCCTTGAAAAAAGCTTTGCATTGAACTGTTGCGAAATAACACGGTAATATAACAATCTGGTATAAAACTATTTATTATAAAGACTCTAACCAAATATTATTAATATAAAACAATAACTGCACGAAGATTTTTATGGTTTTTAAGTGGAAAATATGAGTGGAATGATAATAAGGACACCCACAAGAACGAAGACGAAGTCTTTTAATGGTAAACAAATGGATTTTACGTTTCCACCAGAGGATTTCCCAAGAGAGGCAGTTGATGAGCACTCCCTAGATAACCACAGAATACTGAATGAAACATTGAAGTTGAAACAGCAGGAGGACATAGAGGCTAGTTCACAGATTTTCTCCGACTATACCAGTGCATCTAATGCAAACACATACTCTGGTAACTCGTCAAACTATTATTCGTTTGCTAATATATCGGATAATACAACAACATCACCAAAGCTGTTTTCTCAAGCGAACAGTATGATGCCTCCACCTATATTGGAGCACAAAGTGTCTTCATATCGGGAGACTTCCCCTGGTGAATCATTGGATCCTCAGAACTCGAGGATTCAAAGCAATTACAGTTTCAGTAACTCGCTTAGAGATGTTACTAACCCAGCCAAGAGTGTCACTATGGAATCTACAGCACCAACGCACCAAACCATCCCTACTGCAGATAACATATCAGTATCGTTTTCAGATATAACAGGATATGATGAACCTCTGTTGGGATTTGATGCAACTCAACCCGAAATAAATAGTAATGAGGGCTCTCAAACTCCAAAAGTGGAAAGCAACCAGACCAAAGAACATAAAAAACTACAATCTGTTGTTAAGACGGACATCACGAAATCAATAATGCCTGCACCAAAACCTCTAAACCTTGACAATACCCCATCTATTCAAAAAGTTTACTCTAACTCTATGTTAGCCTCATCTATGAACTCTTCAACACAACCAGCCAAGACTCCAAGATCTTCACGTTCTACTGCATCTTCAAGATCTTCACTGAAGAGATCTAATGCAGTACGCTGTAGAGGCGGTTTGCTACAATATTTCACCCAGATGGGTATAAGAGTAAGGAGACAATTTAAGAAATTAAGATTAGTGATAAGAAGAAAATTGTTCAGATTAAAAAAGAACTCTAAGAATCTGTCGAGGTCGAATAGCATACGCAGCGGCTTGAGTATTTCTAGAGTCCCTAAGCTAAGAAATAACAACAATGGCAAACAGAGACAAGAATCGAGCTCCTTTGCACCACACACCCTACATCAAAAGAGAACTCAGGGATATACATCCAAATTACAAAAATCCATGTCCATGAGGTCGCTAGAACCAGCATTGGTAACACCAACTATCCCAGAAAAGGTGGAAACAGCACCTAAGCCAGTAGAAGCTAAAACTGTTGAGCCAAGAACACAGACAACATTAGCACAAAAGATTAAGAACACGCCTTCTTTGAGAAGGACCCCATCATCCATTAGAAGAGCAGCTTCTATCTTAACATCTAATGTTGCCACACCAAGGAGTACTGTGACTAACAACAAGAATTCACCTATAGAGACAGAAAACTACCAGTCATCAAGATATTCCTCTAGGAACAGCAGTCTCAAGTCCAAGACGAGATTAGTTAGATCTTCGGGATCCAATGCTTTGAGTTCCATCGCTAGGCAGCCATCTATTGTTGTCAAAAACAAGGTAATTCCTCTCTCTATGAGCAGGTTCTCAATTAAAGAAGAGATAGAGGAAGAAGATGAGGCTGAATCTGATGATTCATTAGATTATTACTTGGAGACCGAACCAGTTGACGAGATGACACCTATCAGCACACCGGACTCTGAGAGGGACCAAAAGTTAACTCATATGTATGGGACAAACACTGGGGACATCAAAACCCTGTACAAACACTACTTGAGTACCATCATTGCGGAACGTATCCGTGCCCGTATTTCTATGGCCAAGGAACAAAGTGAGATGAAGATTTCCCAAAACTCCAGTGCACAAAGCTCCAAGGACCCAATTGTATCAATATTAACCGAGTACGAAAGCGGTGCAGAGTCTAACCTGTTTGAGGAAGAACAAGAACCGGTTACACCGGTAACCACAGACAGAGACGATGAGCTCAAGGAGCAAGAAGAAGAGGACGACCTCATAACAGCGCTACCAGGTCTGCCACCACTGCGTGACAACCACGGCAGCACCATAAGCATATCCATCCACTCACCTTTCATCTCAGATAACGCAAGCTCAAACTCAACCATATTCTGCATTCCAGTTAAGCGTTCATTGACACTGCCTGTAATGAAGGTGTGAGATCAAGCATAATAGACAATAATAAGTAATTGCATTCAGAACATATAAATAAATATATAAATTTAACTTTATAATAGCATAATATTGTAATATATCATAATTTACGATCACCATTGTTGTTGGTTTTCTTTGGAACAAAACGCTAGTACCCGAAAGTCAGTTTAAAAAAAAGCTGCCTCGCTACGGATGTTTCTGAGAGTCCTTGGGATTATTTAAAATAAAAAGAAAGAAAGAAAGAAAAAGAAAGAAATAATAGGAAAGTCCAAAAAAAAAAAAAAAAAGTTATAAAAAGTAAGAACTCCCAACACTTTCTTCGACAGGAGGCATTCTTGAAGGAAGGGGCATATTGTTGATACTCTATTCAAGGAGAAACTAAAGGAGTTAACAAAGAACCCAAAAAAAAAAAAATGTATGCTAGTAGATTGAGAGGCGGTGTTCTGAGACTTACTCAGGTAAGGAATCAGTCGTCGTTTCCGTTTGCGAGTGCTCAGGCGCTTTTGAGCAAGAGTCAGTTAAACAAGAAGAAGAAGAACAGCCGGAAGCTTGTTGGGATTAATGACAAGAAGCTCTATAACAGTGGTATTACGGCGCATGCAGCAGGAGACAAGAAACAGGAAGTTGATATTGAGCAGAAGGCAGATGATAAGACGAAGGCGAAGAAGAAGAAGAAGTACGTATATGCGGCTATGCCTCGTGTGGAACAAATATCTGATCTGAAGCTCAAAAACATGAGTACACAGGTGCTATACTCCGGATACAGGCCACTCTTTATAGATCCAGAGCAACAAAAGACCGCTGGGCAAGAAGGAAAGACGTTGTATGAGTTTGCTATGAAGCTCGAAGAGTTGCAAGAAACAGTAAGCCCTTGGGTTTCTTCTGCTACCGGAACAGAGTTTTATTCCGAATGGGATAACGTGCCTTCAGATGTTGTAAGGCATTTAAAACCTTTCATCCCCCCTCAACCTGTTGAGAAAGGTGCTAGCGCCTCCGAACAAGAGGGGCACCCAGATTTTGACGGTGAAGGCAATTTTAAAAAGAAGGCTTTCTTTGATAAAGTAAAAACATTAATGAATAGAAATGGTAAAGGAGGTAGAAAGAGACCAGGTGTGACAGTACTGAAGCATTTGAAAAAATTGAGAGACGAGAATTAGCTTACGTTTTTCTCAGTGCATGATATATCTCGAAAGTTCAGGTAAACTAAAAACAAAACAAACAAAAAAACTATAGACAAACTTCATATTTTTTCCTCCCTTTTAGCATTTTTATTCTCTCTTGGTTAACTATATTCTCTCAACTCCCCTTTTCGCCAACCTTTTATTCATTTAATTATTATTTATTATTATTAGTATTATTATTATTCATATTAGTCATTTTTTATTTCATTTTAGTACAGTAACGATCACAATACCACATTTTAGAACATAACATAGTACTTTTTGGATTTAATAACTATTTACTTCTATCTAAGGTGTGGGGGGGACGGTCTTACTTAATATTTTCATTGGATAATCGTTTCTTATATTTTTTTTATTTTTGAGTATATATACATATATACCATCAACCGATACCAATCGGTCATGCATCCTATTCGTTTTCGAGTAAAGTAGTTAGTTTAATCACTATCATTAAATTATTTTTCCAATTTTGTAGTTATTTTATGTTTAGTAATGGATCACTCAGTGGCAACAGTGTTAAAACGCGAGCACCAAAATAAAGCTAATACATCTTTTAAGTACCAAACTTAACAAACCTCACATCGCGAAGATACATATATACCTACGGTGCAAACAGGGAAAACAAGAAACTTATAACAATGGATTTCGAATCCCTATTATTTAGATTGAAACCAGTCATTGATCCCAAATCAATTGGTGACTTTAACTACAATGAGGCTAGTGTTGGTGAAATATTGGAAACGCTTGATAAATGTTCACAAGGTGCAAGAATTGAAAATAATAGAGAGATTTTAGGACAATCTGGACTTTTGATATCTCTGCGTGATACTTTAAGATTATTGCTAGGTGATGTTCTCGAGGAAAAGAATACGGCTAATAGATTATACAAATTGCAAATATGCTCTGAAATAATACGAATCCTAGCCAATAGTTTTGCTGATAATGACCATAATAGATCTATCTTTCTTGACACAGGTGATAATGATCTTTTTTATAAGCATTTTGGATTAATTTTCCAGTCTAATAAGAATGAGGGCTCTGTTTTTATTGATTTACAATTAAGACTGGCCGCAATGACCAAAAATCTAATTATAGAAAACGAAGACTATATAAACAGGTATGGAAAACCTCTAGTACCATTCTGCGTTTACCGTTTGGACAGTATTGATATAACTAATGATAAACAGCAACAACTTGCACTATTCACTTCAGAGCTGATCGATACCATAATGGAATATAATAAAGACCTCTTATCACTAAACATGGTATTTCAGCTGGTTACATTCTGTAGTAAGATATCTAACCATATTATTATCAATAATGTTGAAATTGATGAGGCTGATGATGAAGAGCCATTCATCGAAATGATTTCTTCGATAACAGGCATAATAGAAAACAGTCTAGAGATAAATGGGAGATATAATTATAAAAAAGAAATACAAGTTACACACGATATTCAGTCAAGATTATTGAGCATTCTTGATGATCTTGCCGATCTGAAGTTTCATAATAAGCTTATTATTATGAGGCGATTAGTCACGTCTGTAGGTTTTGTTGCCTCAGACTCAAATAATGATAACCAAAATGAACTAAAACTAGCACTAGATACTTTAAAGTTAGGTAGGAACTTTCCATACACTAATGCTGCTGCATTAATAATCCTTTCAAACTACGTGGTCTCTGCAGAGAGAGCTAAATCTTTAGAGTCAGAAATAACTATCGACCAGCTTATTCAAAAAGCTAAAAACATGAGTGATCCAGTGCAGTTTCAAGGTTTTCTAGATTTGCTAAAGAAATTGGCAAGCTTGTCAAACATGATGTTTGTAAATGATCAAACTATAAACGACATTATTTCCATCCTAACATACAGTAATGACCAAGGCCAGTATTTCCAAGGCTTAATCCCATTAATTAATAGTCTGTTAAACAAATTGCTAACAACACTTCCAGCTGCCAAAGTCCAGAAAATATTCACAGGTCCAAACTCTGAACCGTTCATCAATTTAATCTTGAAAAATGGTAGCATTACAGCGTGTTTAGCCCTTGACAAATTGTTAATTGGCAAGGAACCCATCAAGGACAGCATTGAGAAGAGGTTATGGGAGAGTGTGTTACAATTTGACGAGGTTCTTAAAGAGAGTCAAACAGATTCCTCTGTGTTCCTGTTATTCCAAGTCACTAAAACTGTGGGTGTATACCTGAGAAACGTAGTAGAAACTAGCCAAGAGAATATACTAATACCAAAATACACAAAGAAGTTAATTTACTTACTACAAGTAATACTGGACATGAAGAATACAGAAACCAAGAACATTGAAAGTGCTGCGAACAATGGTAAATTCGTCGCTGGGATGCTTCTTACTTATCTCAATAGCCAAGAATTTGGTGATGACGAGTATATATTACAAAATCTGTGTAAGTCTTATTTTTAAAAGAATAAGAAACCATATATTCATATACAACTCATAGGTATTTTTGTTAACTTTAAAGCATAGACATCAAAAATTCAACAATTTTTTTTGCCATTAGAAAGAAAAAACCGGGGTTTGAGCTCATAAAGAGATCTTTTGTGTTACAAGTAATACAAGAAAGCAAATCAAAACTACGCTACAGGCTCAAGATTTCGGAGCGTACAATACAAGATATTTAATATAATAACATCCGATTTTTTTAGGTTTCTTCCAGATACAACTATTACATCTTTTTTTAAATTGCTGATCGATGCGACCTAATAAAGAAACCTGTCAGTTGCTAGGCCCTGCCTCTTTATTTGTGCAGTTTGTCATGGGGGTATCAGCGTTGGGATTACTTGTATTTAAAAGAAATTATGAACATCCTAAACGGAAGCTAGATGTCTGGATATTTGATATCGGTAAGCAGGTAATCGGGGCATTAGGGATACATTTCATTAATGTGGGCATAAGTGTGATTAAGAAGCATAAAGAGAACAAGAAACGTTATTTTACAGGTGGTAATGATAATGATAATGGCAGTGAAGATCAGTGTGATTGGTATTTCCTGAATCTGCTGTTAGATACTACTGTGGGAATTCCGATTTTATGGTTAGCCTTGCACTCGCTAACAAAGCTATTTCAGTATTTTAATATAAAGAATGTCGAATCTGGGAACTATTTTCCAGAGGATACATTAGATAGACCTAACTCTTCTAAACCACTAGTAAGTGCCTTTTTGAAACAGCTCTGCATCTTCATTTGTGGTTTGGTCATCATGAAAATTTGCATTTACCTGATCTTGAACTATTTCGAAGATCTGGCATACTGGTTTGCCAATTTAATATTAGCATGGTCTGATCCCTGGCCAGATGTCCAAATAATACTGGTGATGTTCGTATTTCCGGTTCTTCTAAATTGCTTTCAATATTTCTGCATTGATAACGTCATTAAATTACACCTCGACAGTTTGAATAATTATAACTCCAAAAGCTTTGAAGACAGTGAATCTACTTTTGATGAAATAGCTGGTCTACTTCAGAATTCACTCTCTAACCAAAATAATTCATACCAGAGTACTAATTTTGAATCTGGAACTTTCTAGTAATTATAAAACGGAAACTTAATTACCTCATGAACACCTCCTTAATATACGCATTCTTTATAGAAATTATCCGGGAATATATATATTTATTTTTATTTATAATTACTACTCACCATTCATTATATCCTTTTAAAATATTAGTGATGTCTTTATAAGTCTTTGAGTTCAAAAGTTTTTGAGCCTTCATTCTCGTATAATAGACTGGACAATCGTAAGATACACATAAATTGCTTACCTGACTGCCATATAAACCCATGTCCTTGGAATACCTTGAACTACAAACACGGCATGCTGTCTCTACAGCTTTCAATTCTGATTCCCGAATACTTTTTTTTTTCAATAAAGAAGAAGTTGTAAGTTGCATTTGTTGAAGACACTGCAAACATAATGAGTGCCCTTCTGCAATCACACCTACATTACAAGAGGGACACCTCATAGATTGTCCAAACTTCTCCCGATTGCCTTTCCCAAGTGCCATATTTCCTATAAACTTACTTGAGTCATAGCTCCACTCAGATACACTAATACCTAATATATTGAATAACCTATCAAGAGGAGGAATGAGATTCTTGGTTATATAATATTCTGAATCTAGCTCATACTCCTCGTTGTTGAAAAACTCCTGAATAGAAACACAGCGCTCTCGCAATATTTGACCTGTTTTGCCTTTAACCACCAAATAAGAGACTCGCTCCTTGAATTGAGGTTCCGCCCTATTGTCCTTCTCTTTCATCCTTTTGGCGACAACAGCCCCAGGTGGTAGTGTCTTTTCACTTTTATAGTGTCCCAGCTTAATTTCTTTTGCAAAAGTGAAGTCATAAATGGGAACTTTTCCTGATCGAATTTTATCGAATATTGAAATAACATATTCCTTCACCATACTCAAATCTTTAGTTTCAAATAATATCCTCAGTGCTTTCCCAACAACCTTTTGCTGCGCAGGTGTACCATCCCTTCGTACAGTTTCAATACCCTTTGCATCGAATTTTGGAGTAGTCTGCGAAGGCTTAGTATAAGCATATCCCACATACCTTTTCTTACTCAGTAAAATAGAAGGGAAATATACCTTTTCAAAATTCAACTTAATTGGAGCTGGATTAGAGGCCGTAACTTCATCCACAATTTCAGAACCAATTTTAAAAGCTGCATCTTTAGATTTACCAGGTAAATAAACAAACAAACTATCAGTGTCACCATAAACTACTTTAGCTCCCCATTCTGGTCTGCTCTCAATTAATTTAATGGCTTTCTCTAATGTTTCACGGCCTGTTTGTACAATGCTATCTGCCAAATCAGCACAGGGCATTCGACCAGAGAATGATGCCGATGTATACCCATAAGTCACGTTAGCTAGTAACTTTAGAGCTAATTGCTTAGAATCAAGTAAATTTTTAAGAGTTTCATGTCCATCACCAAGATCTGATATTGTCCTTTTAACCATGAATCGAATATCCAAAATTTCATTAACCATCTTTCCTATTGTCGACTTTCTGAGGGTTTCCTTAGCATATATTACCCCATTTGGTGCAATATGGACAAAATTCTCCAGCAACCTTAGAATATTATCAGGTAGCTCAAACGTTGTGACACCTACAGAGTTATCCTTGATATTGAATCCGCGTACCCTACCAATTATTGTTGAAAAACAGTAATTATATGCCATCATTATTGAAGGATATAGTGATTGGAAATCCAACACTAGTAGCGGACTTTTATAAAATGCAGACTCTGGCTCCATTACTAATGGTACGCATTCTAACGGCTTCTGTTTTTGAACAGCTTCTTTAGATGGTGATAGCAATATAAAATGTTCTCCTTTACAGATGCGGATTAGAAAAGATTCCACCATATATTGTGAACCTCTATTATATACCGATTGGAAATCAATTCCAATTAGTCTAGCTTGCTCAATAACATTTAGTATGAAATTCAGTTTCCTTAAAATTAAAACATTGGCTCTTACACGGTGCATGTAATATGAAAGACAAGTAACTCTACCAATAGGTCCATATATTCCTTTCCACATATCAGTTAAGTCTTTATAAAGAAAATGAGGATGACGTTCTTTCAATATTAAGAATGCTATATTTTCAAAAGAATACTGTGTCACACTCAGTTCTTTACGCATTAGTCTCCATATATTTAGAATATATCTTCCAGTAATATTTAAAGCAGAGCTCTTTTTATATCCCCAAGAATCATTCATCTTATTTTTAATATTTAAATTGACTCTTGAGATTTCCTCAGAAATATTAAAATTATGAATGTTAACACTTCTTTCGAAAATATAACCCCATGAAGAATTGTGTATTTCATACCCAGACAGCAGATCTGGATCAAACAAAAGGATCAAATCAGTTAGGGCATCAAACATGTCAAATTCGTTCTCATATTTCATGATGGGTACTCCACCAGTAGAGTACTCATGAAGTTTTATGGAGTTATCGTTATCAACTAATAGTATTCCTTCCATATGGAGATCACAGTCATATGGAAATGAGTCTTTATCAACATGCCAAAAAATTATCGAGACTTCATCAGTTCTTGGATTTGGAAGTTTATCACCTTCTGTATTCACATGAATTTCCAAAGAAAAATGGGTCAGATTATCGCTGACGGATTTAGATCTTTTTATTGAAGATGTCTCACCAACTGACTTCGAATTAGAAGGCTTCTGTATTTGAGACGACGTACACATCTTTTGTTCAACAATTGGTGTATCCATCTGAACTTCACTGAAAGAGGGAGCTTTTTTAATGTACTTCCAAGACGAGAAAATGCTGCTATTTTGCGTTCTAGCCCGAACATCCAAAAACAGAGCCTCACCACCAAATACACAAGGAATTCTCTTCACTAAATGATTAGACGTGATATCAAAAGATTTACCAGCATATAAATATTCCTTATCGGATAAATCTGACGGCCTAGAAAAAAATGGTCCAGCATAATCAAATTCTGGGAGACCTGACATTTTGATTTCTTCTGTTACTGAATGATAATTCAAATCCAATCGCACATATTGGTACTGCTTATTTCCGCTTGACTTCGAAAATAAGATAGGAGTTGGGTTCTCAACAGCATCTATCTTAGTTTGCATCTTTTGTGTAAAGAAGTTGTTCGATTTTTTAGTTATCATTCTTTGTGTCAACATTTGATCAATAGAGCTTATTTTCGGAGTCTCCTTAACTGAATTGTCTTTAAGCTGTAGTTTTTTTGGGCTTGGTCCATCTATTAGAGGCTCAACCCCTTCATTCTCTATGAAGTGAATATTTTTGACAGGCGATTTGATTTCCTCTAAACTGTTCTTCCATATATCTTCATCTACATTATCCTTAATAATTCTTTCAGAAAATATTGGTTCTTTTGGCCAAAATTCTTCTATATCTTCAAATGGTGTCTTCAAATGGTTCAGAATTCCATTATTATTTATTAAATCGGAGATCGATTTGTTTGCCCCTGTAGCATTGTTGTACATGGCTTTCTTAAAGAATAGATTGAACTGATCAATAGAATTCCAATCAATGCTTCCAATTCTTCTTGGTATATCCATAGCCTTCTTGTATTCCGGTAGTGAATATAATCTTCTCTGGATCCGCACATCACGGTCCATTTCCTTCGTGGAAGAAACATATGGTCCCTTTATTACGGAGCTGAGATTATCAACCTTTTCATCAAAATTGTGGTGAATATTGCGTATTTCTAGTCTATCGCGGTTTCTAATAAATTGAGGAAGGACATCTACTTCTAGAAGTCCATTACCTATCCTGGGATACTGCTTCTTCGGTAAGGTATTTGTACCAGGTTCAAAGTTATCTAGAATATTCTTTAATTCTGGTGTGAATGTTATTTCATCCATACCTAATAACTCATTAAGAACTGGTTGTCTGAAGTAGACCTTCGAAAAGTTTATCCAGGAACATCCAAATAAATTAAAGTCTGCGCTAAACTTCAAAAGGTATGGATACTGTGACTCATAAGTCTCAAAGAAACCTCTAGAAAGGATAGATCCTGTTCTGATGATATTACTGAGCGTCTCCATGTAGGTAGGATTAAGCAAGGTTATCTTGTAAAACGCATACCACCCAACATGGTATCCATAAAACGGGACACCTTTAACCACCGAAACATTAGCAATATACCTTAAAGAATTTCCCTTAGAATTAGAGTTCTTCTTACCATCTTTTTTATAGCTCAGCTTCTCGTTAAGTCTCTGTTCTAACACTACATGAAGTTTTGCGCACTTGTCATTCAGAATATTAGAATCATCTTCAACATTACCATCATACCTCACAAAAATATATGGAAATATACCATGTATATGACATAGTACCTGGTGTCCCGATGGTAAACATCCGAACACTCTTATGACAGGAACTTTCTCATACCTATGCAAGGGCAAACTTTTCCCAAACGAACTGTCGAGCTCCGTCGGATAACTCATGTAATAATCATAGTAGTTCAGCTGGACATTAAATGTATTACATGATTTACTAAAGCTCTCATCTTCCGCTTCATCAATTGTTCTTTTAGTTCCATTCATCCCGCATGACTGACAACCAGATAAAATACCTCACACTGGGGTCAAGTAGCTTATTATATCAGTGACAACCGGCTTATTCAAATAAATTCTACTTTGGCCCTAAATATTTCATCCAGAATTGCTTATTATTTTTCTTCTTTTGTGACTGAGTGAGAAAGAATGAGATAGCATCTGTATAAGTGCACAGAGCTTTTCCGGGAGTTTATTTTTTTTTATTATAAAAAACCCTTTGACCACATTTTGATACCCTTAATATATCCAAGCAAACCAATAGTACAAGTAAAGATAAAATGGACTCCAAGAATACCATTGTTTATATCCGAATCAAGGGCAAGAGACCTGCTAATTTTACTGATCCTGATGTGTTTGATTGGAACCTGGATAAGGAGAAAAGACTTTGGAATTTTCTGTCAAAGTTGCATGATCCTGACGAAGAAATAGACTGGGACATGCTGTCAGAAGGACTAGATACACCAATATACTTCTTGAAGAGAAGATGCTACGAGTTATTTACGAAACACCTAGAACTACTGAAGCAACAGATTGACAGGAAGAATCGAAATATTTCTGAAAGCGATGAGCTAGAGTCGAACCATAGCTTGCAGATAAAGAGAGAGGTTGAGTTTCTGAACCAGATGCCTGTACGGACTCCAGGAACTATCCAAGAAGAAACGAATGAAGAAGTCGAGGAAGACCGTGATGAATCAAATGGCAACAAGGGCAGTGATTCAACAAATATAACAAAAAGGGCTATAGATCATCTTAAATCATCAAAAATATTGAATTTTAATCATGAATTCTACGAAAATAGGAAACACCAAACTGATACACATGAATATGTAAATAATAAAGAGGATGAAGATAACTCAGAAAGCGAATTATCATCAAGTCTAGGGGTAAGTAAATCTACTCTTGAAGAAGCGTTAATGGACAAGCTTCAAATCTGATTGACACCGTTCACACTGACAAAGGAAAAACCAACTTTCTTTCAAGGCATTCCTTCTTTCTATAACAGATAGATCTAAAAGCCCAGAGTAGTCAATATTGAGTTCATCACCAGCAGAAACATCCCTGTTCAAGGTAAACACCATGGTTCGGCCTTCCTTACTTTTTGTTACGTTAGGATCACAAGTATGATTGAAGTAAGAGGCCTGTGGAAATACCCAGTAGCCTAAATATTCCCTGCTATCAACCGATTCTAGTTCTTCCCAGATACCAAAAGCATTTCCATACTCCGAACCTAATATGTGCCTAAATAAGGGTATTGTAAGCATATTTTTATATGGTTCAGGTAAAGCTACCTTAAGTGTCTTGAAAACTGTAATTTGAAACTGCAATAAAATAGGAAAGCGTTCCATTTTTAAACTCTCATTCGACTGCAGACTCAGAAATGATTCCATAACGTCTGAATTAGGGTCTAAGTATTTTAATCTGAACAGCGTTTCAGCAACAAATCTACAGCATGCATACACATCATCAGATATCCTTGTTAGGTATTTCTGCCTCTTAGTTACCTTTGTTTTATTGAACATAGGTATCCAGTTTGTTCTGATATCATCCCAAGTCTGCTCAATTATATCATCACTGATCGTGATATTATTTAGCTGTTCTTCCTCCTGCTGTTCTTCCAAAGCAGTTTTTTTCGTTTTATTCATCATATTAAATGCAGCTAGTAAACTTTCATAACACACAACAAGTTCAATTATATTCGGTACTTGCAAGTATTTATCTAGACATGACCCCGAACAAAACCAAAGGCCGGCGCCGTTAAAACCTTTCTTCTTAATACACCATTCGCCATCGCAATACTGCGAGAGCATCAGTGGATCCAGTTTTACTTTCATTGGTTTCCCACTATTATAGCCAAAACAATAATGACAAACCTCTTTGCGAAATTCGTGAGAAATTGATGTTCCCATAAAACTGTCAGCTCTTAGTACCACATCACCTTTTTTCAAGTCCCTATTACTAAAACAAGCTCTTCCTCCCCATGATGTTTGTCTGATATCGAATAAGTTAGAAACTTTTAATGCGTTCTCATCAATAGTCATGTTCACTATAATATGTGATTTCTCAAATGGAGTTTCTGAGATCATTTTTAACTCATACAGGAAGGTAGCACAGGGTTCAATTATAAGAATTTTTTTGGTCTTAAAATTTTTCAAAAATTTTTCAAAAAAGAAAAGATGAACAATGGATTAAATTATCGCGCGGATCTTGAAAAAAGTGAAAATCCTAACAATGAAAATCCAAAAAATAAAAAAGAAATTTTATGCGTAATAAAAGGCTAATAAGGGTTACCATTGATAATCTTCATTAAAAGACTTCTTATAAACATGGGAACTAGATGGGATATCCATAACCTTCACAATAGAAGGTCTGCCATGGGCACAATAGTAGGGCTGACTACAATTACGGAGTCTCTCAACTAGTCCGACACACTCTTCCCGACTTAAGCCATCACCAAACATTATAGAACTTCGACAAGCTTTTGCGTTGAAGTAATCTCTTATAAAATTTGGGATAGCTATAGTATAGTTCCACCAGGTATGCTTTTCTTGGCTTTTCGAATTTTTAGCTTTAGAAGCTAGCCTTCTTTTCTTATTCTCTTTGAGATCAAATAAATGCTCCAGTAAAGACTCTTTTAGCTTTTCATTGGAAAAATAGTTAAGAAGAAAATCTGGCAAACCCAAAATGTTAAGGTAACTCTCATGTTTAATGACAACAGGTTCATAATATATTCCCCAATTAATAAATTCATCACAATATTTTTTGAATAGAGTACCTTCAGCTTCTGCTATCTGAATTTTACAATTAAATAATTTTCGAACAGAAAGTGTTTTATTGAGAACACTGTATATAAACCCCTGTAACAGATTCTCCAATCTTATTCTTTCATCACACGCATGTTGATCAATAACATAGATATTCATAGGGTGGAATTTTTGTTTCAGTAGTATAAATTTCTTGTCAACTTGACCAATTACCATCAAACTTCCCAGAACTGCTCTATCTATTACAAAATCAACATATTCACTGCTATAATGGTAAGAGTTAGGTAGAAAATTTGGAGTGATATCTGTTTTAGCGGGTACCCGAAGAACTAAGTTTGATAAATCAAATTTTTTGGGAGACCGTTGCCCCTCAATTTTTATGGATTTCCTGCTGAAGAACTCTAATGAATCACTAGGACGCTTACCATACTTGGCCATTTTAACATTCGCATCTAGGACATAGTTCGGCGATGGACTCCGCCGTAACTCAGAATTATTTACTTGATTTAAAACATCCATTGTTAGAAACGAGTCACTATCGAATGATTGAACCGCCTGTATAAAGGGTGAATCAAGGAAACCCTGCGAACGTAAAAATGAGTGGATAATTTTGATTATTAGACCGTTAACTAATTTACTCTCTTTCAACTGATATATATTCTTTGATGGATCCTGAATCAAGTCTTGAATAGTAAGTGGCCCCTTAACATATAGTATTAGTAGTAAGTATCCTCTGTAACTTTTTTTAGATGCCCTTCCATCGACGAAACTCTTCGATGTCAAGATAAATGTGCTTGAACTCACAAGATCACCAATTAGAGAGAATAGTTTTTTGTTTCTGTATCTTCTGCCATTGAAGTATACTACTTGGTAATCTTTTGTTTTCACCTGACAATTTGATATTATACCAGTTAGCTGATATTCTTTGAAATTCAATCGCACTTTTTTTAAAGAACTGTCCGGCACAATTCTACCATAAAGTTTAGTAAAGATCGAGTATAAATCACCAACTAAACCTAACTTTGAATCGGTCAATGAATCCGGCTTAATATCAAATATAGGCTCCAACTCTGCTTTTCTGTTTAAAACATACACTTGGATGGTGATTTGCGGGTTATTAATCAATATTTGTAACAATTCCTCTCTAAAAAGTTCTATCAGTGACACATCTTGACTTCCATCCAGCACTGCTCTTCTCACAGGTAAGTTACTGAAAAGGTTGTTGACCAAGACAGTGGTCCCTGAATGCCACTCCGAGACACTCCCACCAAATTTCCCTAACAATTCAAATGTGTTGTCCTCCTTGTGATGATTTTGATCTAGAGAAAGGATACGTGCAATGGTCTCTGGGGAAGAGATGGTTCTCCAATAATACGCCCTGTAACCCTTCAGTCTAGAAACTAGTGTCAGTTCAGAGACTTTGCTTAGAGTAAAGAGCCTCGCCACGAAACCCATAGGTAATCTGGTCTCTAGGAATTACTAGATCCTCTAGTCTCTTAATCTTTGACGTGACATGAGTCTTCCTGCCTAGAACATCCAAATTGGCAGCAGAGATCCCACATCCATCGTCAGAAACCATAACCCTCCAATTCCTCAGGTCAGTTACTACACGTACCCGCCTTGCACCTGCATCAACTGCATTCTGAACTAATTCCCGCAATAAAGTGCTAACGCTGGTGATCTGAGTCTCCGCTCTAAGAACCGAACTGGTATGCCCTGATAATTCACGAATTACACATGGCATTCAAGAAACAACGAACGGAAACATAAACAGGTGCTTAACTCATCAATTTATTTGGCCAAAAGTCAACAAAATCAACACTAAGAATCGTTTAGCCGCCGAGATAGACAGAAATACAAAAATGGTTTATTCATTAAAATGAGTCTCCCCCTCCCCGCCAAAAAAATTTTTTTTTGAATTTGACACATTTTTTGATATTCCGGGTAAAAGAAGAGATATTTGAGGCCGAGAGCTCGTGTTTACATTTTTTGTATTTATTTTGGCGTACACTATCTTAACCAAAACAGTATCAAGATGAACAGCACAATCGAAAACTGAGCTATCGGGCGGTAGATGCAATTGCCACGATATGAGAACAAACCGTTCAAACCGCCCAGGAGGATTGGGCCAGGCCTAGGCTCGGGCCCCGGCCCGAGCCAAGTCTCAAGACCAGGATCAGGATCAGGATCAGGATCAGGATCAGGATCCGCTATAACGCAGAGGACTGCCTCTACGGGAGTTAACAAGAGAACATATGCTGGTAGTAATGTGGCATCGGCGAAAAGACCATTACTGACTACTTCGCAGCTTAGAGTCTCCGAGAATGATCGGTATTTTACGATTATGTACCGGAAATATACCACTAAGAAGAACAAGACTTGGAATGGTGATGGGTATGCGATTCTTAAAAAGAGAGACGTGTTAAAACTGGTGATATATAACGAGCAAGGCAAATGGCTAGGATCTACTTCTAAAGTTGTTTTAGATACAATGTATGACGTTGTTTTTTCTACAAACGGACTGGAGTTTCAAATTGACTACGAGATAAGCAGTATAGATGAGCTGAGATTAGTGAAGAGAAAGCTTTTCAAAGAATTTGATGATAGTGATGAAGGTGATGATATCAGTGCTTCCAATATTACACCGACTCAGAGTATTTCTAGTAGCACACCCAGCACTGCTAATAGTAGTATGTCTAACAAAAGTCCGAGTACAGTGGCAGTCTCCAATATTTTTGGTAATGGCGTGCGAGCCAAATTTAAACCTGTCATGAAAAATAATCACCAAAAGTTGCAACCGATATCATCTATTACCAAAATTCTGGATGGGGACAATACACGGAAACCTAAAATAAGTAAATATTCACCGCTTTTCGACATCCAAACTATAGAAAACCCATTGGTTATGAACAAAACTTCTCAACATGAGATAGACGTCATTGTAGACCCGTTGGTAAGTAAATTATTAAGACCACATCAAAGGTCTGGAGTCAAATTTATTTATGACTGCCTATTAGGAATGGAAACTAGAGCAGATGTTGTTGAAAAAACAGAAAATTGCTTAACTTTAGAAAGCGACTCAGACATTAGCGGATGTATTTTAGCAGACGATATGGGTCTGGGGAAAACTTTGACAACAATTGCTGTGATATGGACATTGTTAAGACAAACACCCATGGCTTCTGAGGTACCTTGTACCCAATCAGGTACTCCATTACAAGGATTAGTCAGTAAGGTTGTTGTTGTCTGCCCAGTAACTCTTATTGGTAATTGGAGAAGAGAATTCAAGAAATGGTTGGGTCAGAACCGCATTGGTGTGTTAACATTGAATCCCAAAAACACTGGTGAAATGGATAAAATTAGCGTTAGAAATTTCTTAAAAGTCAATAGGACTTATCAAGTTTTAATACTAGGATATGAAAAGCTTTTGACTGTAAAGGATGAGCTTATAAATCAAAAGGAGAAACTTGGATTATTGGTTTGCGATGAGGGCCATCGTCTGAAGAATGGCTCTTCGAAAACTTTGAATGTATTACGAGAACTGGAAATAAAAAAGAAAATTTTACTAACTGGTACCCCTATTCAAAATGACTTAAACGAATTTTATACAATAATAGATTTTGTTAATCCAGGGGTTTTAGGAACTTATAATAACTTTAAGAAAAAATTTATAACCCCAATCAGCAAATCCAGAGATATCAACAACAAACATAATGAAAAAATTATAGAGGTGGGTGAAGAAAAATCAAGGGAGTTAATTGATCTAACAAAAAAATTCATTTTGCGGAGATCGAACTCAATTTTGTCTAAATTTTTACCACCTAAGACTGATATTATCCTTTTTTGCAAACCAACAATTCAACAGATTGAAGCATTTGCAGATATTATTGAAAATGTTAAGGTAGATTTGAATAATATAACCTTCAACTCCACACTAGGTCTTATAAATCTTATGAAAAAGGTTTGCAATTCACCAAGCCTGATAACTAACGATCCATTTTTCAGAAGCAGTGTACCAGTTGCGAAAACAATATGCTACAGCACAATCTTCAATTCAGGGAAATTAAATGTGTTGATGGAATTGCTAAAAGAACTCCAAATGACCTGTTCTGAAGAAAAAATTGTAATTGTATCTAATTATACTCAGACTTTGGATATCATAGAAAACTTAATGAACCGAGAAAGATACTCAAGCTGTAGACTAGATGGCTCGACACCTTCGAAACAACGAGATCTGATTGTGAATTCATTCAATAAGAGTCCCAATATATTTGCATTTTTATTAAGCGCCAAAGCCGGTGGTGTTGGATTGAATCTAATAGGTGCCTCGCGCCTTATTTTATTTGATAATGATTGGAATCCGGCAATTGATTTTCAAGCTATGTCCCGAATCCACAGAGAGGGACAAAAGAGACCATGTTTCATCTATAGATTGGTAACTACTGGTTGTATCGACGAAAAGATATTACAAAGACAATTGATGAAACATAACCTAAGTCAAAAATTCCTTGACAACGATTCCTCAAAGGAATCCAATTCCAAAGCTAACGATGATCTATTTGATAAACAGGACTTGAAGGATCTCTTCACAATTCGCCAACATACAAAGAGTAACACTCACGACCTAATATGTAACTGTAAGGGAGAAGGGGACGAATGTGAATCAGATTCCCATGAAGAAGATTTTGAGACCTCAGTCTCGACCAGCGGACTGGATAATTGGTCGAGTGCGCTGGAAGCACATAAAAAATTAGAGAAATTACACAAGTTGTACGCAGAAAAGGAGAAGAAATTCATCAAGCAATGTCTAATTGGTTATAAACACATCGATCCAGCATTTACCGAGGACTTATTTGATGACGTATCCACATCAATTATCAAAAGAACTAAAGACATAGTCACATTTGCATTTGTAAAACCTGGCGAGGCAGAGATATGATATTAATTCCAGTGTTTGCCAAGAAAACAACAACAACATAATAAATTTAAGTTGTATTTGAACCATATTTAATAAATTATATATTCGTAATTGCATTTCAATAGCTATAAAGATATCTTCATTATAATGATTTTGCTAATAAAAAAAAAATCGCTGTTGCTTTTTAAAGGCAGCTTGACAAAACCCAAAAGAAAAAATGAAAATAAATAAACGAAAAAAAAAAAAAAAAGGGAACCCAGAAATATTAACAGCTTTGGTAATATTTGACAGAGATAAGGTAATAAGATAACTGAAATACTTTAATAACATCATTTTTTACCGTTTATAAGCTTTCAAAAACAAGTCCTTATTTTTCTTTTTTCTTTTAATTAAAACTCTCCTTGTATTAATCATAAACTAAATGAAAGTTACAGCTGTGTTCAGGGAGATATTTCGATTTAGGAAAACGAATTTCAGTATAGTATTATTACTTACCTCATTAGTAATTGCTGCTATTGCAGTGCTCGAACGTCAGCAATATAAATTTGTCCTTCCCAAACCTTCTGATGATTTCAAATACAAGCTGCTCGAAGATGCATGGCTAGACTTACAGCATATAACATTTACATTTCATCCATATAGCTCAAGAGCCAATGACGAAGTACATGACTATATATTACAGAGAGTAAAACAACTGACCAAAGATAAAGAGGAATATATCCAGACATGGGATGACTACGTCAACAGTACGAATATACTTTTCAAACAACCAGATGTTTTTAATAGCTCCTCTACTATGTCCAGAGTCATATATTTTGAATCTTCCAATATTTTAGTTAAAATCTTGGGTTCCAATCCAGACTTGCCAGCCCTACTTATATCAGCTCATTTCGATTCTGTTCCGACCTCTTATGGTGCTACTGATGATGGTAAAGGTATTGCATCAATGCTATCATTATTACAGGTATACTCTCAATCACAGCCGGAGAGAACTATAATATTTAATTTTAATAACAATGAGGAGTTCGGATTATTAGGAGCTCATGCATTCATGAATCATCCGTGGTCCAAAGAGGTAAAGTTGTTCATCAATCTTGAGGGTGCCGGTGCCGGGAATAGAGCAATTCTTTTCAGAACTTCAGATACCATGACTGCCAAAATTTATAAAGATGCTGTGAAATCACAGCCTTTTGGAAACTCCATGTACCAACAAGCTTTTTATAAAAGACTGGTATCCAGTGAAACAGATTATAAAGTTTATGAAAATAATGGATTGAGGGGTTGGGATATAGCATTTTATAAGCCTCGTGACTATTATCATACTTTGAAAGATTCTATTAAGTACACCTCAAAAGAATCTTTATGGAGCATGTTACACACTTCTTTGCAACTAGCACAGTACATCTCTTCGTCTGACTTTGAGCTAGAAACTGCTTCGAAACCATCCATATATTTCGATGTCCTGGGTTCTTACTTCTTTGTAATTGGTGCCGAGAAGCTATTTCTAATTAACGTAATCTTGCTGATAATCGGTCCTCTAATTATGTTTTTGAAAGTATGGTTATTAAATAGCCGTAGTAAAAACGGTAATTCATTCTGGGTTTCATTACGCTTACCGTTTTCTTGCATCGTCTCCCTTTCATTACTGCACATGCTAGGTAGCCTTATTAAAGTTGCAAATCCTTTCATTTACTCACGAGATTATTTGAGCCCTTTTGTTGGATTATTCTGTCTCTTTTTGTTTTCAAATTATGTCGTGCTTTCGTTACTAGAACACTTGTATCCTTCTGATAATTTTAAAGGTACAGCTATTATCCAATCGTTTTGTTTTGTGTGGTTACTTTTAGTAATTTTCACTATAAAACTAAAGAATTCTGGTTATATTTATACCGGAATTTACCCATTAACAATTGTTTATGGTGCGTATATTTTAGCTATATTTTTTGGTGATTTCAGAAGTGCCATTAAAGACAGTAATGACCACAGGAACCATGAAGTACAATCTAACTATGGCACAAACAATTCTAGTAATCAAGCTCTAGAAACAAATGAGAGTAGTAACGAAGAGAGAGAAGACGAGGTCACACACAATAATGATCCAGAGGATAACGAACCATTATCAAACATCGATGAAAGAGCTCCCCTATTGAGAGCTTCTTCAGATACTATTGAACACAAAGACATTAATACATCTAGACAAGGCCTACAGTATGATTGGTTTATTCAATACTTCTGCTTAGTACCAATTTCATGTTACATTTTATTCAGTTGTTTTTTGCTAGCACTTGATGCTTTGAATCAAACAATACAGGAGAGTGCGGCAGCATCTCGGACTGTGGGAAATGTTGTCATAATTTCTATAGTCCTTGTTGCTCTTCCTATTCTTCCATTTGTTTATAAGGTTAACTATGCTTCTGGATTAATCTTCCTGTGTTTAGGGCTGACACTATTATCTTCGACTTTAATATCTCAGCCTTTCGATGAATTAAACCCCCTGAAAGTCAGGTTTTCACAAACTATAAATTTACAGAATGGTTCGTTGCCTATTGTTAACATATTTACCAGGAAGAGCTTCAGTATTAATACAATGCTTTCAGATTTACCAAGTATAAAAGATACAGGAGCTCCTATATGGTGCAGAGAAATCAACTCTGATGACAGTCAAGTTTGTAATTATATTGGTGAGTTTCCAAATTTGTTGAATCAAACTTCACACAAATCTAGACAATTAATGACTACGCACATTCTTCGAGATGATAGGAAAAATAAAGAACGCTCACCTTACGCACCAATGACTGCCGAACTGAAGATTGATGCACCTGAGAACAGGGTTTGTAGCATTGATTTTGACAGTGGTTTAGGTGAGAGATCGTCGGTGAAGAAAATTAGAGTCTTTGAATCTAATAAATACAGAAATACTACAACTGAAAAGACTATACGACTAAGCGAGGGTATCAATGAGTTTATAATTCATAAATTGAGTTTTGAGGACTCATATCATTTTGAGATTGAATGGTTTCCTAAATTACTGCTGGGCAATGATGATGGAAGTTACGAACCAAGCGGTGATGATAGTCTAAAACTAAAAATAACCTGTTATTGGGGTGAGTTCGATACTGATTCAGTTGTAGATGGTGAAATACGTAGAAAAATTCCTGCATTTGATGAATTATTAAACTATGCTCCCACTAAATACATTTTCACTAACAGAGAGCGTGGACTGGTAATGGTTGAAGACCAAGTAATATTATAGTGAAAGGAATGTGAAAAAAAAAAGAAGAAGAGATAATTAAACAACTTGAAATATTACATAGTTAATTAATATAACGTTTATTAGAAATAAAGATAATAAGATTTCTTCCATGATAGAAAATTTTTACAACACTTTTGTAATATACTCATTGTTATTGACACCTTGGATAGGTTTCAGAAGTACATTGCCATCATTTTGTTGATAGTATGCAGTTTGTTGATGTTGTTGTATTTGTGGAGAACCTTGTTGCTGTTGCTGTTGTTGCGTTATTCTCTGTAGAACAGGAACTTGCTGAGGTTGATACCTTGACGCATCACCCTGTACAATTTGAGGAGTAACCAACTCTTGCTTCTGTGTGGCATGGTTGAAAACAACAAAAGGTTGCTGTTGAGGAGAGTATTGTTGTTGTGCAATAACTTGGGTTCCCATAACTATACCACCTTGTTGAACATTTCTGGTGCCCGCCTGATTTGGTAGGTTTACGGCCTGATTAGTGTGCTGTGAGGCGGTTTGAGGAGTTTGTACGTAATGGACTTGAGCTTGATTTGCTGCAGGAATGGATGACGGAAGAGGGTGATTAGCAGTTGAATATCCCTCTACGATATTAGCATTCACAGGGTAAGCTACTGTCTTACCTGGGTTGGTTGTGTTCATACTTTGTAAGATAGCCAGTTGTTGCGGACTTTGAGCGCTGACCGAACGCCTACCGTTTGTGAATCTCTTTATAGAATTGTTATTAACATCATCTGGATTAATTATTTCCATATCGTCCACATTTTGGTATAAGAAAGAGTCTCTGTATGTCTCATATTCCAGCAACATTTTAACTGGTACTTCTGGTAAAGAGTATACTATATTTGGACGGGGACTGGATTGAGCGTTCAGTTTTATGTACTCATTCCTTAGGCTTGTCAGTTCTTGTTCTGTCGTGGTGTCATTTTCTTGGTATACAAGTGTAATTGCATGGTCTAGAGCCTCTATAGCATTCGTCAGTTGTAAAGTTACTGTGTAAACTTGAGAAATACCATGCCAAGCAATTGCAGCAAATCTTTTCAAGAACGAGACCTCTTTCTGAGGCAGAACATTCTCAAAAGAAAGTGCCAATGAGATGGCTTGTGAATAAGTCGCGAGTGAGTCTTCAAGCTGGCCCAACGTCAAATATAGAGATGCCACTGAAATCCAGATATATGGCACATTTGGTGTTAGTGATAGAGAGTTTTGAAAGTATTCGTATGCTACCTGAGCATTTTCATGTGGATTTAGTTTCAGTAAGTTTCTAGCTATCATGTAGTTTAGTATTGATTTATGGTATAAACCTGTCTCTGAGGATTGCACTGAAGATTTGTTTAGGATTTGTAATTCCATGTTCAGAGAGTCTATGCATTCTCTTACTTCAACACCTTCCATAAAACAAATCTGACTCTGTAAGATTTTCAGTGGTTGGATTGATATGGAACTGTTGTAATCTCTAGTTGAGACGGCTATAAAATCATTAATAATTTCCAGTGGGGATTCACTTGTTAGCCTCTGCTTTATACCTCTAGTCTGTGTGCTTCCGTCCTCGAGTAAGTAAAGTATTGAGACGAATAATTGATACGAATATGAAAAAATTTGCAGTAGTTTTGTAGATTTCTTAATGTTTGTGTTTCTAAAGTCTCTACTAAACGCTTGGAACAATTCTAGGGACTTGCCGAAATCACGGGTGTTTTTAGTGTATTGCAGATAGCAAAGGAGCACCTGGTAGTATACCAGAGACCCCTTCTCTTCTATCTGCTGCACTACAGTCTCAAACTGTGCTTTCAGATTTGCGTCACTTAAAAATGACATTATCCTTGCTTTGAGTAAAAGAGTCTCTTGATCATCCGGGTTCAATTTGAGTGTGTAATCTACGGCATTTAAAGAGTCCTGTACGTTATGCAGCTTGAAATACGATAACGCGATAGCCTTCCACACTCTGTAATCACTCAATACCTCATTATCTCTGCCGTTAACCAAAAACGTAACTACGTTATAATAATCCTTATTTTTCAAATATAATTTCACGAGTAGTAAAATCGTGCATATACTCTTCTCCTGTTCTAATAATTTAACCAGCTGGTCAAATGCCAGGGTCGAAAGTCCCAAGTCAATAGCCAAAGAACTACATTTCCTGGTAACTTCACCATACCATACACTATAATCCTCACTCATATTATTATTTTTATTTTATTTTAATTTTTTTTTTGGTATATGCTTATTTCCTTATCAACTTTAAGTTTTTATGGGAAAAGTACCTTCTTTTCTGTGTTTGCAAACCTTTTATTGCAGCAAGAGCAATTAGATGTCTTTATATTCTTTAAAGGAAAGGAAAAAATGCAAAAAAAAAATTTACTGTAAAGAACTTATTTATAAATGGTAAGGAAGAGGGAAAAAGAATAGGAAAAAAAGAAAGACCTTGTTGCAAGAAAAAAAAAAAAGAATTTCCTTGTTTTGTTGTTGTTTATTAAAAAAAAAAGAAAAAAGGTATCAAAGAAATATTGCAATTTGAAATTTTCGTTGTTTATTTTTTTTTAATATAAGAAACAAAGGTAGGATGAAGAGACAAAGAGAGAGAGAGGGGGGAGAGTAAGGATAAGTTCACACTTTTCTTCTTTTTTAACTAACAAATAACCAAGTGGAATAACACCGCACCAGAAAAAATAAGTTATATATTTTTTAAATTCCGAGAAAAGAAAAGGTTCCTACGGTTGTAGGTAAAAATAACAAAAGAAAAGATAGATAAATTAAGACATGTAGAGAAACAGAACCGAGACTTTTTTTTTTTTATTATTATTATTTCTCTATTGTTTTTTTTTTTGAGGATAAACAAACGAAGAAATGATTTTTTTTTTTACTGAGGCCGAGACCAGTAGTGATAGAGCAGCATGTTAAAAATAAAATATATATGAGTTCATCCTATAGGCAATTATCGTATATATCCTGTGTACAGATTTTCTTATCTGGTGACCATATAAGTTTGAATATTGAATAATATTGGATACAACACATGCTATTAATCACATGTATAGATATCGTTACTTTGCTTTAACTTTATGGTCTCACTTAAAATATGAGGAAAAAATAGCATATAAAAAAAAAATAGGGATAAAAATAGAAGAAAAAAATGCCGTAGCAACAATTCGAAGCCAGGGAAAGGAAAAAAATAAAAAAGGTTTTCTCCATTAATCTTCAGTGGAAAGAAACTAAAAAAAAAAACTTTAGAAAGGGACTGGGATGAAAGAAGCACAGAATGTTTTCTACTGTTGATTTGTCATCCTTCTAGATTATTTCCTTTGCAGACAGAAATGGAGGTAGAGAAGAATTTTCTATTCGTTAACGAGTGACTTACTCTTTTCTTTTTCTGCCATGATCATGCTACTTTTGTATCTCTGGGTCTTGTCCTCCCCTTCCCCCTCCTTTGAGGTGAAAAGAATTTTATCATGTGTCTGTGAAAATTACTAATACTACGCTGGTATCTATGTGACAAATACGTGTTTGCTCAAAAAGAAAAATATAAAGTTTATGATCATCTACTACATACGTGTCTGCGCGTAAAGCGGGTAAGGAAGAATGAAAAAGGAGAAGGGGGAAAAAGGGTTCGAGCAAATCCCTTAAGCACAAATTAGACTGGAAATGTCCGATTATTTGTACGAGTTATTCTTTGGTTAGGGGAGAAATATATGAAAACTAAAGAATTTTAAGTGGAATGATGTAGCGCCATACCACGTTAAAATGACGTAGAAAAATAACGGTGGGAGGCGTACGTATTTGCTTCTTTTATTTTATTTATTTTTTTTTTTTGAAAAGGAAATACGGGAGTAATAGATCTCAGTACAGTTGAATCTTAATCATTTTGTGGAACAAAGAAGCGAAAATGGAGACATAAGATGATACAGGGTTTTTCCTTAGCAAAGTGAAAAAGAAGAAAAAGATAAATTTTCTTCTAGTTTCTTTAAACTTTCTTTTTTTTTTTCCTTATCATCGGGAGAATTATATTTTGTACAGCAGTTTTTAGTGCGAAGGAAATAAGAGTTCAAATTTAAAAGAAAAAAATTGCAACAGATAAAAAAAAATAGGAGATTCTTCCGTAACAGGGAACCCTTCAGAAAAGACTGAAGAGTGTCTTTTTTAGATGGAAGGCAAGTTTGTTTTCTTTGATATGCCATTGGACACGAAACTATTCGAAAGAATGCACCAGAGAAGGAGAAGGAAAGAGGGGGGGAGGGGGGGAAGAAGGAAGATTTGACAAGAAACAAGAAGGTAAGGTACTCGTACAATTGTATACAGGTGGTCTTGTTTTTCCTAAAGCAGAGATGCCAATGAATGTCTGTGTGTCTGTCTGTGTATGAGGATTTCCCTGCATTGTACCGAAGAATGTGAATATCAAACACAAAACATTCTCAAATTAATCTCATATTACGGCAGGGTCGGGAAAATACGCATCGTAGCAAGGATTTACGGTTAAAAAAGATAAACCCTCTGTGAATTAAATAGGCAGGAACGGGACGATCGGGGAAAGAAATCTATTTATATAAATAAATAAAAAAAAAAAAATAGACAAAACATGGGGTTTAAAAATAGATGTTTCCAAAGAACAAAAAAATTATTTCTTATAAAAGAAAAAAAAAAAAATTGGGTATGAATAAAGGATATCCATTCTTATTTATTTTTACGAGACCCTTTCCTTCGAAGTCTACTTTTCACTGACAAAAATTCAAGATGAAAAGATTTCAAAAAATTTGTGATCTGGGTAACTCAATTTCAAAAAACTTGATCAAAATATCCATTTCAAGAATGGAAACAATTTTTGCTGTAAATGTTGTAGGGTAACTGTAATATCACAAAAAACGTAAGCTGCCTTGAAGTCACATGGTACTTAGTAATCTAGTATATGAACTTTTGTTACCCGGTTGGGTATCAACATTTTTTGTGTTTTATATATTGAATTATAATTTATGTTTTAGAAATGGATGAGTGCTAATGATACAATAAATTTATTCAATATACGTTAACCACAAAAAATGTATTTAATTAGGATACATTGCTCACAACGCTAGATTAAAATAAACAGCCAATTTCTATACATATTTATAACTAGAACACATTGATATGTAACTCACAAAATATTTTACTTATTATTCTTTCTTTTAGTCATATATCGATAAGTAAATAATGGAGCTCTCCATGGACAATTGGATTGAAAGCAGTTCTTCATTATTTAGGAGAAAAAACAATTTTGACACTATTTTGTCATTAGAATCACTGAATCTCAGCGATAATAGTGATCTGGAAGAAGATGAAGAGCAAACGACTCACAGAAAGATCCGTAACTCATATGATGCCATATTTGAGGAAATAAATCCGAATACTATGCAATGTAAACATTTCGAAAATAGCAAGAAACTATATACACCAAGAACATTTCAACATCACCAATGTACAAAATTAATGAGTACTAACTACCAATTACAAGGTTATGAAGTGAAGAAAAACTATCGCTGTCCCCAATCTGCATGTTACCATATTGTTGATGAAGTGAAAGAAGAAGAGAAGAATTTGCAAAATAAAGAGAAAAGTGCAAACGAAAAAGATGAAGAAAGAAAGAATGAGATTAAGGAAGTTGATGACTTTGTTGAACCTTTATCTTACGCTTTTGAGCATGCACCTAACACAGACTATTTAAGGAACTTATTGACATACAGGTATATGCGTGTGAGGAAAAGAGACAATAAAAAACAAGTCATGTGTAGATTATGTGCCGGTGTCAATTGGATTGAGACCCGCAACTACTTCAAACATATGTTTCTTGCTCATGGTTTAGTATCAAGGTTCAATGATACGACGAAATGGTACCGTCAAAAGCGAAAGAGTAATATAATTATCAAGGAGAAAATAGAAACTTATTTCACCATATACATAGAAAGTATAAAGTCACCTGACATTAAATTTTGTCGGGATATTTTACCTTTGATCCGGATCGACTCCATCCCGTTACCGATCAGGTACTATTCTGATCTGAGGAGCAGTGGCTTTCGTAGAACACATGTCATGTGCCCCAGCTGTAAGCGGTATATCCGAATTGGATGGTGCGAACACGACGAAATCATTAAACGGCAATACGAGGACTTTGAATCCCTAAATATCGCTACTTTCAAAGACTACAGCAGACTATCATATGTTCAAACTCGTAAACGTGGTGATATTGAGGGCATTTACGAAAACTATTTTGTTCATTATGTAGAGTGTAATTTTAGCAACTATGACTCTTCATGTCTATACGTCATAATTAACAATTAAAGAAATTCTTGAAATGAAATAAAAAAAAAAATAACTCATTACTACTACAACAATAACTCATTACTACTACAACAATAACTCATTACTACTACAACAATAACTCATTACCATGACAAAACACAAAAAAAAAAGCAAGCCATTTTCTCAGTTCTTTGCGACTATTATGCTTCAGAAAACCAACCTCGATCCCTTTTCCATTTGTAATAAGATTCATGATAGAATAATTTGTTGGTTTAGCTAGAATTTGTCTAGCCAGTACAAAAGCAATTATTTCAATTACTAAGCCGACAAATTTTGTTAAAGTAACGTAACTCTCCACGCCTACATAACCTTTCATTTCCCCCTTTCCAGTCATTCTTTCCCCATTCTTCTAAAAATTGCTTTTTATTTCCCAATTGGTGCATGTAATAAATCAGCCACCATGAGTATGGCTAGAACATTTCTAATTTATTTCCTACCCACCTCCCCTCTCAACAAAATGGATTAATTTTCTAGATGCATCCCCCTCATTTCTCCTCATCTCCATAGAACAAATATATCACTAAACCTTTTTTCTTTTTTATTTCCATATCTTGGAAAAAGAAACGTTTTAACTTATGTAAAAATTTATCAAATCAAACCCATCACCACAGTACAAACTTTGCACTTTTATTACAAATTTGTTATCTGACTACCTTCTCCACTTAGTTTCTTACTCCACTAGAGAAATGATTAACAAATAAAAAAAAAGAAAAAAAGTCATCGTGACGCAACTAATACCCACACACACATATTAGAGATCTACACCCCCCCTCCCTTTTGATGCTCCACCTTTACACTGGTAAAATTAAAAAAAACGAGAAAAACACCTTAATCAAATCGTCACCTCTCTCCGAAATTTCGCACACAATTTTGATTTGAAACTGTGGAAGTCAAGGGGGACGGGAAAATGACGAACTAATTTATTTTTATTTACCCAGCATTTAAAGGTATGACTAACGTCATGTGATTTGGGCCAGAATACGAAAATAATTAACTGTCTCTTTTATTCACGGAAGCAAAACGTTTTTTTAGAGAATGTGTATTAGTAATAAAGTTACCCGCCATACTTTTATTCACATTTTCAAGTGTATAGAAAATTATCATATGAGGGTTTTTGCTGTATTTGTTTTCTCTCTGCATAATAAGAAATAAATGGACTGCAAGTTACTCTAAGCAAAAAATGCATTTTTCTTTTTCGTTTACGTGATTAATAGAGGGTCCCGAGGGATATTGGTATTTCTGGATGAATGGGAAAACAAATAGCAAGAGGGTGAAGCAGAAACCAACAAATGAAGTAGGCGTTATCAAAATATTGCGTGAGAACAACATAAAGAAATAATTTGTTTTAAGGGGTCAATGGCTGTGATGAATAGCTACTGTTTTTAGACACATTTGCAGGCAACGAGGGAACCAAAAAAAAAAAGGGATAAGGGAGGTATTTAGGTTACCAGAACGGATATAAAGGCAAAATTTTAGATCTACGTAATGGTGACATCAATAAAGAAGAAAAGTTAATCTTTCAAAAACAAACAAACGTAGGTCAAAGAAATAGTCAGTAGATCCTCTGTACAGAGGGAGGAAAAATAATCAGATTAAAGTAAACAATTTTTAGTTCACAGAATAGCCTGTAAAGCTGTACAGCAATGACTACAGTACTACCTCTCTACGGGCAAAATTGAGTCTTCTTTCCAAATACTAACAGAGAACAATGAGAAGTATTTAGAAGAATAGGAAGGCAGCTTTTACCTGAAAGGTAATTACAACAACAATAGCCGTGGAAATGAGAAAGGAAAACAAAGTATCGTTTATCAAGTTCATCACACGGTTAATTCGGTATCGGTGATGAGAACAGGGGGTGGTGGGCAGTAAAGTTTCTTTTCTTTTTCTTTTTTGTAAAATCCTTTACTAAAAAGGAAGTTTGATATATCTTTTTTTTTTTTTCTGCCTGTATTCATTAGTGAAAAATGGGAACACAAAAAAAAAAAAGGCAACCAGAACAAAAAAAAAGGAATTCATTTTTTGTACGCTTGTGTCAGGGAAGCGTACAACCTATCCCTTTTGTTTTTTGTTTGTTTTTGTTTGTGTTTGTATTTGCGTTATGTTTAACAAAGCAGCAGATTATTTCTCAAGCAATTTTCCTTCTTCCCCAGAATTATGTGCAGAATACCTCTTGATCAACCATAATTCATAGCTTATTACTCTCTACAGTGATTTACTGTTTGGACCAAGTAAACAACACTAAAGGTTAAGAGAGAGCTAAAAACCAAAAGAGAAATACAAAAATCACGGATTATAAAAATTTTCAAAGCGAAAATGCCGGTTTCGAGGACAAAATAAAAATAAACGAACAACGAAACAGAAGAGTGCTTGTGGGTTGTTAGAAAAACCAGTAAAACAAAATCACGAAAACATAAACAAACAAGATTTTCAAGATCTCTACAAGATTTTCTAACCCGCTTTTTTTTTCTAAACAACGGAAATACTCTAATTGTTTCGGAAAATCTATCGTCCCGAAGAAAAGTCAACACCCGCTAGAAAAAAAAAATAAAAATCACCTCGAATCTCTATAACACCGACTAATTGATTTAAAATCGACAACAACTAGGATTATCAAAACAGAATTCCGATATTTTTTGTATAATGCTACGTCTGTGTCTGAGATATCCCGGGTGCTATATAAGCATTTTTTTTTGTTTTTTTCATTCTATTTTTGGTACTGGCACGCAAACCAGCATGCAAAATCTTTCGATTGTTTGTCTGATGACATTAAACCGAAACATTTTATATTGTCCACCAATTTGGCATGTTTCTCTTTAAGCTTATCCGTTTTGTAAAAAGAGGGTTTTTTTTTTGTTTTGAATGTGATAACGTTCACTATTTTCGAAACATGATGAAATGTTACATGTGAAAATATTTGATAAATGCTCCATTATTATTTGTATTCAACTGTGTTTTATTTTTTCATTTTTTTTTACGTGTGATTATACTATTAAAAAAACAAAACAAAACTGTGGGTACGTATCCGTAAATAGCCCCTTTTCAAATTACCTTCATTTCCTTTCACCCCTCGACCACCACAATTTTTAGAGCCAACAATAGATGAAGAGGATGATTGATAGGATTGCACCAGCAACAAAATCTCTCCCATTGTTGCTAAGCAACTTACGTACAACCAGCTCCATATTTTTTTTTATGTAGCCAATTATTTCTGAACCAATGGGAAATCGTCATGTATAAAACAACTACAAGTGGTATTGAGTAATTACATAAGAGGATCTGCAAAACATAATCACCAAAACCTGGATTTTACAGGTGGAAGTTTTCTCTTGAGAAAAGAAAACAGACACAAAGTCTGTAATGTTTTTCTAGTGAAAAGTACGTAGATTGAACTCAAAAAAAAGAATGTTTTTTGATAGAAAATCGCTCGAACTGAAAAACAAAAAACAAAAAATTGAAATCTAGGGGAAAACTTTACACACTGAATTTTTTTTTTTTTTTTTTTTCACTCAAGGTTTCCTTTAGAATTGTCAGTCAAAGATATAGAGGATGGTAGAATATTTGTAAACATTTGTAGACACATAGCTATCGTCTGGCCAGTTTTCTGAACCCTCACGTAGTGTAAAGGCCAGCAGGAATTGGTAACTTGTGATGGCTTGTTCGATTAAAATCATCTTTCTGTTCATATTTTTTTTCTTTTTTTCAGTTTTTGATAGCGTGGTTTACAAAAATGAAAACAACAGGTTTATACTCCCGTCTTTCGACTATTCCTGCGAAACTTTCTGAGGAACATTTGTGTGGTCGTTTGTTTGTTTTTGTTTCAACGTTGAGGTTATTGAGACATAGAGTATTGCATAAAGGAAGTATTCTACGGGAAAGATATACATTACAAAATTTTTTATCTGTGCCCTGGATTTTTTTGTTTTGGATAGGGAGTAAAAATATTTTTTTCCCATGTCCCTATCTTACTACGTGTTTATCTGTACAGCAGATTCGTCCACGTTTGCAAAATAAAAAACTCTCGTATTTGTAATACAGAGAATTAACGTAGTGTCCTATTCTGGCTAGCAACAATTACAGTGAAAACAGTGGAGGTAAAATAGTTTTTTGTAGGAAGCACCTCCCTTATTCTGCCCCAGGAGTTTTTCCCCATCCCCTCCCCCTCCCCCTCCTTATCAAAATGTCTTCCCCACGGGGTTCCCTTAGTTTTTACTTCTCTATGGTTTCTTCACTGTCACTACAAATTCCTGAGTAAGAAATCGAAACTTTTGTTTTCCCCCCTTCCTTCCGTTTCTTAATATTTACTACGACAACCTCTGAGCAATCCATTATTTTTTTTTTCTCTGAAAAGTTTCTTTACTGATTACTTGAGAGGGTGACAGAAAATACCGTAGTCTTCTTTCAGAATGAATTAGGCATTCCATAATGTTTATTTCCTATTCCTTCTCTTCCGAATTTTTGCTTATTCTTCTACGTGATTTCTCTATTTCCTCCGTTACCCATCCCTTCTATTATATTTTCCGGAAGGTATTAATCATGTTTTATCAATTTAAAACATGAGTCGAGAACCTTTTTTTGGTTTTTCCGTCAGTTGATTTTTTCTTTTTGAAAGAATGGCTTCAAACCGGAAAGGAAAGTAGCAGACTTCCTCGATAGCAGAAAGGGAGGGAGGGAACCATCGGCTGAACTCAATTTCACAGATGACTGGGTACAAAAATTGTAAAAATAGTGCTATCTGTTTCTTTACTGTAGTTACTCTCCAAAAATTTTTCTTCTTCTCTTTGGAGTCTTCAATGTGTTCGATATTCTCTGCATAGAACGTCCTGTGAGTGTTAATCATTTCTGAGTAATCCCTATCCATTTCGTATTGACACAAATTTCTACGTTGTTTTCTGAAACGCATCTAAAAAAAAATGAAACTTAATGAACTAATTTAGCCTTCTCTTAATAATTTATTACTTTTTTTTTTTGTGGGCTCTATGAACCAACATGTTCTTTTTTCTAGTTCCCTTGTATCTTCCACGCGTAGAACAAATCGTGAAAAAGGGTTTCATTTCTACCTTAGTTTCTGTACATCAGATCCCCTTCTTTTTTTTTTTCTCACTTTGGAAGGCATTGGTCCTGAAAACTGTAAATTCCTTCTCTAATAATCCTTTAGAAATTATGTAAATAGAACCTATTGCGCAGTTCAATGGCTGAAAAGGAAAAGTGAACCCAAAATTAGTAAACTGCGTTTAAAAAAAAAAAAATTTTTTTCCATCTGAAAAAAAAAAAATAAGTCCAAATAGAACAAACTAGTTGACATCCTAAAGGGAGGGAAATAAGACTAAAAGAAAACTAAAAAAAAAGGATATATATAAAGCCAGCATATTTTCTAAAAGTCTAAATTTTTGAAAAATGTCTTTCTTTATACATTCTTCCTTTTTTCATATTTAATATTCCTATTATACCATCAACACACAGTTACTAAAGTATATAAATACTCATCGAAAAGAATTTTTCCATCTTAAATATAAAGCATAACGGTTTAATATATTCATTTTAACCTTTTCATTTACTATCAAAAAAAAATATAAACTTGATGATTTTCGAAAGCAATCCTATGAACTCATTTTTTGAAGAAGACTACAACTTCAAAGTTGAAGAGTGTTTGAACGGCGTCAACAATGCTAGTTTCCCAGAACTACATAGCAATGCTCTACAACTTTTCCAACCAGCAAATGAGGAATACGAGAGAATATTCAACGAGACAGATTCTATTGTGTCTGATGAACCATCCAGTGTTTTCGAACTAGATTGCAATGTATCAAGAAGAGACACTGTCTTGTCTGACGACACCCTTTTAATGCGTTCTCCAGCTAACATAGTCAAAAACATAAAGCCAGAAACTACTGGAGTAATGTTCCAAAAACCCCAACAACCACAACAAATGTGGAATGAAAATTTCTCTGTCCCAGAGCTATTCCAAACCCCAGCACAACAACTTCCACCACTACCAGATCTCGTTCTAAAACACGAAGTAGTTAACCCACCAGTACCGTCCACTGAAAACACAAGCGATGATTCTGACGACGCTCTATCTACTCAAGTCGATTCTCAAAAGAACGGCGAAGTTACTAAGTTCTGCTGCCATGTTTGCCATAAGAAGTTTAAGAGACCAAGTTCTTTAAAGACTCACATGAACATTCACACTGGTGATAGACCATACCCTTGTCCATATAATGACTGTACCAAATCTTATAACGCCAAGTCTAACATGTTGAGACACTACAAGCTACACTTCAAACTAAGTAAAGGTGTTTACATGCTACCTACTGGTGAAATCTCGTTGGAAAAGCCAACTGCTAGACAGTTGTTCCAAAGCTCTAAGGACAAATCACCAAAAGTACAAAAGAAGAGAAAGAATTCCAGCCAATCAAACTCAAGTGATGACTACCTATCAGAGATTGAGGTATCAGGTTCGGCTACACCACTAAATAACAACGTTTTCGCAAAGCCATACGTAGAAATGCCATTGCAGGGCGATGCATCTACAGCTTTTAGCCAGAGTGGAAATTTCTTTGAAAGAGAAATGTAATGAATGTTTAATTCCATTTCATGGTTTTTTACAACACAAGGCAAAACTGGACACTTTCTATTTCCTATTGGCCTCAACGGATAACGTTTTATTCTTTCTCTCTTTATAAATTTGTTGCGATGCTCTTTTCTTTCCTTTCAAAGTCTTTAACTAGGAAAAGGTCATTAATGAACAACAATGTCGGAATAAGAGGACCCAGGAAGAAAAAGAAAATTAATGTAATAATAGAAACGCGTTTTACTATCTACGGCACCTTTAATTTAGACATTTTTTGTCACCCTAATTTTTATTAACTTTTTTGTTTACTTTTTCTATTTGCTGTTCCAAGAGACATTGTAAGTAAAGTCTAGAATTGCACGACTTCTTACATGTCTCTTGAAACAACAAGATAATTATACTATTGATTAGTTTTTCTACACACAGGTTTTTACAATATAACATTGCGGTGGTTATAATATTTAGTTATACTTTTTTTTTTTCTACAACTAACGATTTTTACTTTTTAGTTTAATAATGTAATTGATAATATTTTAAAAAAAAAATAAAATGTTTCAATAGTATTCTTTGTACGGACTAATGTATTTTTGTATAAATGAATAGTTGATTAGCTGTGATATTTTAACAAGCGCACTTAAATCATCACATAAAGTACAAAAAGAAAAAAAAAAAATTAGTGAAATTTTGCCGCAACAGAAGTTAAAACGTCACATATACATGAAACCATAATGTACTAGAGCTTTAATTCTTTTATTAAGGTTCAGGTAGTTTCTTATTTACTTCGAAAGGCATTAATAAGGAAGCCAATTATGGGAGTTTATAGAACGGCATAAAGAAACAGAAACAAAATATTCTGTCTTTTTTTTTCCTTCCACATATTACATATTTTACATGTATGCACAGATAAAAAAAATATTGGTAGGTAACTCTAAAGCCTCTCGGTCCGGCTTACCAATATCTACCTAAGATAGGTGTGCATGTGTGACTCGTTACCAAACTTCCCGAAGACAAAGAGCGGTAGAAACGAAAAATGAGATACCCGAAATCGTAAATCCCTATACCAACATATAGTAATTTTGATTCCGTGGGGTGTGGGAATTACGTGAATATATCCTTAATGCACAATAAACGTTGTAGATAAGAAAGGACCTCTAAGAAAAAAAGAAACATTCATTTACGGCAAAAAACAAAAAAGTTACAAGTAGGTTCATAAAAATATTTCTGATTTTTGACCCGTTTCCCTACTTCATTTCAACTGCCCCTCCCCCACATTCAATTTTTTGGAACAATGACCCGATGGCGAAAGTTATTGTTGTGTTAAGCCTCACGTCTTAGGTGATAAAGCCTGACAAATTAACTTGGATAGAATCTCATGACTAAATACACTTAGAATGAAAAGAAACAAAAGAAACTAAGAAAGATAAACAGAATGGCGATAAGGTATGAATGACTAAGGGTGCTGTCTTTACGGCAATAAACTCTCATAGCAATTATTACTATGACACTAGCGGGGGTATCCGCATACACCATCATTTAACGATGGCATGGGACTGTTTACACTTTTTCTTTCCTTTTTTTTTTTTCTATAGTTCACACGTTTATTGTAATGATTTAACCTAGTTTATAACCACTAAGCTGCTTGAATGAGGTTAGTGACGCTTTCATTTTCATCACTAGCAGACCGTAAGGGAACTCTCTCTTTGCTAAGAATACAAACAGTATATCACTATCAGGCAGTCTAGTTCCACAACAATGGAGGTCCTCTACTTCATAAGTATATATCCTCTGTTGAGTTTCCCCGTCGACGAGATATCCCTTTTCACATTGTTTATTTTCATCAGATACAAATTTGTCTTTTATCAGTAGGCCCATAATCTTCAGGTTATTAACAGCATCGTTATCCTTTATATCCAGTGAGGTGCTATAAGATATCATTGACCCCGTTGTGGCTGATAACAGCAATACACTGTGTAACTCTGGTATACTCAACCCATCTTTCAACTTCTTACCAGCCAGCACACGAGTTAGAAGTTCCTGTGTATTCTTCGAGTGTATCATAACAGCTTGTCCGTCCATTTCCCCACCGTTTTGTTCTTGTAGCAAACTGGTTGTTAGAAGTATTTCCTTCAAAGAAATATCAAGTCAACTTATAAGTGGTGTCTGTTTTGGGAAAACACAGTGCGATTTTTTTACATGAAAGCAAAAACAAGAAAATTGAAATGATGAAAAAAAAAAGTGGATTGTTTTACCCGGAAGAAGGTTACCCTCTAAGTCAGACTCTCGTAACCCTGAGATTAACATCTTAAGTGAAAAAAGCAAATTGAGGGTTGTCAGACATCACGAGATCATGTGTTCCGGAGTAAATGGTTAAGGAAAACTTACTCCTGAAAACCATTTATTTACCTTTTTTTTTTTTACAATTTTACAATTTTTTACTTTTAGTCTATAGGCAATACTTTACGATAATAGGTAATACCCATAATAATTACTAGTCTACAATAGGCATTGTATTTAACAAACGCGGTCCCCTTTTTCTTTGTAGCCCCCCCTCCTCATAAAAGGAAAACAATCAACAACACAGTTTTGTTTACACCTATTTCCTAAAAAGGGACCTGTAAACAAAAAAAAATAAAAAAACCACTCTAACCCGATCCGTGCCGTAACACGAAAAAAGAATTTTGTCCATGCATGAAAGGAAAGGAAAAAACAAAAAAAACGAAAACAAAAGGTAGGACACGCCCCACTAAAACGCTGTACAAAACAACGCGATAGAAGAAGGACAAAATTAGGAAATACAAAAATACAAAAAAAAAATACAACAAAAAAAAATAGCAACAAGAGAAACGGGCGTAGCACAGGTTCAATAAATATTTTTTCGCGGTTTTTTTTACGCCCCGAGAGACAAATGATGCAGTTAACGTGGTCCCTTTCGAAAAATTGTCCCACACTGAAACCAACGCAAATGAGAAGAGGAGATGCACAACAGAGAGAACCTGTCAATTGAGAATTGAAGAAGGACCTTACGAAAACACCCAGAGAGAGAGAGAAAGAAGAACAAGAGAAAGAACTCAGAGTAAGAACAAGAAGAGTAAGAACTCAGAGTAAGAACAAGAAGAGTAAGAACTCATGTACAACAAGAAGAGAAAGTACAACAAGAAGAGAAACCCAACAAGACAAACACAACAAGAGAAACTCAGGAAGGAAGACGAAAAAATTTTTCTTTCAATCAAAAAACAACAACAATAACAAAGTAAATAATGAACGACTTGGAAAGAGAAAGCGAAAAAAAAAAAACAACGAAAGCAAAAAAAAAAAATTTTCTTGATTTTATAAATACTTGACTTTTGTACAATACTTGATTTTTTGTTTTCTTAATTCTTATCCCTACTTAAAACACTTTTTTTATTTTTTCCCTTCTTGACTTGATCATACCAACTAAAAAAAAAATAAATATAATAATATATTATTTACAATGAAGTTGTCTACCCTATTGTACGGTACTGCTTTGGTATCTTCCGTCTACGCTCAAAACTCTACCTCTTCTGACGACAGCGACGAAGTTCCATCCGGATGTTCTCTAGGTTCTTCTGCCACTGCCACTGCCCAAGCTAACTTGGACAAGTACGCTGGCTGTAAGACCATTGTCGGTAACTTGACCATCACCGGTTCTCTAGGTTCCGCTGCCTTGGCCAACGTCCAAAAGATTGACGGTTCTCTAAGAATTTACAACGCCACCTCTCTAGGTTCCTTCGCTGCTGATTCCGTCAAGGAAATCACCGGTGCTTTGAACATGCAAGACTTGACCATCTTGACCACCGCCTCCTTCGGTGCTCTAGAAGAAGTCGACACCATCAACTTGATCACTTTGCCAGCTATCTCCACTTTCAAGACTAACCTACAATCCGCTAACAACATCGTCGTCTCCGACACCTCCTTGGAATCCGTCGAAGGTTTCGGCTCCTTGAAGGAAGTTAACGTCTTGAACATCAACAACAACAGATACTTGAACTCCTTCAACTCCTCTTTGCAATCCGTCTCCGGTGCTTTGCAATTCGCCTCTAACGCTGACGAAACCACCGTCTCCTTTGATGACTTGATCTGGGCTAACAACATCACCATGAGAGACGTCCAAAACATCTCCTTCGCTAACTTGGAATCCGTCAACTCCTCTCTAGGTTTCATCAACAACACCATCTCCACCTTGAACTTGACTAAGTTGTCTAAGGTCGGTCAAACTTTGGCTGTTATCTCCAACAAGGACTTGAACGAAATGGACTTCAACAACTTGACCTCCGTCGGTGGTGGTTTGGTCGTTGCCAACAACACTGATCTAAAGGTCATCGATGGTTTGAGCAAGGTTTCTACCATCGGTGGTGCTATTGACATTACCGGTAACTTCACCTCTTTGGACCTATCTTCTTTGAAGTCTGTCAGAGGTGGTGCTACCTTCGACACCGTCTCCGGTAACTTCTCTTGTTCTCCATTGAAGTCTCTACAATCCAAGGGTGCCATCCAAGGTGACTCCTTCGTTTGTAAGAACGGTGCTACCTCTACTTCCATGAGTTTGTCTTCTAAGTCCTCCTCTGCTTCCAAGTCCTCTTCCTCTGCTTCTGCTTCCGCTTCTTCTTCTGCTGACAGCTCTAACAGTACCACCTCTGCTACTTCTTCTACCAAGACCAAGAAGTCTAAGGGTGCTGCTGCTCAAGACATCGTCCCAGCTGGCTCCTTCTTTGGTGCCATCGCTGCTGTAGCCGTTGCTTTGCTATGATAGATGAATTACATTAAAAAATATTAAAGTTTTTACTTTATTTTAATTTATTTTTTTATTAATTCAAAAATTTACTTGTATTTTATTTTGATCCATTACAGGATAAAAATTTCTGTGGCTCGAAGAAAAAAAATCTATATTACTTTTCATTTCTTATCGCATCTAATAACTAATAGCTCATGAAAGAGATCTCATCTACACTTTGATACCCATACTTATATTTAAAAAAGAGAAAAAGGTTGATTCATAATAAAAAAATGGAAATAATATATTTTCCTTTCTGATTTTTTTAAAATTGATCTTAAAATAAATATTTGTGTTTTTTTTCTGATTATTTTGTTTTTCTCTACTACTCATGTTTTGTTAGGTTACTGCAATAAGTTAGGAAAAGTTTTCCATGATTTTTTTAATTAAAGTCCTCATAATGAGATAATAATTAAGTTTATTATACCTAGCAAACAAAGATAGAACATTATAAGAGACTAAAGATTTATGAAAGAGAATCTACATCAAAACTATTTTAGGCTCAAGACGGAATTGGAATTAGAATTTTCCAATTCATTTTGTTTTATGGATATGCAACCGTTGTTTTCCTTTTTCTGGATTCTTAAATGAAGAGGTTGAAAAAAAAATAGGTCCCTTCCAGAAGCTTAAATTTATTACTATATTTTTTTTTTTATTACATTTTATTTTTTATTCACAAAGTTTTCAATTCACAATTTATGGAACAACAGATTGTACCAACAAGTTTGAAAAAAATTGAAAAATAGAGGAGTGATGTTAACGACAATTTCCCCTTGTAATACCCTTATTTTTATTTTTCAAGCTCCTCTATTTGAAGACTGATTTAAGAGTTTTTTTATTTTTTTTTTAAAGGACTTCTTCAATAGTTGAAAAGTTAAGAAAAAAAATAGAATTACTATACTATCTCTTTTATTCCTATCTTTTTGTTCTTACATGGAATTTAATAGAGTTGCATTGGTTAAGTTAAGAAATTTTCTTAGCTCTAATTTTTCAAACCAGAAAGTTGACTATATTAAGAAAAAGCACATACTATTTTTATGTAAAAATATAGATTAATTGATACCCCCATCATCGTTATTTTTAAATTCAAACAAAATCAGTTAAACAAAAGAAATTTTTTTTTGATTAACTTTAAGGACTATGCTCAGCCACCATTCTTTGTATCCAGTGCGCTGTTCAATTGAAGTTAAATTTCAAATTAACAATCTGTTCAAATCCCAAAAAAAAAAGACCTCACGACAGTTTCAAGGTCATCGACAGATGAAAAAATTTTCCATTTGCGAAAAAAATGTCCTTGATCCGTCTTGAAAAGAAATGATGGCAATTGAACGCGAAATGAAAATTTTTTCACCTGGAGAAAATGTCCATGGGACAAATACTGAATTCTATAAAAATACGATGATACGAAAAAGTAAGGTGATTGTTCGTCTATATTTTTAAACAAAGTTAAAGTTTGTAACAGTAGAATCCTATTATACACAAGTTTTTATTTAATTGATTACTTAATAGCACAGTCAAGGTTTTATTTCTTATTTCTGTTGCTGTTGTCTCTTCAATCTCATCTTCTCAGCGAAGGACATCTTTCCGGAGGAAGCAGCAGCTGGTGTAGAAGCTGGAGTAGCAGCTGGAGGTGGGGCAGCAGACTTACCAGCAAGCTTTCTTTCGATAGCTTCTTCCATCTCTCTTTGCTTTCTGGCAACTTCATCCAAGTTTGCATTTGGAACAACTGGGGCCTTTGGTTGAGAAACTGTTCTGGAAGCAGAAGCCTTCTTTTCCAATGCTTCTTCCATCTCTCTTTGCTTTTTGGCGATTTCATCAAGTTTAGCTCTTCTTTCAGCTTCTTCAGCAGCCTTCTTTTCCTGCTCACTCTTGGCCAACATTTCTTCGTAACGTTGCTTACGGATTTCTTCAATCTTCGCCTTCTTGGCAGCCTCTAATTTGGCTTCGTTTTCAGCACGTAGAGCAGCAAACTTTTCGTTGTGAGCCTTTAGCAAACGCTCCTTCATAGACTTGTAGTCATTGAAAACAGCGGAAACTCTGTTATAGTCTTCAACTTGAGCAGCATGTTCAGCCTTAGCAGCTTCAATGATCTTTTGCTTCATGGCATCGTACTTAGCTTCGTCATTAGCTCTTAGCTCGTCAATTTCCTTCTGCAAGATTGGAAGTTCAACCTTTCTGTAAGCTCTTTCCAAATGGTCCATTCTCTTAACAGCGAAGTTCATACGCTCTTCTAATTCATCCTTGTTCTTGGACAATCTGCTAACGAAGTATTTAGTAATGTCTGGAATATCCATATCCTTGACTTCATCGTATTCGACCTTGGTACCGTTACCCTTAGCATTCAATTCATCAACAAGTTTACGGATTTCACGTTGCTTAACTTCTTCAAATTCACGCTTCTTCTTTTCAATCAAACGACGGTGAGCTTCTTCTTCCAACTTAGCCTCAATAGCGGCTTTCTCTTCTAAGATACGTTGTTGTCTTAATTCAGCATCCTTTTCAGCGCTAACAGCATTGGCTTCCATATGTTGTCTTCTTCTCTCTTGGTTGTTCTTAGCACGTTCTTCGGCATTTCTCTTCATGTCCTCAATAGTATCTTGAGTATGCTTGATCAAAGCTTCACGAGCAAGTCTAACCTTTTCTAGATAAGAAACTTCAGAATATTCAGGACCCTCAGCCAATCTTTCATACAACTCAGAAAGTCTCTTACGAATGTAGTTATTACGTCTAACAACTGGCTCAGGTTCGGTAACTGCTTCTTCACCTTCCTCGGTCTTCTCACCCTCTTCACCTTCGATCTTCTCAGCAGATTCTTGCTCATCATCCTCTTCCTCCTCCTCTTCATCTTCTTCGTTGGCTTCAGCAACTTCCTCCTTTACAGCAGCGAAAATAACCAATGGATCCTTAACAAACTTAACATTGTTTTGTTCGTGGTTCAATTGGAAAGAGACGTAGTCATCAACAGCGGCTTGCAACAACTGCTTTTCGATATCCCAAGTGGACAACTTTAATGAAGATGGGTAAGAAACCATAGAATACAAATCATCCAAAGAAACTTCTTCAAACTTTTGGGAAGCAAAAACAAAAGTTCTTCTGATGACAACATCTCTGATGTGACCAGAGTATTCATTGAAGTATGGCTTAGCTTCAATCTTAGGCAATAAGCCTTCCAATTTACTCTTGAAAGACTCACCTTCAAATTCAACTTCCATGATTTGATATAAGGACTTGATATCCTCATCAACTCTGGAGAAAATAGCTTCATTTTCAACAATACTTTGAATAATCTCCTTTCTAGTAGGCTTAGTCTCAATATCCAACAAACGGTAGGAACGAGATTGGTGATTGTACCTGATGTTTGGCAAGTCATCTAATTGAATAGATAGAGCAGACAACATGATGTTAGAAGCAAAGTTTTGGAACTCTTCTTCAGAAGCATTTGGATTAGTAGAGTAAAGTTCGAAGAACTTCTTCCAGGCCAAAGTGTGTAGAGATTGATCACCAGAGACCAAGAAAATCTTGACTAGGTTTTCATAGTAGTTGGCTAGAGTGGAACTCTTTGGTTTTTTGGTGATAGTCTTCATCAAATGGTAGACATCATCAGCAGCTTTGTAAGCTTCATGCCACAAACCTAGCTTAACAGAGGCATCGACCAATTGGAAACGTTGATCTAAATAACGTTGCATAGTATCGTTATCCTTTAGGTCGACAAGGTTACTACCAAACTTACTTTGATGGTAGTTGGCGGTATCCAAATGTTGACGCAACATTTCAGCCAATCTTTTGAACTCATTCTTACGTTGGTTCTTCAAACAGAATTGCATAGTTCTAGAGACAACACCAGAATAGGTAATTTCCAACTGTGAGTTGTTTCTCAACAAATCCAAGGCAGTTCTGTAAGACTCCCAACTGAATCTCATCCATGATGTCAAAGCCTCATCATTGAAACCACCAACGGATTGATCTTCTTCATAAACAGAGGCCAATAGGTTCTCTGGTGTAACACCACCTTCTAAATCATCAGCAACTTCTTCCTTTTGTTTCTGTTCTTCAGATTTAGCTTGCTCACTGGCCAACTTAGTTTCAACGAAATCAATGAACTTTCTCAAAACTGCACCTACAGAGACCAAACCTTCGGCAGAACCATGGATTAACTTCTTGTATTGGTACAAAGCATCCTTAATCAACTTACCTTTCTTCAACTCAACACCAAGTTCCAAAAACTTGAAAACAATTGGCTCAACTTGGGAAGGAGTAGCATATCTAATTCTTCTGGCAGTAATGAATTCATATAGGGATTGCAAAGCAGCTGGCTTTTCATTGACAGAAATCAACTCATCAGCTCTCTTAAGAGCGTTCTCCGGACGTAATGGGGGTGGAGCCATGGTTAGTTGATGCTTATTGTCCTAATATTACCGAAAATAAACTAACTAATGAAAAATAAGTACTATTTCTAGGATAATGTTAAAAGTATTAAGTTCTTTAGTGGTATTGAGAATTTTTTTTTTTCATTATTCTGTTTGATGGGCACCGCGAAAAAGCTCAGGAAAAATTTTTTTTCTTCGCTGAAAAATTTTTATCACAGAGATCACGTGTTGTAGTAGTTAACGATTATTATAGCTATAACTATCTTAGATTATTTTATTGTCATCTTAATTCTTCTTTACGGTTATAATTTATATCTTTAAGTAGTTGTATAAAAGTTTGTTACAGGTTATATATGGGTTCGAAATACTCATATTGATTGTGTCATTAAGTCAACAATTTCGTTAACTGGATCCTCATCATGTCTTGCAGTCTCAATGTTAGTTAGAGCTTTCTTAATACCAACGTTAAATTTAGGGCTGGATGTTTGCAATTGTGAAATGACTTGAGATCTTCTAGTATCGTCTAGGAATTGTGCATCCTCCATAACTCTGCCAAATTCTTCCAAAGAGGACATATTTGGGATGGCAATCTCACTGTCGAAACAACTTAAGATATCCATCTGTTGAAGGACAGAGTATGCCGAAGTAGTGGTCATAATCAATAAGTGACGATCTTGAGGTGGCTTTCTTTTCAAAGCAACTTTTAGAACTTGCAACACATTGTTGGAAAACCTAGGTCCAATTGGAACCCAATCTACCAATGTTTCAATTGAATCAATCACTAATATGTTCATTGGTGACTTATAAGCATCTCTGAATGTGTTATCTATATAAGAGATCTTGGCAGCTTCTGACATACCTGATAGATCATTTGGAGAAATCATTCTAATGAAAGGAAACTCTGATTTTAGAGCGATTGCCGCTGCCAATGCAGTTTTACCAGATCCAGGAGGACCATGAATCAAAAGAGAAACTAATCTAGACTTATCACTTTCACGCACTTGACGAACATACCTTGCACCATGCTTCAGGATGGCATTAACACGCTCGGAATATATAAACATACCACCTTCAACGCATGTCTTAAGATCTTCTTCACTAATACCAAAAGCAGGTGTGACTTCACTTAATGCATTCAAGAAATCTTGTCTTGTAACCCTTAGCTGGGCAACATCCTTAGGATTTAATTTGGTAGCACCTTGTCCAATATTGACAGTTTTATTAATAGCGAAAGAACTGGCACTCTTAACTAAACCTTCAATTTCAGCACCTGAAAAATTCTTCGTAAGGGCTGCCAACTCAGCTAAGTTGACGTCAGCATCCATCATATTATTCTCTCTCATTTTTTTTGTCTGAATCTCGAAAATCTGCAATCTTCCTGGCTCATCAGGCAAATGAATTTCAACTTGAACTTCGAAACGACCAGGACGTAACAAGGCATTATCAATCAAATCTTTACGGTTAGTCATACCTATAACTAAAATGTTATTTAACTGATCAACACCATCCATTTTAGCCAAAAGTTGATTAACAACATTATCACCAACACCAGTACCATCACCACGAGAACCTCTTTGTTTAAACACAGAATCCAATTCATCAAAGATAATTATATGTAGAGACGATTCTTCACCCTTGGCTTTGTATTCAGCTTCTGCATCCTTGAATAAGTTACGAATATTTTCTTCAGAAGAACCAACATACTTACTTAGAATTTCTGGACCATTAACAATCTTTGGTTCCTTAGCGTTTAACATCATACCAATTTTTCTAGCGATTAAAGTTTTACCGGTACCTGGAGGACCAAATAATAATAAACCCTTAACGTGAGAAATACCTAACTTCTCAATAACTGAAGGTGGAAAGATTCTACTTGCGAAGGCTCTTCTGAAGATTTTGGTAAATTCTTTATCCAGACCACCAACACCTAAGTCTTCAAATTTAAAATCAGGACGAATAACTGCATTAGATCTAGGTCTTAGAGAATTAGATGACTTCAAGTTAACCAAACCATCTCTACCTTTGAAGAAATTTATCTGTGTTTGTTTCGTTAATATACCCTTTGTCTCAATACCAGTTGACATAGGAGCTGATGAGTCTATATCGCCCAAGTCAATGGCCTGCAAGTTTCTGATCTTTAGGTCAAAATAGTGTCCTTTGAAATCCATAATCATATATTGTGTAGGACTGAAAATCTGGGACTCAAAACAAGAAACAAAATGGGCAGCTAGTTCATCTTGATCAAACGGAGTGCTAACAGCCTTATTCCTGGATCTGAAGGATATTTCCATATCTAGAGTACCCAAATAGGAAGCCTTACCAGAGTATTTAAATAAATCAAAAGATTTTACCTGGACATCTTGGCTCAAAGACCAACCACCCCAGGTACGTTGGTTACCATTGAAACCAATAGTACCTGGTGCTACTTCGTTGGAATGTCTGGTGGTGAACACAAAAAGGTTATCAACAATAATATAAATATTATCAGGCATATCGGAAGCATTCACAGCAGCAACATTGGCCAATGCATATGAATTATTAGGACAGTTTGCAACTTGCAACATTATTGGTTTAACATTAACGTTAGACATATCTGGAGGGGAATGGCTGATAGAAGCCTTACCAAATCCTGGCAATTTGAACATAATGCTGTATTAATGTCGTTTAGCTCTTTCAAACCTTGATATGCTCCTTTCTTTTCAAATCACAGTTATATCTGAGTCTTAAAATAGTATTCGACCTTTTCTTCACACGTTGGAATTCAGTTTGGCCTTCGGGAAACATAGAGCACAAAATACGAAAATTGCGATTATGTTAAAGTAGTTATAGTGACATCTAGTGAAGGGCCCTATTCCAATAGTATTGATAACTTCCAATGTATTGGTCACAATAAATTTTTTTATTTCGCAATATAAATGGTTGGTATACATCTGAGCTTCACTGTTGATGCTATATAATTCTTCTTCCTTTTGGCTAGAGAAAATTGTGGTTGTATTATTTCTATCATCATCAACTATACAATTCGCAATTATTTGCCTATTTTAAACAAAAAGAATTAATAAGATGTTTATATCATTAATATTACATATACTGGATTTAATATAATTAACCCAGTTTTAGGTTTAGAGAACTGCTAGAAATTGGAATATCGTCATCATCTAGATTCAGTCCAAAGTTATTATCGTCCATATCAGGAGACCCAAACATTGCATCTTCATTGATTTGAAAGTCAAGTTCTTTATTTTCCTCTTCGGTCAATGGCTTTACAAATGAATCATCTTCTTTACTTTCTTCAACCTTATCATAGTCATCATCGTCATCATAATCATCATCTTCTCCTTCCACAGCCTTATTATCCTCTAGATAATCTGGATCTTCTTCTGGCAAAATGAAGGCATCTGATATAGGTCTTTTCTTGTAAATTGTAGATATCTTACCAGTAGGTGGTAATCTGAGTTTCGCGCCAATTTTTGGTTTGACAGGTAATTCCTCATCTTCCATAATCACTAACTCATCATTATCCTCAAGGGGTTTCTGAGGAGCGCTTTCTTCACCGTTACTTTCCCCTTCAGTTGCAACACTTTTGTTAATTTTTGGAATTGCAGACCGGGTCCTCTCATAAGATTCATCAAATAATGTAGAAAGTAGCTTGGGGAACTTCTCTGAATTTAAATCCTTTTTGGTAACCTTTTTGTATATTATATCACTGACCTCTTCAGCTTGTAACTTCTTAACTTGTTCTTTAGTCTCACTATCTGTAGCTTGAAATTGAAAACTTAACAGAGAAATTGGCACAGAACTACTTAAGATACCAAACTCTTGCTCCAAACCCAACTCTCTGAAACCAAAGAAATCCTCACCATTAAGGTTTGAAGCAAAGTCACCAGTAACAAAACTTTGACTTTCATCTTCAAAGTTCCTTTCTGAAAGATCTTGTAACGTGGGACGCAATAGATCCTTGAGAAAGTTTTCAAGTTTAGCTTTAACATCGGTAAGCTTCTTGGTTTTCTTTTCATATTCAGATTCAATATATGAGTATAGGTCATCAGGTTTATTTATACCATTTTCCAGCAACGTGATTTCTAACAGTTCCGATGGCTTCATTTTATTAACAGAATTGGATTCTAAATGGGTCTTCAAAGTTTTGGTTAAATTAGACAAGTAATTACCAGCAATTTCAGTTAGAATATTAATTGCAGTAGGCTGAGTTGTTTCAAACCCATTAGACATTGCAATTTTAGAGACGTTTTTATGCATAACTTTCCACATTAACTTTTTATCATGTTTGTAATCATGATTCTCAAGTTGTGAGATGGGATCAATATCAATATCATCGTTAACCTTCTCAAATTTATATTGGTGAGCATTTAATACTTGACCCGGGTTTGCCTTATTGAACTGAGTTGAATATGGATTTTGAAGCATACGAATAAGGGAAATTTTGTGACAAATATGCCTAATTTCTTGAATAAGTTGTATATTTGCATTAATCTTTGGATTCAATCCTCTATCCTTAGTAGCTAACAAGTCACTTTGTCTTGCCATTCCTAACTGAAGCATCCTATTGACAGACTCTTCTTCAAGTAAATCCATCTCTTGCTGATCATGTCCAACAAATGACATATCTGGTAGATTATTCATAATGTCATATTCCTTTAATAACATAGAATTATCCAAATCAAGTTCATTATAACCTTTATCAAAGGATTCTGTATTTTCAGGAATTTCACTACCAGCCATAGGACCATTGCTAAAATTCATATCATCATCTTCTTGCTTCAATAGTGCTGTACCAAACCCATTCTTCATGATTGAATTTTGTTCCATTTGTAACCTGAACAATTCAAGCTCCTTTTGATCTTTGTACTCTTTAAAAAGTTCTAAGAAAGGTTTCATGCGAGCCGGATTTTTCAGCATTGCCTGCAAACTGGAATTTAAAACGCCGTCTTTAAAGTATTCTGAACGCTTCATACATATCTCTGCTCTAATATTTGCGGTAAGACTCTTCCAAACGGATAATTCAACATCATCTTTATCGTCATCTTTTTCCACGATATAAGTTTGCGCATCCTCATCTTCATCCTCCTCTTCCTCATCCTCCATTTCCTCTTCTACCTCATCATCGCTCTTACCCATTTCGGTGTCAATCACAGCTTTTTCTTCATCATTTGTTTCTTTTTCCTTTCCTTCGGATTTGATCTGACTATTGTTTTCTGCAGAAATTTTTTCTTCTGAATTTTGCTTACTTTCCAATTGATCATCTTCTGTGACCTCTTGTTCATTTTTATCATTTCCTTTATCCTTATCTGTCTCTCTCTCTTCATTTTCACTTATCTTATTGGTATTTTTATTATCGTCATCAGATTTCTTGCTATCTTCCTCCGACTTTTCTTCCTCTGGTTTCTTATTGCCAACTTCTTCTTTGCTAGTACCAGCAGATTCTTGATCATCCTTATTTTCAGCACTATCTTTATCTACATCATTATCCTCAGCTTCCCGGTTATCTAGTTTTTCATTTGCGTCTTCTTTCTTATCATCACCATCATCTTCATTTTCGTTCTTCTCTTGTTCCATATCATCAAATTTCATATTATCTTCATCCACATTGGCCTCATCTTCATTATTTTTTGATGTAGTAGTATCACTATCCTTAGCTGGTTTATGGGCACCCATTGTCAAACCTTTTCTACCAGATCCTGCAACTTCCTCTTGTTCTTTCTCATCTTCGTTGTCTTTGTAGTCTTTATCTTTTTCCATTTCTTCTAACTCACGCTCAACATCTGCTCTGTTTCTGATAGTAATATTAGGTATAAGAGGTATTAGTTGCAATGATTTTTTTTGCATTGCAATTGCATGACCTCTCAAAAAATGGGAAGGATCAGAGTTATACGTCAAACAATTTTTCCATATCAGCATGACGTCATCAACAAACTCTTGCTTTGAGTTATATTGAAATGACTTCAATTTTTTCAAAACAGTATTTAGGTCCATAGATTTCTTAATGATCAGATGATAGTTTGGGGCATCCTTTTTGCTAACCTTATTCAAAAATGGCGTAGAATGTTCTGTGTAGTTTCTTAACTCCATAACCACTCTTTCACAAGCTTCATATAATTCTTCTTGACCGATTCTTTCATCCGATGTCCACTTAGACCTATTCTTCCTTACTTCCGTCAAAAGATGCTTTAATTCATAGTCGGATATATTTAATTTATCCTTATTATTCTGAATGGATGATAATAAATGCTTCAAAGAAAGATTTTCAATACCTAAGCCAACCGACAAGTGCTTTAGTTTCTTGCTATTATGTCCATTATCATCAGTTTCTTGATCGTCATTTTCATCTGTGTCAACTGTCCTATCTCTTTTACGATGACGTTTCGGCACTGTTACAGTAGCATCATCATCATCTTCATCATCGTCTTCATCTAAATTATTACCATTCATTTCATTGCTGTTCTCATTATCATCCAGTAAATCAGAGTTGGTGGTAATCTTTTGATCACTCCGTTGTAATTTCAACTTCTTCAACATTGTTTCTCTATCATTTTCTAAGGAGTGGAATATTTTATTAGAGTTTTCCAAGATTTTCTCCTCCACATCATTAGGATTTAAAAATGTAGATAGTGTACTTTTGGAGATGAGGAGATTTATTATTAGCTTATTAGTTTTAGGATCTCTTTCTATATCACCGCCACTTTTTACCTCTTCATTCTTTTCTGATATATCTTCATTTTCCTCAGGCTTATCATCTTCATCGCTATCAAAATCATATTCGTCATCTTCGTCTTCCTTAGCAGCACTAGAGCTGAAAAGGTTATTGCCTTCAGATTGTTCTTGGTTCGATTCCCCACCGTTCTCAGCTATTTGCTCTTGCTCATGATTCAATTCCTCTAGTAGGTCATTTAGGTTATTGTCAATACCAAATTGTGATAGCACGTATCTAACTTTCAGTGATAAGTTCCCAACAAATAGAGACCCATCTATCTGATCCTTAAGAGCATCCAAATCCAGCTGCGATAGATCGTCGTCGTTATAACTCCGGGCATATTCGCCCTCATCTGCACCTTGTTCAACGACAGCATCGCCAGTATCCTCTTTCCCGTTATTGTCATCAATCGAAACTCTCAACTGCAGATTCCCGCTCATGAACTCTTCCCATACCGTGCCATCTACTTTATTATACTCGAGAATATTGGACAGCACTATCAATTGCTGGTTTGTCAGATACGCCTCAAAAGTACGACTAGCGTACAACTTCTCTGTCAGTGTCAGGAGAAACCTGAGATCATATATACTAGTGAACGACATTTTGTATTATTTATTTATTTTTTTTTGATGTCTCTGTTCTTAAGGGAAATAGCAATGAAATAAAAACAAAAAAAAACAACCTTTTTATTCCCACCGTTTCTAATTTTCTTTTCTCTCCCCTCAGGTAATCTGAATTGACTCAAAACAATCAAAGCAAGGTTATTGAAACTGGGCTTCACTTATTTTTTATTTTTAACAATGTTTCTTGTTTTATTTCTTATTTTTTTTGGTAATTCTTTTTTTTCCACTGAATTTTTTTGGGTATCCTATACGTCAACAGCGATACCACGTGAGAAGAAGAAAATAAAAAAAATGACATCGAATTAGTGCAAGAGAGGTACAGAGATTACGTCTCAACCATGAATGTTACGTGTATGTTGTTTCTTCAATACAGGACTCTTATCACTTGATGTAGATCTATCGTGAAGTAAGAAAAAAAAAAGAAAGATGTGAAAAAAGCTTGCCTTCTTTTCCCAATTACGGGTTTTTTTTTGCAGCCACTCTTTTACACAAACTTGCCTGTCTCCGAGAGAATGGAAGTAAGAAAATTGGTTAATCTCTTGTAGTCCCATGTTTCAATTTTTTTCTTTTAAGCATTACCAAATAATGGGGACCAAAAGAACGGGGACTGGGAGGTCCATGTTTTGATAATAACCCAATGAGGAAGGAGATAACGTTGGGCAAACGGGAGTGGGTTCCCTCCGAAAGTTTCAAACTAAAAAAAACACACACAGACACACACAAATAAAGTATTTTAATTTTTTTTTTTTAAAGATAAATTTTGCTGTCGTAGAGGATAACGCAGAATGGATGAAAAAGACTCATCCTCCCCTTCTCCTTTTTGTGATGCAAAGAAGAACATCACTTTCATTCCCTTTAATTTTAAAGGGTACTGTAGATCAACGCGTGGAAGTGTTTGGAGGAACGAAGAGAGGGGGGGGTAGAAAGTTAGCGAGAGACTTCAACACCCGTAGATCACGGGAATTTCTGTGTTATCGATAAAGACAAAAGTGGGGGTGATTTCTTTTTTTTTTTTTTTCTACTGTTCTTTTTTTTTTGGGACGACACTTCGCTAAGATAACGCAGCAGGGATCGATGAAAAACGACCCGGTTCTGGATCTATGGGTCTGCAAACCAAAAAAAACACAAACTAAAAACCCATTTTTTCATGGACCCTTAACGCAATTGCTGCAGAGTACGTACGCACAAAGAGAGACAGAGAGAGACAAAGCTCTCACGCAAAACTTTGGGCTTCGTGATTTTTCAGCAAAGAGAGAACGAAATAAAAGTAAAAAAACTTTTTCTTTCTTTCTTTTTTTTTAGAGTGGTGCGAACGTTAAGGACAGGAATAAAGAAAACCCATTCAAAAGAGACAAACAAGAAACTTATAAAATAAAAAAAAAAACCTTCTATAAAATAGCAACTCTACAATCTTTCTTTAATTTTTTTTCTCCAAAAAAAAAAAAAAAAGAAAGTTGAGATAGAGAAATTTTATTAGACCAAGAGAAAATTGAAAAAAAAACAATAAATAAACCTAAATGACTATGGTAGAACACGAAGACAAGAATAATAACGATAGTAGTAGTGATAGTAATACTGGCACTGATAGTAATGCCGGCACAGATAGTAATGCTACAGATAGTAATGCTACAGATAGTAATGCTACAGATAGTAATGCTACAGATAGTAATGCCGGCACAGATAGTAAATCTAGCACTAGTACCAATAGTAATAGCAGTAATAATACAAATGATAACAAATGGCCTATGGAGGTGGAGTCTGCGTTCGTAGAAGCACTTGGACTTATAGTTAAGAATGGTACTTCTAAAATCAAGATACGAGACCGTAATTATGGTAGGAACGAGCTGATATCTATGTATATTTGGTACAAAACCGGTAAATACAGGACGAAGAAACAAATCTCGTCGCATATCCAGGTGTGGAAGAAGTCTCTGCTCGCGAAGAAGAAGTCTAGCATGCTTACAAACGAGAACGAATCGTACGTGCTCGATCTTATAGAGAACGGACCGCAACAGAGCGACGAGTCGACTCGCTATTTCTTCAATTTCTTCGAAACTATTATAGCCACTGGACTAGGGTCTTACCCGGCGTTTGCAATCTCGCATAGACCGATGCTGGTCGCTCCTAGTGTCACACTGCCTTTACCTATGATGTCTCAACAGTGGTACTACCAACAAGCACCACCTCCACCACCTGAAGGTTACTATTATCCACCATCACAAGCGGTATATAACTTTAATTTCCCAAACGTTGCTGCACAACCGCAACAACCACAACAACAACCACAACAAGCACAGCAACATCCATTCCCGAATGGCACGGGTGTATCTAATCATCAACCTAGTAATAACAATATTTCCAGTAGTGAATCTAATAGTGGCACTGATACTAGAAGTAACAGTGATGGCACTACATTCTCAAATGCGAAGCTCAATCATGTTATAAATAATGACAATAATATAAATAACGGTAAATCCAGTAATGATCACTCCAACGTTGGAACTCCTAGAAACAGCAACCCCAATGGTAACGACAAAAATATTAATAACAACAAGACTAATGGCACCACTAATGCCAACGGTACTCCGGTCTTAGATAACGCCAACCAAAAACAACATTTACCTTACCCAATATTCCCAAATTACAACAGCCCAGCTATGACTCAGTATTACAACCCAAATGGCTATAGATACCATACACCTTCAATTTATAACAATAATATGCCACATGATAAAAATGGGTTTCCTCCAAACCCAGGTGCGTTTGGATACTCTAATTATCAAAATCCAAACAATGGCTTACAACAATACCAACAATACGGTAACGAAGGGTTCTACATGCAACCTAATCTTCAAATGCCACCATCAATAATTCAAAACTCATACACAAATAATAACACAACTAATATTACAAATAACCCTGGTTCCTTACCAAATATCAATTCCAGTTTTGATATGAATAATGATAATGGAAATAATAGAACTGGGACTCCATCAGTTGCCTCATCGCTTCATCAGACTGAGGGCTTAAAGGATAAAAACATTTTGAACTCTAACAAACTGCCATCTTTTGCTTCAAACAAAGAGCTTCCATCATTTAGTTCATTTGACAAAAAATTAGAACCAAAAATTGAGTCGAATTACTAATCTGCATTCCCCCCATAAAAAAACTTTTTTTCTTATTTTTTTTTTATTTTTTTTTCCCCTCAGATAACTGGAATGAGTTTAACTTGTCCATAAATTGTTGACATTAGACAGTAACCCAGCAAATTATTTTAATATAGATTTTCTGCTCTTTAATTCACTGGCTATGCAAATAGCTTTATTGTTTTAGGTAATAATTTTTTTTTTTTTGTTGATTCACTTATAGAGGTGATAGGGAAATCTATTTTCTTCATATCTCATTGATTGATTCATGATTAAAGAAAAAAAAAAATAGAAATTAAAAAGTGATTGTATAGTTTTCGAATAGATATTGCCTCCCTCTCCCGCCAACAGCATTTTCATTTCACGTCATTTATTTTATTCCGTTACCATCATTGTACTATAAGCATCTTTAAAAGTAACATTCTTCATATTTATACTTTATTTATTTCTAACTTTGTGTTTTTTATTTTTTTTTATGATATCAATGCTCCCTGAAGAGACATATCGAGATTTGTTTTAAAGCTCTTCAAATACATTGGATTGAAATCAATTATTGCTATATAATGAAAACAGAAAAACAACACAAAAAAATAAGAAAAAGAAGCATTTCATAGAGTCCTATATATAGGAAATATTTCTCCCTTCGTTTCTCTTTGCCATGAGACTTTTCTTTGTTTATCAACGGTCTGGAAGGAGATAGGGCATAACGAGATCTCTTACGTAGTCTCTCAACGAGGAGTTAAGATCTCTTCTGTTTTCTTCCCCCACCTGTATTGTTTCCTTGTATTGTACTGGTTTTTATTTAATATTCCTATTTTGGCGCAGAGAAACATATTATTCATTGCTTCTTCGTCACTTTTTTCCTACCTAACAAAAATTGATCTGCATCGATTGTTGGTTGCCCTTACTACGGCTAATTCTATAGGAAATACAATTACTGAACTACGAAAAAAAAAAACAGAAAAAAAAAACACTCTCGATGGCCCTGAGAAACTGTCGTACAAATGTGCACATTCTCTATAGGGTTTTTCTAACGAATGTTGAGAACAGCTTCCCTCGTTAAATCTTATAAACTGGATTGTGCGATTTCTGTGCAGCCGTCCGTTTGCTTGATGAAAAAAAAAATTCAAATTATTTTTTTTTTTTTTTCAGCTTTCTCTCTGAATAAAAATCAAATACAATTGATAATATTCATTGTGAGAACAGATCATCAGATAATCAATTCTATTATTTTTTTTTATTTCTTTCTTTTTATCTTGCTAATTTTCTTTTTCTTTTATTTTTTCAGACTCCTTCCGATAAAAAATTTAGATTAGATTTGCTTGCATATCAACTCCTCTATATTTTTTTTTTTAATTTTTTTTCCAAGATAATCATCAATTATAAAAAATCTTTAAAAAGAGAAAGTAAAAAGTCTTTAAAGTGATAATTAATAACAACAATAACAAAGAGAGCTACCACAGTAAACACAATGTTCTCAAGGTACATCTCTAGGAGATTTTATCATGTACTCTCCGGTACCAAACTTTCTGATAAAATCATTAGTCATGCGAAGACTGAGATTGAGTCAATCAAACAATATAGTCCGTTTGAACCTACTTTAAAAATTTTACAGATAGGTAACAGATTGGACTCTTCCACCTACGTTAAGATGAAGTTGAAGAAATCTGAACAAAGTGGTGTTAATTGTATTGTCGAAAAATTACCTGAAAATATATCTGAGTTTGAGTTATTGAACAGAATCGAAAAAATTAACAACGACAACTCTGTGCACGGGTTATTAATCCAGCTGCCTTTGCCAAAACACTTGAATGAAACCACTATAACCAACTCTGTCTCGTTGGAAAAAGATGTAGACGGGTTCCATATTTTTAATGCAGGAGAACTTACCAAGAAAGACGGTACCCCTAAATTTGTTCCATGCACTCCAAATGGCTGTCTGGAATTGATGAGGGAGCACAATATATCTGTTGAAGGAAAAAATGCTGTAGTAATCGGAAGATCGAGTATTGTTGGTACGCCAATTACGGCATTGCTTAGAAATTTGAATGCTACTGTGACTCAATGTCATAGTAAAACGAAAAATTTGCCGGAAATTTTGAAGACCGCAGATATTGTTGTTGCAGCATGTGGTAAACCAAACTTTATCAAAGGTGAATGGCTGAAAGAAGGTGTTGTTGTAATTGATGTGGGTATCAATCACATCGATGACGCAACAAAAAAATCAGGTTACAAATTAGTTGGTGATGTCGATTTCGAATCTGCTTCGAAGAAAGCGTCATTTATCACTCCAGTCCCTGGCGGTGTAGGTCCTATGACCGTTGCAATGCTTGTTTCAAACGTTTTACTTGCGGCAAAAAGACAACTGAAAGCATTCCAGAAACTACCAGAGATTTCTCCATTGCCTATAGAATTAAAAAAACCTGTTCCATCAGATTTTGAAATCTCTAAAAATCAAGAACCAAAACATATTAGTCAATTGGCCCAGGAACTCGGTATTCACGCTGACGAACTTGAACTGCACGGTCACTATAAAGGTAAGATTTCAACATCTATACTTGATAGATTCCAATCTAAGCAAAATGGTAAATATGTGCTAGTTGCTGGAATTACACCTACTCCTCTCGGTGAAGGTAAATCGACAACAACAATGGGTATTGTCCAAGCACTTACGGCACATTTAGGGAAACCTTCAATCGCCAATGTTCGCCAGCCCTCTATGGGCCCTACTTTTGGTGTAAAAGGTGGAGCTGCTGGAGGTGGTTATGCTCAAGTCATTCCAATGGACGAGTTTAACTTACATTTAACAGGCGATATTCACGCTGTTGGTGTTGCTAACAACCTACTTGCAGCCGCTATCGATACAAGGATGTTACACGAGTCCACTATCAAGAATGATACAAAATTTTATGACAAACTTGTGCCTGAGAAGAACGGCTCAAGAAGATTCTCCCCATGTATGATCAGAAGATTAGAAAGATTAGGTATCAATAAAACTGATCCTAAGGATTTAACTCCAAGAGAAATTAATAAATTTGTTAGGTTGAATATAGAGCCCTCATCTATTAATATTAAGCGTGTTGTAGATGTTAATGACCGTTTGCTAAGACAGGTCACAATCGGTCAGGCGGCAACAGAAAAAGGTAGAACCAGAGTTACTGGGTTCGATATAACTGTCGCATCAGAATTGATGGCAATTCTTGCATTGAGCAAAAATTTGGAAGATATGAAAAATAGGGTTAGCAGATTAGTGGTGGCTTCTGACATCGAGGGAAAACCCGTCACAGTCGATGATATTGGATGTACTGGAGCCATAATAGCGTTACTGAAGGATACTATCAAACCAAACTTGATGCAAACTTTAGAAGGCACACCTGTTTTAGTTCATGCCGGTCCATTTGCTAATATATCTATTGGTGCCTCTTCTGTCATTGCTGATCGTATCGGTCTGAAATTGGTTGGTACAAGTAAACCTGAACAGGAACCTGGGTACGTAGTAACAGAGGCAGGTTTTGATTTTACAATGGGTGGTGAAAGATTTTTTAACATCAAGTGCAGATCTTCTGGTCTAGTTCCTGACTGTGTTGTTCTAGTTGCAACCGTCAGAGCAATCAAGTCACATGGTGGTGCCCCTGAAGTTAAACCAGGGCAACCATTACCTAAAGAATATGTGGAAGAAAATATCGATTTTGTTCAAAAAGGAGTTGCAAATTTAGTTAAGCAAATTGAAAATGTAAAAGAATTTGGTGTACCTGTAGTTGTGGCCATCAACAAATTTGAAACTGACAGTGATGCTGAAATTGAAATTATCAGAGAAGTTAGTATTGCCGCTGGTGCCGAAGATGCTGTTCTTACAAATCATTGGGAAGAAGGTGGTAAAGGTGCTATCCCACTAGCTGAATCTATTATTGAAGCTTGTAGTGCTCCTAAAAAATTCTCATTCCTTTACGATTTAGATCTCTCTATTGAAGAGAAATTAAATCAAATCGTCACAAGAATGTATGGTGGTGCAAAAATTGAACTTTCACCAGAAGCTGCCAAAAAAGTTCAACTTTATAAAGAACAAGGATTTGACAAATTACCTATTTGTATTGCAAAAACTCAATATTCATTATCTCATGATCCAAAACTTAAGGGTGTGCCCACAGGATTTACTTTCCCAATCAGAGATATTAGAGCTTCTATCGGTGCTGGATATTTATATGCTTTAGCAGCCGAAATTCAAACTATTCCTGGCTTGTCTGTCCATGCAGGGTACTTAAACGTTGAAGTGAAAAATAACGGAGTGATTGATGGACTATTCTAAAGAGTCTCCAAACACACATATATATTCATTAATTATAGTATTTATATTCAAGGCAAATTTTAACCTTATATCAAATATACAGAAACTTTATATCATCTAGTTAATGTTTACTGGAATATATAGTATTAAATTTCATTACAGAGAGCGTTAGTGCTATAAAAAATTGTTAGTCGGCTATGAGACCAACCTAGTAATGATGCATAGCTTTTAATAATAATTTCTATACACATAATGAACATCTATGCCGTTTTCAAAAACCTTTCCAATTTCCTCCAAAGAGAGACCTTTGACTTCGGGATACCAAAAATACACAAAGAACCATGCCATGACGGTAAACCCGGCAAATATCAACATCGTATCTTCATTACCTATGGTGTTCATGACCGACAGATAGGACATGGATATAACTGCATTTGTTAGCCAATTTGTACAAGATATACAGGCTGCACCAAATGATCTCCGATTCAATGGTAAAAACTCCACTGAACTCCACGGAATAGTACCAATTGCAGAAGCGTAGGCCGCAACAAATATTGTTACTGAGAATAACAACAATACTAAATTTTCATGTCCAAATCCAATTGTCGATAATAAGAGGCCTGCTGTCATAATACATATAGTACCTAATAGCATTGTTCTTCTTCCCACGGTATCTACCATGTATAGTGCAACAAATGTGAACAAAAAATTTGTAAATGCAATCGCCATTGCGGGGAGAAGCGGATTACTGCTGTTTAGTTTTGAAAATATAAGTGGCGCGTAGTACATGAACGCATTGAACCCGGTTATTTGTTGGAAAAACATCAACACGCAGCCAACTAGTAGAGCCCTCTTCGTTCTTCCCTCCATCTTATGACGACGCAAATTTCGTTGGGATTCTGTGCCAGTGAGGTTATTACCGACTTGAGAGGTTCTGTTGCTATTACTTACAGATCCGTAGTCTATTGAGCTTATTGTCACCATTGATGATCTAACCGACAAAGGTGCTACTAAAGGAGAAGGGTCATCCTGGTAATGTTTCAATTTGTTTAGATTTATTACCAGTTCATTAAATTTCAAATTTATCTGGCCTTCTGATGCCATTGGGTAAATCATCTTCAATGCCTCCTTGGCACTTTCAAAGTCAGAGGTAGAGACTAACCAGCGTGGTGACTCCGGTATAAAATCCAGTATTGACAGGAACAAAATCGCTGGTATCGCTGCCACACCAAACAAGATTCTCCACGAGCTACTTGTATCGTATAACATGTATGCCAAGATATATGACAGGAACTGTCCTCCAGTGACAGCAATAGAGTTTAACGCCAGCACGAAGCCTCGTATCTTGGTTGGTGAAATTTCACTCAGGTATAAGGGAGTGCATTGTGCAGCGGTCCCGACCGCGATACCGACGATGAACCTACCTGTGACCAGCACAGTCAGTGAACTCGCCAGTGCCATCCACACTGCGGCGACGACAAACAGTGCGCAAAACATCGCCAGCGTGATGCGTCTCCCGTATTTGTCTGCCAATGGAAACGCGAGTACAGACCCCAGTACGGACCCGAGACACGTCACCGAGGTAATAACCTCTCTATCCCAGTCTGTGATAACTGCACGCCCGATATCATGCGGTTGAAGACTCAGTAACACTCCGGAGATAACTCCGGTATCGTACCCGAACAGTAACCCACCAACAGTAGACCCCATGAATATCAGCACCGTCTTCCAGGTGAAATGCCCGCCATTATCGAGATCATTAGTTGTCAACGATGTTACCTGCGTATAAGTAGAATATAAATCCGAATACACATCGGTACTCTCATCCTGTTGCGACTCCATAACTTAGAAGCTTTCTGAAACGTATTTATTTTGTTACTTGTTACAAAAGACGTATCAATATCACAAGTAAGTAATTAAAAACAAGTTACCAGCACCCATCTCCATATAGTAACCGTAAATCACTTTCTTCGCTATCAAAGGCAAATGAAGGTCATCTCGAAAAAAACAAAAGAATTACCCTTAAAAAAATGAAGTGGGAAAACTTTCAAAAATCGTTACCCTGTCGATGTGCTGTACGTTTATACGATAATAGTCAGCTGAGTAATAGTACCATACGTAAATGGTCATGGGACTATATATAACATAATACGTGTTAAAATATATATTAATTCACGTAAACCATGTGACTGTAAACATATTATCACACACCACGGTTTAGAGATATTTTTATTTTTCAATTTTTTTTTTTTTTTTTTTTTTTTTTTTTGTCAGTTTTCTTTTTTTTCCCATTTTCTCCTGATGGGGGGGGGAAGGGAAATAAAAGAAGAATTGAAGATAAAGGGAGAAAAGGGACTTAAGAGACCTTCTTTTTATTTTTACTTGCAAGTGCTATTCTATTATAATAAAAAGAGGATTAGCAATTAGAAAAAAAAGGGTTGGGGAATAATGAGTTTTAAAGGTTTTACCAAGGCTGTGACTAGAGCTCCCCAGAACTTCCGTCAGAAGTTCAAGATGGGAGAGCAGACTGAGGACCCTGTCTATGAGGATGCAGAGAGAAGGTTTAAGGAGTTGGAGCAAGAGACGAAGAAATTGAGTGAGGAGAGTAAACGTTACTCTTCTGCGGTCAATGGGATGCTGAACCATCAGATCGGCTTCGCCAAGGCCATGGAGGAGATTTTCAAGCCTATCAGTGGTAAGATGAGTGACCCCAACGCCACGATCCCTGAAGACAATCCACAAGGTATAGAGGCCAGTGAGCAGTATAGGGCTATCGTTGCCGAGTTACAGGAGACTTTGAAGCCGGACCTGGCTCTAGTGGAAGAGAAAGTGGTGAAACCTTGCCAGGAGCTGTTGAAGATCATTCAATACATCAGAAAGATGGCCACGAAGCGTAACCACAAGAAATTGGACTTGGACAGGCATCTAAATACATATACCAAGTATGAGAAGAAGACAGACAAGCCTGATGCAAAGGCCAAGGACGAAGAAAGAATGTACAAGGCCCAAGTGGAGATGGAGACAGCTCAGCAGGAATACGACTACTACAACAACATGATGAAGGAACAGTTGCCTATACTGTTCGAAATGGAGGCACAATTCGTCCAGCCTCTGTTCGTGTCGTTCTACTACATGCAACTGAACATCTTCTACACCCTGTACAATAGATTCCAAGACATGAAGATCCCATACTTTGATCTAAACAGCGATATCATCGAAGCGTTTATCGCCAAGAGAGGTAACATTGAAGAACAGACAGATGCCCTAACAATCACACATTTCAAGGTAGGTTACTCCAAGACGAAACTAGAGATGACCAGAAGGAGGTACGGCAGAGAGGACACCAATTCCCCTGCCTCAACTGGCTACGGTGCAGGTGCTGCTGCAGGCGCAGCTGCAGGTGCAGCTGGCGGATACGGCGGAATGCAATCTCCACCAGCTACAGGTTACGGCCAACAGCCAGCATACGGCCAACAACCAGCTACAGGTTACGACCAACAACCAGCCTATGACCAACAACCAGCTTACGGCCAGCAAGGATATGACCAAAAGGCTACATACGGCCAAACACAACCAGCATACCAGCAATCTCCAGCCCCACAGGCTTACGGACAAGACCCTGCAGCCGCAGCAGCCGCTGCTGCTCAACCACCACAAGCCGCTGGAGGCGCTCCTCCACCAGCATACACAGCCACAGGTGCAGAGACCGTCACTGCGCTGTACGAATACCAGGCACAGGCCGCAGGTGACCTGAGTTTCCCAGCTGGTGCCGTCATCGAGGTCGTCCAGCGAACCGCAGACGTCAACGAGTGGTGGACCGGCAGATACAACGGCCAGCAAGGTGTATTCCCAGGTAACTACGTACAATTAAACTAGCTATATAAGTAATATATTGTATTTGTATTTGTATTTGTGATATGTGTTTGCAATTGGTGTTCACATGACATAACCCGGGTAACCTACATTCCCGATGAGGCAATCAAAATTTTTTTTTTCTGCGGGTGGAAAGTTTTTTTTCTTCTCCTCCGTTTTTTGTAGGCGTCAAAAAGAAGAGGAACGGGATTGCGTTTTTAGTTTCTGAAGGAACTGTCATATCCAACCTTCCATCGATAAGCCATCAGCTGATTTTGTATCATGAAGGAAAGGTAACAAGGGCAGAAGGAGATATAGCGGCACCAATACCCTTTTTGTTATCAACCGGATTAGTGAGGCTTTAAATATCTAAGGAGGCTTAGGGTAAGAAGAAGCAATTAGAATTAAACAAAAAAAAAAAAGAAAGGATTGCCACGATATTTTTTTTTCTTTCTAGTGAAATTCAACAAAATATTATCTGCAACTAATATCTTTGAACATAAGGTAACACCTTTCTTTATTTTAATTTTTTTTTCTTTTGGTAAGAACATAAGATCCTTGTGAAGACGCGTCTCAATTAACTATCCTTTTTTTTTTTTTTTTGTTATTTTTAGAGAAGAAGACATTATTTAGATAATGCCGAATAGTTCGAAACACTCGTTATCGCCATCTCGAGCACACATGCCAGCGTTCTGGAAGAACTTCGTGAATAATCCGAAGAGTGTGTCGTCGGAAAACCTGGCACCAAGGTCATCGAGGGAGAGACCTGACCTCTTATCCAAGAAGGGGCACTCTTTCCATTACAACAACTCCTCATCATATAAGAATAGCAATGCTGGCGGATCGCCCATCAAAAATGAGGTGCTGCCTGTCGGCACGCAAGCGCAACGAGATAAGGAGTTCAGAGACTACAGAGACCAGTTTCTTTCAGGGAGAAATGGCTTTACCGGACGGGTGTTTGGTGTCTCGTTGTCAGAGTCGCTAAGTGTAGCAAATGCTGAAGTTATAGTACAGAGTGAACTCGTAAGCTTTGGAAGGATACCGATCGTCGTGGCGAAGTGCGGAGCGTATCTGAAATCCGAGGGCTTGAGCACCTCTGGTGTTTTCCGTATAGCAGGTAACAGCAAAAGGATCAAAGAATTGCAATATATCTTCTCTTCACCACCAGACTATGGTGCTAAGTTCAACAACTGGGAGCCATATACAGTTCACGATGTAGCATCGCTTCTGAGAAGATTTTTAAATAACCTACAAGAACCACTTATACCACTGGCACTTTACGAACAGTTCAGAGCTCCGCTAAAGGATAGACCCAGGATTCTTAAACATATGCTAAGCAACGAGGTTTCTCATCCAAACGCGAATAAGGATAACTCATTGTCCATGGATGTATCAGCTGGAAACGCTAAACTAGATGTAGATGATAGAGATAATGACGGTGACAACGAAGGAGAAGACCCAGAAAATGAAGAAGAACTGAGAAAAAAGAAACAGCGTAGGAAAAAGAAATTATCCAGAGACATTAGAGCAGCATTAAAAGATTATGAGGACCTGTTCATATTGCTATCTAGCGATTCGAAACAACTAACCATTTATTTATTAGATCTACTAAGTTTATTTGCTCGGCAATCACATCTAAATTTAATGTCTGGTGGGAACTTAGCGGCAATCTTTCAACCTTCTATCCTATCTCACCCACAACACGACTTAAATCCAAAAGAATACGAACTTTCCAGGTTAGTAGTAGAGTTTTTAATCGAATATACCTACAAACTATTACCTCATCTTTTGAAAATGGCAAAACATGATCAACAAAATAAGATTACAAACAGCGTAAGAAAAGAGGAAGCTAAAAAAATGGTTGTCACAAATCCAGATGAGCCTATTAATGACACTGGCAACAAGGTACCTGATAAATTAACGATTAACATAGATGGTCCTGGAAGTGAATCCGAGAATGAATTTCCAAAACTTACAACAAGTACCTCTCCTGAACTAAAGAAAGAAGATGGAAATGTAACTAGAAAATCAGTACCCCCAAAGACTCTACAGGTCCCAAAATATAGAAGACCACACTCTAGGTCTATCGGTTCTGCAGCTCAAATTCCAGATGTTATTGCTAGCAATAAAAGAAGGTCAAGGCTATTTCCTTGGCTCCATAAACCTGGTATTCTAAGTGATACTGGTGATACAGCAACCGATGGTGAAGGTGATGACTTACTTGATGAAGAAAATGTTGACCCATCTTCCTCACCAACCGGAAATCATCCATCCAGACAACATCTTCTTTCAATACCGCGTGTACAAAGGTCTCCAAGTGGCAACAGTGTTAAAAATAGTAGCGCAAGACCTTTATCCCTTGTTTTAAATCATTCCAATGATGATCTACTCAAGTCTTCCGATTCCAACTCAGATAGATTAGAGAGACCTAAATCTCCATTGACTAGGTCACACGACACTGCGGATTCTCGTGCCAGGAAGAGAGAGTCTTGGTTTGCACGGTTGACAAATCGAACTTGAAGCTGCTTTGTAACGAGGTTAGTTATGCTTAAATTTAACTCATATGAGGTTGTATTATCAAAACGCCCAAAATTCTTTACTGAATGAACTATTTGTATTATTCTCGGATTACCAAATCATCACTATCAATAATTACGAAAACTTATTTTAAAAATGGGTAATTTTAGTCCCACTGTGTTATATTTCTAATTCTTCAGTTTGTTATTATTCATTTTTCGCACCATTTTGTTCTTTTACTGGTTTAGTTACATAAAATAAAAACAACAAAAAATATACCAAAAAATAGGAAAAAAACAAACAAACCGTTGATATACTAAATTTTTTATTACTGAAAGAGTAAAACTAAAAGCACATACAAATAAATTATATATATCTTTATATATAGAATATCGACAATGATATATTTTTAGTTTATTGTTACAATGTTTTAACACATAAATTTAGATTATTCTAGGGTAATAATGTCATCATCTTCTACCAAATCAATTTTCTGCTTTTTTGAATCTTGACCATTTTCAGAACCTTCTAAAGGGCGCTTTTTATCATTTTCAACTTCTTCATCATCAAGAACAACAAAAGTGCTTGACAGATCTCCATCATTAATTATATCGTTATTCTTGTCTTCAGTTGATTCATCATTTGGCGGCCCTTCCACAACAAATTTGAACTCTGGGATTACCTCAGGTATATTTAGTATAGTTTCATTAGAGTCATCTATATCCAGGTATAGTTCTATTAACTGCTTCGACAGGCCATTTTGTTCGTCTTCATCAGTTATCAGCAAAACAGAACCATTCTCTAAACTTAACTCCGATAGCTTCTTATTTTCTAGGTCTTCAAAATCGTAATCATATAACAAACGTTGGGTATTTGTATCAACAATAGATATATCATCTGAAAGTTTTGATGTGGACTTTAGCTTCTTTATGAATTCTCCAAATGAATTATTCTCCATAGTTTGTGATGATAGTTTGACCACGCCACGAATAACCTTGGAACATACAGCACATTTACAATTAGGTGGTGCCAATTTTGGAGTTGATAGATATCTATTTTGCGACATATTGCTTGCTTTCGCAGTAAAGGCCATATTGATATCAGTAGGTTTCTTAACTGGTGCATATTTTAGTAGATTTAAAACCCTTAATGACATTAAAGATGATAAACCGGCAACAATAGCATTAGTTGTGGCAATAGCAGGGATGATATTACCTGCAATTTGCTTAATATCGAAGACGGATTTCATAGGAATACTAAATATTTGTGAACGAATATTTGCTGCAGTAGCAACGAATTCCAACGTATCTTGATCGTCTTTGTCAAATTCAATGGCAGATTCCTTGCGATATCTGTCCATAAGTTTTGCTGTTATTTGTGCAAATTTGGCAATTTGGACCTGAACTTCCCAAATCTTGTTTAGATCCAAGTGCCCCAAATCTTTAAATAAATTAGAACTTTCACATGCCTCGTATTTGATAGGGATTGGTTTCGTTCTTGTTTTCCACAAGTTATCAATTAGTAGCAATTTTTCTATATCCTGTATGAACAGCTTCTTAATTATTTCATTAATTTTCTCCTTTTCACCTTTGACAACAATATTTTGTAGTTCTTTCAATTCATTAGTTTCCTGCTTGATTCTGTTAATTTCCTCAACATCATCTGTACCCCAATCTTTTGAATTTTGTTCTTCCTCATTTTCTGCCTCCAAATCTTTTACAGATGATGCAAATAATTGATTGAATAGAAAATTTTTAGCCCAAACAATACAATGAATAGGTTGTGATGGCGTTGATCTAATTGTGCAAACTGGGAAGGTCTTTGGGGTCTCCTTCTTTGTGCAGTCAAAACATTCCGTCTTGCCAGGTATGATAGGTTGAATATAACCATCAAAACCAGCTGTCCCTGACTCTAGTAATGGAGTTCCTAAGAACTGTGACATTTTGTTTACATATCTTCTTGCAGCCAAGTTGTCCAGTGCATTGAAAATTATGTCAAACTGTGCAAACCAATGAATTGGAAATTGGTTGGTGTCCATAATATTGTCTTGGTAAGGAACTAATCTAGAGTTACTAAAGGAGTTGACGGCATTTACTGCGGTGGTGGACTTGGGTTGCTTAATATCCCGTTGTCTAAACAAAAATTGTCTGTTCAAATTCGACAAATCAATGGTATCCAAATCCACAATGTGTATTTCACCAAATTCCATCAGTACTAAATCCTTTAATAACTCAGATCCGATACCACCAGCGCCAACCAACAGACATTTCGTATTTCTCAATCTGTTATATCCTTCTTCACCTATAATTTTTAACAAATTTGTGTGTCTTTCTGCCATTTTGTAGTTATATAACGGGCTATTTCACAATTCAGAAGTCAGAAGATTCCTGTTACTGGTATAAAGCTTTCAATTCAAGAAATTAATTAAACAATATTCTAATAAATTTTCTTCAAAATCAAAATTTGATATATGAAAAAAAAAAAAAAAAAAAAAGAGCTAATGAACAGCATCTCGGAAAAAAAGAATGCGCAAGCCGGGAATCGAACCCGGGTCCCTACCTTGGGAAGGTAAGATTCTAACCATTAAACTACTTGCGCGTGCGTTTATTTTTAATTGTCTAGATTTTTTGAAACTTCCGTATTTATAGCAACTGCTTTTAAGTAGAGACAAGTCGGATGTATATAAACCACAATGTGAGTCAATTATTTCATCTATAAATCAATTGTTTTTTTTTGTTTTTTTTACTAATTTATTTATTAAACTATTTATATGAAACTAGGGTGAACATAAAAAACCTTAATCTCTCAACACTTTATCCCCATCTTTATGGTATACCATCAAGTAACCAACGAAACCCTTTCCGTTCTTATCTGGTTCACCATTCTCGTTAACCTCACCTACACCATAGTGGAAAGTCTTATAGTTCTTGAATCCAAAGTATTCATAGACAGATCTTGCGTGTTCGGCAATGGCCTCTAGTACAATGGCACAGTTCTGTTCATCGGCTCTTCTCTTGTACTCTTCAAAGATTGCTCTGACGGAACCCTTGGTGTCCTTACGTCCCAAGTCCTTACCGATCATGAACAAGTAGTAGTAACCAATTTCCTCAGGAATAACTTCCTTCAATCTGTCTTTTAGTTCATGGAAGAAGATCAAGTTGAAATGGTGATCATTGGTTAGGGCCTTTGGTAAGTGTCTGTCTGGCAATGAGAACAATGCCACAGCATCGAAATCATTCACCTCAGCAATCTCACCCTCATCATGATAACAGGCCACATAGTAGTGTGTGATGGCATTAATACGTTCCTTCGAGACGAACTTGTCTGTTGGTAAGTTGAAAAACTTCTTGGTCAAGTAGTCAAACGCAGCAGAATCATCGAAAGCCTTCCATAGCGTCCTACTGGCCCTAACTACGTCCTTAGTATAGTTCAATTGTGGTTTAGACATTTAGTTTTATTCTTGTTTATTTTTGTTTGATACTCTAATACAAAATACAGTATTGAGCCACAAAAGTACACCATTGTTATAGTTTATATAAGGTAGAATACAGAGAGTATATAAAAGAAATTACACTATGATATTACATATTTTCCTCGAGCACAGACACACCCGTACAAACAATTCTTTTTTTAAGGGTCTCATCCGCAAAATTTCTTTTTTTTTCCTTTTAATAAATCGCCTTCAGAGAAATGTCCGTACAGAAAAACTAGCGTGATGTCGTTCTTCTGTTTCCTCGAAACAAAAAAAAAAAACTTCTAGAAGGAGCACGTGAACTCCATATCTATCATATGTTCATGTTTAACTAGTGAACCAAGTATCACACTCAGATTGAAAACTGCTATGAATTATTCATTCAATACATTAGTACTAATTGTTTTAACGCTTTTGATTTTTCTTTGGAAGTCACGTGTATCTAGTATATAGCGATATGTTGTTACCTCTGGGAAATGAAAAGTGGAAAGCAACTGGGCCCAAATTGAATAAACTATTTGATAAAAAAAGAGGATGAGCTATCAAATCTGACAGGATATAGTAGTTACTAATTATAGGTTAAAGAGACTAACCACCTCCACTTTGAGAGACAATCGGAAGAAAACAAAGAAATAGGTTAAGCAATGGATAAACATAAATACCGTGTAGAAATTCAGCAGATGATGTTTGTTTCTGGTGAGACTAACGATCCACCAGTGGAGACTACCTCATTGATTGAGGATATTGTGCGAGGACAAGTTGTGGAGATTCTATTACAGGCTAATAAGACAGCACATGCTAGAGGTGTGAAAAGTATACTACCAGAAGATGTCATTTTTCTTATTAGACATGACAAGGCCAAGGTTAATAGATTGAGAAGTTATCTTTCATGGAAGGATCTGAGAAAGAATGCCAAGGACCAGGATTCGAATGCACCTGTACCTGCAGGTGGTGAAGACGAAGACTTGAGCAAGAAACCTGGGGAAAAGGATGATAAGGAGAGTACTGCCGTTATGAAAGTTAAGAAATCTCAGATAAAACTGCCTTGGGAACTACAATTTATGTTTAATGAACAGCCTTTAGAGAATAACGACGACGCTGATGACCTAGATGAAGATGAACGTGAGGCTAATATTGCTACATTGAAGAGATTAAAAATGAATGATGATAGAACTAGGAATATGACAAAAGAGGAGTATGTGCATTGGTCAGATTGTCGTCAAGCATCTTTTACATTTAGAAAGAGTAAGAGGTTTAAGGACTGGTCAGGTATTACTCAATTAACCGAAGGTAAACCTCATGATGATGTTATTGATATTCTTGGTTTTTTAACTTTTGAAATAGTGTGCTCGTTGACTGAAACAGCATTAAAGATTAAAAAAAGAGAACTAGCAGTACAAAGCCAACAGCAATCTCAAAACATCCACTCTGATTTAGGTGGAGAGACAGGCATAACGAGAAAAAAGAGATTATTTGATAGTCCAGACAATGAGGTCAATCCTTTGAAACCAGCACATGTAGAAGAGGCATGGAGAGTGCTCCAAATGATTGATAAGAAGCATAGAGCATTAACGAATTTCCGCGGTGGAAGGATCTCTTCTAGGCCTATAATTTTATAAAATATTACAGTATAAAACATATAAAATCATAGATGTAACATTAATATATTCAAAATCTCTGTCCTTTTTGAAATGTAAAGTTTCGGACTTTTTATTCATTTTCGTCACCGAGTTATTTTATCAAAATAACGTAACAAAAAAAAATGAAATAAATAAATATCTGAAAGAGAAGTATTCTTATCAAAACAATCTTTTATTTGGAACATTATCCTTTTTCAGAATACTACATAATTTAAATGCTAACATGTACAGAAGATATGCTCTAGGATCTTCCTTTTCTGCGAGACCTACTCATGTGCTACTTTTTAGGGGAAGTTCCAATCGGTACCTGACCACTTCAAACATTCTGAGGCAAGAAAAGAAGGAACCTGCGCAGGCAATGAAATCACTGAATGGGAAGGCTAATGAACAATTTAGTAAGTTTGTGAATATGATGAAAGACGGCTGGGAGAAGATTGTTTATGGGAAGAAAGTTTATAGACATCATGCTGGTAAAATAAGAACAAGTCTACAAGAAGCGAATAAGAAAATAGCTGAACAGGAAAAAGAATATAACGATTCCAGACTAAACTATAAAAAGGATGAATTGACTTCAGGTAAAATTGAAGGGTTACCTTCAGAGAGAGAATTACATAGAAAAAAATGGTCTCGTAGATTAGAATTCTATCTCGATTCGTTGCAGGAAACTCTATTTACTGCTACCAGAGCTCTTAATGATGTCACTGGCTACTCATCTATTCAACAGCTTAAAAATAGTATTAGTATTATGGAGAACAAGCTAACTAATGCCAAGAAAGAGACAGCACTTGTGAAAGCTGAATATGCTAAAGCCATTGAGTTACGCACCGCATCTCAAAAACAATTAAATGAACTATTGCAACGAAAGAGTACATGGTCACCAAAGGACCTAGAAAAGTTTACAGAATTGTACAAGAATGATTCTTTGAATGTTCAAAATGAGAAAAGATTGAAAGAGCAAGTAAAAAAAATCGAAGCTGAAGAGGAAAACATAACAGATAATTTATATAGAGCCATATTAACAAGATATCACGAGGAACAAATATGGTCTGATAAGATTAGACGTACTTCTACTTGGGGTACATTCATACTGATGGGGTTTAATCTTGTTCTATTTTTGATTTTCCAATTATTACTGGAACCATGGAAGAGGAGAAGACTTACAGGATCATTTGAAGGCAAAGTGCACAGTGCTCTAGAGAAATACTCAGAAGAACAAGAAAAAAAATTTATAGGTTTAATTGAAGAAGTCAAACAAACTAACAGTTTGACTGAAGAGGTGCTTCGCAAAGACGAAAATATCGAAGGAACTAGCTTTTCATTTCCCCAGTTTTGGAGAAAGCTAAAAAATAGTCTAACAAATATTACCAGACCTCCTGATTGTCGATTTAACATATTCGAAATTTCCATAGTATCATTCAGTTCATTACTCCTAGGAATACTCCTTTCTTTTGCTATTTGAGAGCATTGTTCAAAATATAAATTAAAATTTGAATAAATTAAAAAATTAAGGAACCATAATAAAGGAAAAAATAGTGGACTTAAAACAGATCTTTCTTGTTAATAATATTCACAAATAACCTTGGATATATACACTATACATACTATATGATATACATTTTAAACATTTCAGTCATATGATTCCCAACGTATCAAAATATATTTAGTCTACTCAATTTTTTCATGAAAAAATTTGTGAGAAAAAAAAAAATTTTTTTTTTTTTTTTTTTGCGATGAGCTTGCCCTGTGAAAGATTGTTTCCATACAAAGATTGATTGCGTATTTTAACATTTTATTTTTTTAATGTTTGTATTAGTGATGACGGAGTTAATTTTATCTTCTTTTTTAAACTTTAATTGTTTCATATTTTTATATATTATTTAGCCACTTTTTTTATTCTTTATTATTTTTTTTTATCTTTATTTCAGTGGAAATTGGAACTCTTATTATAGCAACTAATTCCATGAAATAATCCGCAATAGGGATAAACTATTTCTGGAATCAAAAAGTCATATCAGTATACCTTATTTATCGAGAAGATAAACGGAAAAGTATTAACAAAGGTTTCTTCAATTATTAAATCGTAAGGGAGAAGGTAAATATAATAGGAGATAAAAAATGATTAATGAACAAGAGATTTTAAGCTGTATTGAACATACGCTTATCTCTGATGCCAAGGTTATTAAACAGGCTGAAGACCAATTGTATGAATATCAAAAGCAACCTGGCTTTACAACCTTCTTATTGAATGTTGTAGCCAATGAGGAGCTTCCAATGAACATTCGTTTGTCATCTGCAATTTATATGAAAAATAAAATTCAGAGATCTTGGAATGCAAGTAAATATAGTGAAGGCATCAATCCTGAAGAACAAGCAAGTATCAAACAATCATTAATCCCAACTTTGATCAAGTTTTCTGAGAACTCACATTTGAGACCACATTTAACCGAATCTATTAGAGGTATCTTGAGTGCTGACCATGATTGGAATTTGACACCAGCTGTTAAGGAACTATTGACCAGTGGTAAACAGGAATACCTGTATCCAGGTCTTTTGTTGGTTTTTGAAGTATGTATTGTACACAGATGGGATATGTCTGACAATAGAGAAGTTATTGATGAATTTGTCATGGAAATCTTCCCAATTATTGAAGGCATTACATCTCAGTTGGTAAACCAATCAGATTATAGATCCAACGAGCTTTTGTATTTGATTTTGAAGTCCTTCAAATATGGTTGTCTGAATAACTTGCCAAAATACTTCACAAATGTTGACAAACTTAACGCCTGGATTCATCTACATTTGTACATTTGTCAAAAGCCACTCCCAGCTGAAGTCCTTGAACTTGATCCAAATGATAGATCCTTAGATAGAAGGGTAAAGGTTAATAAGTGGGGTTTCGGTAACTTAACTCGTTTCCTTTACAGATACAGTAGAACTACAAAGGTCATTACCCCGGAATTTGTCAACTTTGTTTTCAGCAATATTGTGCCAAATATTTTGCAAGAATACTTTAAGTTTATTGAATCATGGAGCAATAAGTCTATGTGGTTGGGTGAAGCTTCCCTATATTATTTGATTCAATTTCTAGAGAAATGTATGATTACCAAAGAACTATATCCTTTGATTGACTCACATCTAAATATTGTCATTCAACATTTAGTCTTCCCTTGCTTGTGTGCCAATGAACAAAGTGTAGAACTTCTAGAAGATGATCCAGAAGAATATACTAGAAGATATTTTGATTTGAATAAGGATGGATCTATGGCTGATTTTGCTTCTGCGGATTTTGTCTTCATGATTGGTACAGTGCGCCCTGAAAAATTGAATGATGTTCTAGTATTTATCAACGATATCTTTGCGAACTACTCACAACACCAAAATGATATTGAATGGATTTATAAGCAAGAAGGTGCCATGAGAATGATCAGTACCTTGTTTGGTTTGTTTCAAAACCCTGAAGATTTGGAAGGTATATTCTCTCATTACATTGTCAACTTTTTAACACAAAACGATCATAAGTTTTTGATTGCTAGAGCTCTTGAAAATATTGCTTCATACACAAACTCTATTAATGACATTGAAACTCTTTCCAAACTTTTCGAGTTGACATACTCGCATTTCTTGAATAGTGATGTTCTTCCAATTCAAGTTGAGGCAGCCGACGCTCTAAAAACTCTTATCGTCTCCAATCCAAATATTCACTCGCATATTTCTTCTCAAGTACCAGGTATTATGGAAAAGCTACTAAAACTTTCTAAAGAATTCGAAATTGATATTCTGTCTGAAGTCATGGAGGCATTCGTCGAGAACTTTGCCGATGAATTAACTCCATTTGCTAAAGATCTTGCTGTCAACTTAGCTGAGCAATTCTTAAATCTTGGTAGAACAATTATTGAAAACAGCAATGGTGCTTATTCCACTGGTGATCAAGACCAAGAAATACAAGCTTCTGCCCTATTGGCTACAATGACTACTATGGTGATGTCTATGAACAAAGTTTCTTTGGTTGAACAATTTTCTCCAGTTGTTAAGTTTATTATTGTTCATGCTCAAATTTCTTTTATTACTGAAATTGTTGATTTAATGGACTCATTGGCACTTTCTTCTAAGGCTCTTTTCAATCAATTTACACCAGAAATCTGGGAAATGTTCCACGACGTTATGGACTCTTTCCAAACATATGCACTAGATTACTTTGAATCATACTTGGTGTTTTTCGAAACTGTTGTCTTGCAAGGTTTCCCACAAGATCAAACATTTGTTGAGCCATTCCTAACTTTACTTGACGTCAAACTTGAGAGTGAGATTGATTATGATGTTGAAGGTGTAATGAATCTTCTGACATGCTTTGCTTTATCAATGAAAGAGACCGCATTTTTAGAGAAGGCCATGTCTAGAGCTATGGAAGAGGAACTAGCTCTAGATAACAAGCAAGTTGTCAAAATGGTCTTGGCCTACCTATTTGTCAAGCCAGTTGAGACATTACAAACCCTTGAGAAGACTGGTATCACATTAGAGATCTTAAAGAGATGGTTTGACACCAAATTTACAAGTGTGTTTGCTATAAAGTTGCAAATTTTAGCCATTATGTCTATCCTAAAGCTACAAGAGTTGCCTAGCAGTATTAGTGGGTTTATGAAGGAGTTTTCTAATAAATTAGTGACCTCCATTGAACAGCTACCTGTCGCTATTAGAAATCGTGAAGCTATAAATAAGGGTGAAGAACTAAGTGGTGGTGCAGATGGTACTGATCTACTTGAGCCTCAAGAAGAGGATGAATATTTGGAAGAATATGATGATGATTTGAAGGAGACCATGCTCGACCAAATTAACGCTTTCCAAGAAGTCTCCGTGTTCCTAAGCGGGTTACAAAGTGAAAACCCACAAAGATACCAAGACATTGTTTCCTCAATGAGTGATGATAAGAAGGACTCTCTACAAGTTATTCTAGAATTTGTCGCTAACAACTGAATAATAAAAAAATGCATTATTTAAATAGGAAGATTAGATAAAAAAAAATAAACAAAATCGTAACATAAAAATCAAAAAAAGCAAAAAAAAAAAACAGAAATTGATACAGATGTATAATAGGTTATGTGTATAGACGAAATAAAGATGACACTAAATTAAAATATAAGTTTTGAACTGAAAGAAGGGGGGGCATTAAGATGTGGTGGGGGAGGAAGGGAGAGGATTTATTCTGGGTTAGAAGAGCCAGATACACTATTCTGATGTAACCTTGACCTGGACTGTCTAAACAACTCTTCTTGTTGTTGTAATAGCTCTTCCTCTGTCAACCCAGACTTCTTAAACTTCGAATTCTTCTTTTCCTTAATCTTCTGTGTACCTTTGAACTCCACCAGTATCTGCTCCAGCAGAGGAACAAACTCTGTGTATTCTAGTTCCTGCAATGCTTTTATCACATGCTCAGGGGCAATGGTCTTCTTGGCATCAGACTCCGCCATCTCACTAGCCATGCTCGATAGGATCATAATAAACTCTATCCCACTCTTGATAATAATCTCACGAGCATCTCTATTAAACATCAAATCAGAGTCCAGCACTTCAGATATAATCTTCTGGACAGTAGCCTTGGGAAGCGTCACATCATCACCGTCACCAATCATTTGTATTTGTGTAGTATTATTGTTATTGTTGTTGTTGTTGTTATGTGTAAGAATATCGTACTAACGGATAAGTCACATGTACAATATCTCTGCACGAAAAATAAATGCTTTTAAATATTTTTACGATAGAAATAAACAAAAGAAGAAAAAAAAGAAAGAAAAGGAATAGAAAGTAACCACGCAGCAAGAATTAAACCATGAGATTAAATAAAAAATTACACCAAAAAATTTTGGTGTATTTATAACAAAAAAAAAAAAAAATTCACAAGTCAAAACGAAAAGGAAATAAACAAAAAACTTTTTTTTTTTGCTTCTTCTTCTTTTTTTCTCTCTCTCTCGCTTTCTGCCCTGTAACAAAGCATTGCTGTCCCCTTTTATTGTTTTCTTTGTTCTCTTCCCATTCTTCTACGTGGGCACCTCCAAAAAAATACAGAATTCTTCTTAATTTTTTACCATGCCATGCGTAAAAATCTTTGGAAGGATGCCCTTCCTCCTGCATCCGGGTAACATTAATATACGGTACTACGTTTTTATAACGTGCTATTACGTGACATATTATGTGCTATAACAAAGTATCATGTAATACGTAAAATAATACTGACTTCTTCGTGATAATGTATGTGGCTGGGTAATTTTTTTCTTTCGAAGGTTTTTTTTTTTTTTTTTGAGCACACAGAGCGAAAAATTCAGATTTTCATTTTTTTGTCAAGAAAGAACAGCGTTTCCTTTTTTGCCCTGTCAATCAATCCCCTTCTATAAGAAATATATATAAAAGGTTTTGTTTCTTTTTCTTATGATTAATTGAATTGGATTTGTTTATTATTTCACTTGTAGTAAATAAGGAAAAAAGTTAAAAAAAAAAAAAAAGGACAATGTCTCATAGGAAGAGGGTTTATCCACAAGCGCAGTATGGTTTGGCGCAGGCTAACAATGGGTACATGGATACTAATTCTCCCGTAATTGGTGGTAACAATGCTGTTAATGGTAACAATCCACTGTTCACACCTGCCCAAGACGTCTTGAATCAGATTGATAGTGCTGCTGATGGTATTAATAACATGCAATTGAATAATGATAATGATAATAACAATAACATGCAGTACGGTGCACAATTGAACGGCAATGTACAAGCCAGCGCTATGCAGATGCCTGTGCAAGATTATAACACTCAGCAAGCTGGTTTCACTGGCAGGGCTAATCAATTGTATCCTGTTGATCTATTGTCAGAATTACCACCACCTATAAGTGATCTGAACTTGCCACCACCACCAATCCTGGTGGCCCCAGAGAAGATGGTTGTGCCATCAGAGACTAGTAACGCCTCGAGTGACTATATCAGAAGTACGCTTAACGCAGTGCCAAAGACTAACTCGCTGTTGAAAAGATCAAAGCTGCCGTTCTCTTTGATCATTAGACCTTACCAACACTTAAACGATGATGTCAACCCACCACCAATTAATGAAGATGGGCTTATCGTGAGATGTCGCCGTTGCAGATCCTACATGAACCCATTTGCAGCATTCATTGAACAAGGAAGAAGATGGAGATGTAATTTCTGTAAGCTGGCAAATGACTTGCCAATGCAGTTCGATCAGACTATGATAGAAAATAACGTCGTCGGAAGGTATGAGAGAAACGAGGTCAAGCACGCAGTAATGGAATACATCGCACCAAAGGAATACACCGTGAGACAGCCACCTCCATCCATATATACCTTCGTGTTGGATGTATCTCAGGGCGCTATGAAGAACGGTTTGTTCTCTAGCACTATCTCTTCCATACAGCAACAGCTTGAGTTGATACCAAACAGAGACGATAGATCTAGGGTTTCCTTTATATGTGTCGACAGTGGTCTTCATTTTGTATCCATTCCTCAAGATGATTCACCAGAAAAGGTTAGGATCATGGATATATCAGATATAGATGAACCATTTTTACCGTTGCCAAACTCTTTGGTTGTTTCAATATCGAAGTGTAAACGTAATATCGCTGACGCATTGGAGAAGATCAAAGATATCTTCCAGAACAACTTATCTGTCAGATTTGCCTTGGGTCCTGCTTTGAAGACTGCTCATAAAATGATTGGTGGTATTGGTGGTAAGATTATTGTTGTAGCTGCCACTTTACCAGACATTGGTGTAGGAGCCTTGAAGAAGAGAAAAGAAAACGGTGTCTCGGGTACTTCAAAGGAATCAAGCTTGCTATTGTCTTGTCAGGATTCATTCTACAAAACATTTACTGTGGACTGTAGTAAAACTCAAATCACTGTTGATTTGTTTTTGGCTTCAGAAGGCTACATTGACGTCGCAACCCTATCGAATCTGAGTCGTTTCACTGCTGGTCAAACACATTTCTACCCTGGCTTTAACGCTTCGAATGACTCAGATTTTGCAAAGTTCACTACCGAATTCTCTAAACATATAACAATGGATATATCTTTGGAGACTGTAATGAGAGCTCGTGGTTCAATTGGATTGAAGACCAATGGTTTCTATGGTCATTTTTTCAACAGATCTTCTGATCTATGTGCGTTTGCCACAATGCCAAGAGACCAATCTTATGTCTTTGATATTGCCATTGAAGATACCATGACTGCAGACTACTGCTTCTTCCAAGTGGCAGTTTTATTGTCGTTGAATAACGGCCAGAGAAGAATTAGAGTGATCACATTAGCGCTTCCTACTACTCAATCCATTTCTGAAGTATATGCTGGTGTTGACCAACAAGCTGTTGCTGTCCAAATTGCCCAAAGAGCAGCTCAAAAGGCATTCTCCTCGAGTATCGACGATGCTAGAGATTTGATTATAAGAACCACACAAGATATATTGAGCACTTATAAGAAGGAATTGGTCGTTTCAAACACTGGCGGTGTTGTGCCTCTAAAACTTTCAACTAACCTAAGAATGTTGCCTTTGCTAATGCATGCATTGAGCAAACATATGGCTTTTAGAGCAGGTATTGTTCCAAGTGACCACAGAGCTAGTGCTTTAAATTTCTTGGAATCTGCTCCCCTAGCTGATGTTATCAAAAGCATTTATCCTTCCATTTACTCTCTACATGATATGCCTGATGAGTGCGGTTACACTGACGAGACTGGTAATGTTATTCTACCAAATTGTGTTAATGATACCTCTGTCCTTCTGGAAAGGTACGGATTATATTTGATAGATAACAGCTCAGAATTATTCTTATGGATTGGTGGCGATGCCGTTCCAGAACTATCACTAGATGTATTTGGTGTTGAAAACATTTTCCAAGTTCAAATAGGTAAACATGAATTACCAAAGGTTGAAGGATCGCAATTCAATGAAAGAGTAATGAACATAATAGACCAAATTAGAAACAGAGATGATGTCATCAAATACAAAACCTTATACATCATTAGAGGTGCTACTCCAAATGAATCATTTAACCAACCAGGTGCTAGGGAACTTGGTTCTTTGAGAATGTGGGCAAGTAGTAATCTGGTGGAAGACAATATTCTAAAAACTCTGAGCTACCGTGAGTTTTTGGAAAAGATGAAGAAAGATATCATTAAATAGACTTTCTAAATAAATTTTGTTAAATCTTATTGTATATAATGTTTCACTTTTACGATGTCCTTATAAATGATAATAGTATCTGAACTATAAAAACTGTTAAAAATTTAATGCAAAATGGTTAAAGTGTGATTTTAGATGCTTTTATTAATTTAGTTATTCAAATCTAATTTTTAGATTCTATGGCAATAATGGATCTCTTTAGGTTGCTATTAACTTTAAAAGTATTGTATGCTAATGGTAACTGGGAATCATGAATTCTCTTTTGAAGATATTTCTCAAACTCTATAATACTGCCACCGACTCCAAAATAAATATCCTTTGCTGCGACTAATACCTTTGTGTTTGAACCATTACCCGATTCATAGAGGGCTAGAATGGTCTCAGCAACAACAGGAAGGTTTTCTGGTTGGTAAATGGTTTCTGAAGACAAAGCTAATAGAGGGAACCCAGGTTGGATTAGAGTGTTTATTAGGTTTGAAAATTTTCTACCCCAAGACCCAGATATTAGATGAATTTTTATATTTCTTCTTGAAAGATCAGAAACGAAGGTTTCTAGAAGATTTGCAGTTAATTGCAGTTCATCTTCTGTAACCTGAATATTTTCATCAGTAGCTTTCTGTAATTGCTCCCATTCGGTATCTGATAGAAATTTCTTTGCCCATGTAATTATTAAATTTGGAATCGTCACCAGTTGCAATACACTGCTGTTATAATCACTCAGAATCAAATTGAAACCTTCAGTGGAACCTGATTCCAGGTACTTGCCAAATACAAAAGATGAAGGTAGAGCGGTACCACAACCCATATCAAAAACTTGGTTGGCTTCATATTCAGATTCATATTTTGTGATCAATTCGATTAGATCTATTGAACACTCCCACGACTTCAAACCACCTTCATACACATTCTTTCTCACGTCTTCAGCAGTATCACCCAGTAAGATCTCTAGCATATCGTCTTGCTTTGTTGGAACATTGCTATCTACATCTGACTCACTCATCAATTGATGTTTTACATCAAATAACTCCCTTCTAAAGACTTGTACCTGGCCATCCAAGAGAGAGACAGTTTCAAAGGTAAGTCTAACATCCTTCAAGGACCTCAAAATCCCTTCAAGGTCCATTACGGTAGGCTGAAAAACATCAGCACCAACAAGTCTAGTTTCATCTAATGGATTAACACTGTTATTATTAGCGTTTGTGGGAACGGAATTCTCAGATCCATTCAAAGTGTCATCTTGTAATTCATCATCGCTAAAATTCTCAGAAGTAAAACCAAACGAAAACGACATTGATCAGATTATAAGGTCGCTTGAAAAATTAGACTCAAATTGTAATTATACAATTCAAAAGGAAACACCTGAGAAAAAGGGCTGTGATAATAAATATGATCTATTTGCTAGCTCATCGCAAAAAATTTACTAACAACAACAAAAAAAATTTTTTTTCAAAATTAACCCGGTTTATCATATGCTCCACGAGAGCTTCTAGGGATACACTAACGAAATGGGAAAATGTGTCAAGGTATAATGAAATTGGTCAATCATAGTAGATGACTAAGCCCAATTGCATGTACATTAGCGAATATTATGAAGCATAAAAATTAAGCATCGAGTGAATCTTAATAACGGGTACATAATATTATTTAAAGAAACCAGAAATAGGGAGTATATACTTCTGTTACACAATACAGAAGTGATAATAGATGGTTTGTAGTAGAATATATGGAGAGGGGGAAGGTAATAATAATAATGAAAATAAAATAACGATAATTATAATAATAATGGGTACGAGAATGTATGATATTGTTTTTATTAAAGAAATAGTAAGTATATTTTTATGATTTTTGGTGGAAATAAAAAAGATTTTTTTTTTTTTTAATAGCCCTTAAAATGAATTTTCAAGAATAAATAGTTTAGAAATGAGTTGAAATGGGTTACTTTGATTGAACTTGAGAGTAGCCACCCCATGGGTTAGCGTTCTTGGACTTCAAGTACTCATCGGACTTCAATTGCCATTCCTTGTTGAAAGATGGAGACAAGTCACCGCTGAATTGTCTAACGAAAGCGAATAGACCGATGGCAACACCTAGACCCAGAACAACACCCTTGGTAATGTAAGAGACATCACCCTTGGCATGGACAGGTCGTCTTGGACCCCAAGCACCGTATGAGATATACCAAGCAGCTTGCTTTTCAGTTTCCGATAGTTCCTTCCATGGCAATTTTTGACGTTCGGCCAACTTGGATACGATATCTTGTTGTTCAGCACTTGGCATACCTTCCCATCTGGATGGCAGGTCCATTATAGAAGCCTTTGAGATGGCTGCAGTTTGTGCAAATCTAACTGGTGTCACACGGGAAACTCTGGTAATGTTACGCAACACTTCACATATAGTTTATTTATTCCTTTCTTCTATCTTCTTCTCAAAGCATTGTAATAAAGAAATAAATTGTTTTTGTTAGTAAAATAAAAGAACACTTAACTATTTCCGCACTTTTGCAGTTTTCAAACATACTTGTAATATATAGTTTTGTTATTAGTCTATTCTTTCGAAGTCAGAAGAATATTAAGAGCAAATAAAAGAAAATAACTCAAATATATAATCATGTAAGAAAAAAAAAAGAATTTCTTATTTATAAAAAAAACAAAGAAAAAACTTCAAGTTCCAAGAGAGAGCAACCAATCGTTAGGATGCATTGTTCATAGAAATCAAGTCAAAATTGGTCCCCTTCCTCGGGCATAACATTGTGTCTTTTCCACAGAGGATAAATTTTCGTTAATTTTTTTTTTTTTTTTGGATTTCTATGGCAGAGAATCCCAGTTCTCCCAGTTTAATCACCGAAAAGTGCGTGTGCAGCCAATCAGCTACGAGAAAAAGAAAACCCCTGCTTAAAACCACGCACATTACAAAAATTTCCTAAAGCGTGAAAACCATGATAATAAACCTACCCCCACACACAAAAAAAAACAAACAGAACCCACCCCGCCCCGGGCAACTTTTTTGAAAACGAGGAAGGGGGAGGGTAAATTTAAATATTGTGATCATGTGTTTAGTTTGTTTCGTTAAAAATTATTATTATTATTATTATAAATATATATAGTTTGATTCCCTTACCACAGTGGCCTCTGAGTTATCTTGGCTGCGTACTGCTGTCTGAAACGCAGTGGGACTTGTCTCTCCTGGAGCTGAACTTTTGGTCTGGAAGGTGTATGCGTTTGTAAGGACGGAGTAGACGACGAGACATCGATTTCAACCATGTTCTCAACAAGCATGGATCTGAGTTCCGTGTCGATTTCTATGTGGTCGAAGTTGATCCAGTGCATGGGCAAATTTGCGAACTTTGTAAACTCCAGGGTTTCAAAGCCGAGTCTTGTCTCAATGTCGACACCGTTGAGGTTCACGACGTACTGCGGTTTCTTGTCAGAAGAGTAGTTCCCTCCATACAAATAGATGAACTTCAGTAAGTTCCAAAGCTTACGGTGCTCTTGTGGTTTCACCTCGTGGCTATCTGCGAATTCACGGTTATTTAATGTATCATCTTTTAATATTACAGTCATCTGAATGTCAAGGACGTACTTCGATCCAGTGGTTTTGTTAGTATAATAATACAATGGCAAATATCTAGCGTAGTCGTCCTTATTAGCAAAGCTAATTAGCTTCAGACCAAGTGGATATAGTGCTCTGATAGCTTTTCTTCTCTCCAGCTCTTGGGCCTCCTTCAGTTTTTCTAACTCAATTTCTTTCTGCTTACGTAGTTCTTCTTGTCTTTTCTCTTCTTCAATTCTTTGTTTCTCTCTTTCTTGTTCTCTCTTCTGTTGGTCAATTTCCATCTTTTGCAACAGTTCAAGCTCTTTCTTCTTCTTCTGTTGCAAACGCTTTTGAATATACTCCTCCTCAGCTTTTAGCCTTTGTTCTCGTTCCTCAGGAGTTTCCTGGTTAACTACTTCTTCTTCCTTAGACAAGTTTGGTTCGCTTACATGAGATTGAAGTTTTGGCCTTTTCTGTGTCTGTTCTGTTTCCTCATACTTTGCATGGTTGGCATCAACGCTATCATGATAATTCTTTGTAAGATCGCTATGACTCACAGATTTATGTTTCAACTTATTTTCATGGTTCTTAAAAGCATCTGAACTTGGATTCTCATCTGTATTGAATGTTTGTGTAGAAGAAACTTTGGGAGATTCTGACCTCTGTGGAAGTTTCGAAAGTTCTTGCTGACTGCCGTGTCTTGATATTGAGGATGTTCTCTTGGATGTTGACTGGTGTCTCTTATGTTCTCTGTCAGCATAAGACTGATCATCTGATTCATCACCGGAGAAATCATCTCTATGTCTCTTACCTTCTTTACTTCTATGTTTCTTCTTGGTAGAATCATCTTCCTGTTCATTTGCAGAAGCTGTACCTGAACCATGAGTCTCATTCCATTTTGTAGCTGCTTCATTTAGTAACTTAATTTCGTCATCATCAATAGAATCAAAAATATTATGTTTAGCATAGTAAAAAGCGTTACGACCCCTATTATCTTTCATATATGGATTTGCTCCTGCTTCCAATAAAAGCCGTACTGTTCCAAGATGATTTTTACCAACTGCAATCATCAGTGGTGTTAATCCTTCTTTATTTTGTCTGTTTATTCTTGCTCCGAATGCTAAGAATATGCTGGCAATATCTTCATGACCATATTTGACAGCCTCGAGAAATGCATGGAAATCAGGTCTACCACCATTTTCTAAATAAGATCCAACGTATGGTAAATACCCTTCTTTTGAAGCCCGGAACAGTTTTTTTTTACCTCCAGAGGAAGAAATATCAGTCCAATAAAATTCATCTGTAAAGGATGTTGCTGGTTCTTCAATATGTTTATTTACAGGAGATGAAGGTCTGCTAGCATCAGAAGTATGTGTGGATTCTTGTATACCATGTTTTGATTTCCATCTTCTGGTTGCTTCAGTGAGACTACTTTTTATTTTTTCCACCACTTGAATTTCATTATCATCCAAGTCCGAGTCTTCCTCAATAGATTCGTAAGCTGTTAAACCTTTGGCATTCGTTATTGTTGGATCAGCACCATGTTTCAATAAATATTGGACAACATCCAAATGCCCATTAGCAGAAGCATCCACTAATGGTGTGTCTTTAAACATTTCATAAGATTGAATATTAACATTAGCGCCATGACTAACTAACAGTTTCACAATAGATAAATAACCATTAAGTGCAGCTTCATGTAGAGGTGAATTTCCAGCATTATCTTGGTCATTTACATCGTAATGTTCTTCCTCTATTAGTTTCTTAGCAACGTCATATTTACCTTTATCACAAGCAATTTGTAATCTGGTTCTTCCACCTGAATCTCTATATATACTTTTTTTCTGCTTTGGTACTTTTGACACTGCAATATGTGATTTTTTCTCTTTCCTTTTCTCGGTATTGTTTGAGCCGTCATCACTATTTCTTCTTACTGGTGAAGATGGAATATTATTTTTGTGGGTGATAGGTTCTTTTCTGACAGGAGAAAGACCACCATCCTGAAAAACGCTGCTGGATAATACAGAGCTTTTTATATCTTCAATATCAGACAACTCCGAATCAGAGGCAGCAGCCAATTGATCATTTCTTATCAGCGTCTTTTCGATTTGGTCACCTCTTACTAGTCTACCTCTCTTTGCCCTTGGAGGTGATGCAGGTTCCGTTGGTGCATCACTTAAATTCTCATCATCGTCTTTATCTCTATCTTGAAATGATGGTGGTTTTTTCTCCTTTAGCATCGATTTTAGCATGTGTCTTGATAGTGGTTCGTTACTAAACTGGCTAGAATCGGTGCTTTCGTCGAGATGAGATAGATGTGGAAGATTCTCTTGTGCTGTATGATTCTGAGGTGATGTCTCCTTTTTAACTTCAATTTCGGGTTTTATTTCTGCTGCCTCAGAAGACAATTCTTTCTTCGGACTTGGTTGAGACTCTGGTGAAGGTTTCTGTTGTGTACTTTCTTCCACTTCTACTGACTTTCGTTTATAAGATTCCTCGCGTTTCTTCCCATCGTCGTCCTCTTTAATATTTCTATCTTCGTGCTCTTTATGAATCCTTTCTTCCTCTTCTATCTTCTTTAGCTCCTCTTTCTTTTTGATTCTTTCTTCCTCCTCTTTCTTTAGCTTCTCCTCTTGTTCACGTTTTATTCTGTCCTCCTCCATCTTCTTAACTTGCTGCTCATAATCACGTTTCAGCTTCGCTATATCCTCCATTTTACGTTTCTTCTCCTCTTCGATCCGCTGTTTCTCTTCCTCTTCCCGAGCTATCTTCTCCTTCTCAGCACGCTCTTTCTCTTCCTGTTCCCGCTTAGTCTGCTCTGCTCTCTCCTGTGCTCTTCTGGCCTCCTCCTCAGCCTTCTGCTTCGCTATCTTCTCCAACTCCTCCCTTCGCGAACTGACATTAGAGAGATAACTACTCAAGGACCTCTTCTTAACAGGTTTCCCTTCTTCCATCGTATTGGCTCCTATACCTGGTGCTCTTTCAAAACGTAATATACTCTGTAGCCCTCTGCTGAAACCAAATGCTGGACAAAGCAATCAAATAGCTTCCCTTTCTTGTATCAAATTTCTTCTGGTGATTGTTGTTTTGTTGTTGTTGTGGTTGTTGCTCTTCCGATTTTCCTTTTTTTTTTTTTTTTCAGTTCAAAAAACCCAACCACCACACCATAATTGCGCTAAACAATGGAAATCTTGAAGAAAAAAAAATTTTGTTTATTTGTATTTTTGCGATGAGGTATGACACAAAATTTGACTATTTGGTGCAATTTCCCACAATAACTTGTCAACTACGAGCTGTATATACCTGAGATAATATTTAGTAATGTCTCCTGTTGGTTTTGGTGAGATTTCCCAGCGTGCTTCTGGGGTTCTTGGTCGTGATTTCTTCCATAACAGCACCGTGGTGCAAGTATCCACGAGTACTCCGGGAGTGAATTTCAATGCTAAGGGTACTGTGCTGAGCGATGGGTCTCTGGGGGTGAATGTTAATGGTAGACATAGCGACAAGGCTAGCGGTATCACTGTGACACAAGGTATTACTGATAAAAACCAATTGAGCACCCGGGTTGAGCTTAATAAACCGGGGCTACGCAGCGATGTAAGTTGTAATTGGACCGGTCTCGGCGGTGTGAAGAGCGGGAAGTTCACGGTCAATTATACCAATGCATTGCTAAACTCGAAGTGGATGTTTGACCTGATGAACCCTACCAAAATGGTGAGCATGTTGACTCTGGGCCATGGAAACATTGTAGGTGGGTCCGAGGTTCATTACGATGTTGCCAACAACCAATTGTCCAGATACGCATTGGCCATGGGTTACTACCCTTCAAAATACAACTTGACATTCATGATTAATGACGCACAGCTGTTGTCAATGACTCTGTACCAAAGAGTAACTTCCCAGGTCGAAGTGGGTGCTAAGAGTACCATAAAACTTGACAAACTCTCTCAGAACACAATCGAAATTGCAACCTCATTCCGTAACGCTGATACTCAGTACAAGGCTAAAATTAACGATATTGGTTTGGCTTGCCTTTCCTACAAGATGCCTGTAAAACAGGGTATCATGCTGGGCCTAGGTATGTCTCTGGACACGCTGAATCCAAAGGATCCGTTCAAGAAGTTCGGATGGTCATTATCAATTTCTAAATAAAGCAATTGATCTTCTTTTTTTGGCGGAGACTGACTCTAACGACAAAATACCCACTATTATAGATTTAGCATATGTATATATACGTCCCTTTGTATTTTCTTTTCCTATTCTTTTGTTATGATTTTATAGATAAGACCGTATTGATATAGTATGGATTGGTATTTTTAAAACATTGTTGATTACGATAGAACAATAGAAACTACCTAGTTATGAAGTTTATCCTCATTATGATTTATATCACATTACACGTATAAAATGCTTGAATATTTTTTTTTTTTCCATTGGTGATGATCCCAACAATAACTTCTGCTTAAAAGAACTTTATTATTATAATTAGGAACAAAAAGGAATACTTCCCCAACGAGACTCATATTAGTAAGTTATATCTCCGTAACTGTGCATTAGAAGTTGTTTATTCTCGTTCTTTTTTTTTTTGCTGTCACATCAAAAGACATCATATCACAACCAAGTTTAAACAAAAAAATTAAAGAATGGGTACTGCTGTACTAGGTTCGGAACTTGAGACTACTATTTCTGAAGATGTTGGTTTTAAGCAATTGGGTCTAAAGAGGATTTTGCCTGCCTATGAAGGAAAATTGCCTTTTTCGTCACTGTACAACATAACTATCAGTAATTTACACAAAAAGTTTGCTGCCAGCGCCAATAATAAGGTCATTTACGGTGATTTACAGAAATTACGTGAGTTTATAGTGAGTAAAGATGAAACAGAGTTTGTTGCTGATAAAGAATGGGATATTGAAAACGTTATCAGAGTTCAATTTACAGAAAATGAGCTATATATAATATCACAAGATGGGTCTTATCAACGGTTTAAGATTATGGATATTGAAAATGGTGTCTCAAGTGGAAAACTCGATGTCGTTACTATTTCAGATATCAAATTCCAAAGAAATCATTTATATTACCTAGATGAAACTAAGGCATTGAAATTTCTCTGTGGTGGAGATAACAAACCTATACAAGAGGGGGTAGTTGCATTTGATATATCTGAGGATTTCATTTCAGTTTTGACAGAGTCTAAGACTATTCGTATTTTGCAAAGGAGTAGTTTAGAAGAGACTAAGATCATTGATATACCTGAAGAACTACTGGACGATTTGGAAGAACAAGTTCCTATCTCCATCAACATCTTATCAGGGAATGAATATTTAGTGGTATTTGCGAATGTAGTTGATCCTGAAGAAGAAGAGCCAATGCATGATCACAAGATGTACATAGTCACTGTTACAGAAAGTGAGATATCTTATAGAGAATCTTTTGATATTGCACCTGCTTTTTCCTCCGTTTCTAGATCATCATGCTACTATAATGTTAGAATGCACAACTTGTTAGAAGCTGGACTAGATCTGAATATTATAGGATCAGCAACGTCTAGTGAGTTATCTATATGGGACTCAAAGGAAGTTTTACAACCAGCACAGGATAGTGACAGAGCAGTATTCCCAATAAGTAAGGAAACAGACCAAGATACTACGCCGATTGGTATTGCTTTGGATGTCTGTTCGCAAGGTGATATTGAGCAACCATGTTCCGGCGTAGATAAGACGGAAAGTCTTCCATTATTATATTCATTAACCAATGAAGGTTTCCTTCAGATATCGGGCTTTTTTCATGCTACTTTAATTAAAGAAGGAAAGTTTGATATTACAGCTATTAGGGAACAGTTCAAGGAGCTAGAGAAGGATAGTACAAAGGTTATGGATACTCTGAAAAATTCGGATACGCAAGACATTAAACCAGAAGAAGATGTTAAGAAAACTGAAGGGAATCGATCCTCTTTTATGGACTTGTCCAAAAATGGTAACCTACCAACTTTTAGTCAAATGAAACTATCTGAAAACCAGTCTGCTAAGATGGAGACAACACAACAGCCCGTTTTTGGATCTTCAAAACCTTCTTTTGGTGCTCCTTCTTTTGGAGCACACTCCTTTGGGTCATCATCATCAGGTCAAAATACTTTCGGTGCTCCATCATTTGGTTCCAGTTCAATGTCATCTGGGTCAAGTGCGTTTGGAGCATCATCCTTTGGTAAGTCAGCATTTGGTGACAGTTCCAGTAATAAAGATCAAGAAAACACCACAAATCAATCTAATTTCACATTTGGCAAACCTGCCTTTGGTAGTTTGAATCTAAATAAAGAGACTAGCACTGAGCCGCAATCATCCTTCGGCAAGCCTGCCTTTGGTAGCTTAAGTCTGAACAAAGAGGCTAGCACAGAGCCGCAATCATCCTTCGGCAAGCCTGCCTTTGGTAGCTTAAGTCTGAACAAAGAGGCTAGCACTGAGCCGCAATCATCCTTCGGCAAGCCTGCCTTTGGTAGCTTAAGTCTGAACAAAGAGGCTAGCACTGAGCCGCAATCATCCTTCGGCAAGCCTGCCTTTGGTAGCTTAAGTCTGAACAAAGAGAGTAACACTGAGCCGCAATCATCCTTCGGCAAACCTGCCTTTGGTGGTTTTAACCTAAAAAATTCTACTGGAACTACAGACCTCTCGACTGACAAGCCTGCATTTGGTCAAGCATCCTTCTCATTTAATCAAAATTCCTCCGAAAATACGGATAAAAAAGATTCAGAAGATAAAAACGTATCTGCATTCAAACAACCATTTAAATTCCATAACTCACCTTTTGCAACGTCAAGTGGGGATAAATCACCATTTGCTAATTTGCTGAACAAAGAGGAGGATAAGAAATCATCCTCTAATGATTCGATTGGAAATCCATTTTTGTCTAAGAATACTAATGACAATATTGGGGCTGTCAGTGATAAAAGCCAGCATTCAGCGGAGTCTGATCAAGAACTGAGTGATTCGAATGATGAAAATCTAAAGGTTGAAGAGAAAGAACTACCAGAAGTTCCTTCAACTTCAAACATTTCTGATTTATCTGATTCTACTGTTGAACAAACACCTTTCAAGTCCTTAACTCCTAAGGTAGAGACCGGATCGGAAAAGAAACCTGATACTACCATATCTTCTCTGACAGAAAGAATAAAACAGAGTGCTCAGTTGTCTGAGAATGAGTTAAGTGCTCCCAAATTTCCTAATCTCAAAGCGGATAGCGATGCAAACACTAAATCACCATTCTCTGCTTTTGCAAACAAGATTAACCAACCGGCCACGACAAGTTCTACTTTTACATTCAATAAAAATTTGATCAATGAGTCTAGCAATGGACATAATAAAGATGGAGATAAGGGAACTGTTAATGATGCCCTTGTAGGAAATAGTAATGACGAAAAAAATTTAGTACAGGAATCAAAACCTTTGGAAGATGAGCAAATAAAAACAATGGAGGAAACGAAGGAACAAAGTTCAAGTAAAGATCATCTTGAAAAGGGAATTGTTGCTGATGAGGAAAACGATAAACATGAGAGAAAGGAGATTGATAGAGAACTCGATGATGAACATGAGTCAGATGTACTGAAAAATGAAACTACTCCTGAAGAGGAGATTCTAGAGAGCGTTAATAACTCTTCTACATTTGAAAGCTCTAAGGATGAACACAATGAGGAATATGATGGTCATGATGTCGAAGGCGATGATGGCAACAAAGTGGCAGAAAATGAACTTGACTCTGATAAGGGGCCATTAGATGGTGGAAAAGAAGATGCTGGTGATACAAAACATACCGATGAGGAATCTAGTCATCAAAAAAATAGAGTAATTTCAACCACAGAAACAACACATTCCTCTATACCGGTAAGTCAAGAAGGTGTCGATGCGTCGATCCAGGCAGTGACAGAATGTTCCGATGGATCAATGGCCACTGATGAAATTGAATATTGTGATTTCGAAGTTCAAACTTTTGAAAAAGATGAGCTGTACTTGAGTGCTCAGCATAAGCCAGAGCCAATTCCTGAGTTTTTGGCTAGTGCTGATACTAGTGGTGAGGTATATAGCTCTGATGATAAAGTTATGAAATTAATGGAGAAGACTGTCCAAGTAGTATCTGCTGAAATTGAAGTGTTATTCATGAATATAGATAATCTTGATAAAGCTTTTAAGGATCAATCGACTCTCCCATTTGAAAAAACATCTGTGTCTTTTATTGTTCCTCAAACTTGGAGATTGGGAGAAATGGAGGATTTTTCGACTATTGTAGAGGACGAATTGGATATATATAATGACCTTTTCAGTGACATTTCTGACTTGAGGAATTCTTTGTCTAGTTTGAACAATATGACTAGTGATATGATCGAGCGGAAGGGTGACTTAGTTTCTAACATTAATTATATTGAAAATTCAAAAGGTAAAAAAGCGTCAGTAGCTATCCCATTGACACGTAGTCAGCTGACCTTACGACAATCAACAAGGGATAAAATGGGTTCCGCAGTTGATAAACTTGAAAAAATACAAGATACACTCAACACTATTAAGATCGTCATTGAACGTACTCAAGGTATGTCGATTGAACCTTTATTGAGAGATTTGACAAAAAAATACTATAGTCATATAGATCTCCTTACCTTGATGAAAAATATGAAAAATCAATTATCAGAACTAAAATTAGAAGATGTAGTTACCGAAAGGGTAGGTTTCCAGTATGAGGGTTCTGATGAAATCAATAGTATTGATATTGCTAATGTTAGCCTAGAACTGGATACAAAAAAACAAATTGGCCAGTATTTTAAAAATCTGAAGCATTAAATCACCACCACTGGTGTTTTACGATATAGTAATGGAAAACTTATAGAAATATGTACATATGTATCCTTTTTTTGCTTTTCTCAAGCCATTTAATTCAAGTTTAATGATGATATTTATATGAAAGTTATTATTTCTATATGTCATACTTATTACAAATAACAAAAATTATCTATTGATTTGAATTGAGTTAAAGATCAGTTTATGGAAGGTAAGCTTTTTTTGAACTCCTCTATCAATTTATTATTTTCCTCTGGGGTCCCAACTGTTATTCTCAAACAACCCTGGCAACCGAGTTCGTTACCTCTGAATCGAACAACAACACCAGATTGCGTGGCTAGTTTGTAGTATAGTTCCTGTGCCATCTTATTGTCGCCTCCATGGACTCTGACCATAATAAAGTTCGCATCAAGACCACCAACATGATGTTTGTCTACTAGTGGAAGTGCAGTTAATTCTTTCAGAAGTCTTATCTTTTCTTTGTTGATGTCAACAGAAGTTTGCTCCATAAGTTCAACATTTTCATCTTTCAGAGCCCTTACAGCAACCTCTGAAGTAATCGATGAAATATTGTAAGGAGCTTTCATGGCGTTGAGAATTCTAGCAAAATCGGCATTTGCGAATGTCATACCTAGTCTAATACCTGCCAAGCCGAAGGACTTGGACAAAGTTTGAAGAGTAACTATATTAGGGTATTTTGTAACTAATGGGGCAGTAGAGCCTCCACAGAAGTCAATGTATGCCTCATCGACAACAACAAACCCGTTCGTCCAGTTTTCTAATATTTTGATGATATGTTTAGTATCGATCTTAGCACCTGTAGGATTACCTGGAGAGGTTAGGAAGACCAGTTTAATCAGAGGGTCCCCTTTTAAAGTTTCTAATACAGCATCAGTATTTGGTTGGAAAGAATTGTCGGCGTAGTTTAAAGGACATTCCACAACTTCAACATCGTTAATGTTAGCACACACAGAGTACATTGAATACGTAGGTGGCATAGTCAAAATCTTTTCTTTCCCTGGAACACAGCAAGCTCTAATCACGGCATCTATACTTTCATCAGAACCAACACCAAGACACAAGTTTTCCTCGGTCAATGGTTCGGTATCCTTGAAAGCAGAGGTTCTGTTTCTATAATCAGCTATAGCCTTCTTGAACTCAATTTGGTGAGGATCAGGGTACCTGTGTAAATTGGAGTCCTGCTGGCCAACGACACGGGGGCCGTGAGGATTTTCGTTTGCATCCAACAAGATACCATCGGTGAAATCATCTCTAGCACAACGATAGGGCACTAAATTGAATATTTTTGGTCTAACAATTCTTTCTAAATCAAAAGTCATCTCTGGGGTTCTATTTTTGTTTGTGTACTTAAAAATCAGTTTCTCAATTGGGCGAAATAAAAGACTGTCTCTATATATGAGCTATAACTTGACTAATTTGTCATGTTAAGAAATAAAATGACTAATTGTTTCCATTGAGGATACATGAGTTGACTCTTATTTCACTGTGTGTAGGGGTAATTTAATTAAAAAAAAAAAAGAAAGAAAAAAATTACAATGGATTCACTTCTTAGAACCAACCGCAGAGTACACAGAAACTAACGTAGGTATTTTGGAAACTTTCTTTCACTGCAGGGCTTCTTTAGTCATTCGAGATTAAAAAAAACGTGATATTTGCTCTCAGATACTGACGTACAATTAAGCATTCTCGTATATGATTACGTAATATTCTTCCAAATTTTTTATTTTTCTCGAGGCAGGGAAATTAAATTAAGTTAATTAATTTTTTTTGTTTTTTTTTTTTGTTTTAATTTTAATGTTTTGGAGGTGTATACCATGATTTCTATATATATATATATTTCTAATTTTCTAATTTATTTTGTTTGATTCTATTTTTTTACTTCAGTTTATATTTAGGCTTTGTTTTAGTATCTTATTTATTACATATTTTACTGGGTTTATTGCGCTGACATGTGGTACTAAGTCCTGGATAATATAGTCCCCCGGATACGTAAATAAAGTTTTATACAAGTCTGTTCAAAGGCAGATTTCTCAGGCATAAGTATTTTTAGTAACTTAGCAACAAATACGGCACTGATTTTATACTAATACAACTGTAAATCATTCCTCCTTAAATCATCGACCCATACTTCTTTAATGACGTCATTAGGTACTAAATGGTACTAATCCGAAGCAAAATGAAAAATTGGAAGGGATTTTCCAACTAAGAGACTGTCTTTTAAGCGAGAGATGAGGCTTCGCTGTCCCTTTGCAAAATGGAAAGTGGACCTAATTTCAGTAAAAATATATATAAAAGGAAAAAGCTGTAAATAATACACATTGCCATTGAACTTGTAAAATCAAAGCAAGTTAAACCCATTCAACAAAATAGAAAAATAGGATAAAAGACACATTTATTATATTTTAGGGGAGTAAAAATAAAACAATGGGTGAGAGTAATAACGCTATAGAGTTATTTAACCTGCGTGCAAACGAGGAATTGTTTTCTCCATGTGTAGTTATTCATGGTAAACTAAATGACAAGTCTGGCAGTAATATACAAGTGCAACATCCGCAGTTACCTCCATTGACTTTCCCTATTAACGAGGGATTCTTCAAGGCAACTGTCATTTTATCACCTGGTGCCAACAGATTGACGTTTATCACTGATACCAATGTCTCAAAGACAGTTGACTGTTTCTACAGTCCATTAGACCAAAATATACCAGTGCACCTCTGTCTGGTCATTGCAAAGGACTCACCACTGCAGTATGACTCGCCAGCCAGTCAAATCCAGAAAGAAGGTGGAAATGGTCTGGATTTGGCTGTCAAAAAGATGAGAGTCGGTGCCAGATTAATGCAAGCCTTTACGAATGAACAAATGTTAAGAAATGGTTTTGGACACAGAACAATTAAATTTGTGGAAGAATACAACTGGGATACACAGTTTCAGCAACGTATAGCCATGAGAAACACTATTAAGGTCCATATTGTTCGTTCGGATAAAACCACTGCTGAAATTAGAGACCCAGACGTTGCTCAACAAAATCCAAATGCTAAGAGAAGCGGTGACTTGTTTGGAATTGCAATGGATGCTTTGAAGAAATACGGTGGTCCATTTACTCAAAGTGAAAAGCCAGTACTGGCCGCTTGTATGTTTTTAGATGCCCATTGGGATGGTAAATTGATCAGAGGTCATGCTGCTTTAGGTGGTGGTGACGACAATTTCCGTTTGGCTATTTTCGGTTCTCACGGTTTGTATTCTTGGCCAACATCGATGGAACAGGTTATTCCATATTTCCTAGATGCAACAAAGGTATCCACTAAAGAAGTTGCCAATGATGCTAACCAAAGTGGTACTCATTGGGAATGTCTAAATATTACCCTAGGAGCCTTCTTGCATGAAATTGGTCACTCTTTAGGATCACCACATCAAGTTAGTGGTGTCATGTTAAGAGACTATGTGACTCTAAATAGATCTTTCTTGACTAAGGAGGCATTTAGTGTAAGAACAAATTCATATGGTGCGAAATCTCCTATTTATCCAAAAGAAGAATGTACCTGGCACAGGCTTGATCTTTTAAGGTATTTATACCACCCAACCTTTACTGTACCACAAGATTATTATGATCCATCTTTCATGCGACCTGGAAGAATTGGTAATTTCGACTATCCAAAACCAACTGTTTACAATCAAGGTAATGGAGTTTTCACATTCAAATCCAGAACGGGTATATATGCCATTGAAATTGTATGTGGTGATTTAGCAAAGGCGTACTTAGAATACCTTCCTACTTCATTGGGTGGCGTTGGTCCTCAAAAGGAGATTACACTTTCATTGGAGGATTTGCGTTCCAGAATTCCACCTAACGATATCCCGGAGCACGGCAATTCTTTTCATATTCGTGTATTAGCCGTGAACACCGAAGACCAGTATATTGAAAATTTCCCTAATGCTATGAAGGGTGAAACAATAAGCATGTCCAAATTTGGCTATGGTGACAATGTTGTTGCAGTCAAGTCTGCTCCAATGGGCAGACCAGAAAGAAGTGAACCAACTGGCATTATTCCTATTGATTTCCGTACCGTCACTTCCGTTAGAGTTTACTATCAACATGCTGTCAATGGTTTAAGATTCACATGTTCGGATCCTATCAAATCACCTGCTGTTCCACCTAGAACCTATGAAAAGGGTGATCAACAGTCATTCTCTAGAGACTCCTCAAGAAGGACAAAAACGGTGGTATTTGGTAAAGAAAACGGGAATTATGTAGATGTAAACCTACAACCAGATGAGATTATTACTGGATTCAACTTCAAATGTGGTTGGTGGATAGATGCTATTCAGTTTGTCATGAATACCGGCCGTGTCACCCCTCTATACGGTAATACCGGTGGTGGTGGATTGGCTGAATTGTCACCACCTTCTGGTCAATACATTATGGGTATTTACGGATCTGTTGGTGCTTGGGTTGATGCCCTGGGAATAGTTTATGGTGCTGCTTAAATATAAAGCTGTTCATATGTAACGATAACCACACAATCTATAGAGTCTATTTAGTATTTAAAATTGTAATTAAAATTTTGACATGCTAGAGCTGCCAATTCTACGTTATATTTTTGAAAGTGGAAAATCTTAAGTGTACTCAAAATCGTCTGAGAAGAAATATTAAATCTATATTAATTAAGATTAGTAAACAGCATAAATAATCTATATACATATCATTAATATTCATCATTCATTCAGTCATTATTCATTAGAATTGATCCTTTTGTCTTCGATACATTGTTATTTTGCAGACGAGGATCATATCTACCAGTTGGACCCGCCACAGATGATGCCCCAAGAGTAATTGGAAATTCAGTGTTGACATTATTCTTTAGCTTTGGCTTACCTGAGTTTGCATCGGGTATATTAGATTTCCCAGTTTCCGACCCAGGTGTTTCACTCGGAGGAGGAGAGGCCATATCAACAGAATTTCTACGTAAAAGAAAATCATCACAGTTTGAATTAGCACTTGGTGGTGCTGTAGGAATTTCAGAATATCTCCGTTCTTTATGAACCAAACCAATCTCTCTAACTTTTGTAGTGTTAAGGTCTGATTCTGGGACTTTGAAAAAGGTGTCCTCTTCTTCATTGTATTCCCATAGAGACCAAACCATCCCATACGGTTTTGGTTCCAAACAGTAAACACAATGCAAAGGAACATCTAGGTTTGCAATGATATCAGTACGTAAGTTCATATAGTAACCTAGTAACACACGCGCAACAACTCTATGTGTGATAATCAAAACATTATCTTCAATTCTTTCTAGTTCAGTTATCACGGGCCTGACTCTATTGATGACATCCATATAAGATTCACCACCAATACCAGGATACCTGTACCTCAATTTATCCATCTTTCTCTTTTCAAACTCCAGAGGAAATTTCTCTTGTATTTCCGAGTAGGTCATTCCATCAAAGTCACCCACTCCCAATTCATCCAACATTCTCATTTCTTTCTTAGGATAGTCTTCATCATTAATACACTGGGCTGTTTCAATGGTTCTTTTTCTCATACTAGTCCAAACAAAGAAATCATTGCATTGGTAAGGTGTTGGTTCACTCTCTTCCACATCAGCAGAGATACTCGAGCCACCGTTACTTTCGCTACGGATCTTTTTCCTTTCTTTGTCTTTTTGGTACTGTTCAAATTCTCTCTTAGAGTTTTCCATTTCCTTTTGATAGAAAATGATTCTCTGCTCATTAATGAAATCAGCCAAAGCTCTAGCGTATTTTCTCCCGCGAGCAGTAAGAACCGAATCACCACCGATTCTACCTTTGACATTATCTTCACTTTCACCACTTCTAGTAATCCAAATTTGCCTTTCTCTTAGGTTGAAGTTAAGCAAATAGTACATTGTCTGGGAAGCAAGGAAACCTTCAATGTTTGCGGCAATGATCTTTTTCCCAACATCTATCATTTTTATATAACATAAATCTTCATCATCATCAATTGGTTCATATGCTGTCAAGTAATTAGACAATCTATCCTTGAAATCCTTGAGGGACTTCTCAGGGTCTTTACCTTTGTAGTCAGGCCCAAAAATCTTCAATCTTACATTTCGTTCAACCAATGCTCTATTGGTACAAATAGATTCTAAAAACAGAACTTTCAATTGTGGGTTCCGTGCTTTGATCTTATCCAGGACGGCTTTACGTCTCACTTTTGTAGAGTTTGTAGCATCAAATATAGCTACAGAACCCATACCTTCCAACAAATAGTCCAACAACTCATCTAGAGTATCTAGGGCCCATTTATCTCTCAACTTTTTATACTCCACATTATGTGGATCAAAGAAGCTCGAGTCCTGCTCATGTAATGCATGTTCCTTGGAGTACTGTCTTCTTGTGTTACCAACATTGAACACTTTACAGTAATACATCAGGTAGTTTAAGTAACGTGACAATTTATTCGTAATAAACGATTTACCAGTTGCCGGTAAACCGACCATAACAATGATCAGCTTTGACCCTGGGTCTTTATTTGAGATCATACCATCTGGGGAGGTTTTGGATTTGGTCAGACCTGGGACATCGATCGTAGACGATTTCTTCGTGGGGTAAGAAAGTGACTGTTCAGCCATCAGGTCCTTGAACGATCTAGTCTTTATCTTGGACAACTGAACCCCGCCTTCTTCATCTTCCTCTCCCACGTCATTATCGTCATCTTTAATATTCAATTGATTAAACTTCGTGAGGTCTAAAGTACTCCTGTTCTCCGGCGAATCGGTAGGCGTGTTCTCTTCTGACAGACCAGGCGAGTTCCACGCACTTGTGATCGGCGTGTCACTCAGTGGTCTCTTTTCAAAGGGCACTTTCTCGCTCTGATTCCTCAAAGATTCATTAACAGCCTCTGGATGTATAGTCACATGCTTACCCTTGTGTAAATCAGTCGGCTCTATATCTGAGTCACTCGGAGCTCCACCGTTCTCTGTAAAGTCCACAGACTTAAACATGTTTTGTTTTCTTTGCTTCTAAAAAGAGATAAAGAGAGAAGTGGTACAAGAAAAGAACAAAAACAAATAAACTTCTTTGAAGAACAGCTGCTTTAAATAATCATCAGTTCAAAAAAATTTTTTTTCTTCTTGCTTTTTTTTTCAAAAATAGCGTCATCCATTTTCTTTGTTAAAAAAAACTTACCCCTCCTTTAATTCTTTTTTTTTTCCAATACCTCATTGCCAAACAAAAAAAAAATAAAGAAATGGTAAAACCGATTAATATCCGGGTTTTTCCACCAGCGTACAGAAACACCCGTACAAACGCTAAAAATTTACTTTAAATTTTCCCAGAATTACCTCCCCCCCACTTTCTCCGGGTAATTATGCATATGTCACGTAAGAAAAAAATCCTGCAGTACAAAATTTTTCAGTACCCCTTAAAAAAAGATGTCACAGAAGAAGAAGGAGAGTTGACTGACTCATCGAAGACCCAAAAATGCAAACAGTTGCGGCCGCTTCTTTGGGGCCGCAACACTCATAATAAAAATTTTTCCACCCCTCCCCCCCACAAACATGCAGAGAAAAGAAGGTGGAAAGGAATATGAAATCCACGTGGTTTTTCCGAGAAAGAAGTGCATCGTTTTCTGTGCTTTGTTGCCATTTTGGTTTATCATTTTCTCTGTATTACGGTTGTTTCTGTGATAAAGTATGTGCCTTTGACAGGAATGTGTTGCTTGTTTTATTGTACGGCGATTTGTTAGTAGCCGTATTTTTTGGGATTTAACTTTTCTTCTTTTTATTATTCCGGTTATTTCTAGTAACTGTTAATGATAACGAAATAAGTATGGTATTAAAAATAAAATAATAAGATATAATTATATATATTAGAAAAGTGCTTAATATTGATGGAACAGGGGAAAAAAAAAGTAATTCAAATAAATGAAATGAAGAAATAATAGAAAACAAAATAAAAGAAAGGTTGTAAAGAATAGAAATAAACAAATAAAAATGAAAAAAAAAACAGATGAGAAAGAAGACGAAACAACAAATTAGTGTGATATTTTAATGTATAATTTTTTAAGTATGAATTTTTAAAATTTGATTGCTTTTTATTTTTTTTTTTTTAACGGACTTGGTGTGGTACATTACCGCACCTATCTTTCCCGAAATTGATCTTCAAATCTTTGAAGTGTGGGTTAGACTTGATCTTATCCATTGCGAATATGGCGTTGTTGATATTGGTGAAATTGATGAAACAACACTTCTTTTCTACTAAGAAGTTGATCTGTTCAACTTCACCGTACTCTTGGAAGATTTCTCTCAGAGTTTGTTCATTGAATATAGGCTTTTGGGATTTGGCATCGGCTTCGAAGTCAATGTTACCGAGGTACACATTTCTAGAAGCACCGTTACTCACGGCTAGTGCCAACGCATTAGGAAGTGGGCCGGAATGCTTACCCCAACCAACTTTGCAACGCTGTCTTTGTATTGTGAATCCGTACAGAGAACTCATGGCATAAAACTGAGCAGCTGCAGTTGGATCAATAAATGACACAAAACAAACATGTCTGTCCTCCAGTAGCTTGATGGATTGTAGCAAACCACCACGTACTCCGTTACAAATTTCTTCAATCTTAACACCTTTAGGTAGATTACCAAGGTACACAGTTCTGTTACCAAGGTTATTTGGTCCACCGGCGGATGTAGCAATAGCAGCAGCAGCAGCAGATTGTTGTAACAATGCATTGGAAATAAAACCACGATCGGTATAGCGCATTAAATGCTCCATTTCAGGCTGAACACCCAAAAATTGAGCAGCGTTGTGCTGTTGTGTCTTCGTGATGAAAGCACATCTGTCTTTACCATAAAATATTTTCTTATCCTGGTAATATGGGTTTCTCTGTGCCAATGTAGATACAACTTTAATCGCGTTGGAAATAGATGCAAAATGAACAAATGCTATATTTTTTTCAGGAATGATCTTGATAGAATCAATTTCACCGTACTCTCTTAGATCCTCATATAATTTCTCTTCTGTCAAAGGTTCAGTAGGTTCGTCTTCAGATTTTTCGTGATTACCTTGACCGATATAGACGTTTCTAGTAGCACCATCATTGATAATATGAGAAGCCAAAGATGGGTCCAGAGTAGTTGGTTTACCCCAACCTACTTTAATATCTCTATTCTCGATATTTAGTCTTTTCAAAATTGCATCAGAGTGAAATAATAGAGCAGAACTTTCATCTACAAAAGAAACAAAGGCACACATCTTCTCTGGTAAAATCTTAGCTTCTTCCACAACACCACTGCGGACATGATCTAACAGTTCCTTAATGGTTAATGTTGGTGGAACATTACCCAAATAAACTGTTCTACTAGGAGCACTAGTGAAATCAAGTGGGTTGTTGGAATTTTGGTTATTAACCAAAATTGAACCAGGGGCATTTGCTTGTGTTACAACACTAGCGGCAGCTAGTGTATTACTTGGAGATACACCGATAGGAACTGAGGTACTAACATTGGTATGTGTCCCATTATTATGTAGCATCATCTGGTCAGTTGGTGCTGACAATGACGACAATGAGGAGACTTGGCTTAAAGAATAATCTTCAGATTCGGTTGATATCATTCCATTCAAATTTGATGGAATCTTTTGATGAACTAATGGATTCAACATATTATATCTTGAACCAGTCATTCCAGTTGAAGCCAGCATTGGGTTTTCATTATTGAAAGCTTGTCTTTGCTTTTGTGGTTGGACAAATTTTTGATTACTTTCTCTAGGCCAAACTGGGTTTATGGTGTTACCATTTGCAAACATCTGTTGTTCATTAAGAAGCATGTCATCTCTTTGGGCCTGGATCATATTGTTATTCATGACAATATTATTGTTTGTCAACTGTGGTGGCTGCGAGATCATGCCATTGTTCACTGGTTGTTTAGCCATATCATAGTACATCTGGCCAGCCATATTATTATCTGGAATCATGAACTGGTTTTTTTGAGAAAAGCCCTGTGGCTGATTGTTCAAAAATGAAGATGCCATAATGAAGATGTATCAGTTTGCTGTTTGAAAAATATTTTTTTGTGTTCGTTATCACCAAATGTCGGAATAAACTATGAGAAGATAAAAAAAATAGTCAAAATACTATGTGATGAGCAATCAATGACTTAATAGAAAAAAAAGACTTTCAGTATTTGTGGTGTTCAGGTAACTTTTTTTACTTTTTAGTAAGACTTGATAGAAAGTTGTTGTAAAAATTAAATTATTGCCTTTTAATAGTGTTTTCTTGAAAATTAAAAAATACCAATTTTTCTCTTTTCCAATTAAAGTACCAGAATTTTTGAATTTGTTTTAATAATTTTTTTTTTTTTAATATTATTAGTTTAGCCTCTTTTCTGAATGAAAAGAAATGGAATAAATTAGTAAATTATAGATAAAAGAATGTGCCCACAAATAAGAGAATAAAACAAATAGAAATTATGATTAAAACAAAGTGTAATGGTTGAAATGAATAGAATGAAATCGGAAATGAATAAAAACAGAAAAAAAATAATAAAATAATAATAATAGGTTGAAGTAAAAGAGTTTAATGCAATACTATAACAATGAGAAACAAAAAAAAATAAAAAAGATGGAAATGAAATATTAGATTATTATAATCAATATTTTAAAAAAATTTTTTTTTATTTTTTTTTGAAGAGTTTCCTTTTCTTTTATAATACTTCCTTATTTTGCTTTGAAATGTATCAGAAAAAAATGAAATGAAGAAATGGTTAGATCTGCTTTTTTGTTAACAAGTATGTACCTGTTATTCTCTCTGATCTAGCAGCAAATAATTCTCCCTGGTTAAACTCAAATGATCTTTGATCCAAAATATTGTTTTCCCTCTTTTTCTCTTCTATAAACACGTTATAGCTTTAGAATATCAAAGAAAATATCTTATTTTGGTATCACAGAATAAAAACTGTTGTATTTGTTCTCTTTTCAATAGTAAATATATTGAATCAAACAATTAAGAATGAAGAGATGAGCTTTCTACTTCTAAAATTAAATTTTTTTTTTATTTTTTTTTATTTTTCTTATTTTTTGAAATCTAAATTTTTTTTTCTTGTTTCCTGCTTTTCTACAACAAAAAATTTTCTTCTTCTTCTTCTTCTTCTTCTTCTTCTTCTTCTTCTTCTTCTTCTTCTTCTGCGTTTCGGCAACAAAAAAAAGAACACAAAGAAAAACAAAAAAAAGAAAGAAAAAAAATGGAGAGAGATAGAATTCAGACATCTTCTTCTACGTAAATACACGTGATAAATATAATGCTATGTTCTATTTGTAATGAATGATCAATCAATAGAAGAACACCTGAGACATACCACTAAGACTAATTTACTATGAATAAAATAACAAAATCGTATGTGCCGTATATAAGTACTATCAATCATGCGTTAGTACGTATAAAGATATAATATCACATGCTATCCGGACGTTAAAGAAAAAAAATTCCGGGGAATCACGCACATTAACAGAGTAACCCAAAAAAAAAAAATGCTAAGTATAGACGGATCTACAAAATAGTTGACTTGATAAAAACCATTCCTGGTGCATAAGATACAAAAGCGTGCTGGTACATTAAAAGAAAATCACTGCTGGATAATAAATAGGCAAGCATGTTCTCCCTTAGAATATTTCAGAGATCGTTCTCTCTGCTCCGTCCTAATATGCCAATGCGTCTTCTGCAATTTTCGCAAATTCAAAAACCACAAATGTTAATGCTTCAATCCCGTGGATTTAAGGTGAGGACATCTGTGAAAAAGATGTGCAGTGATTGTTATATTGTTAGAAGGAAAGGTAGGGTATACGTGTACTGTAAAGCCAACAAGAAGCATAAACAACGTCAAGGTTAAAAAAAATAATAAGGATAATACATTCATATTGTAAATAATTTTTACGGTCTCCATCCAATTGTACCTGACCAAAACTAACAACGGTGAATCAAGAACAAAAATATAATTGTTAATAAAAACAATCAAAACATGTACATATCTATCAATAATTTTTATAAACTAGCATCAACTAGATCTAAATAGTCATATATTACAATTCTAAAAGTTGGCAGAAGATTAACAGTCTACTACAATTCTATTATTTTAAATGCTGAATGTGATATCTCAAGATATTTTATGCTTGCTGCTTGGGTATTTCTTTGTATGTGGTCTTCTTAGTGGGCGAAAACAGACAAGCCGACACCTCCAATTACAATGTTAAATTTCTTTTCTTTATCCTTAATTAAGTCAGCACAACCGGTGTCAGCAACAGTGGTGTACTTCTCAGTAATTAAAGTTAACTTATTATCAGAAACAGACCAAATCTTTACAACTTGGTCAACAGAGGTGGTCAAAAGTCTTGTTTTCTTATTTTTCTTAAAGATGTTAGTTGAAGTAATTGTGGATGCAGCAGCATCCTTCACAGAACAATCCAACTCAATTGATGGAGATGTTCCCTTTTCAATTGTAACAGTTGACATAACAAGAGCATTGTCATCACCACCAGATATGATAGACATCTTCTTCTTTGACTTCTTTAATATAGAGAAGGACTTAACACCAGATTGATGGGCAGTAATATCGAAAGATGGAGTTTGGGGTAATGAAGAGGAAACAACTTCGGTTTCCTTTTCAGGACCTTTAATACCACCCTTTGACATCCTAAAACCTTGAGATTTGACCTGTTGAGTAAGATCATAACCAAAAACATGTCCATCCGTAGCTGAAGCGGTCAAGACCAGTTGGTCATTGAATACCCTCAAGTCATTGTTCAAAATACAACATGTCTTATATGTACCTTCAATTACTGAAACAAACTTGTTAGATTTGGAAGAATAGTACCACAACTTAACCATGGAATCAGAATAAACAGTTGATAACAAGAAATCATCAGTATAATCACCATGGTTGTCTAATAAGTAAACTGTAGAGAAATCCATAATTCTTAGGTCTGGATTTTTACTAGAGGTAGGCAAACTTTGAACACAAGTAATATATGGACGTAGTCTGTTGTAAGTCAACTTCCATAAAAATAGCTCTTCTCTTGCACTGGAAGAAATCAACATATCTTTTCTGATGGCCTTTAATTTTTGTAGGCCAGAAACGTGTTTTCTTTCAGTCCAATATGTTTTAATTTTCCTTGTAGTAGGTTCGAAATAAGACAACTTGATAGTGGTATCTTCTGAACCTGTACAGAAGAAATAACCATTGAAGTTATCATTCTCTTTCATGATGGCTACATCTCTGATTTCTCTACCATGCAGACCATCCTCAAGAACAGATGGGAAAGCTGACTTTGGAAATTTTCTAATATATAACTTGGATGCCTTGATGTATGACAAAATTAGACAGTTTGGGTCTTCTTTGCTGAAATGCCATTGTCTATGGGCACCACCACAATTCTGACTACCAACCTCGTAACAGCTAGTTTCATTATAAATGTAAAACAAGGATGACTTGAAGCCATATGTCATGAAATTTAAGTCAGAATTTAGATAAGAACCTTCCAAAAAGCCCTTTGATACCTTGTTAGAATGCAAAACCGTGTAGAAGTTTACACTTTTGGTGTCCTTAAAGTCAAATTTAATGAAATCATAGAAACCATCTCTATTAGTAACAGCAAAAATTGGTTCAAATTTAGGACCTAGATCTGATAACTTGATAGAGGTTACAGAGTCACCACTGTTCAATTTACGGATGACATTTGGTTCCGCTTCAACATTTTTGATGTCAAAAATACCGATTGAACTAAATCTAGAACCAACTAAATAGAAGTTGTCATACACCTCCAAACATGTCGAAACAAAATTATCCGGCTTAGTAAAGTGATAAATTGCTTTAATATCTAGATTATCGTCTAAATTCCAGAAAATCAGTTTGTCTTTAGGATTTGGCGATTCCATTAATATAACATGGTAACCTGCACTTAACATGATACAATTACTAATTTTCGAAAGAGAAACTTCATGATAAGCTTTATGAGCAATTATCTCTTCACCATCATTAGAAAACCTCATGACCAACAAAGAACACTTGTTATTTGAGAACAATATTATGTTAGATTCATATATACCTTGAGTTAAGGAATAAGAAATAAATCTATTATCAATAAAATATTGTTTCCATGTCTTAGATGCCTTGTGGTAACCAATAACCCTACCTTGAGAGGTAATAGCAACTAAACCAAAGCTAAACCAATAGAAGCCCTTAATAATTTCCTCTTTATCAAATTTAGTTTTTAGGCTTTCTTCGATATCGGCAATGCTAAATCCAATTAGATTCTCCTCGGAGTTAAACTCGGTCTTTAGATCAATTAGTTTTATTCTGCCGTCATTGCCAGATGTAGCAATTAACTGGTTAACCTCACTGACATCAACACCCCATACATTTTTCGTCAAATGACCCTCTGTAACATTAGCAACTTCTAGAGAAATTCCATCATCTTTTTTCAAGATGTTCCAAATTCTGCAAGTACAGTCCTCAGAAACACTAATCAAATTTTGGTCATTATTGAAAAATTTCAAATTCCAAATTCTTGCTGTATGGCTCCAGCCGACTGAAAGCTCTTTTCCAGTTTCATTGTCCCATAGTCTGATAGATCTGTCATCCGAACATGAAGCAATCAATTTGCCATTATTGCTTGTAGTAACATAAAATATAGAACCTTCGTGTCCAGTTAGATTATGTTTAATTTCTTGCTTGTACAAATCCCATATAATGACACCACCCATGACAGTACCGGCATTCACCAAAACATTATCAGAGGCCAAAACTTTAATGGATCCAGAATATAATAACGATCTCTCACCACTCAAAGCCTTTTCATCAACAATTTTTCCGTCCAAATCAGAAATCAACACCTTATTGTAAGATGTTAGATGATATATGTTCTCACCATTAGCACTGAATTCGGAAGAAATAATCCAATCATTCAAGATTAGCTCCTTATCGAGAATATCTTGTTTTTGGAAAATATCTTGGAGGTCAAAGATTGACACAGATTTCCCACCAAAAGCACAAATCCTGTTGTTCCTCTCGTCAATTGCAATTCCATGAATCTTGTTCTTATGAAACAACTTACATTTCATCATCAATTCATCATGCCTGTAATCATAAACATGTAGATATGGCCCATAGCATGTAAAGAGATATTCGTTATGGAACTTAACACTTAATGCCGGTCCCACATGAGAATATTCTTGCATCGACATTATTTCTTAATGTATGCAATCTTTTCCTTGGTATGTAAATTCAATTGAAAGGGTTTGTTTAAAAAATAAAACTCAAAGTAGATTATACAATAAATTTAATAAAGTTTTTGAAATAGAATTCAAAATATTTGAAGTGAAGAACTACTCAAAAATCGATGAGCTTCAAATTTTTCATCTGTTTTTCACCGAATGTTTCTTCAGAACTTCGTAAGGCGCAAAGAAAGTACAGTACATATTTTTTTTTTTTAAGTTTTTCATTCAGAATTTTTCAGAAACACAAAGAAATAGCAAACAAGCTATAAAAAATATGTACCATAATGACGTGTTGATCTTTAAATGGTCATAAACACAGAACGTTCATGTCATTTGTATACTAAAATAAAAAAGAAATAAAAATTAATTGTTCTATCACAAACACAATGAAAAATATGTATATATAACGAGGTGTAAATGTAAAAATGTATGTTAAGAATTGAAAAGAATAATATGTGCATACCTTCTCATTGTTCAGTAGACAAAAAATGACCATCTGTGATAATACAGAAACAGAATTTGTATGGTGTAGTTTTTTTATAAATTATCTGAAATGACTTGCGAGGTTTGAGTTACTATGTTCCATCCTTCTATGTACAGCTCGAGTTGTAGGTTGTACCTTTGGAATTCTCTGATTATGTAGTGCAGTACTTGAGCCACCCAGTGTGTTTTTTAAAGAGTGTTTTATCGAGTGTTGATTATGTTGATCATCCGATTTATTTTTATTTCTATTCAATGGATTCACATCTTTGTTAAATGCCTGACTTTCAATTCTCCAAATAGATGCTAAAATCGCATGTAGCTTAGCTTGCTGATTTGGTGGCAGAACGTCTTCTATATCTTTTGGTTGATTGTTATAGTTAGACATTATAGATGCCTCCATTTGAGAAGATCCGGTGGCTGACTTAGATTTAGCATTTTTCTTTGATTGATTTAATCTGATTAAAGCCTCGTCAAGGGGATTGGCAAATCTTCTAATGGTTGTGTACTCATGCGTGATTCGTTCGTATTCCCGCTTCAAATCTATATGACCTGTCATGAAGATAGCTTCTACACTATCATTTTGTGTGTTAAGGTCGAGAATGGAATTTTCCCTTTGCAGCAACATTTTCCTCTGAGTACGTGAGTTGGCGTCAATATTTTCTGATTTCAGAAATTGTGAGAAGTTGTTAATCTTATTTGCAGTTGGATTGGATAGATTTTTTCTGAGTGAAGAAGGTGATGTTTCATGTGAATTATTTCCATCATTTCTCAACGAAATTCTATCTTTTTGGAATATACCATTCATCAAACTCTTATGTGGTCTATCTTCAGATGATTTTTGTATGTTTATGGATAGCTCTGAGCTGCTTTCGTGTGTGCTAGTTTGTCCTTCCTGTTCTGACTCTCTGAATGATGCTAATCTTCCTTCCTCATTCATGAATCCCTTTATGTTATTGATTGGTTCCACACTTTTTTCTTTATTTTCACCCACACCATTTCCACTTTCATTTTTTTGTAGTACCTTAGCCAATGAGTTTTGAATTGAAGGAGGATTATCAAATCTTCTCTCCATTCCAGTTGATTGCGATAATATCATATCTGGTGCATATTTTTCTTCTTCGGAACCAGAACTTTGATTTCCATCATATATATTTCTATCTTTGCTTTCATTTCCTGGACTCTTTGATCCAGGTAATTGTACTTCTTTCCCCCCAGGAACAATCAAATCTTCCTTTAACATCCTTGGCTTTCTTTCCTGTCTCACAAGAGAGTGAGAATCAATTGTTAATGTATTTGGATCAACTTCTCCAATATGGTCTTCATTATCTGTGGCATTATTTTTCAAAGAGTCATCTACTACATCAAGATCAGCAAATTTACTAGTAATACCGTGCGGGAGACTATTAATTCTATTTTCTGTAATAATAAGATCACCATCATCCCTTGCTAGGTCATTCGGTTGTAAAGTTGATTTTGAATTGTTGAGGGAGGCTATATTACTGGGCTGCACTGTCGATGAATCCTCAGGACTTGATTGGATGACTGATAGTTGGCCATCTCTTCTATATTTATTAGAAATTTCGTCTCCTCTATTTGAATGCGCATTTTCCAGCTCTCTCGAACTTCTGTCGTCTTCATCTGTAAAGTGATCCACTTCATCATCTGTTGTAGATTCATTATCTTCAAATTCTTGTGCATCCCTCAAGTTCAACACTGAATGTGTGCTTTTGGTTCTTCTAGGTCTCAGACCACCACCCATTGCAGTAGCTAAATTGTGGGCAACATTTCCACTACTAGCGCTTCTGGATAAACTATGATTAGGGCTATGTATTGAACTTCCTTGACTTCTAGAAACTCTGTGAGATGGTCTCTCCTTGATCAGTGAGGTCATATTCAAACCACTGATAGCACGCTTTCTCGACAATGCATCTGAGCTCTTGCTCTTCCTGAAATTTGTATGTCTTGGATTGTTGGAATCAACGTCAAACGTACAGTCATGGGTCAAAACCCTTCGGAGTCCCTTAAAACTTGCTGAACTCTTCGCTTTTGATTTGGTGCTGAATTGTCTCATGTGTGTTCTTCCATGATTCGGTCCCAATGAATTCGAGTGTACACTATCGAGCTCTAAACTCCTAATCCTATTCTTATTTCCCATTTTTTACTATTTAGTTTATTTTATGATGTAGTCATGCAATGTAAGCAATTAGTTTAAATTAACCGAAAATGTAAAACAAATTGACTCTACAACAAACAAACAAAACAATATAGTCCAGTTGTTAGTATACAGAGATAATAATTTGTTTTAAAAGGTCTATTAATTCTTTTGTACAAGATAAATCCAGCTTTTCTTAAGAGAGTTTTACTAAAAGCTCTCATTTTTTTTTTTATTTAATTTTTTCTAATTTTTTTAGTTGTTGCTTTTGTTCCATTAAACCCATTTTCACTAAATAAGGCCAAAATAAGTATACAACAAACCATTAAAGTATTCAAATGAAACAATGAGATAGTAGTACTCTATTATCTTAACTATAAACAGGTTAATTTCTTCAAGGAAAGCAAGAACTGCTAACGTAACATATAAATAATTTACTGTTTTCAATATGAAATGAAACCAAGAATAATTAAAGAATATGTAACATTGATATATACATCAATTACTGGTTATCCAGAGAGAGATTACTGGAGTATCTAGAGTCCCACTGTATCAGTTGTTTTGTCAATTCGTCCATATATTTCAAGTTTTCATTGTTAGTTTCAAAAATTTTTTTGACTTTCTTAGTGAATTCTTCATTCTCAACAAACTTTGTCAATTCATCCTGTGTTCTATTTTCTTCTTCCAACTCCCATTGTGTCCTAGACAAAAACTCCATAATTGCAGACATACGCCTTCTCATTTCGTTTAAAGTTGTTCGTGGTGGTGGTAATCTTGGTTTGACTGGTTTATTTATTCCTATTTCACCTGGCTTAACTTTAGAATCATTTGCACCGTCCTGAGTGTTTCTGTTTTGCTGTCTCCTATTATTTTTACTCCGACTTGAAGTCCTAGCTGGCCCCCTTTGTGTTTTCCTTTGTGGTTTCTTCTTACCTTGATCTTCACTAGAGGAAGCAAGTGTACCATCTTTAGTCTTTGTTGTTTCATCAGAGGTTGTGTTGACATTGTCATCAGTCTCATGTATCTGGCTGTTAGAGGAATTGTTATTTCGTACACTAGCATCTTTATTAGCTTCTTCATCAGGGATATCTTTATCGTCTTTGCTTTCGGTAATGGCTGGCTCTTCAGTATCTTCCGCATCATCCTTTCTATTAGAAGTCTTTCTACTTTCTTTTAATGCCTTTTCTAACATCCATTGATATTGTTTTTCTTCTCTCGCCAGCAGAGTAGCGCGTTTTCTATCATTAAGTTTCTTCAGGTCCTCAGCTTTCTCTTCCTCTTCAATTGAATGTTCAGTACTATTAACCGTTTCCTCATATTCGTTTGGTATCTCATCATTCGCCTTGTTGTCGTTAAGTGCAGTGTCATTAGGAGGTATTTCTTGCTCATGCTGTTGCTCACGTTGTGGTTCTTGTTCTTGTTCTTGTTCTTGATCTTCTTCTACCCTAGAATCTTGAGTTTCAGATGTTTCTTTCTCAATTGCTTCTGTTTCGACAGGCTTTTCTGTAGTCAAATCTTTGTCTTGTTCTTCCTTAACATTTCTGCTCTCCTCATTGCTTTCTTCCTTAACATGTTCTTCCTGTTCTTCTTCTGCGACAGTGGGCTTGTCCTCTTCTCCATGTGCATGCTCGTCTTCTTCTACTGTAGTATCGGCAATAGCAGTGTTGTTGATCTCCTCGTCCTCGTCCTTACTTCTTCTGGCTCTACTACCAGTACTACTTCCGTTACTCGTCTTCCTCTTCTTCCTGCTACCACTTGTTGCAGAAGAGCTTTCTGAGTCCGATTGGTCGACACCGTCACTCCCGCGTCTCCTGCTGTTGCTGCCTCCTCTGCCTCCTCTTCTATTCTTGCTCTTATTTTCCAACACTGGCTTGTAAGCGGACCTCAATTCCCCGGTATCAGAGGTATAGTACAGCCGATGCAGCTCGGGCCTGCACTGCTCGCACCAGTACTTGTCAGGAGGCTTCGAGTCTGCGGTGTCAGATATACCTACACATACACCATGCTGCCATACGTTACACTGCTCACACTGGATGAAAAACCCAGAGTCGTCGGGAGGCTCCATCTCCCCACAGATACACCTGGTCTCCCCTTCCTCTTCCTCTTCCTCTTCCTCAACAACGTCTTTATCTCTCCTCATTTTGTTTTGGTGATATCTCAAAGTTGCAATGAGTATTTGGATAAACCGTTGTAAATAAAACTGTCAAACCAAGAGAAATCAAAAATCAATTAAATAAAAGAAGTAAAAAAAATACTAGAAAAGTACCCTGTGCAACTCTACGACCAAGACGTGATCATAGTACAAACGTATCAGCACGTGAAAATTAATATACATATATACGACAATAAATCAATATCAACGAATCAGCAGGTGAAGCATATAAAAAAAGTGATCACAATTAGAGTTACCCCGAATCTCGGGTGTCTCGTGTGTTAGGTGCGTGGAAATAAGAATCTTTATTTAATGAAGCTACGCCTCCCCCCTTTTTTTGGTGCGTGTGTGGCAGTGAGTTAAGCGAGAGAGAGCGAGAACAGAGAAAGCACCGCAGGGAGGAACTGCAACGAAGGTTATCGTGTCCAGAAAGAAAATTTTTTTTGGGATTTTGGTTTTTTGCTTTTGCCCGCGATCTCCGCCTCCCGTCGCATTTTTTAAATTTTTCCAAATTTTTTCCAATTTTTCTACAATTTTTTTTCTTTGCGTTTGCAAAACGGGCCAGATTTTATTTTGATGTCGTTTCACAATTCTTTTTTAAGAAGACCACACAAAATTCAACAATTCCTTATTTAAAATTTTACTTAATATAAAGAGAGATATAGCTGAAAAGACAAATAGAAAAAGGTTAAGACACAAGAAACTAAGGAATACGATACTTTTTTTTTTAATTAATTAAATGGGAAGGAGAAAGAGAAGCCCGTCTAACAATACTCATAACCAGAACTTCGAAGTACCGAACCTCCAAGGTTCTTCTTCCAATAACAATACACTAGAGACTCCTTCCGAGGAGAACACTAATGAGCCTAATGACCCTGATGATAGTAGTCGCTACGCGACTACTATAAACATTACAAATAATAATACCACTACAAATACAAATAATATTAACTATTCTTACTCTAATGCCCTGGATATCGATATCTCTATGGCAAGAGCCTTTGCCAGCACTCCGTTCCCTCACTCAAAAACATTACAGAGAAGACGCAACAACTCGCCGTCATCGTCATCGTCCTCGTCTTACTCGAGCTCGTCCTCCGGTGGCTCGTACCCTTCCTCAGCATCACCACTCTCTTACTTCAGCTCCCCGTCCTCCTCGTACATCAAGGCTGGCGGCGCTAGTGCTCCTACCACTAGTACAGCATCGAATTCTAACTCGCTGGTGTCCATGATGAGGAAACACACCAGCGCGAGCTACAACGTCTCCACCACGAACGCTATGGGCACAACTTACTCCAAGACCTCCAGACTCTCCTCGAGCCTAGGAACAGAAACTACTTCTTCGAGGTCCAAACTCGCCCTCTCCTCTAAAACATCGTCTACCTCTTCCACACATATGCTGATTAAGAGATACCCTCACGACCCTTCCTCAACAGATGTGTTGGACGTGGACGCAACAATAGAGAAGTTGCTGAAAATGGGCGGACAGACTACTTCCTCCAAGGCCAAGAAAGACTTCCCATTCAGATCTTGGGAAATTCAACTTATATGTAGCCACGCCCGTGAAGTGTTCTTGGAAGAACCCAGTCTCCTCAGACTGCAGGCTCCAGTGAAAGTGGTCGGCGACGTGCATGGTCAGTACAATGACTTGCTGAGAATCTTGAAACTGAGTGGTGCACCACCTGATACTAGCTACTTGTTCCTGGGAGACTACGTGGACCGTGGTAAACAGTCCCTGGAAACTATCTTGCTTTTGCTGTGCTACAAACTGAAATACAGAGGTAACTTCTTCATGCTTCGAGGAAACCACGAATCAGCAAACGTCACAAAGATTTACGGGTTCTATGACGAATGTAAGAGACGTATGGGTTCAAAATCCTGGAGATACTTCGTTGACGTCTTCAATACTTTACCAATCGCTGCCACCATCCAAGACAGAATATTCTGTGTCCATGGTGGTATATCCCCTGAAATGGAGGACGTGAATCAAATTAACCACATTATGAGACCTACAGACATCCCAGACCAAGGTCTACTGACAGACTTGCTATGGAGTGATCCCGATCCGCAAATCCAAGACTGGGCCTTGAACGATAGAGGTGTCTCCTACACTTTCTCCAAAAAGAATGTGTATGATTTCTGCTCCAAGTTTAAATTCGACCTGGTTATCCGTGGTCATATGGTCGTTGAGGATGGTTACGAATTCTTTGCTAGGAAGAAACTAGTTACCGTGTTCTCAGCTCCAAACTATTGTGGTGAATTCAAGAACTGGGGTGCCGTGATGAGTGTCACAACCGGATTGATGTGTAGTTTTGAACTGCTGAAACCTCATTCTCTTAAGAACAAAAAAACAAGAAAATCTAAAAAATAAAAAGTTCGATCAACATTGAGAACTTATGAATTTAATTGCTTTTGACAAATTACACATTGGTCAACTATTCTATGATTCATGATGATTATTTTGAATTTACTATTTTACTTTCATTTTATTTTATGATATTTCTTTTTTTGGGTGCTTGAAGCCGTAAATTATCGATTGTCCATTTTTATTTTATTTTATTTTAATTTTTATTTCACTTCTCAGTTTACAACATTATCATAATTTTTTTTTTTGTATTTTTTACACGTTGGCTTCTCTATTATATTTTCTCCCCTCATCTTTCAATAAAATGCAACGCTGCCATTGGGATTATTAAGAAGACAAGGTTTTATGATGATCATGAATTCAAAAGAAAGAAGTTGATATCACAGAAACTCACTCTTAAGATATAACTTCTCCAATAAAGACTTTGTTATTATTGAGAATTGATTTATGACAATGTCTAGCGGATATATTATTTCAATGGCAACATTTCATCTCACTTTTTGAACACATTTTGATTTAAAAAAAACTTTCTTCTTTATAAAAGCTACTTATTATCTTTTCCCTTTTATCTGTTTCTAGCACCAAAACTCTCTCCATTATCGTTTATACTTTCTTTTTGGCTACATTTTTATTTTTTTTTTATATATTTTTATAGTTTTAAAATACACAAAAGATACACATCTATTCCTCTGAAATATATATATCTAAGTAATCATTATTTTATTAGATAAAGGAACTAGTTCTACGATTCTTTCGACTATAAATATTTTTATACATATTCAAAGATTCGAGTTACATGGACATAAATATTATCACTACTAACGGTATTTTTAACAATATTTTTTTTTTTTCCGTTCTGAAAAATTATGCACTAAGACTATTTCCAGGTAATAAATTTAACTTAGCTCAGTTTTCATATTATATATTTTCAATTGACATTACATCAGGCCAGCAACTCTATACAACATGTCTCTTGCTGAATTCGACGAGATCAAATTTGACCATAGCGTTCCAAGATTGGACCAGCCTTCTAGGTACTTGAAAAGAAAAGCAAGAAAGAATCCAAATGGTTTACAGGACCTGCGCCAATCCCTAAAATCTGCGACGATATATGTGGGTAACCTGTCCTTTTACACATCAGAAGAACAAATATACGAGCTTTTCAGCAAATGTGGTGCCATTAAACGTATAATTATGGGTCTAGATAGATTCAAGTTCACTCCATGTGGTTTTTGTTTCATTATATATAACACACCACAAGAGGCACTAAACGCAGTTAAATACCTTGGTGACACTAAGCTAGACGACAAAAGTATAACGATTGATTTGGATCCTGGGTTTGAAGATGGAAGACAGTTCGGTAGAGGTAAGAGTGGTGGCCAAGTTAGTGATGAGCTGAGATTTGAATTCGATGCAGCTAGAGGTGGTTTCGGTGTCCCATTTGCACAAAGAGTCGGTAATGTAAACAACATGCCAGTAGGTGGAAACCACGGATTTGAGCCGCCATCTTCGCGCTTCCAATCTCAACCACACGAAATCACCAGTAATTTCGGACAAGTGCACTCCTTCCAAAACGAAGAGGAAGATAACTATATACCACAATAGAAAATGAAATATAAACAATAGTACTTTTTTTTAAAAAGAAAAAATAGTAGAAAAAGTTAACATAAGATATGTATTATACAAAAAATAAAATTAACGTTCATGTTAAATAATTAAAGAAGAGGTAAATACAATTTCATAATAGTAATAAAAAAACAAAAAAAAGAAAAAAAACAATCAGTTTTTAGTTCAATCTAATTTAATTAATTTTTTTTTTTCTTTTGCTAATAGTGAAGGTATAAAGAATTTTTATTTTATCCAATGACAACCCATTTTGTCAACGGTAAATGCAGATAATAGTATAATAAAAAAATGTGATGAAAAGTTAAAAGAATAGAAAAAATCCCAGGTCATAATCATTAAGCGATAGCTAAAGAAAACAGAAAATAAAATAACACAGTAAAAAAAAAAAAAAAGATGAAATCATAATTTTTTAATTGTTGTTATCGTTATTGTTAGTCAAATTTTTCAATTCTTCTAATCTATCGATGAGTTTCTTTCTTCTAGTCAACGGAGCTTGTATAAATCTTTTACTGAACTCGTTATCAGACATGATAGTTAGATTCTCGGTGGAGGTGTTAGTATTTGGGGTATTGTTTGTCTCTGTGTTTGTGTTTGTGTTCGTGTTCGTGTTACTACTGCTGCTTTCTGGCAAATTACTGGCTAGCGTGTAGTAGTCATTGAAGATCTTGCGTCTGCGCACATTGATAAACCAGTTGGACAGCTGTATCTTAGTCAACCCGGTCTTGATCAGCAGCTCACGTTTCTCCTGCTGCGTGGGATATGGGTTGTGCAGATGGTCCAGCAGCCACTGGTTCAAGATCTGTATCGTCTCCTTTGGCAAATTCGATCTCCGCTTGTTTTTCTTCGCCATCGCGTTAGACGAGGAAAGTGAGGACGCGGACATGGGCACAGACACGCGCGGAGTTGATGCTGTTGTTGTTTCTGCAGAGGGAGCAGAAGTTTCCCTGTTTGGTTCATCGTTCAGAAGTGATTGGATCGACGGCAACCTGACACTCTCGCTCATTTTTTTTTTTTTTTTTACGTCTTTCCTTTTCTTTGTGTTAGACCAGGAATTGTAATTGTTTTTATTTGTTGTGTTGAGTCTTTACTCTCAAATTAATTGAAATTTTCTTATATTTATATATATTTTTATTTTAATTTAACTTCTTGTTGAATTAATTAATTTTTTTTTTTATTATACTTATATATTCTTAACGACACATTAACATTTTTTTCTTACTTCCTTTAAGTGAGAGAGATTGGGGAAATCCAACGGGAATCAGTCAGAGAACCAAAAAAAAAGAAAAAGAAAAGAAAAGAGCTTCTTCGTCATTATTTTGGGCTTTTCAAAATGAGGAAATAAAAAACATCTATGGAATCGTACACATCTTTGTTTATCATCTGGAACAAGAGACGGGACCACGGAATGCTTATTACTCAACGTAAGAAATTAAAAGAACCAATTTCTCTCGATTTCCCACCGCTGTTTGTTAGAGAGGGATTTACTCCATTTCTTTACACGTGACCTCCTCTGTCCCTTTGTCTCTTTGTCCTTGACCCAAAAGTTTGTTCTTCTTCTACAGCGTGAGCCTATTGGCCATTTCTAGCACAAAATAGATAAGAGAATTGTGTCAATGATATGGTACTAGTAACAATGAGCAATACGAAGAAACAGACGTGGCATCCCACCTTGGTCGATGACCAGTTTTTGTGGCAAAAGGGGTGGGGTGGTTTGTCTACAGAGAAACGATGGCCCCTAAAATCATTTTTTTTTCTTCTGCTACAAAAAATGAACCCGTACTTTTAATACAGTTCCACTCTCATCGGAGATCAGATTGTTCTCTTGCATAAGTGGTACAGCCTTTGTACTGTACAACCCACACGTGTGTGGAGGAATTTTGTCCCCCCCCCTTCCTCTACCACAATTTTCTTGTTCCCTTTTTTTTCTTTGTGATAAGGACATTCTATTTAAAAAAAAAAAATATTGCCTTAAATATTTGGACAAGAAGAAAAGAAAAAAAAAAGCAAGTTCGCCGGAACCGGCCAAAAAAAACAAAAAACGCTTGTGCTACCCGGATTCCCCGTCCAGGTTCTAGATCTGGCATCTGAACTTTACAAATATTCGGGTAAATTTAGAGTTACCCCGTCAAAATATATCTTTCTTTTTTTTTATTTTTTTGTATTTTGTTCTTTGCCATAAAACTTGGTTGGTTTAAAGGGTTCTTCGAGAAGAAAAAAAAAATTCCTTCGAGGAATGAGAGAGAAAAAGCCGATGAGTAACAATTTGAAAAAAAAATTTTTTTTTTTTGTTTAATTGAACTCTACTTAAGAAAAAGCTTAATTGATTTATTCTGTTTCTACAATATTTCCATTTGAGAATTCAATAGCAAATTATCTAAAAAAATAAACTACAATTGTTAAAGAAATGGCTGATCCTGTTTTTAATGCTGATGCTACTGCTAGCGTAAATGAAGATGTGAGAATTTTGGGCTATGATCCATTGGCTTCTCCAGCTTTGTTGCAAGTACAAATACCCGCTACCGAGGTGTCTATTCAGACTGCTCGTAGAGGTAGAAAAGAGGCTGTGGAAATTATCTCCGGTAGAGATGACCGTGTCCTTGTTGTTGTGGGCCCATGTTCCATCCACGATTTGGATGCTGCCCAAGAGTACGCCCAAAGACTAAAGAAGTTGTCCGATGAGTTGAAAGGTGATCTGTGTATTATTATGAGAGCTTACTTGGAGAAGCCAAGAACTACTGTCGGCTGGAAGGGTCTGATCAACGATCCTGATGTCAACAACACTTTCAACATTAACAAAGGTTTGCAAAGTGCCAGACAATTGTTCGTAAATTTGACCAACACTGGTATTCCTATCGGTTCCGAGATGCTGGATACCATCTCTCCACAATACTTGGCTGATCTGCTGTCTTTCGGTGCCATCGGTGCCAGAACCACCGAGTCCCAACTGCATAGAGAGTTGGCCTCCGGTTTGTCCTTCCCAGTGGGTTTCAAGAACGGTACCGACGGTACCTTGGGTGTCGCTGTTGACGCTTGTCAAGCCGCCAGTCACTCTCACCACTTCATGGGTGTTACCAAGCACGGTGTCGCTGCCATCACCACCACTAAGGGTAACGAGAACTGTTTCGTTATCTTGAGAGGTGGTAAGAAGGGTACCAACTACGACGCTAAGTCCGTCGCTGAGGCTAAAGCTCAATTGCCAGAAGGTGCCAACGGTCTAATGATTGATTACTCTCACGGTAACTCCAACAAGGACTTCAGAAACCAACCTAAGGTTAACGACGCCGTCTGCGAACAAATTGCCGGTGGTGAAAAGGCCATTGTTGGTGTCATGATCGAATCTAACATTAACGAAGGTAACCAATGTATCCCACCAGAAGGTAAGGCTGGTCTAAAGTACGGTGTCTCTATTACTGATGCTTGTATATCCTGGGAAACCACTGAGGATGTCTTGAGAAAATTGGCTGGTGCCGTCAGACAAAGAAGAGAGAAATGCAAGAACTAATTGATATGAATTTTCTTTTTCCATGATGATTATTATTTTTTTCTTGTTTATTTTTATTTAATATTATTACTCCCCACTTATTCTTGTAATAGCTTCTACTAATTTGGCATTATTTATTTCTTTTACTTTTGTTTCTCTAAGACAAAGTGGATTAACTTTATTTTTTTTGTTATTATAAGGCATAATAAACCAAAAACAATTAATTCATAACTGTGGACAGGAATTTAAAATTGTCTAAATTCCCATAATGAAATAATAAAGAACTTAAGAAAGGAAAGACAAATATATATTTCTTTAAGACATGAACCCTTTTCTCTGTGTTCATATTTAACTAATTTTATAATTATAATGACATCATAAGAACACAATATTAATACTACTTCATGAATTTTAAACTGTTTTTATTAGCAAGGTAAATTAATTCTTTGAATTTTCATTGGCCACAACGAAGTTCGAAATGACACATTTTATGATATCCGGGTAATTGTTTATTTGAGTCATTTCGTTGCAGAAGTCAAAATTTATAGTTGAATTCACAACAGCCAGAACCTTATGAACATTCTATATAATCTAGGTCAAATAAATCATACTTTAGACTCGGATATTTGTTTGCTTCTCACACTCTTACAAAAGTAAGAATACTGTACCTAGTAATTGAAAGGTAACTCAAAAAAGACTCAAAAATATAATTGTAAACATGACTGTTGTTCATGTTATTGATGTCGAGAGTGGTAATTTGCAATCATTGACTAATGCGATTGAACATCTAGGTTATAAAGTCCAATTGGTTAAGGATTCAAGCGATCCAGAAATTCAGAAAGCGGAGAGGCTGATTTTGCCTGGTGTTGGTAACTATGGACATGTTCTAGACAATCTTCTATCTAGAGGCTTCGAGAAACCTTTGAGGAAGTATATTGAATCCGGTAAACCAATCATGGGTATTTGTGTTGGTTTACAAGTTCTGTTTAATGGATCAACAGAGAGCCCCACCAGTGGAGGTTTGCAGTATGTAAATCACACACTTTCAAAGTTTAACGACAACGACAAGCCAGTACCTGAAATTGGATGGAACAGTGTTGTGCCTTCTGATAATCTGTTTTTCGGACTTGATCCATATAAGAGATATTATTTTGTTCATTCATTTGCTGGTATCTTAGACGCTAATAAAGAAGCTGAGCTCAGATCCTCCGGTTGGAATATAGCGAAGGCTAAGTATGGATCTGAAGAATTCATTGCTGCAATCCACAAGAACAACATATTTGCCACTCAATTTCATCCAGAAAAGTCAGGTACAGCTGGTTTACAAGTTATTAATAATTTCTTAAAGCAGGAACATCCACAGTTGCCAAACTATACCGATGAAGAGAAATCTATGTTGAAAAATGACTATTCTAATTATGGTCTAACAAGAAGAATTATAGCGTGCCTTGATGTTCGTACTAACGATCAAGGTGATCTAGTGGTTACAAAAGGTGATCAATACGATGTGAGAGAAAAGTCTGATGGAAACGATGTCAGAAACCTTGGTAAACCTGTACAAATGGCACAGAAATACTACGAGCAAGGTGCGGATGAAGTTACATTCTTGAATATTACATCATTTAGGGACTGTCCCGTTAAGGACACCCCTATGTTAGAAGTGCTTAGACAAACAGCTAAAAACGTCTTTGTTCCATTAACAGTTGGTGGTGGTATCAAGGATATTGTTGATCCTGATGGAACTAAAATTAGCGCACTTGACGTTGCTACTCTCTATTTCAGGTCAGGTGCTGATAAAGTTTCTATTGGTACTGATTCAGTATACGCTGCAGAGAAATACTATTTGAATGGAGGAAAAGGTGATGGAACTTCTCCAATTGAAACCATTTCAAAGGCATATGGTGCGCAGGCGGTTGTGATCAGTGTTGACCCAAAGAGAGTTTATTTGTCAGATTCAAGTGAAACTAAGAATAAAACAATTGAGACTAAATATCCAAATGACAAAAATCAAAATGTCTGTTGGTATCAATGTACTATAAAGGGTGGTAGAGAATCAAGGGATATTGGTGTCTGGGAACTTACCAGAGCATGTGAAGCCCTAGGTGCTGGAGAAATACTGCTAAACTGTATTGACAAGGATGGTTCCAACTCGGGGTACGATATGGAACTTATCAATCACGTAAAACAAGCTGTTAAAATTCCAGTTATAGCCTCATCTGGTGCTGGTAATCCACAACACATAGAGGAAGGATTTACACTTGCTAATGCAGATGCCTGCTTAGGTGCAGGTATGTTTCACAGAGGTGAATATACAGTCAATGAGGTTAAGGATCATCTTCTAAAGAAGGGACTAAAAGTTAGAATTGACAGAACATAGTAATATGTTTTTTATAGATTTTGTTTTATTATCTTATTTTTTCATCAATAAATATTATTTTCCATAATGTTTTCCTTCAAAATTCTAAGCCTTTGAATAACCAACACTTTAAAATAAGAAGGGGTTTTTTAAAAGTTGCTTAAAATATTTGCTTTTGAAGCAAATGGTTGCCAAAAATGTTTCGATAGCTAATTATCTATAATATCGACTGTAGAAGGCTAAATTTAATCCGTCAATAGTGATGTTATATTTCCTTCCCGCGAGAAATCTTAGAAACATTGCTATTCGTATTTAGGTACTTTACTTGCTAGCAAAGGTATTTTATTTATTCAGCATTTTAGGTAATATGATATTTCAACAGATTATAACAATATTACAGAGAAATTATTATAGAAAATATATAGCAATAGCATTGCTCTAAAGAAATGTTTTCTAAACAAGAATAAAAAATATTAATAAAATACAATTGAATTTTGAAAACTATAAAAGGAGGGCTAACCTGTCCTCATTTCTCTTTTAATTTTAATTTCATTTCCAACTTTTGAATTCTAAAAAATAAATCTCTTATTTTTTAATTTATTTTCTCTTTTCTTTAATATCTTTCTTAGGCGAGTAAGAAATAACTCTTAAACATGCGTTTTACTAACCTAGCTTTTTATTTTGCTGCCTTAATATCTGTTGTAGTTGCACAGATTCCTGAAACCTCTGCAATGATGAAAGTTTTCAATAAGTTGAATGAAAATATTGTTTTGTTGAGTGAATCAGGGTCCAATACTTCGACAGTGATTAAAATGAAAGAGGATATTTATGAAATCGTTCAAGTTGCTAATCAATTATATGTTGAACTACCTCCATCTCAAAAGGATTTTGGGTTGAATACCGTTGCTATTTTGTTCAGGATGAGCTTGTCAAATTCCGATATAGTCTCTGAGAATTATATGTTTGACAGATTGTATCGTATCAAACACACTTTGAAATACTCCATTAAAATTCTGAACAAGTTGCCTTCCTACAGCACTAGTCAAATCCACAAAAGACTGGGTGAAAATAAAAAGTGGATTACCGAAACTACCACTAACTTATTTAACAAAAACGAAAAGGATTTGATTAAAGGCTTTGCTGAAGTTCTCCCAGATTGCCCACCTCCATTAGCTGTTGAAGCAAGTTACCCGAGATTAATGGCATTATTGGGTGATGGTGCCATTTGGGCTGGTGTCATGGGCAGTGCCATTGATATGTGCATGAGTGGATTCACGCCGCTATGTATCCTATCTATGGCTCTAGCTGGTACGATTGGTGGCTATTGGGTGCTTGAAATTCTTCAATATTGGTTGGAATGCCAATTTAACAATGGTACTTAACCATTTTCTCCTTTTGTTTTGGTATATTATTTTAATTATATAGCTTTTATTTTTTATATATTCTTCCTAGTTCTTCACATACTACTCTAATGAAAACATTTCCAAAGATTATTATTTGCTAAACACTTTATTTAGATTTTATATAATATAGCCATTGAAAATATAATCAGAGCTCATCGCTTTTGGGATTTTTCTTTTTTCTTTTTCTTTTCTTAGCGATGTGAAAAATTTTTTAAAAACAAAAAAAAGAATCAAAATGCGATGAGCTAGGCGATGAGCTTGTAGGTGACATACATTTAATCAAGAAGTGATATAAACTTTCCCATATCTTACATTGTAAAGTATAGAATAAACAGTCATCTGAAAACCGAGGAGGAGAAATGGGTAAAATTAGTAGTTCTAGAGCTAAGAAGCAAAGACATGATCCATTAGTAAAGGATTTGAAAGAGGCAGAAGGAAGACTAAAGAAGATCAAGAGAGATGGTGACAGTGATGATGAGGATAAGGAAGAATTTGTGGATGCAAAGGCTTCCAGAAAGATTCTCCAATTAGCTAAGGAACAACAAGATGAAATTGAGAATGAAGATGAAGCAGAATCAAAGAATGCTCAGTTTGAACAGGCTAGATTCAAGGTTATCACTTATGATGACGATGAGGAAGAGGATGATGAGGATGATGTTGCTGGGGAAGATATTTCTGATTTTGAACCAGAAGAAGGTGACTATGTCGAAGAAGAAGAAGAAATTGTTGAAATTGATGAAGAGGATGCACAAATGTTTGAACAGTATTTCAAGAAAGCTGACGATTTCAACTCTTTGAATGGTAGTTATAACTTGGCAGATAAAATTATGGCATCTATTAGAGAAAAAGAGATGGAATTGGCCAATACTCAAATGGCCCAAGATGAAGAAGTAGAAGAAGGTGGACACCCATCTGCTCTGAGAAACACAGACGGTGTTGCTCTTCCAGAGAAAGTTATTAGAGCTTATACCACTGTCGGTTCCATTTTGAAGACTTGGACTCACGGTAAACTGCCAAAATTGTTTAAGGTTATTCCATCCTTGAAAAACTGGCAAGATGTCTTATACGTTACAAACCCAGAAGAATGGTCTCCTCACATCGTTTATGAGGCCACAAAGCTCTTTGTTTCTAACTTACAGGCTAAGGAAGCTCAGAAGTTTATTAACATGGTATTATTAGATAGGTTCAGAGATAACATTGAAACCTCTGTAGACCACTCTCTTAACTACCATATCTACCGTGCTATTAAGAAGTCTCTATATAAACCAAGTGCGTTCTTTAAAGGTTTCCTATTTCCTCTAGTAGAATCTGGTTGTAATGTCAGAGAAGCTACTATCGCTGGTAGTGTCCTAGCAAAGGTCTCCGTTCCAGTTTTGCATTCTTCTGCTGCTTTGAGTTACCTTCTAAGACTTCCTTTCACACCTGCAACTACTGTCTTTATCAAAATTCTGTTGGATAAGAAGTACGCTCTTCCATATCAAACAGTGGATGACTGTGTTTTCTACTTTATGAGATTCAGAATGGTTGATGATGGCAGCAACGGTGAAGACTCCACTAGAGTATTACCTGTCGTATGGCATAAAGCTTTCTTGGCCTTTGCCCAACGTTACAAAAATGATATAACTGAAGATCAAAGGGACTTCTTATTAGAGACTGTTCGTCAAAGAGGTCACAGAGATATCGGACCAGAAATTAGACGTGAACTTCTAGCTGGTTCTAGTAGAGAATTTGTGACTGAAGCTCCAAAGGATGATATGATGATTGACGTCCGTTAAGTATAAGTATTTATATGGGAATATTGAAAACTTTGGGAATTATTTAGAAACAATACCTTTTCTTATATTTGAAAACTAACATTTGTACATTAATTTTTTTAATATATACGATTAATAGACTTTATCTTTTTTTTTTTTATTTGAGCTATGGATTCCACGTCTGTAAGGACTTATCATAGAAGGAACATGTGGCGATAAAGTCTCTACCCCATTGTCCACCGTAGCACATTGACTCATGACCAGACTTTAGGTAATTGGTGACAGCAAAGTAATCATTATGATCGTCATTTACCTCTACGATCTTCGCACCATCATACATACAACAGACCAATAATTTCTCGGTTGGTAAATTATCTTTCTCAGGTTTCTCACTAAATCTCCAAACACCTCCACCTAGATTAATTTTCTGTGTATTCATTACTGGTAGATTATTACCAGGATAGATACTATCTTCTAACATACGCATATCAAATGTACGTATACAATCATCATAAGAGCCAGTAACTAGAGAAGTTGGTTTATCAAATCTGAATGTTGGAGAACTAGTCTTTATCGCCACGACACCAGCTTCATGAATCCTGTTATTTGACCAAATCTTTTCCTTAGACCTAATATCATGTGCCATAATAGTAGCATCGTCACCACCGGTGAATATGACATTATCAAAAGGATGCATTTTACCAAATTCAGCTGTCCAGCATTGTAGTGAATGTACCCCTTCAAAAGGTTCAGCAACTGTCTCAATGCCTTTCTGATCAGTACCTTGAACCTTAATGTCAATTTTGGTTTTATCCTTGTAAGCAGATAAGACGTTATTTGTACAAAATCCAATATCACCGTATTCAATATCTATTGTAACAGTTTCACCAGTTGTTGCTGTCAATAATAGAACAGATGGATTTATTGAAGAGAAGTGTAATGATGCAATCAAAGTTTCCGGATCAAAAACTTGGAGATTTGATATTTCTTGTAAGGAGGGAATGTCATTTTCAGTAGATATATTCCACAATTGCACATTCCCTGTTGAGTGGGCAGTTGCGACTAGTGTGTCATCAACTGGTGACAATTTCAAATCCAAAATAGCACCATATGTATAGTAGCTATTTAACAAATTTAACTCCGAATCAAAAACGTCAATAGACCCCACACGGTAACCTGACTCTTTCTTCAATTCATATGTACCAACAATAATAAACTTCTCTTTATATATTTGTAAACAACATGGTGGATACTCTGTTTTAACAGCCTTTAGTATTTTAGACTCTTCCATTTTTTGTTCTTTACTGAAGTGTGGTATCAAAAGAAATTTAATATTAATAGAATATTGAAATTAAATTATTATAGTAGCCAGCAGCTACCAAGAAAAAGTATTAACGAACTGTAAGCTATTCAAAGATAACGGTTAAATGGTATAGCTTTCCATAATGACTATGAAATAATATTATGTATGATTTCATTGCCTGCTGAGCTCATCGCATCGCAAACTTTCACATTTTTCAAACGTTACCCGGTTATGAACCCTAAAATCAAACCCTATAATAAAATTAGGGTTTTAGCATTTGTAACCCTAAAACTTATGCGACGCGTTTTCGTTGAGAATTATATAGCACAGTTGGAAAAAAAAAAGGAAAATTTGGTGATGCAGATTCTGGGATCAAGAACCACACGACACCTATAGTTGACTGTATTTCAGAATCAATTCCACCTCTTTGTTACATGGCTTATTTAGCCTTTTATCTAAAAATATCAATTATCAGATCATTGTCGTTAATTCTTCTAACTGGAAACTAAAACCACAGAAAAGGTGTTATAAAAGATGTCTGGTGCCGATGCTGAGTACTGGGAGAATCTGAAGCCATTACAGGAGGACATGCCTTCTTCTGATCTGGAATCTAAGCAAGAGAGGTATCTTGTTAAAGAGAGTGGAAAACCGCGCTTTGATGTCGAGGCTACCACAAAGAGATTTGAGCATTTGCTTTCATTAAGTGGATTGTTTAGACACTTCATTGAGGGTAAAGCTAGCAAAGATCCAAAGTTCAAGCAGGTTTTGGATATTTTGGACAATGATAATTCTAAAAAAGGTAAAAAGAAAGGTGGTCATCAGGATGCAAGAAGACGTAAGACTGAGAGAGAGGAGGATGCTGAGTTGTTGAAGGAAGAAGAAGACATAGAAGATGATGCTGACGATGTTGAGTATCATTTCAGGGAATCTCCATCTTATATCAATGGTCAATTGAGATCGTACCAAGTTCAAGGTTTAAACTGGTTGGTTTCTCTAGACAAGAACAGAATTGCCGGTATCTTGGCTGATGAAATGGGTTTGGGTAAGACTTTACAAACTATTTCCTTCCTGGGTTATTTGAGATATATCAAGAAGACACCAGGTCCATATTTAGTTATTGCTCCAAAATCTACTTTAAACAATTGGTTGAGAGAATTTAATAAATGGACCCCAGAAGTTAATGCTTTCATTTTACAAGGTGACAAAGAAGAAAGAGCTCAGCTAATCCAAAATAAGTTACTGAAGTGTGATTTTGATGTTGTTATTGCTTCTTATGAAATTATTATAAGAGAAAAAGCTTCCTTCCGTAAACTAAATTGGGAATACATTGTTATTGATGAGGCTCACAGAATTAAAAATGAAGAATCCATGTTGTCACAGGTTCTAAGAGAGTTTCACTCAAACAACCGTTTATTGATCACAGGTACTCCTCTACAAAATAATCTACATGAATTATGGGCTTTGTTGAATTTCCTACTTCCTGATATTTTTTCTGATTCTCAAGATTTTGATGAATGGTTCTCTAGAGAAGCCAATGAAGAAGACCAAGATAAGATTGTCAAACAATTGCATACTGTTCTACAACCATTTTTGTTGCGTCGTATCAAGAATGATGTCGAAACATCCTTGTTGCCTAAGCAAGAACTGAATGTTTACGTGGGTATGTCTCCAATGCAAAAGAAGTGGTACAAACAAATTTTGGAAAAAGATTTGGATGCTGTTAATGCTGAAAGTGGTTCTAAGGAATCTAAGACAAGATTATTAAACATTGTTATGCAATTGCGTAAATGTTGTAACCATCCATATTTATTTGATGGTGCCGAACCAGGTCCACCATATACCACTGACGAACATTTGGTTTATAACTCTGAAAAGCTGAAGGTTCTAGATAAGCTTCTAAGAAAGTTGAAAGAGCAAGGATCCCGTGTTCTTATTTTCAGTCAGATGTCTCGTGTCTTAGATATTCTTGAAGACTATTGTTACTTCAGAGAGTATGAGTACTGTCGTATTGATGGTTCCACGGCTCATGAAGATAGAATTGAAGCTATTGATGAATATAATGCTCCAGACTCTAAAAAGTTTTTGTTTTTGTTAACAACACGTGCTGGTGGTCTTGGTATTAATTTAACATCCGCTGATATTGTTGTTTTATTCGATTCTGATTGGAATCCTCAAGCAGATTTGCAAGCTATGGATAGAGCTCACCGTATTGGTCAAAAGAAGCAAGTTAAAGTCTTTAGATTTGTTACTGACAACTCTGTTGAAGAGAAGATTTTGGAACGTGCAACTCAAAAGTTGAGATTAGATCAGTTGGTTATCCAACAAAACAGAACGCAAACAAAGAAGAAAGAAAATAAGAATGACTCTAAAGACGCTTTGCTGTCTATGATTCAACATGGTGCTGCAGATGTTTTCAAAAGTAATTCTACAAGCGCAAGAAACACACCACAACCTGAGGATGATCGTGGAGAAGATGTTGACTTGGATGAACTATTGGCTCAATCTGAAAATAAGACGAAGTCTTTGAATGAAAAGTATGCTGCTTTAGGTCTTGATGACTTGCAAAAATTCAACCAGGATTCTGCTTATGAATGGAATGGTACTGACTTTAAGAAAAAGGTTCAAAAAGATATCATTAGTCCTATGTGGATTAATCCAACCAAGCGTGAAAGAAAAGAAAACTACTCCATTGATGGTTATTATAAGGATGTTTTAAATACAGGTAAGCACAGTACTCCTTTACAACCTAGAATGCCAAAACCAAAGGTATTTTACTCTCATCAATTACAACCACCTCAATTAAAGGTCATATACGAGAAAGAAAGAATGTGGACGGCAAAGAAAACTGGTTATGTACCCAATATGGATGATGTGAAAACAACATATGGTGAAATAGCTGATGAAGAGGAAAAAAAACAAAAATTAGAGCTATTAAAAGTTTCTATAAAGAATGCTGAAGCTTTAACAGAAGAAGAAGAAAAGCTGAAGCTACAATGGGAATCGGAAGGGTTCACAAATTGGAACAAGACAGATTTTAGAAAGTTTATAACGGCATGTGGTAAATATGGGCGGAACTCTATCCAGGCGATTGCTATGGAGTTAGCACCAGGTAAGACTCTGGAGGAGGTTAGAAAATATGCGACTGCCTTCTGGAGTAATCTTGAGAGAATTGAAGATTACGAAAAATACTTGAAGATGATCGAAAATGAAGAAGAAAAGGTGAAGCGTGTTAAATTACAACAAGAAGCATTGCGTAGGAAGCTTTCACAATATAAGAATCCATTCTTTGACCTAAAATTGAAGCACCCTCCTTCCACAAACAATAAGAGAACATTTTCTGATGAAGAAGATAGATTCATATTGTTAATGCTTTTCAAATATGGTTTGGACAGGGACAATGTCTATGAGATGATCAGAGATGAAATTAGAGACAGTCCACTATTTGAACTTGACTTCTACTTCAAGAGTAGGACACCAATGGAACTATCAAGAAGAGGTAACACTCTACTTGGTTGTGTAGAGAAGGAATTCAATTCTGGCATTGAGCTAAATGCAGAAACCAAGGCCAGAATGGAAGCAGAGGATAAGGAAGGTAAAAGAACCAGAGAAGAATTTGAGAAGGAGAAGGAGGAAGAAGAAGCATCTGCAAGAAAAGCCTTAAAATTGGAGGAAGATAAGAAGGTCGACACCACCTCTGAAGTCAAAGTTGAAGATACTGGCTCTGGAGATGTAACGGATTCGAAACCTGAAGAAAAGGTCTCTGAATCAGAAGTTAAGAGCGAAGCTGCTTAATGTTTGAGTTGTACTATAAAAAAAAAGTTTCATATAGATATTAATCAACTTTTATATATTTCTTTTATTATTAATAAAAAAAAAAGTCAATAGAACCTGTAAAAGTAAGAAGAAAAATGCAAAGGTCATGGACATTAGAAAATAGTAACTTTATTTTAAATTTTTTGTATTTTATTAATTATTTATGGATATTAATAAGTAAAAAGAAAAAAAAAAATTGGCATTATTAAAGTGTTAAAATATTTTATATCTTTTGTGTATTGGAGTATAACATCACCTCATTTACTGCTTGGCTAGCAATTGCTTGATGTCTTCTTCCATGGACAAAGGCTTTGTCAAAGAGGAGTATCTTTGGTGAACGTTACCTTGTCTGTCAACCAAGAACTTCTCAAAGTTCCACTTGATTCTAGTCAAGCCCATCAAACCACTCTTTTGGGACTTCAAGTAATCATAGACTGGGTCAGCTTTGTCACCGTTGACATCGATCTTCTTCATGATTGGGAAGGAAACACCATAGTTCAATTGGCAGAAACTTGTGATTTCTTCTTCGCTACCTGGTTCTTGGTGGCCAAATTGGTTGCAAGGGAAACCAATGATAACTAGGCCTTGGTCTTGGTATCTCTTGTACAGGGTCTCTAGGTCCTTGTACTGTGGGGTGAAACCACACTTGGAAGCGGTGTTAACAATAAGGACAACCTTACCTTTCAAAGTGTCAAACTTGAAAGTCTCACCTTTCTTATCAGTACATTGTAAATCGTAAAAACTCTTGGCAACCATTTTGTATTGTTGTTGTTGTTGTTGAGAATATGGGAAGGGCTAACTTACAATTGGATTTAGAATTGTGATCCCATAGTTTTATATAAGTTTATTTTATTAAAACTTGAAATTAAAATTAATTAGAAGTACAATACAACGGATCCGATGGGACCCCGTACGACTCCCTACAAAAGAAAAGAAGTGGGAAATTAAAAAAAGTAATTTAAAAAAAAATATTTCTACTAATCGAACTGTACCGGAGGCGTTGATACATTCATTACAACTACTGCTGATTCCAGGGAAACAACATTAGCTAATGTATCTTGTATATCTATTGTCTGTATCTGGGGTCTGGGCCTTGTTGTGAAAACAACCCATTCTTCTAAAGAAAATATTTTCTTGTTGTTGCTTTTTAAGACACGGAGTTAACAGTGAGATCTCCGATCATCACGGACGTAACTTAAAATACACAAAGTGTCGTTTCCCGACAAACTAGCAACCAGCCCCCCATAAGTAAGTGCCAATACAATATGATACTAATTCTCAAATACAATTGGTTTTGTCAATCAAAGCCCTGCTTTTGGTCTTTGTAACCCAAAACATGGAGATTGTCATGATGGTGAAGTAGAAAAAATGATGGCATGTGATATTTTCGTATAGAATGGGTAATGAGTCCGTGTTTTGAAAAGAAAATGGAGGTGCCGGGTAAATTAAGGGAAAGATGTGACCCGGTTGAGCATGTGACCTAGGGATTTCATTTTTTTTTTTAGGGTTAGTCGTCTTTTTTTTTGGACGTGTTGAATGGGAACCCTAAAAAAAAATAAATAGGGTTTGGTGTTTTTTTGTTCTGAAAAATAAAAGGCTAAACTAAACCTTGGTTTTACAACAAAAGGATACTTGTTTTCTTTTTCGTAATTGCAGCTTATAGCATAGCAAGAACATCAACAATGCTGCATAAGATCCTTTTAATCAGTGCATTGGTGCTGTTGTATTGTTCGAGACAGTACTCCGCCATTGTGGCAGCAATTGCTTTTGGTATAATTGGCTATCTATGTACGGATTGGCTAATACCGAGAGTTGGAAACTCTTTCGTGAAGATAGGGTTGTTTGGTAAGGATATGAGCAAACCGGGGAAACCAGTTATACCGGAAACTATTGGTGCCGTGGCCGCTGCGGTTTACCTACTGGTCATGCTGTTCTACATTCCTTTTATCTTCTACAGATACATGGTTATTGGTACTTCCGGAGGTGGACACAGAGATGTCACAATACCTGAAAACTCCTCTAAGGAGTCCTTCTTCCCACATAACAAGTTGTCTGAATATTTGAGTGCAATCTTGTGCCTGGAGTCACAGATTATCCTAGGTATCGCTGATGACTTGTTTGATTTACGTTGGAGACATAAGTTTTTCCTGCCCGCTGTGGCTTCAATTCCGCTTTTGATTGTTTACTATGTGGATTTCGGTGTCACGTATGTGCTGGTGCCTCAATTCCTACAGAAATACGTCAACTTCACTAGTATTAACCTTGGGGCTTTGTATTACATCTATATGTCTGCAATGGGTATCTTTTGTCCAAACTCAATCAACATCTTGGCAGGTATCAACGGTTTGGAAGTCGGCCAAAGTATTGTTCTAGCGATTTTGACTCTAATAAATGACACTATTTACTTAACGGTCGGTGCCGAAGCCTCTAAGGAAGCTCACAGGTTTTCTTGCGTTATGATTATTCCATTTTTGGCTGTTTCTATGGCACTGTTTAAGTGGAACCGTTGGCCAGCTAAAGTTTTCGTTGGTGACACATACTGTTATTTCGCTGGTATGGTCTTCGCAGTTGTCGGTATTTTGGGTCATTTCTCCAAAACTATGTTATTGTTATTCTTACCACAAATACTGAACTTCGTATACTCCTGCCCACAACTGTTCAACCTGGTATTCTGTCCTAGACATAGATTACCAAGATTTGAAGAAAAGGATGGGTTGCTATATCCTTCGAGAGCAAATTTGAAGGAAAACCCACCAAGACAATTCTTTAAGCCAGTGTTAAGATTTTTATATTTCTTCAAATTAATTGACTTAGAATTGGATGAAAAGAATGAGATTGTTAGTTGCTCTAATATGACTATGATCAATCTAATCCTAGTGTGGTTCGGCCCAACCAGAGAAGACAAGCTTTGCAACAAAATTCTATTAATTCAATTTACCATAGGTCTTTTTGCCTTGTTTGCAAGACATTTTGTTGGAACCTTATTATTTGGAAGTGACAACTTGACTAGTATTCGCTTATAGTAATGTTTAATAAAATTAATTAATTAATTAATACTATAATTTCTAAAAAAAAGAAACTAATTAAAAAAAAATAGCTAAAGATCGAAGAAATGGTCTCATCAGGTTTAAATAATAGTGCCTTGGCTAGAAATTAATGCAGTGATTGTGTGATTGGATAAAACGATATGACTTAAAGAATTCGTATTGGATTAACCAAATTTAGGAACTTTGGTACCTATTTCAGCATCTTGCAATTCCATTTCAAAAGAAGGGAAATAATGCGTTAGACATGAGTGGTAATAATACTCTGCTCTCGGTAGTTTTTCCGATTATAATACATTAATCAGTTCTTTCTGATTGAATATTAACAATGTTCGTGAGATGCCTAGGTGAAAAATCTATGTTTTTCATCTGGATCGTTTACTCTTCATTTCATTTTTTATTTTCTATCTTTTGTTTTTATTTTGATTCTAATGTCTTGAAATATTTGTCTCTTCTAACTACTAAATCATCAACCCAGCCCTTAACTTCTTCAGTTTTCACCCAGTCGACAGCTTGGAAGAAAGCTTGGAAATTTACTTTACCATTGTGCTGCTTTTCATATTCAAAACATTGGACAAGTAACTCATACTTGTCTATGTCCTTGACATAACGGGCCTCTAGAGTAGAAATGTGTTCATATGACAGCCATAGTGATTTTATCTCCTCTGCGGCTTCTTCATTGAATGGTTTAATTAATTTTTCTGAGATGTATTTGATAGTTTCCCATTCTCTACGGTGTTTCTCCTCTTTACCGATGGGATCAACTGGTGTAATATCACCAACTAGAGATTCGGCCATATCGTGGATAAGGGCAATCTTGACACATTGGTCCTTGTTTACTTCTTTGTTCTTAATCAACATGGAAATAATACCCATACGGTACATATGGTCAGATATACTCTCACATTTGGTTAAACCATAGTCTAACCATCCTGTTCTCTTCTGTACCTTTAACTGCTCTAACACTTTCATGAAAGAAAGCATGTAACTAGGATTTTCTTCAGCCAACATCTCCTTGACATCTTCTGGGATATAGTCCTCAGGAGCCCAGATTTTGGTACTTAGTTTAATATCACCATTGGCGACTTCAGATCTAACTGTAGCAGTATTAGACATTTTGAACAATTTGTTTCTTTGGTAAATTTATTGTGAAGGTATCGAAGCAAGAAATAACTCCAAAAAAAAATAAAAATTAAAAAATTAGAGAAAAATTACACAACAAATTAGCAAGAGCAAAAAAAATTCCAACTACTGCATTTATATATTCCGTTGCCATGTACCCTCTCCTTCTGCTCTTATTTTTGCCAATCCCGAAAAAATGTTAACGCAGGCGATGAGCTTAAATCCACTAAGTTCTTCAATTTTTTTTTTTCAACGCTTATTTGTTTGTTGTGGTCTTTCCTAAAATGGATAAATCTCGAATTTTCTCTTTGTTTTTATAAAAACAAAGAGAAAAAGACTAAATTGATTTAGTAAGAAATCCAAACGAAGCCAGACACAATTAACTATTAGTCATTTTCAGCTTGATTTCGAATCCTGTAATTCATTTTACCATACACGGCAATACTTCTTATAAAAAGTGATCGATATGCTTTACATGTGATAACTCTCACGTGGATCGTAGAGAAGCAGTATTTCGAGAAGCCATCTATCAAGATAAAAATAATTTCGGAGGACCCACAAGGGTTCTGCCATCGACTAGTTGTTAACCCGGGAGGGAGTGTTTGTAGAAATGTCTATCGTTTATATTTTTTTTTTTAATGGCATCTCCAAAAGCTTAAGCTGTAAAATAAATTAAGGGAGGGACGGAGAATGTTTGTCTTGAAAAACGGATTTAATTGAAAGATGTTGCATATGTGTCTTCTTGGAACGGTTATATAAAACCGTGCCTGTAATTCATATCTTAGAAAAGTAAAGATATATCAATCAAATTCCAAAACTTGACTATACTTATACTTATTATTTGGAACAAGTAACCTCTACTAAAAAAAAATAACAAAATAAAATGTCTTCGGAAGGTTTGGTTAGTAGAGTTAGAAAACATGAGCTGACTAGTCCCTTGGTAATAGCGGTATTTGTGGCATGTATGGGTTCTATTCAGTATGGTTATCATATCGCAGAGTTGAATGCCCCTCAGCAGGTGATGACCTGTAACGATACTAAGTACCCCAATGGAGATCCTACATTCAACTATGAGGATAGTGTTTTCGGTAATATGGGCTTGAAACAATGTATCCCAATGACCACTGAGCAGTTCGGTACAGTTACATCAGTTTTCAGTGTGGGTGGTTTGATTGGTTCGTATATTGCTGGACAATTATCAGTCAGATATGGTAGAAAATTCATAAGTCAAGGTACATGTGTTTTGGGTCTTATTGGTTCGCTGTTGTTGGCCAGTGCTAACGGGTTCTGGACGATGGTAGTGGCACGTATACTAGTTGGTATTGCTGCTGGTGTTTCTATAGTGGTAACTCCACTATATATTAACGAAATAACTCCAGTGAAATACAGGGGTGCTATGGGTGCCATGAACCAACTGTGTATTAACTTAGGAATCTTGACTACTCAATCATTGGCCTTGGTATTCACCGATTCTTATTATTGGAGATGGATTCTTTTCTTTGCTGCTGGTCTTGCTCTTTTGAACTTGGTATTCTGGGCTCAAATTGACGAATCACCTAAATGGCTAATTAAAATAGGTAATCCAAGGGAAGCTGAGATTGCGACATATAGACTTCATGGTGGTACTTACCAGGATGCTAGGGATACTGTACAAAAATGGCAAAAGGAACTTTCAACACCTGCAGATGCAGAAGCTAGCAGAAAGAGCGGTCCTACCATGTGGGAATATGTCACTAAGAGGGACTACAAAAAACCACGTAATGTGATCATGACTATCCTGTGTGCCCAACAGTTTTGTGGTATCAACTCTATTATTTTTTATGGTGTTAAGGTCATTAGTGAGTCGCTACCAGACCAAGCTGTTAAGATTAATTTTGGTATCTCCATCCTGAATGTTATTGTAACCATGATTGCATCTGTCATCATCGACATGGTCGGTCGTAAGCCATTGTTATTGGGTTCTTCGAGCCTAATGGGTCTGTCATCGATGTTAATCAGTGTCGGTATTACCAACGATAAGTCTGTGCTGCTTGTTCTTTCTGTTTTCCTTTACATCGCGGCATTTGCTATTGGTCTGGGACCAATCCCATTCTTAATTATAGGGGAACTATCAGCACCTGATGAGGCGGCAAGAGCTCAGAGTTTTGGTACAATCTGTAACTGGCTTGCCACTTTTGCCATTGGATTTTTATTCCCAGTTGTTCATGAAATTCTTGGTGGTCAAGTTTACATGATTTTCGCAGCTGTTGCTTTTGTATTCGCTTTCTACGTTAAGAATAAGGTTCCAGAAACTAAAAATAAGGCTAGCTTCAATGAAGTTTGGAGGAACTACTGATACTTTCATTATCATCCCCTCTTTTTTAACATTTGTACAAAAGCCTTGCTTGCTCTTCGGAAAATTAAATATTCAAATACGTAATAAGGTTAAATAATTATTTTTTTTTACTTTTAATTCGCAATATTAAAGGAAATTATGATTTCAAATATCTTTAGAAGTCTTTTTTCAGCTAAAGAAATATTAAGTATATCTTCTTATTAAGAAAAAAAATATTGAATATATAAGTTATAAATAGAGCTTTTTTTGTTCATAGAGAGGAGTTTTGAAATGATTGTCTGTTTTTCATACAGCTTATTTCTTGTCAAATTTCTTGTAGTATTTGGTAGATAGTACACCGTCTAGGGTCAACAAGGCCACAGCAGTACCTGCAGTTGCCAGAATCTTCCCATCGGATTTCCCTTGTAGGAATCTTTGTTCGTACTTGGCGTATCCTTGCAACAAAGTCACCACAACTGAGGATCCTAGGATAACGTTTACTAACACAACAGGGTTCTGTAATTCCCTGTATACTTTGCAGGCAAGTGCTCTGGTAGAGGCCACCAAACAATTGGCCTTTTCAGTAACGCAGGCCTTAATGGTGCCAAAAGCTTGACAACATGACTTCTTTAGAGACTCTTTTTTCTCTTCGTGGTCGTGGTGTTCGTGATGTTCAGACATTTAGTAAACTATTTAATGTGTGTTTATTTGTAATTTGGTTTTTATGTTAAGAAGAAAAAAAAAATAAAAATAGAAATTAAGAATGGAAGCAAATGTACCCCTCTTGTTCTTAAATAGTTAAGAAAGAAGAAGAAGAGTGAAGCTAATCTTTTGTGTTTTCCCTTACAGCCAAAAACCATAATGTTAGACAATGGGCGTAAATGCAGTCGATTGTGACTCCCCTTGCCGGCTTCAACGGGGACCTGCAAAGAAAAAAATTTTGACACAAACCATTTGCACCTTATTGGATGAGACAAGATACATTACACATACAGATCTTGGTAATAGGATAACGGGAATCTCTTTATACACACTCTGTTATGATTATCAGTGAAATCATCTTTATCTTAACTGTCCTACTTTATACTAATTCTTATATATATGTATAGAAACATGTATTTATATATATCAGTTTTGATTGGATGGAAACCATGTGCTCACAACGTTGCTGGTGATTTATAGTACCCTGTTTTACCCTGCTATAAACACCCACACATCCATGACTCAAAAAGTTCAAAAACAACCCATACACCCCGAGAATTAAGGGAAGAGTGTATTACAGCCGTACACCACCAGTAATTTACAGCCATTTACATTTCTTACCCCTCAACCCCCACCCCCCACTCTCCATGGAAGAGGGTTGTTTGTGCTTTAACTTCTTCGGCGGTTAAAAAGCTACGAAGTTTTGTGCAGGATTTTTTTGCTTGAGAAAGCAGAATTTACTTTTTTTTTCTGTGTGTGTGTGGAGATCTACTATAAATAGCAATATGGATAGTCAAGGGTACACAAAAAAAAAAGTATATAAAGAAGGGACACAATTAGAATTTCTTTGAAGTTTTTTGTTTTCCAACCATCTCATTACTATCGAAAAGGAACACAGATAAAAAATTTAAGATGTTTTAAGTTTTACGAATGGTATTATGGTATTCGCGGTTTAATTTAACGATGTTATGATTTCTAGTTTAACGGTGTTATGAGAATAATGTTATGATGAAAGTTACAGTGGAATATAAATTGTGTTTCTATTGGATTGAACTTATATGAAAATAAAATAAAAAAATTATTTGATATATTGATTATAGATCTTTTTTATTTTTTGATTGGTTATTTTTTTTTTTTTCATTTTTTTTTTTTTTGTTTGATTGAATTTTTATCATTTTTATTGGAAGAAATGATTATGAATTAATGTCTGATTTAATATTTTTATACTAACTTGTTATCCCTTAAAATAATTTTTTATTACTATCTTTTATGGTTTTTCTCCACAATACGATTTAAACGAGGAAAGGAAAATATGTTTTATTAATTCAAGCATTTTTGTGTATAAATCAGATTGGTATTATATTTCTCTTGTGGTTTTTATAAAATCGTATTGCCTTATTCTTCTGATTAATATCTCCAAATTTAAAGATATTCCTTGGTTTTTTATATTTTTTTTGTTTGAAGTTTATCTTCTTTATTTCTTTCTATTCTCATTAGAAAAAATAATGGTGCTAATAATTTGATTGGTAGAATTTTTTTTTATTTCTTTCCTTTGGTAAAATATCTATTAGATATATTTTTCAGTTCTCCATTCATTTCCCTGTTTTTGTTTGTGTTGTGGTAGAAAAGCTATGGTATATATAAAGTCGAAATTGGTCTTCCAAATTGTTTTTTATGTTATGGTATTTAATTAAGCTACTCAAGGAGTACTTCTTCTTGTATTGGTATATTAGTTATATTTCCCCGTCGTGTATATTTGTTTTCCCATAATTTGTTTCCATTTCTTTCCAATAAAATGATATTTATTCCTTCTTTTAATTTTTAAGGTTTTTTTTTACTTATTCCATTTCTAAGAAAAAAGTAAAAAAATAAAAATATAAAAAAAAGTAATTGAATCCATTTCTATCGGTTAATAATATTGGTATAAAGTGCTATTACGTTCTGCATCATTATTATCGCTAGTTTGTTTTTTTGATGATTTCAGGATATTCTTTTTGTTTTTTGTTTTTTTTTGAGATTTTATGCTTTTTGTTTTTTTAATGGTTTTATTTCTTATTCCTTTTTTTTTTTTTGTTATATTCTTTTATTTTATCATTTTTTATGTTTTGACTTCTAATGGACTTTTAGATCCTTTTAATTTTTGGAAATATAACATTCCCATAACGAAAAATGGATGTATACCCTTTACAACCCCTTTGATATCTGTTATTAATGATAAATGGATAGAATGAACTAAAAAAAATTCCTTATTTTAACAGTGGTTATTTATATACTTTTTCAAGAGTGATTTTTGACACTATTCGTGGCTTTTTTTCTGTTGAGTACATAATAATTCATGGAAGAATTTTGAAAACTATAGCAATACTGATCTGGTTCCAGAACATTGGGTTGTGTGGCTTTGATACCAAACTTATATTTAGATGTTTACAGATTCAACAGTTTTTATTAGTTACTGCTTATTACAATATTGCAGTTGATGTTTAATAAAATATCTGCATTCTTTTTGGTTTTTGTAACATCGTATAAATGTTTCTAAAATATTCCATATAGGCGCATTTCTGGCTTTGTATAGAGTCAAGGGTGTGGCTTGGAGCTGGGTAAGTTTGACATTTTTTACTTACCAAAAAAAAATTTATAGAATGAAACGGACAGGAATTGAACCTGCAACCCTTCGATTGCAATTGTTGATTCCGAGGAAAATCCCAGATTTTAACTGGAGTCGAAAGCTCTACCATTGAGCCACCGCTTCATCTATTTCTTGTTGTATTTTTATGCGAGTTCAACAACTAGATGGATATAATTATATATGTAAAGTCAAAGGGTGGCCGATGCCGCGGCGAGCGGAACGTGGTGCAAAAAATAAAACTATGGATATGATACAAAAAAAAATAATTACGTCATTTTACATTTGAATCAAAAAAAAAACAAAAAGCCACATGTTCAAGTAACCCTTTTTTTTTTTAGTTATTATTATTTTTTTGGTTTACATCGTACCTCATTTTCTTTTTTGTAGATATTGGGGTTTGGGTTATTTCCCCCTCCGCTCGATGTGATAGTTTCCCATTGTTTTTGGAATATCCGTGGATCAAATGGAAATTAAGTAGGTGTGTGCAAAAGAATCTCCGAACTTCCACCTTATCCCATGGGATTATCAACAATTGATAACGTTTTTTTTTGTATTATCAACATTTGTTTTGCTCTTGTATTATCAACAAAAATTACCACATGAACGTAATTACTCATAGATAATAAAAAAATTTTTCTTTCTCTTGAATTTCTTTTTTTTTCTCTATAAAATGCAGGGAACAGGGCCCAATTTCCCACTGAAATTCCGCATGGCATACAATGTGTCAAAACGCATGGAATGTTTTCTGTACGTGGGGGATTGTGGGGGTGCAACGGAAATCTTTTTTTTTTATTGCAAAGGTTTTTCTAAAAGTATGGCTCATCTCTTCAAATAATAATGGAAACCTTCAAGTAACCAACTAAAAAAAAATTGTTATATAAATATTGATGATAATGTTGTCTTGTCTTTCGATACCACAAATCTAAAAAATAGAAAAAAGAAAAAAAAAAATTATATACAATAACATTATAAAGAAAAAATATATGACTCAATGCACAGGGATATGATATCTCCTAAGAACCAAGAGTTGCTTGGTTCTATTATTGCCAAACTTTTCAAGTCGATCTCAGAGCCTTTGCTTGAGTTTTTAAAAAATTCCATGGAGTCTCTCATACTGATACGTTCGGAGGGTTCTTCTGTACCTGTCTTCACATTGAGAAGCCATGCGATCCTCAAGCTATGGGGACTACATGATAAGACTGTGAGGATAGTTACGGGTTTGGACCCACAGGATAACTTCGAGAAGATGATGAGACTTATCACCCAGGTGCACAAGAACATGGTGTCCCTGGTCGGGTACTTGTCCGACAGACTAAGTCAGATCACTGTCTCAAAGGAGTTTCAGAAATCTATCTCAACGATATTCACACATTTTTCTAAGATATTTGATACCTTTAACATGCTAGATCACATCGTAAATGGGCTGTTTTACCATGCCTCTACCACCGGAGGTTCTGATGACGAGCTATTTTACATTGACGACCAGCTGCTAATGGATATCAAACGTTACAATCAACATAACCTATCGCTAAAGAATAAAATTATCATGACCTCATCGGGGTTCAAAGAGTATCTGCTGATAGAGCTCAACGTTTTTAAGTCATCTAAGGAGAAGTTATTGGACTACTCGATGGACCAAGCTATTACGGAGGATCCAAAATTCAAGGATTTCCTTGCCAAGAGAAGACAAAGATTAAATATTCCTACATGATTTTCCCTCTCCATTAATTTTCCCTCTTCCTGTAATCATATTTGTTTATATGGTATTACTTGTTGTATAATAGAAGTATTTGGTATTAGGTTTTTATATATATTGGCAATTGCATGTATTTAGTTTTTAAAAGATACGAACACATCTATATTCATCATTTTTCTTTTATTTTATCCAATAAAAATTTTGTACTTTTATCGCAACTAAACATTAAATTATGTTCAAGCAAGTAATTTTTTTTCTGCGAACAGTGATTAAAAAATACGAATTTGAGCAATACTTATAATATGGTATGCTATTGATATAATTGAATATATAGATTTATATATCATTCTGAGTATTCCTACTTTGGTTGAATGTCCTCATTCAAAACAAATTAGGAAAATAAGAAGACAAAAGAGATGCATCAGAGTGACCGGGGATGGGGAAAATTCACAAATGCTAGAAAAAAGAATATAAAACCACAACTATAATAAAACAGCTGCGGCAAATTAATTTTTCTCACTTGCGAATCTTCCCATGTGAATGGGCCACGACGCTTCTAATTACATTCGGGACGACATTTCCAGGAATTCCATCTTCCGTAAGGGACCAAGTCGAACCATGCCAAAAAAATGACATGGTATCCACTTATTAAGGTTCATGGTAGCACAAAGACTGGAACAACCAAACAAAAAGGAATGAAGACAAGTCTCCAAACTTTTTAATTGAGATATCCAGCCTTATCAAAGGGAGAGAAATCTTATTAGACTCACAATCTTTACTCTACGTTTTCCTTTTTTTCTTTTCAGAAAACATTCCACTACTTCAAATTCCATGAGATAAAAGCTAGATAGCACCTATCACTACGCCCATATCTATGCACTATCATTCATTAAAGCTGCAGATGAGAAATAGCAGGAAGAAGAACAATACTTAAACGTTCATTCAAATCCTCAAAGAAGTTTATTCTGAAAACGCATTCTCCTTCATCTCACTCCCATATAGATTAACCAAATTTCCCTTTTCACCTCCTCTGCCAAATGCCACATCGATATCTTAGAACTCATTTGGGGACCTAGCAAGCTAGATCTATTACATCAGTTACGAATAACCGCAAACCATATGAAATAAAATACCAATGCAAAAAACGGAAAAAAGAGAAATAAAAAAAGGTATTTGGTTAAAAGAAAATGAGACAAATAAAGAAAACTCCAGAAAAAAACAAAAAGAATTTTGAATAAAAATAAAAGCGACCCTCTTCCAAACCCCGTCCACAAGAACAATATGCACAAAATAAGAAGCATAAATGACAAAGTTAAAAGATCTAAACCACAGAAAGAAAAGTTGATTGGAAAAACCCAAAATTTTAGAAAAAAATAAAAAAACATCAGAATAAAAAATTGCAAATCCAAACGGAAATCCACTCCGTACAGTCCTTGTACCATTAACAAACAGATAAACGACAGTCCCAAACAAAAAATAAAATTAACCCTTTCAGAAACGTATATTTTTTACCTAAGCAAAAAACAACATTTCCAGTTGAAACCGTTTCCCAAAGTAACCTCTTCTTACCTTTGACCCACTCCTCCATTTTAAAAAAAAAACGGTTGGTAGTAGACCAAAATATTTTTTTTCTTCCACTACTCTCCCATCTCATTTCTCGATGATACAAGTACCAAAGAAAAAGAAAGACAGGAAAAGAAGTGAAAGAAAAAATGAGGGCAAAAAAGTGTTTTTTGTAACATTTAAAAAGGTAATGAGCCTCATTGAGGTCATTTCAGCTGTTACACTGAAAAGAACAGATACTACACTTGATCTAAGCCAAAAGGCAAAGAGATTTTCACCCTCTTTAAAAAAAAAAATCAAGAAGAAACCAAAATTTAAACGAAATCCAAAGAAAAAATTTTTTTTCAGTTGCGATGAGATGGCCTCTCTATTTATACTTTTTTTTTTTTTCGCCTTCGGAAAAATTTTCTTACCACATCAAAAAGTTTCAATGAAAAAAAAAAAAAAGAAAGAAATTGACATATTACCATCAAACCATACAAACTACCTTAAGAACCAGCACTAAAGGGCTAAAAGAAAATGGTGGATACTGTTGAGGAGCAGCGGGTTGCGCTGGAGTCGTGCCGTGTCTTTTTGAAAAGTAAGTCGCTGTATGACATCTTGCCTGTGTCCTACAGGATGGTTGTGCTGGAGACGGGTCTTCCTGTGAAGCGTGCGCTGAATGTTTTGATTCAGAACAAGATTCTGAGTGCTCCTCTGTGGGATTCCGAGAAGTCTCGGTTTGCCGGGTTGCTGACGCTGATGGATTTCATTGGACTCGTGCAGTATTTCTTCTCCAATCCAGACAAGATAGACCTAGTTGACAAGTTGCGTTTAGGTAACCTGAAGGAGATTGAGAGCTCCGTAGGGATACACGAGCCGCTCGAGGAGTGTTCTATCCAGCCTGAGAGATCCCTGTTTGAAGCGTGCCAGATGATGCTTGAGTCGCGGACTCGGAAGATACCATTACTAGACAAAGATGAAGTCACAGACCGTGAACTTGTTGTGGGTGTATTGACCCAGTACAGGATCCTGAAATTTTTGGCAATGAACTATAAGGACGCGCAGTTCCTACACATGCCGCTAAGTAGTCTGAACATTTGCACCACGGACAACTTGAAGACTTGCAGAATGGACACTCCACTGATAGACACTATCCAGATGATGACCACTAACGAGATCTCTTCCATCCCAATTGTCGACGAAGATAACATGTTGTTAAATGCCTACGAGTCCTCGGACATCTTGGGACTAATCAAGGGTGGAATATACAATGACATATCATTATGTGTTGGAGAGGCTCTTATGAGGAGAAGCGATGACCACGAAGGTATCTACACTTGCACTCTAAATGATAAATTCTCTTCCATCCTGGACATCATTAGAAAATCAAGAATTCACAGATTCTTCGTTGTCGATAATGAGGGAAGATTACAAGGTATATTGACTCTTGGTGATATACTACAATATATCATTGAAGGTTGAAATATATAAAACAACGACAACAACCAAATCTATAGACTTTCTTTCTATTTTTATAAATTAAAATTACAACTATAAATATATAATAATTAATATTCTATCAACAAAAAAAAACAACCTTCATTTCTGCGTCTCTAATCTTATAGCCATCTCTTTCCGTCTCATATCTCTGTATTCCTGTTCTTTTACAGAATCCACTTTGTTTAAAAAATCTTGTTTTGCGAGGTAACCATCCTTGTTGTGTGCATTAAGTTCGTCATTGATACCTTCTTTGTCCACATAAGAGGCCCAGTCAAGCTTAGATTTTTCCAGCGTGGAGAGTTTAGGTTTCAAAGACCCGGAAATGATTTGTTCTAGTATTGGCGGTCTCTTTAGAGGTCTTCGCAGATTATTCCTATCAACCTTACCCTTAGATTCTTCCGGGACTTTCTTATCACTAGCCTTCGTTACTTCTTCCTTTTGAAATTTCAAATTATTCAGATACTCAACGGCTTCAGCACTGGATATAGGAACTGTCTTCTTCTCCTTGATCGTCTCTCCCGCAAACTTATAAGTTCTCTCAATAGTTATCATCTCTTCTCCCTTTTGATCACTAGCTTTGGCCACATCGTCTGCAGATAAAACAGACCCGTTATATTTAGTTTGGAGCCTTCCGTAGGCATCCTGCCGTAGCTCATCCCAGATATCATTAGCCCGTTGTGACACACTATTTGCAAGGCCTTCATACCGATTCTTCTTGTTATTCAGCTCCTCCAGTTCCCTGGCACGCCTAGTCTTCACCAACCCTCCACTTTCACTCTCGATATTAGAGTAGTTAGCTGTGATACGGTCGTCATCTTCGTCATCGTCGTCATCGCCATCGCCATCATCACCATCGGGCCCTTCCGCTCCACCGTTCTTGGTCGGATCAAAGTCCTCATCTTCCTCCTCAATGTAGTCATCTTCCTCCTGGTGTATCGCATCAGCTTCCATCGTTATTGTTGTCCTTCTTGCACCGGTTGGGACAGCTCTCTTCCAAATCGTTTAGATGATTCCAATCCACAATTTTTTTTTTTATTAATTCAAAGCCCAATTTTTTTTTTTTTTCATTCATTTTTTGGAACGCGAGGGTGGGAAAAAGGGCACAAAGGGGACCCATTTCTTCTGAATACAAACATCCACTTAATTACAATTGTTTGAACCTAACCCAAAACAGCACAGCTAAGACGAGGAAGATAATGACTACTGATCTGGATTACTCGCCCAACACTCTGAAGCGGAAAAACGAGGATTGCACGGACCTGGAAGCTGAGATTAAGCGAGTCGCGTTGGATGACGAGGACGAGGATGACACTGTAGTGGACTCTCCTGCTGGCACAATGGCGTCGGAGCAAGAAGAAGAAGAGCCCGAGGAAGAGATAATGTTGCGGATGCTGTGTCTTGTGAAACAGGCCTCTCTGGTGGTAGGTCCGAAGGGTGAGTCAATCTCGAAGTTGAGAGACGGTACGAGCACGAGGGTCAATGTGTCGACGAACTTGAGAGGTGTTCCCGAGAGAGTTATCTTTGTCAAGGGGAATTGTGAGAATGTTGCCAAGGCGTTTGGTGAGATATCCAGGGTGTTAAACAAGAACAACAACAGTAGCAATAGTAACGACGGCGAAGAATACGAGGAAGAAAGTGAGAAAGAGCGAATTGAAACAACACCCTTGACTTTAAATCTGTTGATATCGCATTCTCTGATGGGAAGTGTGATAGGAAAAAGCGGGAGCCAATTGAGAGAGATTGAGGAACTGAGTGCAGCAAAACTATTTGCCTCTCCTAACCAATTGATGATGTCAAATGACAGAATTCTCAATATCACTGGTGTACCAGATGCAATCCACATCGCCACATACTACGTAAGTCAATCACTTCTAAACTGCAGAAAAGAACTAAAAGCAAGGAAAGCTATCCACTACCAACCATCCCAGGGTTACTCAGCTCTACAGAGTCACAATCATAATAGTTCCATGGGTTATAACAACAAGAACTTTTCTCATCAAACACACCACCAGTACCACCCAATGGATAAATACAACGTCTACAGATACAATAAGCCACATAGGTTCCCTAGAAGTCATAACCACTTAAGCAGCGACAATAAGATGGGGGTAGACATACCATTTATGATGGGCGAATACAAAGGTATACGAGCAGACAGTGTACCGGCCCTATATACGCCTGCGAATGTCGCTAATGCTCCTTCGTTCACACCCAATAGCATCATTCCAAATGTACGGATAGTGGAGAGTGTTCAGCAAACAAATAGATTTAATGCTCCCATTTCTGTGGTAAAACAAGAAGTGTATATTGACGAAAACTTTGTGGGTAATATCATTGGTAAAGAAGGTAAACACATCAACTCTGTTAAAGAGAGTACGGGTTGTACGATATTCATCGACAACAAGGTGGAGGGCGCCTCAGAAAGAAAGTTAGTTATCAGAGGAACATATATGGCGTCGCAGGCTGCCATTATGTTGATAAGCAATAAGATTGAAATGGACAGAGCTAGTACGGAAAGAAACTTCAACAGTCAATGAATGCCGATAGATAAATTTCTGGATAGACATTAAAAAAAAACAAATTAACAAACAAAAAAAAGTGCGGAGAAATCCAACATTGTAACACAATTAAGAATGACAGTAGAAAATGATTAAAAACCAAAAAAATATCAAAAATATAATAAAAATAAGAAAAAAAAAAATAAAGAAAAACCAAATTACTGTAAAAATCAAGAGATAAACTCAGAACAAAATCACCATAGTTACTGTATAAAAATGTTAATAGTTTCCTATAAAAAACGAAATCAAATATTAAAATATATAATTTCATGCTAGTCGTTGTAGATAATCATTTTCTCCGAATCACGCGTGACATTTTTAGATCCGAAACACCAGGTTAATCAAGTAAACAACTTCAATTTTAACGTACAATTTGGAATGATTCTCATAGAAAAGGAGTTAAGAGCAATTCGTAAACACTACACCAAGATAAATACAAACTATGGATCAACAATTGACACCACTCCAGCAGAAAGTTCTGGAGAGATACAGAGACTTGGCATCTTGCCTAAAGGACTTAGACCTTTCGATAAAAGAATTGAATACACAGCAGAGGAGTGCTGATTCAGATGGCGTGACACCGGATGAGATATTAAAGGAAATGAGGGAGATAGAAGTGAAGATTGGTCTCGTTGGCACACTCCTCAAAGGTAGTGTGTATTCATTAATACTGCAGAAGCAGCAGGAAGGGAAAATGAGAGAGAATCTGAACTAATTATAAGATAATTATCTATGTTACTGATTTGGTAGTTATTAAGCTATACTCAGTTGTAATATTAAATGCATTTTTGTAAAATAATCATCAATAAAAAGAATAATTTTTTCTATTTTAATTTTAATTTTAATTATAAGTTAATTTTGTATATATTAGATCTTGTATATAACAATTTTACCATCGAGACCACAAGAGGAGACTTGGGTAACTTGACCGTTAGATTCAGCATATGCAGCCAGTTCAGTAATAGTGTTTTCATGAGCGGATTCTTGGACATCCATGGTGACTTTACCTTTCAAATCCAATTCCTTGAACTTCTTCAACGCAGACATACCGAATGTTGGGTTTTCATCTTCATCATCTCCGTTAGATGATGCTGTGACAGGTTCCTTCTTAGCACCAATTTTATCAATGTTCTTGGCAAACTTCCAACCTTGGGAAGACTCAGAGAACAAGACAGGATGACAGGAGTAACCACCACATACAATTTCATTATCATTAATCCACAACAATGCGTCAAATGGCAGACCTTCAGGGGCATCGACAAACTGGTAAGAGCCCTGAGCGTCGACAATGTTCAACTTAGCATCGTGAGAAACATACGCGACACGTTCTTGGTTGCTACGCCATTGAACATCGTGGATGTAGGCACCTTGGTACCATTCCTTGACCAAAGAACCGAAGGGGAACTTCTCACCCCATGGTGAACCTGCAACGGCCTCCTTGGAGTCTAAACCCTTAACAAAACCAGAGAAAACACGCATGTAACCATCGGTACCACCGGCAGCCAGCAAAACACCGTTAGAGTGCCATGATAAACAGTTAATAGTGGACTTAATTGGCTTCTTAATATGCTTGGAAACCCACCAGTTGTTCTCATGTTCATAGTAACAAACAGCAATGATACGAGCACTGGAACCCACGGCAAACTTGTAACCACTTGGTGCCCAGGAAACAGAGGTAGCTGCCCTGTTAATACGCAGCAAGACCAGTGTTGGCTTGTAAGAACCGTCACTCAATGGTTCCCACACATAAGCGTTACGGTCCTGAGAACATGTAACAATACGTCCATGTGGGGAAATATCAACAGCAGTAACCAACTTGTCGTGGTCAGCCAATGTGGCAACCAACTGCGGAGCAGAACCACCAACACGGTAGATCAAACATGAGGACTCACAGGTAATCGCAAGGATAGACCTGTCAGCAGAGAAACAATGGGAGTAAATTGGTGCTTTGACCAATTTATACGTAGCTAAAACGGAGTTATCAGACATTAGGAGACTCTCAACTAATTTCTTGAATTCAACTTCCTGTTATTCTATTGAGGATCTACTCTAAAAGAGTGTGTGAATCCACTACAACTTCTTATTCTGCCTTTTTTTTTTTTCTTCAATACAAATTTCGATAAAAGGGGGGCTTGCTGAGAGAGTGCTTCAGAGAGCCCCGCTACAATTACAGAGAGCAGTTATCTATATAGCTATTGCTCTTTTCAATATATAATCAAATACACTTTGGCAATCTTTAAAAGGAACTCATTTATCTAGTGTGAGCATTGAGTCACGTGGTTAAACCACGTGACTCTTACATACAATAATTAAATATCCTTAATATCTTTATAACTATAGGTATACAGTTGTGTACTCAATTTTCAGCCAAGTCCACTTGCTTAAAATTTCTAGTTGTGCACAATAGTGATGGATCAGTTCGTATTTTGATTTCCATTTGAGTCGTCATTGCAAAGCCCAACAAAAAAAAATATAAATCAGGTCCCAAACTGATGAGTTTTACGGTAAAGTGTGTCTCCAGTGATCCAACGGTCATTAATACAGGTACAAACAGAGAAAGTGGGATACTGTTACAGATAGGATAATCCTACAAGTGATCAAAGTCCTCTAAAAAGATAAAAAGTAAGAAGGAAAGAAAAAAAAAAGGGTATCGTTTTATTTCATGAGGAGAAGTCAATTCTATGATCTGCCTGGTGCACATCATCCTCCTGCTGGCGAGGACAGCCCTCTGGTAGCGTTTCAAAGGAGGAATTCAACAACTTCCTACAACTACTACGCTACAAAGAAGGATAAGAGCCATAAACTGTCGTCTAAATATGATCCAGAGAATCCCAATAAGGATAAACTGGGGACCTATGACGGTGTCTTTGTCCCTACCGCATTGAACGTGCTGTCTATTCTTATGTTTCTGAGATTTGGGTTCATCCTGGGCCAGCTCGGTATAATCTGTACGTTGGGATTGTTGATTTTAAGTTATACTGTGAATTTATTGACTACACTCAGCATATCTGCCATCTCTACAAATGGTACCGTTAGAGGTGGGGGTGCTTACTACATGATATCCAGAAGTCTGGGTCCAGAGTTCGGCGGATCCATAGGTTTAGTCTTTTTTCTGGGACAAGTGTTTAACAGTGGTATGAATGCAGTGGGTTTAGTTGAACCGCTACTGTACAATCTGGGTCAAAAAAACCCAGTGACAGGTACATCTGGTGTCATATGGCCTTTGTTCCCCGAAGGAGAAGGATACACATTCATATACGCAACAATTATCCTGTTTATTTGTCTAATGGTTTCTGTTATTGGTTCTCAAACTGTATCAAAAGCAGGAAATATTTTGTTCTTTATCCTGTTTGCATCTATAATATCTATCCCAGTATCGACACTTTTCAAACAACCATTTATTGAAGACGCCGTTATATATACTGGCCCATCCTGGCAAACTTTCAGGAATAATCTATTTCCTCATTTTACTAAAGGTGCTGCAGGTTCCTTGCTGAAGGGGAAAGAAAACTTTAGTGATCTATTTGGGGTGTTTTTCCCTGCAACAGCAGGTATATTTGCAGGCGCCAGTATGTCTAGTGAACTGAGGAAGCCTTCAAAATCTATTCCAAAGGGTACTCTTTGGGGTTTGGCTTTCACTGTAACTTGTTATGCAGTCGTTGTTATTTCAATGGGATGTTCTATACCTAGAGAAACAATGCATAAAGAACTGCAAGTTATTCAATCAGTCAATTCTCTACAGTGGTTGATTTTTGCTGGTGAACTTTCAACATCTTTGTTCTCTATTATTGTCGGTATGGTTGGAGCGGCATATATTTTGGAAGCAGTGTCAAAGGACTCAATTATCCCGGGATTAGGTATCTTTCACAAAAAGCCACTTGTATCTCTACTTGTTACATGGTTTTTGACACAGTTATGTTTATTTTCTGATGTTAATAAAATTGCTAATTTTATTACAATGACTTTCTTATTGACTTTTGCAGTTATGAACTTGGCTTGCTTTTTGCTTGGGATCTCTTCCGCTCCAAATTTCAGACCATCATTCAAATATTTTAACAGATACACAGCACTTACTGGTACGTTAGCATCTGTTATTGCTATGTTAATTGTAGATGGTCTAGCCGCGTCTGAATTGATACTTGCAATGATTATCCTATTTGTTACTATTCATTATTTCTGTCCGCCAAAATCTTGGGGCGATGTTTCTCAAAGTTTGATTTATCATCAAGTGAGAAAGTATTTACTAAGATTAAGACAAGATAATATCAAATATTGGAGACCGCAGATTTTATTGTTTGTTGATGACCCAAGAAGCAGCTGGAATTTAATTCTCTTCTGCAACCATTTGAAAAAGGGTGGGTTATACATCTTAGGTCATGTTACGGTAGTCAATAATTTTCAAAAGCAATATGAAAATATAAAACTTCAACAAAAAGCTTGGACGAAGATCAGAGATCTAACGAAAATTAAGGCTTTTGTTCAAATCGGGACAGGTCCATCATTAAACTGGGGTGTGAGAAATGTATTCTTAGGTTCAGGGTTGGGTGGTGTAAAACCAAACATTACTGTATTGGGTGCCTTCTATTTGAAGAACTATAAAAGAGGCTATAAGTTATCGGAAAATACTAGCTTAGACCAATCTAGAATATCAACAAGCTCATTAAGAGCAATAAAGAGTCAAAAACTGACTGATGTTAGAATGCAAATGCCATCTGCACTTCCAACAGATGCTTATGAAAATAAGATGAAAGTAGCCCCCACACAGTGGGTTCAGATGTTAGAGGATTTATCACTAATGCAATCAAATATTGCAATTGCTCACGGATTTAGGGACCTCAAAATACCAAACAAAGATGATTCATCATCAGAGTTTAAACAATTGATTGACTTATATCCGATTCAGATTTGTGGAAGGCTCGAGGCGGAAGGTAATAGACCTTCAATGATCACTACTAACTTAGACACATATACACTAATTCTCCAATTGGGTGCAATTTTGGTTACAGTCCCAGATTGGAAGAAAACTCACATTTTGCGAGTTACTTTATTTGCCGAACGTATTACTACAATTTCAGATGATATAGAGAGAATGCAAAAACTATTAGATGTTTTGAGAATTAAAGCTGAAGTTATTGCTGTAACTTTAGATCAGTTTAAGGTGTACAACACAATTGTGAAAGGTGATAATAGTGCGTTTGATCACGTCAACAAGGTTTTAGCAAATGACGATTGGTGGAATGACTTGGTGGAAGCGAGAAGAACTTTAAACCCAACCAGAAGGTTTTCAAATGCTACACCATTAACCAAAAACCAAGTTCCAATTAAAACCGAAAAATATAAGGTGGCAGGACTTCAAAAATTGGGTGTCAATCTAAAGCTGAGTTCAAGTATGCCAAGTGAGGGAATAAACTCGCCATATGAAAGTGATATCTCCGATACCGAATCCACAATTTATTCTAAGCAGACATCAGGAAGCAATCTAACTGTGAATAATATTTATCGGAATGCAAGTGGTCAATCCAAAAGAAATTTGGAGAGACGAGTTAATTCCCAAAATCTTGAATCCAAACCAAGCAAAATATTCAATCCGATTTTCTCAACTGGGAAACTTCCAAAAACAAAAGTATTGGAAGAAGGTTCTGGTGACAAACCGACATTAATACCTGTAATCGATGATCAGTATAGGAGAGAGACTTCTACATCAAGGCTGGATCTTGCTGAAGTATCTCCTACTCATTCAACTGATAATTTATTAGAAATGATAGATGAGTTGACATTTGATGATTTACCAAGCCGTGCACAACATTTGATTTTAAATGACATGATGATACAACTTTCAAAACATTCAAGTCTTATTTTCTCCACATTACCGCTCCCTCCATTAGGTACTCATAAAGATGAAGGTGCCACTATGGAATATATTGAAAATATAGACATCTGGTTGAATGACCTACCTCCAACAATGTTAATAAATTCACAGACAATGACTGTAACAACGGCGTTGTAAACCTGACGCTTAAGAATAGTCGAAAACATGTCAGCGTTTCCCATAAAATCTTGAAGTCAGAAAAATCATTCTCTTGAATATCACAATATACACATTGCATTTTTACTTTGTACATTATCTAATTATTAATATTTTTATGCATTTTATTCGTCACCAATTTGTTACCATTTTAGTACTAAAGCGCAGCGATTTTTATATATCATTCAACATATTCTCTTACTTTTTTGAAAGCAAATATCGTATACAAGTAAGCTGCCGGTTCTTTTTCAACGCCTTCCACACCAAATTTACCGTCTGATCTCATCAATCCTTCTTTCATTCTGGGTGAGAATCTCGTAATCCATTTAGGTATTTCTTGAACGAAAAATTGATTAAATGGCATTTGCAGTACAAGTTCCATACCATATTCATCGGCCAAACTTCTTAATGTTTCGAATGGAACGACATATTCAGGAACATTATCAATTGCATCTTCAAGCCAAAAAGTATACATTTGTCCATATGGTGAAGGGAACTCGTTACCATTTTTTTGATATTCATTATTGGCGAAGGTTATTCTATAAATAGGGTTACCCCAGCTTGGCTTTTCAACCTCAGGTCCAAACTTGTTTAGTTTATAACGTAGAAATTCGGAATCTGGCAATGTTCCAAAGAAATGACCGCCAATTTTCAATGATTTCGTAACGTTCAACAGAGCTCTTCTTGCTTTATCCTCCGACTCAAATGCGTAATGCAAACAAAATTGAGTAGAAACCACATCACAAGGAAAGCGACATTCAGGAAATGGCTCTACTGCGACACCCAGGGATTCACCAAAACAATCACCAGTGATAAGAATGGCTTGAAAATCAAGGTTTTTCATAGATTGATATCTTTTGTGAGCCTCCTGGATAGAGGCATTGGAAATATCAATACCTATAAATTGGGATATCCCAGCCGCACCATACTTCCTAAGGTCACCACCTTTACCACAACCGAGTTCCAGAACCACATCACCATGTTTTGTGTACTTGTCTATGAGCATGAATTTGATCGCATTATTGAAATTTCGCAGCTTAATAATGGGCGACTGATGTCTCCGTGATCTATTAGCAATTACCGTTCTTTCGTTGTAATGTTCTCTAACCAAATTATCCACGTTAACAACTTTATGGGCAGTCAACTCGATCTCATGTTGTTTCAACTGGGCCTCCCGCCACTTTTTCAATTGGTCCTGTTTCTTCTTCTCATCAGCATCGTACCTGTCATGTCTTCTCTTCTTCTGAATCTTTTGCTCATCTACTGACATTTTGCGTTGAGAGGAGTCATTCACTGGTTTCGATTTGGTCTCTGGCACAACTACATCCTGGGCCTTGCCAACTTCACCATCTGTTCCATATTGTCTATCGTAGTCCTCCTGGGACATCCACACTGGCTTCTCCGGCTTACCAACCATATTGATCCACAATTTTCTTGGCCTCTCCTAACATAAATTGAGTCATTAAAAGAACAAATAAAGGATTCTAAACCTTTAAGCAGTTTTAATCGATGAAGTTTGAATGGAAAATTGGAAGCTTTCTCCAGCTAAATTTTCATTTTTGCACAGAAAGCCCCGCAGAAAATGGAACTTGAAAAAAAAAAAATAAAAAATACCATAACTTTAAAATATTTCTCAGTGACAACTACTTGACAATAGCATCGCATTCATTAAGAACGCTTTAATTTGTTACTTACAAAAGTACACAAGCACTGATTCTATTTTATAGGTATGGCTGATAACGAGGAACAGAAGCGACAAGCTAGGCTGGAGAAGTTGTCTCGTTGGAAACAGAAGAAACAGCAACTTTCGTCTCAAAATGTTACTGATACTAACAACATAGATAGCAAACCCGTCGATGATAAAGTGAATGAGCGGTTGGCTAAACTGGCCAAGTGGAAGAAACGGAAACTAGAAACAGAGGTCGATTCAGGTGCTGAAAAAAGTATTGGAACCGAGAAACAAGAGATAATTAAGGTCAAGAAGAAGAACAAGAAAAAGCGCAAAACTACTAATGTCTTCGGTGATACTGTACAGGTGACGGCGAACCTTCCCTCAACTGAGGGTTCTAATGAGGTGGGAGAGAATGCTAATGGATTCCATAGTGATAATAATAATAATGATAATAATAATGATGATGATGCATTAGACAACTTCATGAATGATATTGCAAGCAATGTTTATGTGGGGAATCACGCAATGCAACTTGATACACTGGATAGCTTAGAGAATTTACAAGAAGATACCAGATCTATAAGTTCAAATAATGGTATAAATGAGGAGAAAGCAAAACTGGCAAAAGTTAAGAAACTGAAATCAAAGAAATTATTAGCACCTATCCGTTATGATTTAAACACACTAGAACCCATTAAAAAAATGCTTTACACAGAACCGGAGGAAATGAAAAAATATACAGAAGAAGAAATCACCGACCTACGGTTGGACTTGGATAATATTCAAATTGAAGGTAGCGATTGTCCACGCCCTGTTACTAAATGGACGCAGTTAGGTCTACCAGATTCTATTCTAGATATTCTTAAGAATGATCTTAAGTATGAAAGCCTAACACCAATACAATCTCAAACAATACCAGCTATCATGATGGGTCACGATGTTATAGGTATCTCGAAGACGGGTTCTGGTAAAACAATTTCTTACCTATTACCATTAATACGACATGTGAAAGCACAGAGGAAACTAGCCAAGGAAGAATCTGGTCCTATTGCGTTAGTTTTTGCTCCTTCTAGAGAACTAGCATTACAGATCAATGAAGAATTAGGTTCATTACTCCAAAATGATAGTACAATCAGAACACTATGTTGTACCGGAGGCTCTGAAATGAGAAGTCAAATAAATAATCTTAAAAGAGGTACTGAGATAATTGTTGCAACACCTGGTCGGTTTATAGACTTATTAACATTGAATGGCGGAAATCTGGTGTCAAGCAAGAGAATATCATATATTGTCATGGATGAAGCCGATAGACTTTTCGACTTTGGGTTTGAGCCACAAATCAGCAGTGTTTTAAAAACTGTACGTCCCGACAAACAATGTGTTCTTTTTAGTGCAACCTTTCCCGCGAAACTAAGTTCCTTTGCAATGAGATTCCTAAGGCAAGCTCTAAAAATAACAATTGATTCTGAAGGTTTGGTCAATGATAGAATAAAACAATACTTTAAAATTTGTCCTGATGAAAGCACAAAATTTCAGGAACTTCTTAATATTCTATACCAACATCAAGAGCTAAGCTCTAGCGACGATGATAACAAATTGATCGTCTTCGTTTCGAGTCAACAAATTTGCGATATATTAGATAAAAGATTGAGTTCCAATGACATTGGCGTTTATTCTATTCACGCAGGGAAACCATATAATGAACGTATGAAAAATCTATCAGAATTTAAAAATCAAAAAAATTCCATACTACTTTGTACAGAAGTCCTATCAAGGGGACTAAATGTCCCTGAAGTCTCTAAAGTTATCCTTTACAATTCTGCTAAGACTTTTGCCCAATATGTGCATTCAACTGGTAGAACAGCGCGTGGAACTAAAACAGGTGATGCATTGACATTGCTTCTCCCTAATGAATTAAGTTCTGCGTACATTTTATCCAAATCTATACCCGATGATAAAAAGAAATTGATAAACAAGGAGGATGTATCTAAACTGGAGTCTATGGCTGGGAAATTCAATGAAGGTCTCAAGACAGGAAAATATAAACTAGCTACAGGTTTAGGTGGAAAAGGTCTAGACAATTTAGAGCAGCAAAGAAAGGAGTCTCTAAGCACTGGCGAAGATTATGCTGAAAATAGTGAAAGAAATAATTTAATTTCCTCTTCAGATCTGGATATATCTATACCAAATCTAAAGGACACAGTCATCGAAAGAACAGAGGGTGATAGTATATCTTCAATTGCCTTTAGGGCCACTATTATTATAAATGATCTGCCGCAATTTATCAGATGGGAAATGACGAAGAATACAACTTTAGCATCAATCATTAGTGAAACTGGTTGTAGTATCACTTTAAGAGGTCAATTTTATCCCGATGGGACAGCACCTACAAATGAAAAAGATCCACCCAAATTATACTTGCTAATTGAAGCTTCCACTGAAAAGGATGTCAGGCAATGTATTAGCCTCTTTGAAGAGAATATCAAGATAGGCCTGAAAAAGGCCACGATGAACACTCTCAAGTCAAACAAGTATTAATCTCGAATTGTTGTTCTATAATGTTTTTCTAATGGAATAGTATATTATAATTATACATCAAAATATATTTATATAAACAATTGTATATATATGTGCGATATTGAATTTATCCTTACTTATTAAAAGTAGAGTAATAATTATAGATTATCGAATTCACTGGAAAGTTGAATTAGTAGTAAAATGCCAAATCCTTAAATGGATTATCTATAACAAAAAGAAAATGTGCACGTCTGTATTTCAACTTTGAAGAATATAATTATCATAGAGATTGGAATAATGAGATTTGGGATGAATAAAAAACAAAAAATAATGAATGTAACTCAAAAGAACCATAGAAATTGAGTTTGAAATAAAAAAAAAACAATTAAATATTAGCCATAAAAAAACGTAGATGTTGAGGAAAAGAGATGAATATTAAATTCTAAAATGCTTCTTTATATTTCTTCTTCGTTAGTTGTGCGATGTGCAATAATTCTATAATGGTTTAGGTCATAACAATTGTATATGTTCATCATTGGCTGATGAAAGCTTGACTGATGAAAGCTTGGTCGTTACTAGATTAGATTAACCTCTAAACACACGTTGGCTTTAAATTTCTCAACTCTGGGACAGGAATATCTGCAACATTCAAAGTTTGAAATTGGTTCAATACTTCCTGGAGAACAGAATATTTGACGGCAGTACCAGTTGTCAATCTAGCCAATTGTCTAGAGTCACGGCAAAATGGAGAATAACGCTTAACAATCTTTAGATATAGTACCATTCTGTCATCAATTGGAGTTGGGCTGTTAGAAACAACAGTGTTTTGGAACTGTCTTCTTGGAGTTGGGTTGGCAGTAGCACTAGCCATGTCATCAAAGGCACCAGAAGCATTTGCAGCTTGAAAAGCTGGGTGTGAATAGAAGTCCATTTCAGTTGGTGCTGCCGGAGCAGTTGATGGTGTAGTACTCCAGATATTACTTGGGGTATTTCTGGTACTAGAGAGTGTATCACGATCTGGAACAGGAGACATAGATGGCGATGGTGTGTTCGTCTTGCTTGGTGCCAAGCTGTTAATAGTGCTCATAGGAGATGATGCGACAGATCCTCTGTTACGTTGAGTCCAGGTTACTGTAGCATCTCTCAAAGCAGCCCAATCAGCATTAGCGATAAATCTTTGACCAATTTCATCAGACTTACAAATCAAGTCAATCCATCTTTGCAAAATTTCTTGTGTGGAAACATCATCAATAGAACCCATAGACTTCAACAAAATTCTATAAGCCACAATTGTTTTTGGGATGTTGAAGACGTCATAGCTCTTATCAATGTATTCCAAAATGGATCTATCATGCCAAACAGTGCATTTAGCCAAAATGATGTTGAAAAATGGTTCATCAATATTTTTCATGTTATGGTAATTTTGAATGATATTTTGTAGCATTTGGAAACCTTGTACTTTATCAGTAGCATAGTTTTCAAAAAATATATCAAAAAATGTGTCATTTAAAGAAGAGGAGATACCGTGGTTAACGTGTCTACCATAGTGCAAAGATGATTTATACCAGATTTGGTAGATATGATTGAAATCCCCAGTCTGGTTCCAAATATTTTTCAAGAAGGACTTTACATAAGAAACTTGTAAGTCGATCTTATATGGCATTTCATCATTCAATGCTTTATCAAAGAAGGCCTGAGCAACATTCAAATCCTTACATTCACCGATGAAGGATAAATGGGTTTCAATCAAGTATCCATATTTCATTTCAGTGGACTCTTCACACAATTTTTGGAATAACTTTAAAGCCATTTGGTTCTCATTCGCTGACAAAGAAGCTCTGATCATACCAACAGACAGATTTGGATGGAAATAATTAATCATTGATGAAGATTTTTCATACAAAGATTGAATTTCTGGATAAGAGACACCATTCTCATACAGAATTGGCAAAATAACACCAACTACTCTTGGATTCAAGAAGATGTTAGATGTATAAGTGTTAGTGCCGTTAATTGCAACCTTCCAGATGTTGACAGCCTCTTGAAATAGCAACAGTTCCTTGAAAGCTGTGATCAAGTGCATGGCACCATACTCATTTAGTTCAACCTTTCCATTCAAAACGTCTTCAGAAATTTCTCTTAAAGATTTACATAAATAGTTGGTCATTTCTTTGTGGAAGGATTGAGAATCGTAATCTGGTTTCTTGTTCATTCTAGTCAGTTGGTTTCTATTAGCTCTCAAACCATTATGCAACAAATGAACAAGTTTGGAGACTCGATCAGAGTTTAGCTCTGGTGTATTAATCAAGTCATGATACAAACCCATAGCTCTACCAATAGAGTCCCAAAATTTTGGATTAGCTTGTGCATTTGGGTGTTCAGACCCTCTGCCGTTATGTTTATTACCATAGTTGTTATCATTGTTTCTTAAATTAGATCTTCTTGGAGTTTGAGACATGTATAAAGTTTGGGAAACGCAATCTTCAAAGGCAACCACTTCATTAAACCATGGGGAGTCTGGAGACATTGTGTTGTTATTATTTTGGTTTCTACCATAGTTCATAACATTGGTGAAAGAGCTGTTACGAGAGTTGAATTGCTTGAAGTGATTTCTGTTATGGTTGTTGTTATTATTGAAATGTGTACCTGGAGGGGTGGAAACATTATGAGGTGGAATATCAACAGTCATTGGTGTATTAGAACCTAACTTGATAGGATTTGCACTTGGATGAGCGAATGTATTTCCCTTTGGATGCGGTGGTATAATTTGACCTGGTGCTTTGCCCTTTAGTACGTTAGCAGGTTGGGCCAATCTAAACATGTATTTTGTTTCTAAAGAAATTCCTTTTTTCTTGAAGTAATAACAAAACCTTTCAATTATATATAAAAGGTTATTACTATCTTTTATTACTAATCTTTCGTTATAGGTTTTGTTACTTCAGGGAGAGTATTTTTTCTTTTCTCTGATATGGTTTATGTTTTATATCCCTCAGACTAATGAAAGATTAAATGGGAATATGAAAGTATGAACACAGAAGGAATAATAATAATTTTTCTATAACAAACAAAAAAATAAGTTCACAGATTAAAATTCAAAAAAAAAAAAAGCAAAACGAATATTTCAATTATTAAAACAAAAAGGTTCAAACTTAATTTTTGTTTTTATGCAGGATGAAACGAAAAAAAAAAATTCACAATAGTTATTCTTCTCGAGAAATATTTTCTTTGTTTCTTTGGTAGTTCTTTTATAAATCTCTTTAACGATTGTACAAAATCTCACGTCAAGGAGAAGGTCAAATAAGAAACCTTAAAGTAACAAGAAAGTTGAAAAAAAAGGATAGTTGTTTTATATTGTCCGAGATAATTAAAAACTGTACTTGTTGTATTTTGTTTCCATTTTTTTTTATTTTGGATTGGGCTTGTTCTTGTCTTCCCTTTATTTTGCCATAGAAATACTAGAAGAACCGTAAAAAAATTTTTTTTTTTGTTCTTGTAGATGTTCTAATAAATTTCTTTTTTCTTTTCTTTTCTGTTTGGCCATTGAATCGAGATGATCTTTGAACAGAGAAGATTTTTTATTGTCTTCTTTTGTTGCTTTTTTTATTTGCTTTCCTGAAGGAGCTGCTCTCAATTTACCGTAGAGGGCCGCTGAGATGAACAACTAAAAAAAAAAAGAAAGAATGAAAGATAGGAACCTTCCACCAGAGCATCGAAAAGCAGCACGGAAAAACATTGAAACAATGGAAGATTCGTGTCCTCTACGTTCGTTTGTCAACAAACCACGCAATAATTTCATTTTGTTTATTTCTGGTTTTTCCGTTTCCACACATGTAATTCTCTGCATTTAACACTTAAGATGCCGTAGAAGAGGTGGGAAGGAAAAAAAAAAGAAGATCACCAAGGGTCCTTACGGAAAAATATTTTTTTTTTCTCTCTGAACTGAACCGTTTCTGCGTTTCGTTCTGTGGTTTACCTCATTGTACAGTTTAACGGAGAAAACCATTTTGATATCTTAATTTCTTTCTTTTTTTGGCCATCAACTATCACGAAATTTTTGTCCGTATCTTAGAAAATGACGTAAAGCTGCAGTTTTTCTTAGACGTACCACGATTTATATACTTCGCATTTCTCCGTTGCCACCCATTGTTGTTTTTTTACCCTAGCGTTTGTACGTAACATTGTGAGGAGTTTTTCCGATGAGAGTTAGGAATCCAGACGGCTGTTTCTTTTATGTTTTCTTTTCGCTTATTTTCATTTTTTTCTATGAAGCTAGCATTTGTCTTACGGATACCCTAAGAAAAAGTACCATTATCAAGAGATTTATGCTACAGAATAAGTAATAGAGTGAGGATGTTTTGGTAGGAAATAGTAGATCATCCCCCACGCAGGAGCTCATGTTACACTGTTTCCCATTTCATTCACCGATAAGGAGAAAGCGTTTAGGTGTCTTTGTAAAAATTGTACCTGCTTCAACACAGTAAAGTAGCATGATATCAATGGTATCTTTCTTTCTTTTTTCGCCATGTGACGATTTTTTTATTTTTTGTTTTTTTTTTTGTTTTTTTTTTTATTTTATTTTTGTTTTGATTTGCGATGCTCACTAAGCATGAGAAATCTGCTGGAAGAATACTGCCCTTTTTATGCCCACCCCAATGTTTCCAATTTTGGATATGGACCGTGTGAGGCATCAAACAGGAACGACTTCTCTTGACACATATTCAGTACTACACTGTGCCTCCCTCGTACCCTCGAGTTGAGACATTAAAATGATAACTATGCACTCAACCTTATTTTAACTTGCTTCATTTTTTTCTATACTATTTTTAAAATTTGGCAGATGGAAAAAAAAAAAAAAAAGAAAATGTACCACCTCCTTATTATCTTTAACCAATTAAGCAAACAATGGGAAAATTAGTAATCTTTACCAAAATCATGTAGATGATATGATCAAAACATTGTTTCTATATACCTATACCTGTCTTCATTATTTCTTCTAGAAAAAAAAGAAAAATAATTAAAAGAAAAAAACTAAAAAAAAAAAAATTGTTTCGTTAATGATATTCGTTACTTTTCTCTTAGATCTATAGAATTGGCATAAAGTTTCCCAAAATCATAAGTGGGAGTCCAGACATATCTCTTTTCAAAGTCCACATGCACTTACACTCAATGACTTGACCCTCTATGGGACTCAACAACCTACATATATCCATTTGTTCTGATCCCTTAATATTATTATAAGCTACTCGAGAAAATGTTTTGAAATATTCTCTAACACTCTCATCGTCCATGATCTCAACTATAAATGTCATCTTGTTTAGTAATTCTTCGCGTTTCCACCCTGTCAGTATTTCAAACTCGTCATTTATGTACGAGATTTGACCGTTACGCCTCCAAACACATGTCGGCGTACCTATTTCGTGAATAAATTTAACATATTGTAGTAGTGTTCTTTGATAACATTGTTCCATGAAAATCATATCTTCTTCCGTTAGCGCTATGGAACATGCAATGAAAATAGGCCTGAAATAAGCCATGCTCTGACACATTGAAACCAGGTCCCGCTGGTTGAATCGCTTTCTCAAATAAATTAGCAGATGCCTAAAACCTGGTGTATGAGAGAAGGGCTCATTAATCAATTTGTAAATTTCTACTGGTGTTGCATACTTGAGTGAATGATCCCATTCGACATTATTATATGGGCGAGCAATATCTGGCGGAACACACTCTAAAGAGACAGACATAACATAATCCTCATTCTTCTCCCTTTTATCTATTTTATTATTATCAATCTTGTATTTTAGCTCAGGAAGTGTCATACAATCATTGTTCAGATAGTATTGGTTGATCTTAGCGTTATAAAAGGAGTCAGTCTTCTGGGTTTTACTCAGTGGGTCGTGTGCATATATCCTTTTGAAATTGAGTGTTCCGTCTTCTGATGGATACGGGACCAATGGGAAATGGTTTGCATATAAATTAACTTGAGATGTAATGATATCTGCACCGTATGAACCCAGTAATATCGAATATATATTGGTATTGGAAGATGGATAAGGCTGAGGTGGTTTGTGTGCAAAGGTTTCATGCTGTGAACTATCTATACTGAATACTTTATTGTTATTGGGACTTATTGATTGTGGGCCATTTAATGTATTGGGTGTATGTGAAGTACTTGTTGGTGTATTTGCTTCCGAGTTAGATGCTGTATAACTTCCGTACCTACCGTTTCCATAACTTTGATGATTTGGAACATTTCTATTCCCTGTAGAAGAGTCTTGTCGTATTATATTGGAGAGGATAGAATATTCTGAATCGGCTGCATTCGACAAAAACTTGGACCTATGGTTATTGTTACTATTATACTCCTGATATTGTGGAGAGTAGGGTGCCTGTAACATACCATTAGGAATTCCTGCATGTATACTCAGTCCTACTCCATGATTTGCTTCATAGTGTGTTTTCGGTAACTGGAAATTTGGAGAGTTATTAGATATTACGGAACCTTCTATCCCTTCTAGATATTTTCTTTTTTTCCTGGGGGCGTCCACACATGTATTGGCAATGCCCTTCTTAATACATCTAGTACACGGTCTCTTTGTCTCGCAAGACGCATGATGTCTTGAACAGTTTACACAAGCCACATTGGTGTTTTTCTTATGCGTTCGTTTCCTTGATCCATTTTTGTTAGTTGATCCAACTGTACTTGAATTCACCGGAGTTGCACTATCTTCTCTTTGAAGCCCGTTTTCCTCCCTACGAGTCTCTGAACTCCCATTATGCCTGTACATTTCCGAGGAATAGCTTCTACCATATATAAATTTTGAGAACTCTAGTTTTCAAGGATATTTCTGATCCGTATAGTTAAAAAAAATTTTCAAGTGTTTTATTGATATTAGTACCTATACCGATACCCCCCGCTTTATAAGTCAATATTGTGCTTCTATCAAAAGACAGAACCCTTTCAGCCTAGCTCTCTACTTTATTATTTTGAATTAATATATGATGTATATGTTTCTCGAGGATACAAAGAAAAAAAAATAAAAGCCAAAAGAACGCTGAAATTTTTTGCAGTTTTAACGGTGTTTGCTACGGGCATTTCTAAGAGGTTAAAATGACACATTCTTTTATTTAATTATGATATGCCATCGGTAGTATTCTTTATTGTAGTTTTTTTAACACTGACAAAATATTATCAAAGCTGTAAGATATGATACAGATCAGTGTTGGGATTGCAAACTTAGAGACGCGTAGTCAAGGACCGATTTCATTACAATGATCTGTCTTGCAGAAATCACTCTTAAACACGAAGCATCACGCTTCCAATCATAACACTAGCAATCATAACACTTGCAATGCCGATCATAAATGCAAGTACACAGCAACAGTATTTGATGTAGTTGGAAGATTTACGTTTCTGTCCTTTTTATATTTTTTTTTTTTTGAGAAAATTGGCTTTATTTTTCCAGCACCGGAAAAATACAATTTCTATAAAAAAAAATATAAGGAAAGGAAACAAGAGGTTATTGCACGATTGAATCAGATAAGAAGCAGCCACATATACACGGTACCGTTATTCCTTATTTAAACTGTTACCTGTGTCAAAAAAAAAAAAAAAAAGAATAATAGAATAATACTAAAAAAACGATTGAGGGACAGAGGAAGTAATAAAAGTATTAATTGAAATAAAAAAATAGAAGAAAAAGGAACGAAAGGATCAATGAAAATTCAATTCCTTTTTATATTTGCGGTGCTCAACCTTGTGTTGGGTTTCCCTGATGATATGCTTAAGAATTGTAATCAGGCAGGGTTCTGTAGCAGAAACAGACACTATGCTAAGGCTATTCAAGTAACGCAAAACACATACTATCATATCGACGAAAAATCAATCAAGTATGACAAAAATAGTAATGAAATCAAGGCCAATTTGATAAAAATGGTGCCAAACTCCAAATCTGGTATTATTTTACCAATTAAACTAGGTTTTATAGATAGTCAAAATGGCAAGGATCAATCCTATTTGAGACTTAGAATTGACGAAAACAGACCAAAATCTGCAGGTAGTAAACTTCTCAGAGCTAATAGATATAGTGAAACTGATCTGTGGTCCTTTGATCCCAACAAGGAATGGAAGTTTGGTAAAGCTACTTTGGAGAAGAAAAAGACTGCAAAAGGTACTGAATACGTTTTCTTCCCTGATAATGACCAGAACTTGAAAGTAAAATTGAATGGTCAGCCTTTTAAGATTGAGGTCTACAAGAATGAAGACTTGGTATTTACCGCTAATGAGAATCAATTCTTAAACATTGAACACTATAGAACCGAGAAAGATTGTCAAAAAAACTTACTATCTGAGGAGAGTGATTTCGATATGTTTAAGGATCACTTTGAATACAGCGTTGATGACACTCTTCCTCTTGGTCCCGAATCAGTAGCTATGGACTTAGAATTCAAAAATTCCAAGGCAGTTTATGGTATTCCAGAACATGCAGACTCTTTGAAACTTAAGGATACCACTGAAGCAGATCCATACAGGCTTTTTAATGTCGATGTCTTTAAATACCATTTGAATAGTACAACTCCTACTTACGGTGCTATTCCTTTCATGTTTGCAACAAATCATAAATACACAACTGGTGTATTTTGGGTTAACAGTGCCGATACTTGGATTGATATAAACTATAACGATGCTGGCATCAGATCACATTGGATGTCCGAAAATGGTATCTTGGATGTAGTGGTATTTCTTGGAGACTCACCTGCAGATGTACTTGACCAATTCACCGATTTGACAGGTAAACCATTCTTACCTTTACAATCCACTATCGGTTACCACCAATGTAGATGGAACTATAACACTGAACATGATGTTTTGACAGTTCAAAACGAGATGGACAAAGCTCATATTCCTTTTGATGTCATTTGGTTAGACTTAGAATATACCCATGATAGAAAGTATTTCACTTGGAAAGAATCTTCATTCCCAAATCCAAAAAGGTTATTAGAAAAACTTTCACCATTAGCTAGACAGCTTGTGGTGCTAATTGATCCACATTTGAAATCAGAAGGTAATAATATCAGTGATACAATTGTTAAAGAGAAAGCAGCAATTAATGACAATGCTGGTAAAATTTATATTGGTGACTGTTGGCCTGGTGAGACAATTTGGATCGACACGTTGGGTAAAATTGGTCAAAAAGTATGGAAGTCATTTTTCGATACATTTTTTTATAAAGATGCTACAAATTTACAAATTTGGAACGATATGAATGAACCATCTATGTTCAATGGTCCTGAAACCACAGCACCAAAGGACTTAATTCATGCTGATGGATATGAAGAAAGATCTGTCCATAATGTGTATGGTTTAACTGTTCATGAAACCACATTTAAAGCCAGAACTGAATTCTATGAAGAGGAGAGATTAAGACCTTTCATTTTAACCAGATCATTTTTTGCAGGCTCTCAAAGAACTGCAGCTACATGGACTGGTGACAATGTTGCAAATTGGGATTACTTAAAAATCTCCATTCCAATGTGCTTGACAAACAATGTCGCTGGTTTTCCATTCATTGGTGCTGATGTTGCTGGTTTTGCTGGCGATCCAGAGGAAAAATTAGTTGCCAGATGGTACCAAGTGGGTCTTTGGTACCCATTTTTTAGAGCACATGCTCACATTGATGCAGCCAGAAGAGAACCATATTTATACAAGGGTGAAACAAGAAAAATAATCAAAGATTCAATTAGACTAAGATACAAATTATTACCAACTTTCTATACTATGTTTTATGAATCCAGTGTGAATGGCTCTCCAATTATGAAACCAATGTTTTTTGATTATTATAAGGAAGATTCTTTGGCTGATATTGATAATCAATTTTTTGTGGGAAGCTCTGGTATTCTTGTTAAACCAATAACAGATGAAGATGTATACGAGACCGAAGTGGTATTCCCTCCCAAATTATATTTTGATCTTAACACCTTTGATTTAATTAGTGATAACATAGAAAGTGTATCTGTAAAGAGGGTTGCTGCACCTTTGGATACCATTCCAATGTTCCTAGAGGGTGGTCATATTATTTTCCTAAAAGAACTTTACAGGAGATCAAGCTCTCTGATGAAAAATGATCCATATACTGTAATCATTGCACCAGATGAGAATGGAAATGCATTTGGCACACTATACATCGATGACGGAAACAGTTTGAAGCACGAAGATGGTCAAAAGTACAAATTCGTAATTAAGATGGAGAATTACGTTGTTTCTATAACCCCAGAAATTACCCCAAAAAATGAAGAATACTTTGGAAATACCATCATCAATAAGTTCAAGATTCTCCAAAACAATTATATGAAAGAATTTAATGCAGTTACTGTGCACAATAAAGAAAATGAAGAAGTACATTTTGTACAGCTAGGTAATGAGGATAGAGTCTTTACTTTGGATATCGCTTGCGATATGAAGCAAGACACAAAATTAGCACTAGAATTTAAAAACGAGGCAAGATCATTAATGGATAAATTGGGTCAAAAATTTTTTCAGAATTGAAATTTGTACTTCATATAGTTTTATAGATTGAATGTATTTAAGCTTCTTTGTTGTTATCTTTGTTGTAATGTTTTTTTAGTCTTAGAGAATAGTAAACTAGCATTACCCACGTTAACTTTGTTTTGCATTCTGGACACTCACCCTTTTTAGGTATGAGGGATACTTTGCTGTTATGTACCTTATCGTTTTTCATTAGAATTTTGTATGTACAATGAAGGTGTGCAGTAAATTTACAATCAGTATTCAAACAAAAATGTATTAACGGATTAGATGATTCTTCGGTGGATGTGTAGTCATATTTCACCTGGCATATTTCACATCTGTGCTCTCCTTCATCTAATCTTTCTGTGTATTTTTGAAATAAATCTCTTTTGTCCTTGATATTTGAGTTGAATAACTCTTCGACTAATTTCGAATTCTTTTCACTTATGAGAAGAGTATCATCGATAGTTTCAATTTTATAATCTCTTGGGGCATCCTGTGATATTGTGATTTGATATTTATCCTGTGACAACTGACTCTGCTGCGATTGTGATATCTTGAACTTATCGGTTTCCCATAGGGTTTTAACATCGGCATTGAAGAAATGCACTGTTAAATCCATGTACTGAAAATATTCATGGTTTAGAAGTAATCTAATCAAAGCCAGCTTATGATGTAAGGACCTCCCACCATTCTTATTCTTAACAATCCTGCAATCATCACTTATGAACCGCGTTTGATACCCATGTTGCCATGCATGTTCGAATTGTAACGCAGCTATACGACTGGGAAATCCATAGACTATTGAGATCATCTCCCAGGGTCTTGTACCGTCTCTCTTAGTCCTATACGCACCACCTCTGGTCAATGAGCCATTGTGTTGCCGTAGTCTACGTACAGGGTTGGGTGTCGAACCGATATAGAACGACTGTCTTTTATTGATTGACTGCAACAGGTAACAGCAATAAAAATCAGGAAAACATTCAACCCCTTCAGACATAAAGACAATCTTCCTTTTTACTTTGTTTGCCCAAAAAAAATAAAAGAGAATAATGATAAAAGTAGCTATTCAATACAATTTCAACTAATTAACATGAATGTTATTATTATCATTATCAAAATGACGTAAAGGTTTAGAAACGCCCGTAGAAACCAGACACCTTTCTAAGAAATTGGTGAAAAAAAAAAATATCGAAAAAATTGCGATGAGTTTGATGACTAAGATTTTTAATACTTTTGATATTTAAACTGAATCGTTCCAATTATTATTACTTGTACGTTAGTTAGTCCATTGATAACCTCTTTAAACCCAAAAAAAAAAAAAAAAACAACCGTTCAATCTTAATAGCAACCATGTCCATGAGTATGAATCGAGGAACGCTGCTGCGAACTCTGCGATGTTATTCTTCTCGTATGTTACCAAAGGTTAAGGATCATGGGGCATCCAGTCTATTGACTAACCAAAATAGAGATGCCGGTATTCCATCTCCCAAACAGCTGAAGGCTTACCTTGATGAGTACGTTATCGGTCAAGAGATTGGTAAAAAAGTGATGAGTGTTGTTGTGTATAACCATTACCTTCGAATCAATGATAAGGTTAAGAGAAGAGAGTTGCAGAGACAGAAGGAATTGATTGCTGAAAGCAAACGTCGAACGGAAGAGGAAGATCAGAAGAAGAGAGAAGAAGAAGAGAGGATACGGAAGGAGAAAGCTGAGGAGAAAATGAGTGCTGAACCCGAGGAACAAGATGCCAAAATATCTGAGAAAACCAGAAAAAGGTCATCATTAAGTGAAGCAGAGGCCGGTATGCGTAACCTTGAGAAGCAAATTGAAAATCAGCTAGAAGAAGAAGACGAAGATTTAGAGTTGAGCAAGAGTAATGTTCTCGTGATTGGTCCTTCTGGGTCTGGTAAAACTTTGTTGGCTCAAACTTTAGCCAGAGTCCTTGATGTTCCAATTGCAATTTCAGACTGCACACAACTAACTCAAGCAGGTTATATTGGTGAGGATGTAGAAGTCTGTATTGAGAGATTACTTGTCAATGCTGATTACGATGTCGCCAAGGCCGAGAGAGGTATCATTGTTCTTGATGAGATTGATAAGTTGGCAAAGTCCTCTACTAACCAGGGGACTAAAGATGTCTCGGGTGAAGGTGTCCAACAATCTCTACTAAAGATTATTGAAGGTCATAATGTAGAAATTACAGTAAAGAAACCTGTGAAAGGAGGAAAAGATAGTACTAATAACCAAACAATGGCTAAAAAAGAAGAAACATTTGTAATCAATACATCAAATATTCTATTCATGATTATGGGTGCATTTGTAAACCTTGATAAAATTGTGGCAAAGAGAATTAAGGAGATACAAAATAAATCTGAAAATAAAGAGTCCGATGAAGAGCAAAATGCCCCAGAATATAGTAATAGTATTGAACAGATCGAATTGGAAAACGGTCAAAAGGTTTCTGCACTAAATCTAGCCACGCCAACTGATTTGGTTGCTTACGGTATGATTCCAGAATTGATTGGTCGTGTACCAATTATATCCGCATTAGAACCTCTACAACGTGACGATTTATTCCATATTCTAAAGGAGCCTAAAAATGCACTACTTGATCAATACACTTATATATTCAAGCAATTTGGCGTCCGTCTATGTATGACAGAAAAAGCTTTGAAAAAAGTAGCACAACTGGCACTTAAAGAAAGAACAGGAGCAAGAGGTTTGAGAGGTATTATGGAGAGATTGCTCTTGAATGTGAATTATGAATGTCCCGAATCTGGTATCAATTACGTATTGGTAAATGAGAAAACTGTAGACTCCCTACAACAAACCGAATATTCATTGGCAACACATGTAGATGCGAAATACTATTCACGAGGGCAAGCTGATGAATTAATTGCAGATGCCTATAAAGAAGATGAAGCTTTGGGAAAGGAATTAGACCATGCTTTAGGGAGGACTTCAACGATTGCAAAAAATACATGAAAGAAAAAACTCACGAATATGCAGAAACTGTACTGTAGACTAACTTGAATAGTGACGATGTATGGAATGGTATTTATAATGTTCTATGTATATGTATATATAATTGATGCATCTAGTAATGGATTTTAATCTGAACTAGCTAAGTAGCTTTATGTAAGATAAAAGTGTCATTAATTCATAATTTAAATTTATGTGCAAAATTACTTCTTTGCTTTTTGTGCGACCAAATACACCAACCTATAGCATCCGGCTTTATCATCAACACTTCCGAGATGCTCGTTGAAGTATCGAGTAGGTAGTGTCGGTGGATCGGTGTCTTTAGGAGGATTACTTGCGTCTGGGAAAATCTTTCTCATTAAATGGTCCCAATGTACAATTGCAATCAATTCATTCAAGAAACCCATGTCTGTCTCCAAGTCACCAGTCTTAAGTGAGAGTATTGTAGATTTTATACCAGTAAAACCTGTTTCTTTAAAAGCTTTAGAGAGATGTTTTGTTGTATGAATATGTAAACCCTTGTTAATTGCCTCCAGTGATAATGCATCATATGTTTTGTCTCTTTCTGTGGTAGTTGAATACATTGATTCAGATATCTCGTTATCATCAATTGAGAAAGTATTTGACATACTTATATCACTAGCCACAGCGATAACATGACCACCTGGAACAACAATACGGTGCATTTCCCTCAGTAATGCTTTCCATTTGCCATGTGGTAATTCAGTCCATACCCACGGACAATAAATAGCTGGTATAGAATCTGACTTGAAAGGTAGACGCAACTGCAAGTATTCTTTACCGTATAATAAAGCATTACTTGGTTTTCTTTTCATGAATTGATGTGGCATCATTTCTGTCGTAGCTTCTTTTACTGATTGTTTAACTTCGTTTGGAATAATAAATTGAGTAGGTAGGTTGACTTTCTTGTAGTTATTCAACAGATTTGAATAATAATCAATTAACCAAGTACTTTTTCTTAATAATGAGTTATTGTTTTCCATCTTTCCAGATTCTGTTGTGAGATTGTCTGATGTTGATGCAGTGGATTGTTGCTGAGAACTTAAAGAAGGTTCACCTAGAGAAAAGTCTTTTGGTTTAACTCTCCCTACGCTGGTACTAGTAGTATTGCTGCTGGAAGAGTTGTTCGTAGAATTATCGATATTTTCCTCATGAGCGTGCTTACGTTTGAAGAAGTTAACAAAACCCGATTTTTTGGTGGGTTTCACTTGAGTCTTTTTCTGCTTAGGCTGTTCCTCGGTTGCTCTCTCTGGTTCTGCTTTAGCTGGTATGTTTGATTTTTCAGATACCTCTGCCTGGTTCACCTTCTTCTGATCACTTAACAAATTGTAGCTTCTGTCCATACAGTCAACTAAAACATCAAATGCATTATCATTATTTAGAACTTCAATATCCTCTTCACTCGTTACAAGTTTATATGAGCTCTCTTTTGGCATGGATGCCGCCGTTTGGCTGATTATTTTACGGTCTTCTTCATCATGCATCCATGGTGATAAATCCAATGGAAAATCACCAATATTTAAGCTAGGTTCATCACAAGCTAGTTGCCAACCTATTTGCAATACTAATTGTGGACGAAGCACCAATATATCTATATCACTCGTCAAATTGAGTGGGCACTTCTTATTAGATCGGGAGCTAGATGTTTCTGATTTCGAAGTTGATATCTTTTTTAGTTCATCTCGCAGATTTTGACTATGTATTTGTTGTAGGTGTTTTCTAGATGCGACTTTTCGCTTTAGCAAGTGCTGTACAACATCTGGAGAAAACAGTAATGAGTTTGATCGTAGAAGAAATTTCTGTGCCTGGTAATACCATAGCTGTATAATCATCGATATCTCGTTATAATCAGTTGCGTTATTGTAGGAAACAAACTCTTTCAATTCTGTCTCTATTGTGGATGCCACCTGCACATTAAATGGGTAGCATTCAAATGCATACTTCCTTACTTTTAGGTATTCACTAACAAATTGTACGTATTCCGTTAGTCTTTTCTTAGAGTTTCGCAGCGCGTCTGATGTTTTAGACTGAGAGTTAAATGCCAAAAATATGTCCATTTCTGAAAGATGTAAGTTGTAAGACGGATCGTAATGTATTTCTTTGTTCTTGCCGTCTATGTCAACAAGAATCTTATTGTAGTTTGGCCCCTTTTTCAAGATAGACGTACCAACTTTGGGGAGAGAGTTCCAGTCCCAGTTCCAATGTCGTATCATATGTCGACTTAATGGTAGTATACTTGATTCTTCTGAGTTCGGTACTGTTTCTAACATTCCTAACAGCTCACTTCCACTAGGTTCGGGACAGTCCTTTTTCTTGGTGCTATTATCATTATTGTTGGAGTTAGTCGGATTGAGACCTCCGCTTGGAGGTAACGATGGAGAAGACAATGGTGTATGCATCTGTTTGTTAGTACCAGTTCCTTCATTAACGGATATTCCCAATGTGTTTGATAAAGTATCGGAGATTGCCATGGATTTCGCACTCATATTTGGAGATACAGGCACTGCAGTCACCGCTGTCACCGCTGTGGGTGCAGAACTCGGTACTTCCTCGCCTTTGTTCGCTTTACCATTCATATCCTTTATATTCTTGGGGATCTCCTTGATAATACTATCTCCTATGTCATCCGGATGCTCATATTGACATGTATTATACTTCTGCGGCTCCTCTTTCTTGTCCATATCTAAATCCGAAGGAAGAAATTCAATAGAAAAACTCCTATTGGAAAGATCCATTCAATTTACTTTATATTCTTTTATCTGATCGTATAACTTGAATATTAGGCCCTTCCCCCTTATCTTTTTTTTTCTTGCTTTTTTTCGTCTCTTTTCACTTTCTCTTATCTTTTATTTCAATTTCTCGTTAATATCCTTTTCTTAATTTGCTGTCTTCAGTATTCAGCCACTGTGGTTCATCCCCCCTTGCCCATCAACATCTTTTTAAAATCATATCCCCCTTTCAATAAGAAAAATTTAAAGCAAGAAGCTTCTTGCAGAATCAAGAAATTTTTGGTGATTTTTTTTTTTTTTTTTTTTTTTTTTTGGAAAAGGAAATCGCGTTACCCGGCCTTGTACCTGAATATGCGGGTAACACCAGATAAAGTCAGCAGTTCGAATCCCGCCTTGGTCACCTTTTATATATATTTCTTGATTTTTTTTTGTTTCTGTTTCCCTTTTTTTTATTCTGCAGTACTTTTCATACTTTACATTACCAAATCAAATCCCAAGCAGCTAGAGGGTTTTAATGAAACGTGAGAGGTCTGATGCTGCTGCACAAGTTGCTGCGAAGTGGAGGAAAGTGGAGTATAACGAACGAGATGACGATCTGGTGATTCTGGGAGAAAATACCGTGGAAGTTATAGGCTCTGAGAGTGAAACTGATGTGGAAGCTGGTGAAGTGGGTGCTGGTGCGGAGACAAGTACGCATGGGTTTTACTTGGTACGATCTGAGGTGTATGATGAAAACACTGGGGATTCACAGTCTCTGTTAGATTTGGAGACCGTTTTCGGTGATCCGGAGTTGCAAAACTGTGTGCTGTTTAGTTTCCAGTATGATCTTGCGTTTCTTGTCAGACAATTCCATGTCAACATTGACAAAATCACTGTCGTGGCGCAAGAAGGTACCATACTGCCGGTTAAATCATCGGACCTCACTGACCCAAGGTTCTCAACCATCTTCCATAAGCTCGTGGTCAAAGAGATATACATGCCACCTTATAGTTGTCACCACTCAAAGATGATTATAAACCAGTATAGGGATAACACTGTCAGAATTTTCTTACCGTCTAATAATTTCACATGGGCAGAGACTAATTGGCCGCAGCAGGTGTGTTGGTCAAGTGGTACCTTGAGTCCCTCTAAAAGTCCCCCTCAAAATAATATGTTCAAAACTAACCTCCTTCGATACCTTAAATTTTATAGACTAAAGGAGATGAACGATTTAGGAACGATGTTATCAGAACTAGATTTTAGTCCCCTGGATGATGTAGAGTTTATCTTCTCTGTACCCGAGAGGAAAGAACAAGATTTGAAAACGGGCATATCGATGTTACTTGAGTCGCTCAAGGAATCCGAGAAGAACATACAGTCCTCAAATACGGTCAGTAATCTTTTTTTATGTCAAACCTCGACTATTGGTGGACCAGTAAGTCGAAAACGAGATAATCCTACAAATTTATTCACTCATATTCTAGTCCCTTTTGCACGAGGATTTTTGGACGAACAAGAGTTAAAGAAGTGCAGCAATGATCAATTGAAACAGAAGTACCATGAAGACAATACAGTACCGATGATAATATATCCAAGTATTGATGATATTAAGAATGCCTCGGTCGGAATCAACCCGGCAGGTTGGTTCAATTTTAACTATACCAAAAACGGTGTTCAACAAAAACACTACGAAATGTTACGAAATGATTTGAATGTCTTTTACAGCTACAATAGAAAACATATTACAAAGCAGAGACTAACTACACCTTCTCATTCCAAGTTTTACGTAAGGACCAGGGTGCCAGACCAGAATATCGATGATCGTAAGAACATATATTTGCCAAAACAACTTGATTGGTGTCTTTTTACCTCAGCAAACCTAAGCACCAATGCCTGGGGCACTTTGGGAGCAAAACCAAGAAACTATGAGGTTGGTGTACTATACAAGAATACAAACGTGACAAAGCCAATCTCTGAATCGGACTTACACCTACAATCATTGCAGTACCTAGTATACAACAAAGAGCCCCCCTCAGGTAAAAGAACAATTGGGGTACCCTTTCCATTGCACTTATCACCATACGCTGCAAAGGATCAATCGTTCTACCAGCAGTAAGATGTACTATTTAATGCTATATATTACTCATTACAAACAAAGAAACCATGTGATCATGTGAATCTGGCTGTGATAAAATAGAATCATCGTGCCAGTTGATTTAAATTGAACCAAAACCCCTTCCCCCGGAGATGTTCATCGCAACTAAGACTTAACTCCATTGTTAATAAAAAATAACTCAAAATCATTATTCTTTTTTTTCTTCTTATAATTGGTAGTTTTTAATTGGAGATAATTCTTGGGTATTCAGTTATACGTTATTGAAGGCCAAGATTGTTGGTAAATAATTGCTTCCCGACAGAAGAGGACTCTATAAGATAAGAACAAAGAGGGATGGCTACGAACACTGCTTCTTTTAACGATACTTTCAAAGCATCCGACAATGTTGCTGTTGTAATTCCAGAAACTGGAATTGAAGTTACTTACCGTGACCTATCGCACATGGTAGGTCACTTCCAGACCATATTTAAGGATCCAAACTCACCATTGTATAATGTTGTGCAAAGACAGAGTACTGTGGCTATGTCGATGCCAAACGGTCTAGAGTTCACTGTGGCCTTCTTAGCCTCTACCATGGATAGTAAGATTGCTGCTCCATTGAACCCAAACTATAAGGAGAAGGAGTTTGACTTCTATTTGGGTGATTTGAAGTCTCAATTGATCTGCGTGCCAAAGGGAACCACTAAGAAGCAACAAGAAGTTATAAAATCAGCCAAGAACTTCAACTGTTTCATTGTTGAGCTAGAATTGGATATGAAGAGATTCAGAGTTGAGTACCAAGTTTACACACCAAAGGATAACTACAATAGAGCTGTCTACAACTCCTTGGATAATTCCAAGTTCATTAACAATGATCCAATAAGATTCCCAGGTCACGCCCGTTCCAGCGATATCGCATTGATATTGCACACCAGTGGTACTACATCGAGACCTAAGACAGTTCCATTGATGCATTTGAACATTGTCAGAAGCACATTAAATATTTCCAGAACATACAAGCTAACCGAGGCCGACAGATCATATGTGGTGATGCCATTGTTCCATGTCCATGGTCTGATTGGTGTCTTACTATCTACATTTAGAACGCAAGGTTCTGTTGTTGTACCACCAAAATTCAGTGCTCAAAGATTTTGGAATGACTTTATCAAGTATAAATGTAATTGGTTCAGTTGTGTGCCAACAATCAGCATGATTATGCTGAAGACCCCAAAACCTGCGGGTGGTGTCCCACCAATCAGATTCATCAGATCTTGTTCCTCCTCATTGGCACCTTCTACATTCCATAAACTGGAGGAAGAGTTTAAGGCACCTGTGCTGGAGGCCTACGCAATGACAGAAGCATCCCACCAAATGACCTCCAATAATCTACCTCCTGGTAAACGTAAGCCAGGTACTGTGGGTCAACCTCAAGGTGTCGAAGTCAAGATCCTGGACGACAAGGACAATATCCTGCCACAGGGCGATATAGGTGAGGTGTGTATCCGTGGTGAAAACGTTACTCCAGGGTATGCAAACAACCCAAAGGCTAACGAGGAGAACTTCACCAAGAGAGAAAACTATTTCCGCACTGGTGACCAGGGTTACTTTGATGCTGAGGGATTTTTGGTGCTAACAGGCAGAATCAAAGAACTGATCAACCGTGGTGGTGAGAAGATTTCCCCAATTGAACTGGACGGTATCATGCTCTCAAACAGCAAAGTCGATGAAGCAGTGTGCTTCGGTGTCTCCGACGAAATGTACGGCCAAGTTGTGCACGCAGCCGTCGTTCTAAAGAAGGGCGAAAAGATGACCTACGATGAATTGACAGCATACATGGCCGAGAAAGTTGCCAAATTCAAAATTCCAACCAAGATATACTTTGTTGAACAGCTCCCAAAGACAGCCACGGGTAAAATCCAAAGACGTATTATCGCAGAGAAGTTCGCATCAAAGGAAAGCAAGTTGTGAACGGTTCTATATAATGTAGTTTTACTATCTAGTTTTTATCATTAATCAAATAAGAAATGCGTCTTTAATAATCTCCCAACATCAATTATGTTATTAATCATTGTATACGTAATCCCTTTCTTTTGTTTGCTTTCAACGTGCAGCCGTGCCGGGGCCATCCAGGAGGAGGAAACGCAATTGGGGGAAGGGAAACTATATTCTAAACATAGAGGAATTGGCATTGGGAATTCAAGTATAGCAGAGAGCAACAAACCATTGTTTGATTGAGCAATAGAGAGAAAAAAAAAATAGACATATATATCTACACCCTCCTTTTGTCTTTAATTGAAGGAAAAAAAAAAAAAATAAGGAATCTCGTAAGAGCAGAAAGGGACAGGTGACAATTAGAATCAAACGGAAGATTTGGGAAACAAAAGCAATATAATATATTCATTTATTTTTATTGGACTTGAAAGAAAAAAACATTTATATAATTTGAAAACTTAGAAAATTTAAACGAATAATGATGTTGAGAAATTTTACTCCTATGAGGAATATTCTTTCCAGGCAGGTTAGAATGGCTTCTACTAAGAGCATGACTGTCAGAGAAGCTTTGAATACTGCTATGGCTGAAGAATTAGACCGTGACGACGATGTTTTCATTATCGGTGAAGAAGTCGCTCAGTATAACGGTGCTTACAAGGTTACCAAGGGTCTTTTGGATAGATTTGGTGAGCGTCGTGTTGTGGACACTCCAATTACTGAGTATGGTTTTGCAGGTCTTGCTGTTGGTGCTGCTTTGAAGGGCTTGAAGCCAATTGTCGAATTCATGTCCTTCAACTTCTCCATGCAGGCCATTGACCATGTTGTTAACTCCGCTGCCAAGACTCATTACATGTCCGGTGGTACTCAGAAGTGTCAAATTACTTTCAGAGGTCCTAACGGTTCTGCTGTTGGTGTTGCTGCACAACACTCCCAGGACTACTCAGCTTGGTACGGTTCCATTCCAGGTTTGAAGGTCTTAGTGCCATACTCTGCTGAAGACGCTAGAGGTCTTCTAAAGGCTGCCATCAGAGACCCAAACCCAGTTGTTTTCTTGGAAAATGAACTGCTATATGGTGAATCCTTCGAGGTGTCTGAAGAGGCGCTATCTCCTGATTTCACTCTGCCATACACTGCCAAAGTAGAAAGAGAAGGTAAGGACATTTCAATCATTACTTACACCAGAAACACTGAATTCTCCTTGGCCGCTGCCAAGATCCTAGAAGAGAAATATGGTGTCTCTGCTGAAGTAATTAACCTACGTTCTATCAGACCATTGGACACTGAAGCCATCATCAAGACTGTAAAGAAGACAAACCACTTGATCACTGTTGAGTCAACATTCCCATCCTTCGGTGTCGGTGCTGAGATCATCGCTCAAGTTATGGAATCTGAAGCTTTCGACTACTTGGATGCTCCAATCCAAAGAGTCACTGGTGCCGATGTCCCAACCCCTTACGCTAAAGAATTGGAAGACTTCGCTTTCCCAGACCCAGAAACCATTGTCAGAGCTGCTAAGGAAGTTCTATCTATTGAATAAATATTCCCAAAACTGAAAATATCGAAGAAAGAAAGAACTAAACTAAATTTAATAATGATTTAAAGAAGATACATCACAAGATTGATTTTGTCTTCTTTAATTATTCATTATTTCATTGTTTTACTATATTATTATGTGTTTTTTTCTTTTATTTCCTCGTCTCTTTTTTTTTATTTCATCATAGTATTCTTATTCCTTTTATTACTACAGTAAATATTTCAATCTTTTATTATATTTCTATTTCTGTTATCATAACTTATAGGTAAGTATAAAATCCTTAAAGGTGAAAGTGCAATTGTTTGTAAACCTTGACATTGCACATTTGATATTTTTACCGTTTTTCGCCTACGGGGCTGCTTTGCCCAAACAAACGGGAAAACTGAGAATAAATAAAAAAAGATAGTGTAATGAAGCCTGTTAAAGTAAATCAGCAACTGTAATACGCGTTTAAAAACACTAAAATCACATCAATTAGCCTATAGATTTAGTCTGCTATTGATACAGTTGATTTTTTTTTGGGGAAATTAACCATTTTTTGATAGAATATCAATATCTTAACAAAAAATAACGATCAAACATGGAGGTGCACTCACGCCGATCTTTGGCTAAGAAAGATATTCCACAGTTTTATCTGTTAATATTCCTCTATTTCCTTCAAGGTATACCTGTCGGGCTTGCCTTTGGTACTGTGCCTTTTCTGCTTAAGTCCATGGCCAAGGAAACTACATTTACACAACTGGGTATATTTTCTATGGCGACTTATCCATATTCATTGAAAATCCTATGGTCACCTATCGTGGACTCTGTCTTCATAAAAAAAGTTGGGAGAAGAAGGTCATGGATCATACCTATCCAATTAATCAGTGGTATCATGCTGTTAATCCTAGGCAGTTGTATTAGCCACGGACATATCTTTAAAGGTGTAGATGACGCATTTCACAACAGACCTAAGGCCTCAGTACACCACATTAACGTTCCTTTATTGACATGGTGCTTTGGTACACTAGTTTTCCTATGTGCCACACAAGATATTGCTGTGGATGGATGGGCTCTGACAATTTTGTCCAGAGAATCTATTTCGTATTCTTCCACTGCCCAAACCATTGGTCTAAATATTGGTTATTTCTTGTCCTTCACTGTTTTTATTGCTTTGAACTCAAGTGAATTTGCTAATAAATATGTCAGATCACTACCTCTGAATCATGGTTTAATTAGTTTAGGTGGTTATATGAAGACAGCTGGCTTTTTGTACATTGTTTTGACAATGTACGTTATATTCTTCACCAAGGAGGTGCCAAATACCGTTCAGGAACTGCCAATTAGTGATAAAGTTCATGAAAAGGATAAAGAATTGGACATGGAGAACAAGGCTCGTTCTCCTGTCATTACCAGCATTGAATACCTAGAAGGGGACGTATTGACTACTGAGAACACGAAGAATATCGCATACGTATACAAATGTTTCTTGAAAATACTTCAACTGCGGTCGGTAAGAATTTTAGCGTTGATTCATTTGATCAGTAAATTTGCATTTCAATGTAATGAAGCTGCCACTAACCTAAAACTGTTGGAAAAGGGTTTCAAGAGAGAGGACTTGGCTGTGACTGTTTTGATTGATTTCCCATTTGAAATAATCTTCGGCTACTATGTTGTGAAGTGGAGTCAGGATAACGAACACAAGAGGAACCTAAATCAAGCGAATTACAAGAAGGTGTATACTAACCCCATTATTAAATTTTTAATAGGTGAAAGCGGTCTATTGACTCCATGGCAATGGGGTTTCCTCGGTAGACTGACGGCTGCCTTAGCCGGTAACTATGTGGTTAGTGTATTCCCAAAAGATGGTAAGATCAGCTCTAGTTATTTCTTACTTGTTATCCTGCAACACCTATTGGGATCATTCATGTCAACAGTCCAATTTGTCTCCATCTCCGCTTTCCATTCAAAGATAGCTGATCCCGTCCTAGGAGGAACATACATGACCTTACTAAACACCTTGAGTAATTTCGGTGGTACATGGCCACGTTTACTTATTATGTCAATGATTAACCACTATACTGTATATAACTGTGTCGTGGATGACGGCACTTCCCATGTCCTGCCAAAGGGTAGCAGCATAGAGATGTGCACTACAACACTAAGAGGGGTAGCAACAGTCATCAGAGATGGTTACTATGTCACCAACTTCTTCTGCATTTTGGTTGGTGCCTGTCTGTACTTCTTCTTCATAAAGAGACAAATACAGTACCTACAAAAGTTACCTGTTGTCTCCTGGAGGGTTACATAATTCCCATCAATTGATGAAAAATATTTACTAAGGTACCTAATTGGCAATTAGCCTACGACTTGACGTCCCTTCAAAACATAGAATTGATTATTAGAAACAAAATATTATGACTAAATCGCTAGCGTAAGACAAAAAAATTTTTCACCTCGGACAGGACCGTTCTGCTTAGAAAATGCTGAAGGAGCTTGGCTGAGGGAAGAAAAACACTGAAAAAAAAAAATAATTCAATAACAAATTCATCGATGGCCCTTTGACATAATTGAAATTTATTAAATATTTAAAGGAACTTTCTCAAGAAGTGGTCAATTGAGTTTGAATTTAGTTTTAAATTGTGTATTTTTAGTAGGATAGAGTAAAGTAAATCTGCATAATTATGCCTAACAAGATACTTACCGGTCTGCGGGACAACTTCAGCCTGCTGGGTGAGAAGAATAAAATTCTTGTTGCTAACAGAGGTGAAATACCAATTAGAATTTTTAGATCCGCTCATGAGTTGTCAATGCGCACTGTAGCTATCTACTCTCATGAGGACAGATTGTCTACACACAGGTTGAAGGCAGATGAGGCCTATGTTATTGGTAAAGAAGGGGAATACACACCAGTTGGTGCTTACTTGGCCATTGATGAAATTATTGCCATTGCTAAGACTCACGGCGTTGATTTTATCCACCCTGGTTATGGTTTTCTGTCTGAAAACTCTGAATTTGCTGAGAAGGTTGAGAAGAATGGGATTACATGGATCGGTCCACCAGCCTCGGTGATTGATTCCGTTGGTGACAAGGTTTCTGCTAGAAACTTAGCAGCCCGTGCTAATGTTCCAACTGTTCCAGGTACTCCAGGTCCTATTGAGACAGTGGAAGAGGCCCAGGACTTCGTTAACAAGTATGGATACCCAGTTATAATTAAGGCGGCCTTCGGTGGTGGTGGTAGAGGTATGAGAGTGGTTAGAGAGGGTGATGATCTGGCTGATGCTTTCCAACGTGCTACCTCCGAGGCAAAGACAGCCTTTGGTAATGGTACATGTTTCGTTGAAAGATTTTTAGATAAACCAAAGCACATTGAAGTCCAACTGCTTGCGGATAACCATGGTAACGTTGTTCACCTATTTGAAAGAGATTGTTCTGTGCAACGTAGACACCAAAAGGTCGTTGAAGTGGCGCCTGCCAAGACTCTGCCTCGTGATGTTAGAGATTCCATTTTGACAGATGCTGTTAAGCTGGCAAAGGAAGCTGGATACAGAAATGCTGGTACTGCTGAATTCTTGGTTGATAACCAAAACAGACATTATTTCATTGAGATCAACCCTAGAATTCAAGTTGAGCACACAATTACAGAAGAAATTACTGGTATTGATTTGGTATCTGCCCAGATTCAAATTGCTGCAGGTGCTTCTTTGCCTCAGCTAGGTCTTCTACAGGACAGAATCACTACTCGTGGTTTTGCAATCCAATGTCGTATTACCACTGAAGATCCGGCAAAGAACTTCCAACCAGACACTGGTAGACTTGAAGTTTACCGTTCAGCTGGTGGTAACGGTGTCAGGTTAGATGGTGGTACTGCTTATGCGGGTGCTGTCATTTCACCACATTATGATTCTATGTTGGTTAAATGTTCATGTTCTGGTTCCACATATGAAGTTGTTCGTCGTAAGATGCTTCGTGCTTTGATCGAATTTAGAATCAGAGGTGTCAAGACTAACATTCCTTTCTTGTTAACTTTGTTGACTCACCCTGTCTTTATTAGTGGTGATTACTGGACTACATTCATCGATGACACTCCACAATTATTCCATATGGTTAGTTCAAGAAACAGAGCACAGAAGCTTCTACATTATTTGGCTGACTTGGCTGTAAATGGCTCTTCCATTAAGGGTCAAATTGGTCAACCTAAACTGAAATCTAACCCTCATGTTCCACGTCTTGAAGATGATAACGGTAACACTGTTGATGTCTCTATTCCACCAACAAAAGGTTGGAGATACATTTTGCAAGAACAAGGTCCAGAAGCATTTGCTAAGGCTGTGAGAAAGAATGAAGGTACCCTGATCATGGATACTACATGGAGAGATGCTCATCAATCTCTACTAGCAACAAGAGTTAGAACTTATGATCTTGCTACAATTGCACCAACTACTGCACATGCCTTGGCTGGTGCTTTTGCTTTGGAATGTTGGGGTGGTGCTACTTTCGATGTTGCTATGAGATTTTTGCACGAAGATCCATGGGAACGTCTAAGAACTTTGAGAAAGTTGGTTCCAAATATTCCATTCCAAATGTTATTACGTGGTGCCAATGGTGTAGCTTACTCATCTCTTCCTGATAATGCTATTGACCATTTTGTCAAACAGGCTAAAGATAATGGTGTTGACATCTTTAGAGTTTTTGATGCTTTGAACGATCTTGAACAATTAAAGGTTGGTGTTGACGCTGTCAAGAAAGCTGGTGGTGTTGTTGAGGCAACTGTCTGTTATTCTGGTGATATGTTGCAACCAGGTAAGAAGTACAATCTAGATTACTACTTAGAGGTTACCGAACGTATTGTCAAAATGGGTACGCATATCTTAGGTATTAAGGATATGGCTGGTACTATGAAGCCTGCTGCCGCAAAACTTTTGATTGGTTCTATCAGAGCTAAGTTCCCAGATCTGCCAATTCACGTTCATACCCATGACTCTGCTGGTACTGCAGTTGCTTCAATGGCTGCATGCGCTGTGTCAGGTGCAGATGTTGTCGATGTAGCTATCAACTCCATGTCTGGCTTGACATCCCAACCTTCAATTAATGCCTTACTTGCATCTCTGGATGGTGAGATTGACACTGGTATTAACGTTAAACAAGTTCGTGAATTAGATGCTTATTGGGCTGAAATGAGACTTCTATATTCTTGTTTTGAAGCTGATCTGAAGGGACCTGATCCAGAAGTTTATGATCACGAAATCCCAGGTGGTCAATTGACCAATCTATTATTCCAAGCCCAACAATTGGGTCTTGGTGAGAAGTGGATTGAAACTAAAAAGGCTTATAAACAAGCTAATATGCTTTTGGGAGATATTGTAAAGGTTACTCCAACTTCCAAGGTTGTTGGTGACTTGGCCCAATTTATGGTTAGTAACCAACTGACACCTGATGATGTGAGACGTCTTGCTAGCTCTTTGGATTTCCCAGATTCTGTTATGGATTTCTTTGAAGGACTAATTGGTCAACCTTATGGTGGATTCCCAGAGCCTCTAAGATCAGATGTTTTGAGAAACAAGAGAAGAAAGTTAAACCGTCGTCCAGGTTTGGAATTGTCTCCATTTGATTTGGCCAAAATTAAGGAAGACTTGGAAGCTCGCTTTGGTGAAATCAACGAATGTGATGTCGCATCTTATAACATGTATCCAAAGGTCTACGAAGATTTCCAAAAAATGAGGGAACTTTACGGTGACTTATCTGTCTTACCAACTAGAAGTTTCTTGGCTACACCAGAGGTAGGTGAAGAAATTGAAGTTCATATCGAACAAGGTAAGATATTGATCATAAAATTACAAGCTATTGGTGACTTGAACAAAGAAACTGGTATTAGAGAAGTATATTTCGAGCTGAACGGTGAAACCAGAAAAATACGTGTTGCTGATAAATCCCAAGTTGTCCAAACTGTGTCTAAGCCAAAAGCAGATGGCCATGATCCATTGCAAATTGGTGCCCCAATGGCTGGTGTAATTGTTGAAGTTAAGGTTCACAAGGGCTCTTTGGTTAAAAAGGGACAACCGGTCGCTGTTTTAAGTGCAATGAAAATGGAAATGGTTATTTCCTCCCAAGGTGATGGCCAAGTCAAGGATGTTTTGGTTAAGGACGGTGAAAGTGTCGAAGCAAACGATCTGCTTGTGCTTTTGGAAGAACAAGTTCCAGAAGAAGAATAAGCAAAATTTATGAAGCATATCACTTCCTTGATTCTAATTTTAAATACTGTTGTATAAAATTAATTCTCATGTAATGTTATAATTAAGATTTTTTTTTTTCCCTTGTTTTTGGGCTAGAAATATTGGATTATGCGTTTTATCATTTCTTTAAACTTTACATACTACCACCCCAATATTTTGCGTAATTGTTTTAGTAAATTAGAATTCATTCAGAACAGTTAACCAAATGCAACAGTACCGCAGTAACTTATAATCAATTCGTCATTTACTTTAAACTGGGACCATAGATCACCTACATTTTGATTTGGAACTGGTGCAAAGGAGTTATTAACGTAACAATATATCGTATTTACTCTCAATTTCTTTCTTAGGAAATTTATAATCATAGAAAATGGTTTGGATGCAGATATGAGACACACACTAGGGTACATAGGTGCGATGGAACCAATTGGCTGAAATTTTATTTTCACTTTTTGAACTTTTGGTGGAATAATATTACTTGGACTGTCATTTTCAAGAACATTTTCACCGAATCCACCAGGAATCCCATTACCAGTACTTTTGACTGATTCACTTGCGTTGTTCACCTGAAATATATCTGTAGGTCCTTTTTTTATGCTTTCCCTGTTCTTTTCTATGACATGACTATCATTTGTAATAATATCTTCACGCTCACTACTGCTACTCTCATTCGTATCCACAAGTCCTAACTGTGATAACCTTCTACTGTATTGCTCCAGCCGACCTTTCACACCTGCATCGTTTGTACTCAATCTGCTGCTTTCATTGAGAAAGGTTTTATTGTGTTGCTCAGGAAACTCACTACTCCCAGCATAAGGGTGCAAAGAGCTTGTGGAAGATGTTATATTACTGGAACTGCTATCACTTTCATGTTCGCTCTCTAATATCCGACTCATATCCGTTCACGTAACTTTAAACTCCTGATTTGATTGATTTCTTGACATCTGCAAACAATAAAATACCTCGTTTTAAGGGAATCTATATAAAAATAAAAAAATAAAAAATGAAAGCTTGATTGTACGCTTATTGAAATTATGGATTCTATCCAAAAGAAAACTATTTTGAAAACTAAACCTACCGGAAAGAGTACATTGGAACATATGAAAAATATGTTTAAGAAGTAGTTGGGCCAATCCTCCCCTCCCCACCTCTTTGTATATAGGTTTCTATAAATATGAAGTCTGACTAAAATAAAACGAATGAACGAATGAACGAATGAACGAATGAACGAATGAACGAATGAATAAATTATGATGATGATTCTTGATGTTGTCCTTCATTAGTGGCTTTGGTTTTATTATTGGTTTTAGCTTCCTTCAGTAATCGGTTGAATGAGTTTTTATGTAATTCCATCCATCCTTTTCTATCAAATGAGTCCTTCCTGAAATATTTCAATAGTTTTTCGTATTCTTTGTCCTTATTTTTGCTATTTAGTTTCATTAACTGAGATATCGTGTTCGGTGTCTTGTTGGAGTTATTAGTATTTTGAGTAGCGTTGTGGTTAGCGTCCCAACTAATTAATTGCCTTCGGAGTTCAGATTCAGGAACAGGTTTAATAGAGTCAATAAAATTACTATTCCAAAGCATTTCATAGTAATTGTATCTGGCAATCATATTGCCTCTGGATCCACTGACAGGTAAAGATAGCGCAGATAGTTTCTGTTTCAGTTGGCTTGTGGTTAAATTTGCAAAATTTAGCTTGGGAAGCCGTTGTCGTGATGCAGAATCTGTAGAATTTAAATATCTGTTCACATGTGATACAGGTTTCTCTACAGTTGCTGGTGGTGGAGTGGCTTTCTTCTTTGGTAGTGGGGTTTGAGGTTGTGACAGACATTCGTCCAAATGTGACCTTTCTAACACCCGTATGGGGAATTTTCTGGAACAAATAGGACATGATGCAGTGTCCGTGTTTCCATTGCTGGTACTTGTGGTTTTGGCTCTCTTACTGCTAAACATATCACTTATACTACTTGTTGATTTACCAATTCTTTTGGCCGGTATAGTTCTCTTGGTTCCAACTATTTGTATGTCATCATCAGAAATTATGTTGCGCAGTGTAGCACCGGACTCGCTTGCCGTTTCATATATTTCCTGTACAGAGGTGTCTCTGTCAGAATCAACTTCTATTACTGATGAGTCTCTTTCATTGGGTTTTTGTAGATGAGAAAGTAGAGTTCCTCGTACTGCCTTATAAGATTCTGTGATTTCGTTGACAAGATATTCACTCCTCAACATCGATTCACGCAGCTCATTTAAACAAAGCGGACATTTAGGTTCACTATTCAAATAGCCTCTAATACACAGTGAGCAATATGTGTGTCCACATGGTGTCAGAACCGGGTTCTTTAGAAAGTCTTTACAAATGTGACATCGAAGTAGATCATCGAGTTCTTGTAGCTTCGGAATTTGACTATTCTCAAAATCGGTAGCGCTCGTCAACTCATCCATGGCACTAAACCTGCTTTAATTTTCTCTATAATATGCAAGCACAGGTAAGGCGAAACTTCTCCGGTGATATCTATTCTTATTAATAATTAATTAATAAACTCCCTCCTCCATGCGATCGATGCCTTTAAATTTTTAGCAAATTGTGAATTTTTCATGGAGCCTTCGTGAAACGATAAACGCGTCAATAATAAAGCAGTACCACTTTTTTTTCATACTATATACTATTTTATAACATATTCGGATCAATTTGTTATTGTAATATTAACGAATGACATGTTCCACTGTTCCAAATTTAGGAACTGAATAACAGTCCTAAAAAGATAAAAAAAAAAAAAATAGAATACAATAAAAAAGGAATAGACCGTGTATATAAAGAATTGTTAATTAAGATAAAAAAATTAAATTATTAATAGTAGTAGTAGTAGTAGTAGTAGTAGTAATATAATAATAGCCACAATGTTGAAATTGATAATGAATCTCATATCATAACCAGCTGATATGAAAATATATTGGCTAAACCGTAGAGTAATTGAAAGTTATAGAAAAAAGGAAAGTCTTGTTGTAACATACAATGTAATATTGTAACCAGATAGAAAGAAAAAGAAAAAAAGAAGTTGGAGAAGTTGAATGAACCACCAGGATTACCACATGTTTCCTCCGATATTAATAAGACAAACGACGATGTTGATAGAATTGAAGATGTATTTTGACAAAGAAAAAATCAACCGTCTAAAATAAATAAAAGTATAATGTAAGCTCTATAATTGTACCTGAATGAAAAAGAATTTTCTTTTTTTATTGCTTTGCCTCTTTTCCATGTTCATTGGATTGTTCGTTCTTCTTTGGTGTCTTTGAGGTTGCTCTCTTTAAGACAGAAAATATATCAACGCCGAACAGACCACTAGATGGAAATTTTGTAGCTTTTTGGAAACCTGGAATCTGTTGTGACCTAGGAGAAAACGTTGACGGTAGGTTATTATTCGGGGTACTTGAAAATTTTAGTGGGGTTCCCATAGCTCTGAACATTGGTGATAAGTATGTGTCTTCGAAAAGGTGAGAAGGTGTCTGCAATTTTCTTAAAATAGAATTACTGTCCTTTGGAGTTTCAGTGAATCTTGCAGGTGTTTTTTCTGCACTAATTCTGTTCATTTCCGGCGTTTTTAGAATATTTGAGGTTATAGGTGGTAACTTTAAATGGGTGGAATCATTTGATAATCTCTGAGCAAAGGGTGTGGACTCTTCGCCTATTGCGCGAGGAGATGAAATAGGCATTGGACCAAGAAGTGAATGTGTGTCCAATTTGGGTTGAATTGGTGAACCGTTGTCGAAGTTGGAGTTGAATGAGCACATATACCTTCTCATATTTGGTGGAGAATTTAAAGAGTTCAGTAGAGAAATTGGATCTTGTAGATCCATCAAACTTGGTAGCTTATCTGAATGATCAGTATCACGTGGAGTACCTAGTTCTGAGGGTAAATCATTCTTTTTCATAGGGTATGGTGGGTCCAAAAGACTTGGTTCTGTTATTTTGTTAGAAGTACCAAAATTGAAAACATCGTCTTTAGGAAATTCGTGAATATTATGGTCGTTAATAGGATCCTCCTCTGGAGAAGATACCTTCACAGTAAAAACTGGATTAGGAATAACGTACGAGTTTTTGACATCAGGAGTAGTTTTTGTACTGGTTGTATTACTATCATTGATGCTTATCGTGGAGCTTTTGGAAGATTGAATAACCTTCTTCTCAGTGGGTTGTTTCTCCGAAGGGCCCTCGCGATTTAAATATGTTGGTTTTTCGTTATCAAATTCTTCTAGCATAGCTGGATCTATATCGAAAAATCTCTCGATGGTTTGTATCTGTCTTCTCAAGTTTTCGTAATCACCATAATCGCCTTTGAAAAATTTTGATTCAGAACCAGGCTTAACTTGCCAGAAGTGACCTTTACCGTCACTAGATTTCTCAGTCTTAGTAAAAGCACTATTTAGCGACAGGTTGTGTCTGATAGAGTTCTGCCAGCTTGCATCTTTAGGCCTGTAATATGGGAAATGAACAGAAATCCAGCAATATATCTGCGATAAAGTTAATCTTCCTTCTGGTGACTGTAAAATAGCCAAGCAAATAAGTACTGCATAAGAATATTGTGGCTTTTTATCATTTTCATCTGCGTTTTTCCTCTTCTCAAGCGACTCAAATAACTCCTCTAATGTTAAAGTACCGTTAGATCTAGCACTCCCTGTAGTCTTTTGTCTTTTTGCCTTTGAAGTTGTAATTGGTGAAGAGCGAGCAGGAGACAATGGTCTAGAGTCGTCGTTAGATCCAGTTGATGATGGAATATTTGGAACGAATTTAGATTTTGATGGTGTCGACTTCGGAGGAGTAATCAAAGTATCATCAATAGGTCTTTTCTTCATATAAGAAGACGTGCTCACAAACATACTCGAGGGAGAGCTGTTGTTTAAATTATACGTGGTCATGAACTCGGGATCCATAACTTTAAATTATCGTAGTATTCTTAATATATTTCACTTATTTCAATAAATTTTTTTTTACTTTTTTTTATGGTATTTTGGATCTTCAATAGATTTTTTAAATTTTCTTCTTCTGAAGTATAACTATTCGTATGGATATCCTTGTTTTTCTGTATTAGTTTTTTTTTTCTTGTCTGTATGTGTGATGTTGTTTAGAAAGTATCAGCTCTATTAAAACCAAGACTTAAATAAATTGCCAACAAAAATTAAAAAATAATAAAAACTTTTCCCCTTCCTAAATTCTTTAAAGTACTTCGGTAGGATAATACGGTATCGGATTTTTTTTTTTTAGAAATCCCTTTATACTTATATTCTTTTTTAAAAACTAAAAATGATTTTCAGTTGGGGGCAGAAATATAAGGAATGTATGTCGCCAAAATGGGAGTTTATATTAATAAGAGAGCAGTAATTGAAAGGAAAAAAATTTTTTTCTGTACTTTACCTTATAGGAGTTAAATTAGTAAAAAAAGTGGGTTAAAATAGTCGCGTCAACTTTTGAATTCAGTTACAATTCGTGTTTTATACTTAACCCTCCTTCTCAGTATTATATTAATTCTAGACGCAAAATATTGGAATAAATGCTGCATTCTTGAATTTTATTCAAAGAGAGCTCTTTTTTTTAGTGAGGGTTCAATTTCCTCAAAAAAGATCGCAGCAAAAGCAAACTTCAGCAGCGAGACTCACACGACCGCAATCCTAAAAACGCGAAAAAAATTTTTTATTTTCCTTTTTTTGTCTTTGAAAAGTTCGCGTATTAGACCATGTATTTCCCAATTGGGAAAGCATCGCGAAAAAATACCGGTAAAAATAATAAAAAAAAGAAAGAAAAACCCATCCATGTAACTCGTGTTTCGTTTCTAGTGATTGATCTACCATAATTTCTTAATCTTTATCAAACAATGCCTGAAGTCAATGCAAATAGACCCCCGTAATTCTTATCTTAGGGAGAGCAATAAAAAAAGTAGTCATGTTTACATGCATAGAATTTGGTGGACTTGACAATATGATGGGGAAGAAAAACAAGTGAAATGGCGCAAAATGATGACTATTTTTCTAAATCACTTTGACACATCTAATCAGGGGAAGCGGGGGCTAAAGCAATAGTTTACCATTGTCCGCTTGTTCTTATTCTTTTTAGTATATATGATATTACCTTTTTTTTGTTTCTTGATACTTTTAATCGGTACTGGCGCATCCGGTACAACCGCAATTTACACATTGCTTGAATGTGACATTAGTTCCTTTCTTCTTAGCTTCTTCCTCCAGTTGTAATCTGGGGACTCTGCAGATACACGTGTTACCATGATTAGTTTCACCGACGTGTATACATTGAAGACAACACAATTTCTCATACACTTGTTTTTTCCATTTGGCAATTAGATTTTTATCAGCAAATTTCTCCTTCAGAAGCCAGTCATACAATTCTCGAGAAATAGATTTCCGTTTATAATACAGAGAGTATACAAACCTTGACCGATCGTTGTGAATTTGGATTATCTTCCACAAATTTTCCTGTGATTTGGCGGATATCTGGGAATCTTTCTTCCCACCAACTTCTTTCAGCTTTTGGTCGAACTCTACCAGAGACGGTAAAATCTTCTTAAAACCTTCCGGTGCTTTCTTTTGTTTCTTACTAGATAATTTAACCATGTCTTGATGGGTCTTTATTGTAGAACTGTATTAAAACAACAACTCATTACGATGATGCTTCTTTAAAAAAAATTTTTTTGTTTATTTTTTCTTCACTTTTTCGCTTCGAAAAAAAAAAAAAGAAAACAGTTAGGAGATGGCATCATAGTTTTGTTTCTTTCTAGTGCTACAAAAAAGCATTTATCCACTGTATATGAAACTCGACAACAAGCGCAACGTGAGATAATTCAAGCTCTAACATAACTATATACCCACTTGCCCGGTTTTTCTTTTATGTTATACAGTTACAACTCTACTCAATGCTCTAATCATACAAACAAGATTTTCGCATTAAGTATTATTACATAAAAAAGTTTATAGGCAAGTAAAAAAGTGGATTGTAAACTTTCTCATTGTGGTTAAAAGAAAAAAGTATATGGTATTATATTGTAATACTATTACAGGTTAATTATTTTTGTGATAAAAAAAAAAATAAAATTAAAAAAAATAACGACACCAGCAGGATTTGAACCAGCGCGGGCAGAGCCCAAGAGATAGCCAAATTATTTTCGTTTGTTTGAAAAATTCGAGTCTCTCGCCTTAACCACTCGGCCATAGTGCCATTAATCAATTTATTTTCTTGTTGGGGATACATTTTCTTTTAAGGAGGAGAGTTTATGTCGTTATAAATGATATAATAGTGGTTCTTCAAATAAATAATTTATATTTTGGATCAATATTGTATTGAGTAGACTAAAAATATTTTTCAAAATTAACAGCTAATTTTTGAACTTTGAAATCTAAAACCAATCTTGAAGAAGGTTATTTTTGTTTTAAAACCAAATATTTATCTAGTTTAGGCATGTTTCTCAAAGAAGAATCAAAGAAAGTATAAGAAATGATGTCCTGTGCAAGCAATAATTTTCTTCAGAAATTGTGTAAAAGGTCTGCTAAATAAGTAAGGGCTTATTTATATGATCTGTTAAATAAATAAATAAATAATAATTTAAATGAGCTGCTAAAAAAAGAAAAACTATTTTTACACGATCAGCTAAATGAGCTTTACTTTCTCCCGAGATATTTCTTCCATAGTAATAATAACATTTCCCATGACATGAAGAAGGCAATGAAACCTACACTGACGTTAAATGTAAACATAGGTGTGAAACCTCTATACTCAAAGCCTTCTACAACTTGATCTGTCGATTCCATAAAGATTAGTCCACCTGCCAACAAACAAAAACTGGATACAAGCTCAGTTATTGGCTGGAAAGGTTTGTTAGTGACTTCTCTGCTGAAATAAAGAATCAAGAAAGTAAATAGTCTAAAAAATGACCCATATGATAGCAGATTACCCCATTGCACGTGAATGGATGTAGATGTTTCGGATGCTTGCGCATGTTGTGACATCAAAATACCAGTCCAGAAGATAGTGAATGTTGGGAATGGATTTGGAGAATAACCAGGTTGTGCAACAGCAACATCTTCTTCTTTTAAATGCGTATCATTTAACGCATGCTTGAATTTCCAATCATTTAAGTAACACTCAACAAGAAGTCCACATAAACCTGTCCCGAAGAACATGAAAGCTATAGAAACATGTTGTAAATCTTTGGCTGTCCATGCCCCTCCACTACCCGCCAAATGTTCCAGAAAAATGTTGGTAGATCCATAGAAAAAGATAAGAAAGGATTCAAAGGCTTCCATTGTAATACCACCTTTAGGAGAATGTCTGAAGAAAAATGATTGTGACTTCCTCGAAGCCCTGGTTACCACTAGTTTGTTCCATGCCCAGCCGTACTTTTGACCCACTCCACAGTACCTTGCCAATGAAAGAACACCTAACAAGAAGAAAACACCACCTTTAATCCAATGTGCTAACAAATTGAATATTCTAGGTCCCTTTCCTAACAAGTTTCCGATGGCTACCCCAGTGCAAATATCTACCATGAGAAATATTAGCATCGTAATATTAAGTAATTGAAAAATAACACTGAATAGAACACCAAATTTATCTACTATCAACTGAATTCTAGAGGCATTGGACAATTTCCGCAATAGCTTGTCATCTCTTTCTTTGGGTTTTTGTTGTTCAGAGTTCAAAAGGTCATTGATTTCCTCCCTATCGTCTTTTCCTAGATCGAAACTACTATCGTTGACATTAGTCCCACTTCTATACTCCATAGAGGCATCACCGGGACTCAGATCCCTACTATTTGGTGTAGTCACGTTTGAGTCATCCCTCAAGTCCGGCCGATCCACTGTTAAATTGAGGGTATTTTGGGGATTATTTTCAATGTTATTGGTTTCTCCAGAGAACTCCTGTAGTGGAATTGACAGGGATTCTTCATCGGTATCCCAATTCTCCTGTAACGCCAGATACCCAGACCCGTACTTCTTAGCAGCTACTGTTACTAGCGCTGAGACAAAATGTAAAAGAGTCAACGCGAATAGTGTCCAAGACGTGACGTAATAGAAGTTGTGTGGGTACCATGACTCAGGAAAGGACACTGAAAATACCAAAAGACTCACGAGCGAGGAGACCGTCAACACAAGATTGCCGAACAGTACCAAGAGATACCAGTTAGAACTAGTGCTATTCAGCACAAGCCCGACCGGATACGTAACCGTTGCAACCAAGCCCAGTGTCACGACATGGTAATTAAAGGCCGCCCGGTTCCCCAGCTCCGTGGTGAAAAACGTTGTGGTGTTATAGTTCTCCCAATACAACCTTTCGGCAGGTGTCAAGTCAGTTTCAAGTTTGGGCACACCGTGCATGTGCTTGGGCTCGTACGGAACAGGAACCAAGTCCCCCCCAGTATCCCCCATATGCATTTCATTCGCTAAAACCGTCCCAGCAAGGACCACGTACAAAAACCTCATAAATGCTACAGTTTTCTGTGTTTTTTATTTCCCTTCTGTCTCGATATACAATACACAGGTGGTCTTATATATGTATAAAAAATAAATTTTAGTAATAATTGCTCATCTATTTATTCGCATTTCCCTAGCCCCCCCCTTGACTTCTTCTTCCCTCTCCCCAGACTTGTCTTAAGTCTATTTGTCTTTGGCAATTTCTTATTAGAGCTGCTAATGCCTTAAACTCTTTTAAGCAGATTATCAGGGCACAACACCGATACACAGTGGCCCCGCAGCCATCGGGTTTTTGGTAGACCTCGTTCTAAGTTTTTTATTTTTTTTTAAGGGGAAATACAACTTTCACCAATAGGCCCGCCCCGCCCGCGCCTTTCGATGCGGCCTTCCCGTCTCCGTCAAAAAGTCCTGAGCCTGGAACTGGCCCTGGCCCTGGAACAAGTTTTTTGTGTGAGACATTGTGCTATATTTTTTTTGGCAGACATGAATGGGGAGTCACAGAAGTGGTCGTAGAGATACCACACTGAGGTGTTTTTTTTTTAATTTTTTGAATGCTCGATGGCTACAAGCCGGCCAGGTGTGGCGGGATGGCGTCTACCTCTTTGATTACGAGAGCGTCCATTGTCGAGTTCTTGGCTAGATTGAGTCTGTACTGGAGCTTCTGTCTGAGCTTCTCTGCAGCTGGTTCGCAGTAGCGCAGGCCCTGTTCGCACGCATCGCGCGCTTGTTCAAAGTTGCTCAGTTTCAAGTGGGCCATCGCCAAGTTACTGTACCCGACAGCGTTCGTCGGGTCCGTGTCGATACAGTGCTGGTATTCACGAACGGCTTCTTCGTACTCACCAGAACGGAAATGTTCATTACCTTTATTCTTGTGCTGTTCGAAATCCATATCTATCGTGTTGATGTATTGCTTTATTGCTGAATTGAGGATTGCTGTGTTGTGTACTTTTGTATCACTGTATTAATAGATTACTGTACTGTTGTATTACTGTATTGATGTATTGATTTAAAGAAGGAGTTCACTATCTTTGAACTCTTCATCTTATCAAAACAATTTTTTTTTGGGCTCTGTTGGTTTTTGCACCGTTTCGATTCTTGCTGGAGGCAGTTTTTCGATTTTTTTTTTTCATCTTTCTTTTTTTTTTTTTTAGCTATCTTCAAGAAGTTGCCAGCAACTACATCACATTCGTTGATACTTTCTTAAATACAACCTCAATTGCCAACATCCAACACATCAAAACACAATGCTAGATGAATTGGTGGTGGAAGAGCTGGAGTCGCTTGAAGCAATCTATCCCGATTTGTTGAAAAGAGATGATGCAGAGAACATATTCGTAATGAAAGTACCTCAACATGAGAAGTTCTCCGTGAAGATATCGTTACCTGATAGATACCCTGCCACTGAGCCACCCCATGTTTTGGAAGTCAGTGTAACGCAGGACGGTTATGATACAAGGTACTTGGCAACTTTGTTCCAGGAAGTTATGGACTCCATGTTTCACGAGGGCAATGTGTGTATATTCGACTTCTTTACCGAGCTGGATGGTGTTCTATTTGATGACGAACAGGCAGATGCCGCAGCAGCACAGGAGGCTGCTAAATTGATGGACGCTACCCAGTTTGTGCCGATTGACCCATTTGAAGGCTGGACCGCATCAGACCCTATCTCTGACAGAGGCTCCACCTTCATGGGATTTGCTGCACATGTAAACTCCGAAGAAGAAGCTTTCCAAATGCTAGAACATCTGAAGACAGATCCGAAGATGAGAAGAGCCAACCATGCCATGTGTGCCTGGAGAATTAAGAAACAATCTGATGGAAACCAAATTATATACCAAGACTGTGACGACGACGGCGAAACTGCAGCCGGATCACGTATGCTGCACTTGATAACAATTATGGACGTATGGAACGTTATTGTTGTGGTCGCTCGTTGGTTCGGTGGTGTTCATATTGGTCCTGACAGATTCAAACATATCAACTCAACTGCAAGAGAAGCAGTGCTACGGGCAGGTTTTGAACCACCCAAAAAATAAGTCCACCCTATATTAATCAAGAATATATATATATATATAGACCTGTAATTTTAATATAATAATGATTTCTCTTATAATACACGAATAATCACGTGAATTTTCAGTTTCTGAAAAAAAAAAAAAATTTTTTTTTTTTGCGATGCGATGAGCTTTATGCGATGAGCTAAGTTTACCAGTATCAACTTACACTTATCAATCTGATAGAAGAATATTAGACGAATTAACATCGATACAGTCAATTTCAAGAAGACCCAAACGTTGTCATGAAGTCTGATTTCAAATTTTCAAATCTACTGGGTACTGTTTATAGACAAGGTAATATCCTGTTCTCACATGATGGGAAACAATTATTATCCCCAGTTGGTAACCGTATATCTGTATTTGATTTGGTTAACAATGAATCCTTTACATTCGCTTATGAACACAGAAAAAATGTTGCCACCTTTGACCTGAACAGACAAGGTACTTTACTTTTGTCAGTTGATACAGATGGTCGTGCGATTTTAGTAAATTTTAAGACTAGAAATGTGCTTCACCACTTTAACTTCAAAGATAAATGTTACAGTGTAAAGTTTAGTCCAGATGGAAAGTACTTTGCATTGGCTGTGGGCAGATTTCTTCAGATTTGGAGAACACCAGATGTAACTCAGGACAGACAATTTGCGCCATTTGTTCGTTACAGAGTGCATGCAGGCCATTTCCAAGATATTACATCATTTACTTGGTCTCATGACTCTAGATTCTTGATAACAACATCTAAGGATTTAACTTCCAGAGTATGGTCTATAAATACAGAGGAAAAAGAAATGGTTGCCACAACTTTGGCTGGTCATAGAGACTACGTCTTGGGTGCCTACTTCAATTCTACACAAGAAATTATTTACACGATTAGTAAGGATGGAGCAGTTTTTACATGGGAATATATCTCCAAAGCGGAAAAGGAAGGTATCGAAGTAGATAGTGATGAAGAGTTAGATGAGGATTTATCCAGATTGACCTGGAGAATTACCAAGAAAAACTTCTTTTATGCAAATCACGCTAAGGTAAAGTGTTGCACCTTCCATATCAATAACAACTTATTAATTGTTGGTTTTTCCACAGGTGAATTCCGTCTATACGAAATGCCAGATTTCAACATGATCCAACAACTTTCTATGGGCCAAAATCCAGTGAACACAGTTTCTGTCAACAATACAGGGGAATGGTTAGCATTTGGCTCAAGTAAACTAGGTCAATTATTGGTATATGAATGGCAATCAGAATCTTATATCTTAAAACAGCAAGGTCATTTTGACGCTACAAATGCATTAACATATTCGCCAGATGGTTCGAGAGTCGTTACTGCTGCAGAAGATGGTAAGATTAAGGTTTGGGATGTGACATCAGGGTTTTGTTTAGCTACTTTTGAAGAACATACATCTGCTGTTACTGCTGTCCAATTTGCTAAGAAGGGTCAAGTTTTATTTTCTGCATCCTTAGATGGTACCGTTAGAGCATGGGATTTGATCAGATACCGTAATTTCAGAGTATTCACTGCCACAGAGCGAATTCAATTTACATGTTTGGCTGTCGAACCTTCTGGTGAAGTTGTAAGTGCAGGTTCAACAGACAGTTTCGATGTATTTGTCTGGTCTGTGCAAACCGGTCAATTACTGGATACTCTATCTGGTCATGAAGGGCCTGTTTCATGTTTAGCTTTCAGCATGGAGAATGCTGTTCTTGCATCTGCTTCTTGGGATAAAACAATAAGAATCTGGTCTATATTTGGCAGATCACAACAAGTGGAACCTATTGAAGTCTATGCAGATATTTTATCTATCACAATAACACCTGATGGTAATCATGTAGCCGCATCTACATTGAAGGGCCAAATAAGCATATTCGATATTGCCTCAGCAAAGCAAATTGGTAATATCGACTGTAGAAAGGATATCATATCAGGTAGACATCTGGAAGATAGATTTACCTCCAAGAGTTCAGAGAGATCTAAGTTTTTTACAAGTATCCATTACAGTTTCGATGGTAAAGCCATTATTGCTGGTGGTAACAACAATTCCATCTGTTTGTATGATGTTCCAAATGAAGTTCTTCTGAAGAGGTTTATTGTATCTAGAAACATGACCATTAATGGTACTTTAGAATTTCTAAATAGTAGCAGAATGACCGAGGCTGGTTCTCTTGACCTGATCGATAGTGCTGGCGAATACTCTGATCTAGAAGACAGAATTGATGGTTCATTACCAGGTTCAAAGAGAGGTGGAGATATGTCTACAAGAAGTTCAAGACCAGAAATTCGTGTTACTTCTGTTCAATTCTCCCCAACAGCCAACGCATTTGCAGCTGCATCTACTGAAGGTCTTCTAATATATTCTGTTGATGAAACACTAATCTTTGATCCGTTTGACTTGGATATTGATATCACACCACAAGCTACTTTAGAGGTTTTAAACGAGAAAGATTATCTGACTGCATTAGTCATGGCATTCAGACTAAACGAAGAATACCTAATAAATAAGATTTATGAATCTGTTCCAGTATCTGATATTCCATCTGTATGTGAACAATTACCTGTGATCTATGTTGCAAAACTTTTGACATTTATCGGTAACTTTTCTATCAATTCACAACACATGGAGTTCAATCTCTTATGGATAAAATCAATTCTGGTAGCTCATGGTGCATTCATGAAGAGTCACGAACACATGTTCTCTTCTTCAACAAGGGCTGTGAAAAGATTCATCAGCAGAATCGCCGAGGATGTTACATCATTATCAGCCAGGAACAAATACGCAGAGAGATTCTTGGTATCAACCACAGGTACTAAAAATGAAGAAGAAGTAGAGACAGGTTCTATTTCTGATGAGAGTGAAAATGAAGATGACGTACCAATGACATCAGATGAAGAAGATGGTGAGTGGGTTGGATTCCAAGAAAAGAAAGCACAATTAGAAATCTCTAATGATGACAGTGATTCCGATGAGGATCTAATATGATAGAATTGAACCTCTTTTTTATTACATAATTTTTCATATTTTTACTTTTGCATTTATATAGGAAGCACAATAAAAAAAACCCATAGAGGAAACTTCGTAAAGATTGCCAGTAGATTATCTATATAGGATTCATTAAGCCTGATATCAAACAACTATTCGATCATTTCCCGCTTTATGCTTATTTTTCATTATGAAAAAAGAAAGAAAAATGAAAAACTCTAGCTCATCGCAAATTTTGAAGATATTAATCCAAAAAAAAAACATAATAACAAAAAAAAAACATATGAGAATTATTAATAGTGACACTGATATCTAATATCCCTTACAATTAATCGAATCAGTTACATTAAATACCATGATTGATGAGCAATTAATACTGCACAATATAAAAGATGCTCTAGAGCAAGTGGAGCAGGATCCATCGATTTATCAGGATAGACTTGAAGCATTCAATACCATAGTACTCAGAACTGCCCAAGATGATGACTATAGGACAAATATGGCCAATGATTCAGATATCTGGCTATTATTGAAAGAGATTTTGTCGAGCTGTGACTTTTTGAGGACTGAAAGATTTAATGATGATGTTATATACTGGTATAGGCGATCAGTGAGAGCGGTACTGATCTTTGCTAGAAATCTTTCAGTCTCTAACTACTCAATCCCACAAGAGTTGCTTATACAAAATACCACATATAATGTCTTTAATGCCTCATTATCAGTTGGAAAACCAGATGATGAAATGGAAATTGCATTGTATTCTGCTGCATTAAGTTTCTTACATAATATAAGTGTTACATCAGTGATCTTTGACAAGACAACTGCGAATGAACTTTTCCAATTTTTACATTTTCCAGCGCTAATTAATTATCAGTACAACGAAGCGATGCTATTTCCATACATCCTATATTTCAAGGATTTATTAGAACATGACGAGTTCCTATATTACTTTTTCAGAAATGAATTCAAAGATGATATACTTTATGAATTTTTAATGAAAAAGATTATGCAAGATGAGTCACAACTATTTGATATTATGAGCGGAGTAGATATTTTGAGCAAAGACCATCAACTATCGTCAGTGGACATGATCTTATTAAAAGCATTTTCTAAAATTGCAGCACATGAATCATTTGCAACTTATCTAGAGGCAATTGAAAGTTCCAATTATGAAATGTTTATAAACATACTAAAATTAATGCAACTTGTAGTGACTAACATCGATAATTGGGACAAGTTTGAACTAACTGGTATAATGACGTGGGTATTCAGGGTATTTAATCAAACTGCAGACAAAATTATTGACTATTTTAGTACAAAGCTAGAAGTTGAATCAGAGGCCAAAGTTTTACATAGCAAAATGATAACGGTTCTGGATATTATTTCAAAACTGACTCAATATGAACATGTACAAAAATTTATTCTCTTTTACAAAGGTCTCGAAAAATTAGTTAAGTTATTGAAAACTTTCCAAGAAAACCTGATAAGAATTAACTTCACAAAATCAGCTGCAGGTAATGTTTCTGGAGTTAAGGCCTCCAACAAATTGGGGGAGAAATTAGAAAATGAAAAGCTAATTGAGAGTAGAATAGACAAAGCAACTTTGAAGATAAAAGAAACTAATTTCCCAGAATGTAAACTCCTCCTCATTGAAATAATTTCCATGTTAACACATGGAAACAAGGAAGTACAAGATAAGGTCAGAAAATTGGAAGGTTTAGGCGTTATCTTGTCAAATTGTGTAATAGATGACAATGATCCATTTATAAAAGAGAGAAGTATTATGTGCATCAAATTCCTTCTAGCAAATAATCCGGAGAACCAAAGTTTTGTAGCACAACTGGAAAGCAAACGTGCTGCTAACGATCAAGTTCTGCAAGAAGCCGGATATGAGGTCGACATTGACGGTTCAGGTAATTTAAAATTGAAACAATCCAAGCATTGAACTCAACTGTAAAACGCTAATTATTAGGTCATAATAAGAATAAGTTCATTTATTTCTTATTATATGCAAACTTAAAAATTATAAAAAAATTAATATTACTTCTATACACTTAATTCGTAAAGTCCATTGTTATTTGTATTATCTGGTGTTTATAATTGCATCTTAGCCAGCTCTTCCTCGATGGCATTCTTAACTAGTGTAACATCAGCCTTCTCAACTAATCTTATCTTCTTGTGTAGGGTAGACAATCTTTTCAATTCAGCAGGAAGAACATCTTTCTCAAAAGAGTAACCTTCGAAACCTTGCAAAGCTTGATTAACGGCGTCAGCAAACTTAGCTGGGTGAGCTGTGGATAGAGAAACATATTGAGTTTCTTTGTCATTGTCAGCCTTGATCAATCTCTTAGTGGCACAGACACCAACAGCTGTGTGTGGGTCCAATACGTACTTTTTAGGGTTTTGGGAGATTTCATATATTTCCTTGATGGTTTGGATAGTTTCTTCGTTAGAAACTCTTTCAGAAGAGAAATCCTTCAGAGCACCTTCAATGATAGACTTATCAACTACAAACTTTCCTTCAGTCTTTAGTTCAACAAACCATTGGTTGACAATGGCACCAGCCTTCAAGTCATCTTTGTTAGCCAAGTTTTCACGGGCTAGATACCACAAAAGTCTTTCAAAGTTGGAGGAGATCAAGATATCCATAGCTGGGGAGTGAGTAGACAAGACATTAGCAGATCTCTCGTAAGTACCAGTTTTCAAAAATCTGTCCAAGATGTCGTTCTCGTTTGTAGCAATAACTAGTTTTTCAACAGGTAGACCCATCTTCTTGGCGAAGTAACCGGCTAGAATATCACCGAAGTTACCACTTGGAACAACAAACTTAACCTTACCTTGCTTGCCATCGGTGGCTCTAAAGTAGGAGTAGAAGTAGTAAGTCATTTGAGCCAAGATTCTGGCCCAGTTGATGGAGTTAACGGCACCAACATTGTGTCTGGAGTTGAAGTCCTTGTCACCGAAGATAGCCTTAACGATATCTTGACAGTTATCGAAGGTACCAGCGACAGACAAAGTTTGGACGTTCTTGTCCTCAACGGTGGTCATTTGTTCTTCTTGGATTGGAGAGATTCTGCCAGTTGGGTATAGGATGAAAACGGAGACATCCTTCTTACCTCTTAGACCGTAGATCGCGGCAGAACCGGTGTCACCGGAAGTGGCACCAACAACAGTCAATGTCTTTCTTTGCTCGGCTGGCAAGTCCTTGTTGATTCTTTGCAGGAAGTACTCAAACAAATTACCAACAAATTGTAGAGCGACATCCTTGAAAGCGTAGGTTGGACCGTGGAACAACTCTAGGACATGCAAGTTTTCGTCTTTACCAGTGACATTCTTGACCAATGGGGTGACATCCTCGGCACGGAAGGTAGAGTAGGATCTTTGGATAAGGGACTTCAAATCAGCGTCTGGGATTTCAGAGCTGTTGATGTACAACCTCATGATTTCGAAAGCAAGCTCTTGGAAAGAGAGCTTGGCCCACTTGCTGAACAAAGTCTCGGTGCTGACATCTGGAATGGCAGATGGAACAAACAGACCACCATCGGAGGCCAAACCTTGAATAACAGCGTCCTCAAAGGACTTGGCTTCAGCCTCGGCACATCTAGTGGATCTGTAAACTTGTGATTGTGAAACCATTTCTTTGTATTTGCTTTTTTTGCGTCACTACTCCTAAAACTTAAACAAAGATCAAGTCGAAAACTCTTAAATGCAATTCATTTAAAGCCACGAAGAGCTATTAGTCACTGAAAAAAAATTTTTTTTTTTTTCGTTATTTCATCAAAAAACGCTTTTTTTTTTTCAGTCATTAAAGTAATACCTCGAGGCCCACAGAAACACCCGTACCAACCAAACTCCTGATACTCCGTGAACCACGATATTGCAAAATCCCGTCGATCAATTTTTTTCTTTCAATCCGCGGTGTGTTTTAATTTTTTGCTAACAAAGTGCCGTACAAATGGGGTACATTTCCAGTGTTTGTAAGGGGGGACCCTTGGTTTGGGCAGTTGCGGTTGCGGTTGCGGTTGTTATCACGTCTTCATGCTACATCCAGCTTGACTTTGATACATCCAGCTTGACTTTGATACAGCTTGGCTTTGTCTATATCCACTGCGTATTGTATTCTAGATTTATACCAGATCATATCCACAGATATCGAGTTGTACTCACTTTATTGGAAAATACTGTGTTGTACCTCTCTCTCTCTCTCTCTCTCTCATACCCCTCCGTATGTCACGACATGCTACTCCGTGGTATTTTTCTCGAAGTTCCGTGAAAACCTGATTTTTTACTAACAAAACCCCGTACACAAAAGAGGTATTTTTGCAACTGTAAGGGGGTACCCTTGGCTGAAACCAGGGATTTAAGTTCCCATTTGTAGATGCCAGCACATGCTTGGATAAGTGCATGGAGAGATTGGTTTGTATGTGACATAGTACAATTGGTTATCGCTATGTGTTGTATTATACAGTGTCGTTGAATACAGCTAGTATGGTACAGTTGTACAGTACGCTACCACGTACATCACGATATTGATTTCCCCGTATTTTCGTCTTTTCTGGAAGGTGCTGATATTTAATATCAAAACAAACGGAAACAGGGTATTCTCACAACTGTATCATGTCCTTGTCTGTACCTAAAAATCTAATTTGCTGATACTGCTGAAACTATATTGTTATTCTACAACTCATAACGGGCCACATACATAAGAAGGCGTGTGTTTTGCATCCAGATAATGCTATATTACTGTAAATAAAAATGGGGTATTACATTGGTTTAAGGGAAATATTTACCATAACAGAAATAAAATTGGCACATGCCCTGTATCGTATAAAGTTATAAAAGTGAAAAATTTCCCAAAAATGAAATGCACTGCAATCGATGCTTATTTTTGTTTTTAACATTTTTTTATATTAGCTTGAGATGAGGTGTATTGTTATTTACAGATATCAAAGTGCGCTAGAACAATAAATACAAGTAAAGTACAATGGTAGCTATCACTGAGGTGAACGAGAACAAGTCTACTGGTGCTGGTACGAGAACAGCAGCTCACACACATATCAAGGGTCTTGGTTTGGATGAGGCTGGTGTCGCTAGACAGGTTGAAGGCGGGTTTGTAGGCCAAGTTGAGGCAAGAGAGGCCTGTGGTGTCATTGTTGACTTGATCAAGGCGAAGAAAATGTCCGGTAGAGCTATCTTGTTGGCTGGTGGTCCATCTACTGGTAAGACCGCGTTGGCACTTGCCATCTCCCAGGAATTGGGTCCTAAAGTGCCTTTCTGCCCACTTGTTGGTAGTGAATTGTATTCCGTGGAGGTCAAGAAGACCGAGACTTTAATGGAGAATTTTAGAAGGGCTATTGGTTTGAGAATTAAGGAAACTAAGGAAGTGTATGAAGGTGAGGTTACTGAATTGACTCCAGAGGATGCAGAGAACCCACTGGGTGGTTATGGTAAGACCATCTCTCATGTTATAGTGGGCCTGAAATCTGCCAAGGGTACAAAGACTCTAAGACTGGACCCAACCATATATGACAGTATTCAGAAAGAGAAGGTCAGTGTGGGTGATGTTATCTATATCGAGAGCAATACAGGTGCTGTAAAACGTGTTGGTAGATCAGACGCCTATGCCACCGAGTTTGATCTAGAAGCTGAAGAATACGTTCCTCTGCCAAAGGGTGAAGTTCACAAAAAGAAAGAAATTGTTCAGGATGTTACGTTACATGATCTTGATATCGCCAATGCCAGACCTCAAGGTGGCCAAGATGTGATATCAATGATGGGTCAATTGATGAAACCTAAGAAGACTGAAATCACTGAGAAGCTGAGATTTGAAGTTAACAAAGTGGTGGCCAAGTACGTCGACCAAGGTATTGCAGAATTGATACCCGGTGTTTTGTTCATTGATGAAGCTAACATGCTTGACATCGAAATTTTCACATATCTGAATAAGGCTCTAGAATCTGATATTGCTCCAATTGTGGTTTTGGCTTCTAACAGAGGTATGACTACTGTTCGTGGTACTGACGATGTTGTTTCTCCACACGGTATACCAGCAGATTTAATTGATAGACTACTTATCGTTCGTACTTTGCCATACAGCAGAGACGAAATCAAATTAATCATCGAAAGACGTTCGAAGGTCGAGAATCTTGTATTAGAAGATGCAGCTTTAGATACATTGGCCGATATGGGTGTCCAAACCTCTCTCCGTTATGTATTACAACTGCTATCACCAGCAGGTATTTTGAGCACTACTGCTGGTCGTAAGGAAATTGCAGTTAGTGACATAGAAGAGGCCAAGATGCTATTTATCGATGCCAAGAGATCTACAAAGATTCTTGAAAATTCTAACATGTATATGTAAGATTAGTATATAATATAGTAAATGAATTTCATATTTCAGTTGTAAAGTATCTTTTTTCAAGCAGTTTCACGCTCTCTGTAACTACAATTTGTATTCAAATACGCTCTCCCACTTGGATTAACATAATTTTTTTTAAAAAAAAAGAAACCTGATATGCTACATATTATATTATATACCACTATTTACTTAATGACGTTAGTTGATCTAAAAATTCGTGAGGAGTAATGATATCAGTACTACCATACATAACCTTCTTAGGATTGTGAATTTGAGAGTGTGCCCATTCTTGTAAGTTTTGGTATTCTAGGTAGTTACCACCACCCACAACAAAAACAACAGACTTGTTGAAAGTTTGTCTCTTTGGTTTTCTGGTATGGGAACCTCTTGTTATCTTAGGGTCAAGGTAAAGGTAACTATCAGTAGCTTCCAAGTTCTTCTGTGAACTACTTAAAGGTTCCATAATTGCATCAACAATATTAGTGACAGGAATTGTTTTCTTCTCTGGTAGCAATTTCTTGAAACCAGAAATCAAGGAACCAACACCGCCTTGTAATGTTCCTTCTGTTAAACCATAAAGACCTGACAATGTACTTGTGCCAGTCTTGCTAGCAGAGGAAGTACCATCATCTAAGGATTTGGTTTGTAGTGACATAGAGGAGGACATTTTCATCATTTCTCTTAGCTTATAAACGTAAGACAAAACAGCAATGTCGTATTCCTGAGACTTGAAGTAATTTTCAACATCATTTACAAAATCCTTTGGAGGTGTTGTCTTTGCGCTCAAGTATAAAACGATGAAAGATCTTAATTTATCATCCAAGTTGTTTGTTTTCCCATCCTTTTTCAATAATTCTAAAAACTGTGTCCTGGTTTTTACATTATCTGGGTCCTGTTGTTCAATCTCGAAGAATGTGTCTAAGTTCTTGGCTTCCAATTCTTTTAGTAAAGAGGCAAATATATTCATGTGCATATCTATGATACTTTTCTTTGCAGTCAATTCAGGAAGCTTTTTGACGGCTTGTTGAATCTGTAGAGTACCAAGGTCATCATCTTGGTTCTGCTGGTCAAATTGCTTGATATTCAAATCATTTAAATTCGAAACACCAGTTTTCTTAATGATCTCGCTAGCCTCTTGTTTATATTTATCCAAAGCGGATTCGACGTTCTCAGCAGCCTCAGGGAAAGGTAGGTGAGAGTTTTGGTTCCAGAAGAAATCATGTGGCTCGATATCGTATTGCTTTGGTTTAGCGTTTTCACCATCTCCAGCTGGAACTGTGATTGTATTACGTTTCAATTTGAAAATATCAAACACCATACACTGGTAGATCCAGGAGTGCGAGAACATAGAGCTGTAGTCAATGTTCCTATCCAATATGATCAACACAGATCTATCAAGTGTGTCGTTTAAAATACTGTTATTGTTACCATCGCCGTTGGAGTTAGACTTCATGTTGATGACGTAGTCTCTTAATCTATTAGCCAGTTTTTCTGCGACAATCTCAGCAGGACCGTTCTTAGGAGCTCTAATAATTGGAATTGAGTTCAAGGTAATGATTGTGTTGAATAGCCCGTCTGCTATCCTTGTGCACAACGCAGTGATGTTCTCCTCTGTGGTAGATGGGTCGTTCAGAGTAATGTACGCGGTAGGCAACTCCAATGAAAACAATTCGGGCTCAGTGACTACGAAATCCAGGTACTGGTCATAGACTTGCTTAATCTTGTCTTGTTTCCCCAGCTGCACGACCTCCTTAGCCAAGTGTTCCAACAGGTCTCTACTTAAGGTGTCCACAAAATTCACGTAGAATTCGGAGTACTTGCTGTTCTTGATGTCATCTATAATTATGGATACATTCTCCATTGTGGGCTCGACGAAGTACACCACTGGCACATCGGGCAAAGAGCTTCTCTTTGAAGAGTCGATCAACGAGTGCACAGTGACACCGGTCTTCAACAAGTCGTTAACTCTCAGGACACTCGAGACAATTGCAGTAGTACGCTTGTCCAGCACTAGCACCTTCCAAACAATGTCCTGGATTGCGGTATCCGAGGCAATCTGTGTCGTTGTGGCATTGGGATCCTCAGTGATAGAATTAGCTCTGGGATAATGCTCTTCGTTCAAGTAGAGCATCTTCAAAAGAGCATCTACTTGCACTTCCCTAAGACTCTCTTCCGACATTGTTATTATCCCCTCTATATAACCGTTTTCCTTTTCAACGAGTCGTTTGCCTAGCCTCTCAGAAATAAAGAATCAGGTTTCGTGGTTAAGCCCAGTGTCTTGTTATTTGTACACAACAGAGAAACCCAAGGAAAAAAACAAACCCAAAATCCAAAAGAAACCAAATCTCGTGGTTCATTATGGCTCATGTGATTGTAAATTGTGTACGGTTAGGGTACCTGACTTGTTGCGTAGATAATGTTATTCAACGTGACTTGGTTGCGTAGTAAATGATACACTGGACTATTATGAGTGCATGTATGTACATATATATATAGTTCCCTGAGTTTTGTATGTTGGACGATAAGATGTGGGACACACGTTGTTCTCCCTGTTTTTAAACACTGGGTTGATATTACTAGCATACCCATGCATTTACCCACAACACAAGAAATACACCCAGGGTTTGCCATCATAGACCACGACCTTTGTTGGGTGTGGGTGTGTGTCATTTTTTTGGATTTTTTGTTGAGTTTCTCGACTCATTTCAAGGAAGAAAAAAAAAGAGAGAGAGATGGAGAGTTATTCAACAGTTCGTTTATAAACCTAGATTGTCTGATCTACCAGTATCCATAGCATAATATCTCCCTCCCCTCCCATTGTTGGGTAGGTTCTGTAGATCTAGTAACTCCCCTCCCAACTTTCTTTGTACGTACGTTTCTGTGCTTGTGTAAGGGAATCACACCTGCTGTCCGAGAGTGGGCGATGTGGTCTTGAAAAAAAAAAAAAAAAAAATCTGCATTAAATTTTTATATACCGATGACCTCTCTTATACGATCCCCCCATCTTGATTCATTTCTTTATAAATAAGAGTCATTTTAATAGCACTAGAGCCTCTCAAAATACTTACCGTACTGCCATATCGATACAACAGTACACTATTGACAGCTATACAAATAATACAATAAATCATTAATACAAAGCACAAAAAAAAAAAAAGTAATAGAGCATAATAAAAAGGATATACTACTATAGTCATGGATAGGAGGGTGAATGTGAAACATGTTGGATCACTGTTTTTGATATCGTACTCCGATGTCTCGAGCGCTCATGTGGATCAGCTACATGAGTACAGAGTGCATCTGTATATCGATATCCCGACTATTGACTACTATACTGATGAGCTCACGGAGACCAAACTCTCCAGGCTTAACAAGAAGTTTAACCTGAGTAAACTCAAGAGTGATATATGGAAAGCTTTCTACAATAATAACGACCAGTTTTGGGATAACTTGCTGCAGTCGGATCACTACATTAGAGTGATCGTCAATATCGCCTCGTCGGGGTCTCTCCGGTACGTGCAGACCATTAAGTTCTTGCTGGAGACGATGTATGAGCAGTTGAAAGTCATGGAGAAGAATGTCAGGTGTGAATTCCACTTGGACTCTACCCCGACCTCACTGAAATGGTTCAAGACTTTCCTAGACCATGAACTGTTAAACTCAGGAGTGATACACTTTAATACTGTTAACACCGCCGCTTACAATAATGCCAATGACGACAATAATGCCAATAATGATATAGCTGTTCCCAGAGGAAACACCCCCTTCAAGGATTATTATATGAAACTGAATCAGAAATTTGTATCGCCACAGGACTCCCATGTTATGGAATCTATTGTGATCGTTACAAACCATACAGGCGTTAAGGCTTTGCTGACTATCTTGTCGGACAGACCTTTAAACTCTTATATTTCTGAAGAATCTATGAAAGCTCTACACCAAACGCACTCAACAACAACCAGAAACAGGTCATACTCGGCAACAGTACCGACACATGCCTACGATTCAGAATTCATTTCTCACACACCATTAAAGAGAGAATCCTCCTCTATATTGAACTTCCAAAACGAAGTTATAACGTCAAATAAGGATAAATCAGTAAAAATAAAACTACCATCAAGTCTGACCACATCACCTACTCTGACACAATCACGGTCATTCACACCAATAGAATTTCCTTCTGATGAGCCTAACAAAAATATGGTGTCTGTGTTTGTATCTGGTGAAGAGGATAATTATAATTCTATGGAACAAGACGATGATATGAATGGAGCTAATGACTGCGAAGGTGATGATAGCGATAACAAAGAGGTGTATAATAATGAAGAAGATGAATACGAAGAAGAAGAAGATGACGACGATGATGATGACGACGACGATGACGATGAGGGGTTGAGTTTCTTTGCACCTAACATTTTATCCAGGTCAGGTTCAGGATTTAACCTTTCATCAAAAGCGCATAATAGCATAAATAATAATCTAAAGTTGCCAGGTACAAGAAAGGGAAGATTCAGATCCCTGAGTTTGATGGATCCAGCTTTAAATGGTCCATTCAAACAAAGTGGTCAGCGATCACCTAACCCTGGAGTCGTTTCTGGATCAAATAATTTAAGTGTAAAAGAAAAACCCGAATTCAGATGTGCTTCCCCCTTAGCTTCTACAGTGACAACTTTGGATGAGGAAAATGAAACTAACGAAGACAATGATCAAGAAGAGTCACTTGATCATGCATTGCATAGCAAATTTACTAATATTTATATTCATGACGGAGATTTCGACGACGTATCAATGGACGATACGACACAACAGAGAATGTTGTACAACAAGAAGAAATTGATGAAGATACACGGCCAAGATACTAACTCGAATGTAGTCAACACAAATACATTAATCCCCCCTGAATTTTACTCGAGACTATCTTCCCCATCTTCAAGTGCAAGCAGCTCGAACACTTCACTAACTCAACTAGATTCACTAGTAACACCAACATTTACAAAATGGTTAAATAATAATTCTACATTAACCAATTATCACGACAGTCAAATACACACCTCTGGAGGTACAAATCTGTTCGAGAAAAAATTAATAAAAAAATCAATGGAGGATATGAGACGTCAACCTGCAATGGACTTCATTTCAGGATTGATCAATGGTGATATTGACTCCACAGAGAAGAACACGTTTGCTCTGAACTTTCACAATGCTCGTTCGCCACCACACTTGCAGGCACTAGATGATGAAGATCGTATGATGTCAGGTTATTCAGCATTACCAGATAATGACTCTGTTACGGAATTAGCTAGTGAGTCTGGTACCACATCTTGTTCAGAAGATGAAACAACAACTACAGCATCAATTAGTACAATCAAATTAGGTGGACCAAGCACGGGTACCGTTTCTGAAAAAGGGTTTACATTTAATAGCAATAGCAACAATAATACCGCAAATGTAAACGCTAGTTTTAAAGCTAGTACAGATAAAATCACACCGTCGTTCAGTTTTCAGTTATATGACGATATCGAGAGCATTAACGATCATGTCGATTCTCAAATAAATAATAGTGAACCTAAATCTGAAGAACCAAAGTCTTATAAAAAGGCCGTTTCGATTGATTTATATGGCGATGAAGATGTAGACAATAACGACGCTTGGTTCCTTGGCTGGAATAACAAATAAGCTTATTATTTTCAGTATTGATTGCTTTTTTTTTAAATTTTTTTTTCATTAATGAATTTTTTTTTTTTATATAATTTTTTTTGTCTCTATTATTTTAGTGTATTAACTAGTGAGTAACAATATAATACCAATTTATTGATCAAATGAGTATAAGAAGTTTCTTCATTGTGGACACATATATTTATATTTATATTTTTAGACGAAACATATCACATGTATTCCAACAAGTGATGAAAAAAAAAATTTTTGCGATGCCCATCGCCTTTTTTGAAAAAAAAAATTTAAAATTTGCGATGAGCATGCTTTGTCTTTTAAGCATATAGTAAGATTATATTTCATTTATTTTTATATTTTCTATTGTCATTGAACTCTGGCCAAGAAGGAATACATTTGTTGAGATATTGCTTTCTTGCTGAAGATATATTTGAGAGATATATTTTGCAGCGATGGAAGAAAAAACAGATATAAAACTAAAGGATAATGCTGCACAAGATGATAGTTTAAGTGTGTTACATAGGTTGCTTACGGAGGAGAATGCTAGTGCCGATAGTGCCTTAATGGATCTTGATTCTCCCTTAGAAGGATACGAAAATGAAGATGAAGATGAAAAGAAATTAGAGCTCGATTACCGGAATCAGTTTGAAGTGGCCTTTAGAGAAGCTGACTTCCAAGGTCTGGATGATATTACAGATGACAATGTTGGCAAGCATTTAACTTTGGATACCTTGCTAAAAATGGACCAAAATATCATTTTCAAAGAATCAGATATTGATGATAATGGAATGGACACTAATCGAAACCTCGAAGACAAAGGAGAAAATGAAAAGGACGATAAAATTATAAGTTCCACTAATGAGCAATCTGCTAAATTATTCAATGATAAATTAAACTTGGATTCTGTTGTAGATGATCAAATGCTCTCTCCAATTTCATTATCCCCAACACCTTCGTCAGATGAAAGTAATGCGGAAGCCTCTACCAAATCTAAAAATGAAATACGAGCTAGTGAAACCACACCATCAAAAAGTGGAGAGAAACAAGATAAAGTTATCTCAAGAAACATAGAATTTACTAAAACAATCGATCGTAACTCAAAACCATCAAAGGTGATTAAGTGTAGGCCAGTTAAAATAACACAACAACCAAATATTATAAAGGAACTACAGCATAATATTATCTCTACCAAACAGGATTCTGCTAATGATAGAAAGAAAGAAATTACTGATCAAGTTTCAAAACCTGCCTGCTATACCAATGAATACACAATGAAGGAAGTAGCAAAGATGAAGAAAAGAGTAATTGATTCACATAGACTAATATTAAACTTCAACGTTGTAAAGGAGGGTTATGCTAGAACGTGCGTGCAGCTGAAACAATCGGTTATAGCATTGAAGGATAGTGAAATTCGTAGAGCACATCTAATGATGGAAAATGAGGAGTTGAGAGAAGAGTTAGAAATGATGAAAAAAAAATTGGAGGAAAGCACAAAAACCTGTACTGAAGGTGAAGGAGTAATTGACAACTAAGTATGATAAGAATTTACTTTCTTATTCTTATTTTTTATTCTGCATTTTTTTTTATTTTGAGTGGTATTATTCATCAAGATAAAAACTACAAAACTTAATACCAACAAAATTGAAACCTTTTATGGGTATTTCAATAGCATTTGCATACAGATTCGATTTAGAAATGGATCTAGGAAACACATAAATAATATATAAATCATTCATTATACAAGAAGAAATTATTAGATATGGAACTCGTGTATAATATAACTATCCATAACATATCTATAAATATTATTTTTTTTGTTTTAAAATTACGTTTGAATGTTCACTGCATCTAATATAACCCTTTTCATATATCAAGATCACTGTCTTCTTTATCTAAGTTTCTAGTTTGCATAGAATAGCTTTCTATTTCGTCGTCTGAAGAGTCTTCATCATTTCTAAATTTTTTTAGCCTTTCAACATCTAAGGGTTCTCTTGTTATGACACCAGCTCGTAGTAGCACATTTTCCAGCTGCGATGTCCGAAATTCATTTGCATTGTTGCCCATTTTACTAAACCCAATAATTCTTTCAGCTTCGCTACCATTGATATAGCATATTACAAATGGCAGAACTTTGATTTTCAACCTATCCACAAGGAATGGAGCATTTTCAACACTGATCTTGTAAAATTTCGTTTTAACATACTTCTTCGATAATTGCTCTAATTTATCATTCATATAGAGGCATTTGGGAAATTTTTCTAGTTGAAAATGTATAACTACTCTAACATTCTTTGTAGTTAGTTTCATCAATTCAGATTCATCCGTTATTTCATTTAATTGACCAAAACCCTCTTGTTTTTTTTTGTTGACCTCAGTGAAATGGTCATGAATTTCTTGTAATCTCTGTTCTCTATATTTATTCATGAACAAATCATTTTGACTATCTTCTAACTCCAATTCTTCTAGTAGCTCATCTATGTCATGATCACTTTCATTAACAATTGATTGTGGATCTTTGCTATTTATTTCTGACATCTTCCCTTGTATTTGGATTACTGAGAGGACAAACGCTTGCTGTGTGATGGATGATTGTATTGTTTGTTGTTTCTGGTGATGAGCTTATATGTATTTTTGGTGTTTTCAATTTGTATCGCTTCTTAGGCGATTTCTCTCGTGTCAGATAAAATGAAAGACCAAATTTTCCATTAGAATGATCCAAATGTAATATTTCTGTTTCCATTACTTCATGGTCATATAAATTGACAGTAACAATCGATTTGATTAACTAACTTTAAATTAATAATATCTTCTTATATACTATCTCTATAAATACTTTTGTGAATACTGTCAAGAAATAATCACACCAAGGTGTAGTATATGGCAAATATGCCCAATACAGATACTGACAGAACCCCAGCACTAACTGTAAATCCAAATATAGAAAGTTTTTCAGTGGTATCCATGTTGCTAGCTTTCAACATCTTGTCTTCGGAACCTGTTGGAACTGTACTAACTGGAAGTGGTAAAGATAGATCTTCTTTTGATCCCAGTATCTTTGATAATATAGAATGAGGACCCGCGGTATGCTTCCTTGTAACGAAGAAGTGCCTTGCTAGAATTAGCAGTGATAAAATTGCACACAAGCCGTACATTTTTAATGGTTTATATGGATCTGGCAAATAACACATTTCTGTATTATAAGTTGATCCAGGCGTAGATAATTCACTATGACCTGCTGGATTGTAGAGGGATAGTAGCTGAATTGCTGGTTTACTAATACCCATATTCATTGCACAGGATTTAACAGTGTATTCGTTTGCAGTATTGATTTTGTTACTTTCAGGCAGTTGGAACTCATGCTTAATATGACAATAATCATGGTCATCACCAGAAAATAACAGAATTGGGTCAATCACGGATAAAACTTGTGACGAAAGGGCAGGGCTAATAACAGTTTGGTACTGCTCACCCTTTGTCAATGGGAATAGTTTATGAGACTCTCGTTCTGTACCACAGGTTTGTTGTTCAGGATCTCTAAATAATGGAACATGGGATAAAAGAATCTTTGGATTTGTATGGTCAAGTCTATTGAAATCTTGTAAAAACTTTTTAGGAAAGCCTGAGACGTAAGGATCAACAGTATCCGAAAGAGATATTGTGTCAAGTACTACAAATGTGTGATTACCGACATCAAAATATTCGTTCATCTCACCAAAATGCGCCGAGAATCTATCTAAGCTGCTTCTCACAACAGTGTCACCAAAACCAATATCGTGGTTACCTGCCACGTTGGTTTTCATCATTTTACCTGGCACACGTGGAAATATCTTGTGAAACCTCTCATATTCCTTGAGCCAATACTCGTCACCCCATTCTCTACCACCGTCAAAGAGATCTCCAAGAAAGAATGTAGAGTCTGGTGACAAATAGTGCTGGACGTACTTCCAGTTTCTTGACAAGTAGTGATCGAGTATAATCCTAGTAATTTCGTTTACAATATATGGTCTACCTGGGTAAGAATGATCATCCATGATTTGCGGATCAGCAAAAAGAGCCACATGATGAGGTTCGGCATCTACACCAAACGTCTCCCAGTTCTTCCACAAACAGTGTTTCATAGCTCTTAACACCACGGTATGCTCATAGTAATGTATAACACAGGCCCACATCAGCCATATCTTAAGAATCAATTTCAAAGGTATATTTGACCATGTCTTCCTGGTTAACCGTGGCCTCAAAGACTTCTTTACCTTATGCTGTTTATCGTCATCAACATAGGATGCTTTATTCCTTTTAAATCTATTAAACATTTTATCACCCCTCAACTTCTCTTTCTCTCTCTCTTTTCAACCTTCTTCAATTTTTGCTACAAAAACCAATTGAAATGTTCTGTGATTATTCTTGTCTCAGTTGCCAAAGGGCTTTATGCAGGTTGCGTATTCGTGTTCGACTCCCCCGACTCGATGGTTCCACGTTAATTTTTGATTTTTTTTTTTGTCTTGGTATTTATTGTTTTCTTTCTTTTTTTTTTATGCATCACCCAAACGGGAAATATTGATTTACGGTTTTTTAAATTTAAAATTAATTAGCAGGCACAAAAGCGGCTATTTTGAGTATTAGTCTACATTACGTAATGAATTGAATTAATATATATATAAATATTAGTTACCTATTTGGGTAAAAAACATATTTTTAGTTCTTCACAACTGATTTCAAGAACTGGGCTAGATCGTCTAGTTCTTCTGGAGCCGCTGAGTGGCCCAGACCTCTGTAGCTCTTGAACGTGTAGTTGGTTAATGGCCCAGTTTCCTTGAAGTAGTCTCTAGAGGCCTGGCCGATTTGGAATGGGACGATATCGTCTGATTCACCATGGCCGTGGAACACAGGGGTGTCGGTATTGTTGGTGTTTTTGATATCCCTCAATTCGTTTCTCAAGTATGCAAACCCTGATAAAACCACGAATGCACCGACCTTGACATTTAATGTCAATGCCGCAGCCAGAGACAACGCAGCACCTTGAGAGAACCCACCAACTATGATATTTGATGGATCAATGCCCTCGTTGATACTTTCTTGGACATATTGCTGCACAACTTGCAGGGACTTCTTGAACCCATCGGCATCGACATTGCTGGTGGTCCAGTCCCATACCTTGATGTCAAACCATGATGGCATCGGCATACCACCATTGGCCGTTACTGGAGCCATGGGAGCGTTTGGAAATATGAATTTGGTGGATTCAAAACCAGATTGTTGGTTTTGCAAATAGTCGGCTAAAAAGGACCAGCCTTGACCGGAATCACCTAGACCATGTAGAAATATAAATGCGTACTTGGCAGGTTGCTTGCTTGCGACTCTTAGAGCACTCATGATATGTGGTATTGTCTTTAAAGTGGTGATGCTATTGAGAGCTGAGGTTTTTGTTGGTCTTTCCTTTAAAAAGAAAAAGTGAATGCTAAAAAATTTGGCTTTAGAAAATAGAAGCGACCCATTAAAAAGAACCCCTCATAATGTTTTTCTTTTTGTGAGTTTTAAACCCAAGGTCAATCACTTAAAACTCTTATATATCTTTAAATTAGTACTACAGAAACGATGGATGCAGAGGCCGTGTCACCACCTCCACCAGCACTGCCGATGAGATCACAGTGTGAGATGATCCCTATGAACCCCGAGAATCCTCCTGATATAGAATTACCCCTAAATATCAATCTGTTGTCGAGTCAAGAGATTCTAGATATGATTAACCATCATAGAGATCAGATTCAATTATATGTTGCCAGACTAAATCCTCTTGACTCTACCAAGAATGAGGTTTTGAAACTAAAGGAACAGTTCAAGGAACTTGAAAACAAGTTTGCAAAATTAGAAGATGATAAACTAGCATTGCAGGACAAGATCGCCGAGTTAGTAATATTAGAGAGTGAATACACAAAGAAGTTTCAGGATTTACAATCACTTATAAAGAACAATTTTGCAGAACCTGTGCTGAAAAGTAAATTAGAAGCAAAAATCAAGGAATTAGAATTACAATCCGACAGTGTTGAGCTCAAGTCTAAGAAGAATTTGGATTTAGATACTTTTGTTAGCACATATATGGCTCTTCGACAAGATTACCATTTTCAAAAAGAAAAATTAGTGACATGGGAATCACAAGGGAAGCTAAGAGTTTAGATTGTCTCTCTCTGTATATATTTATAGATCATATCTATTTTGATCGCATAACTAAAAGTATAATTCATAATAAAGTATCTACATTCTATAAACTGAATATGCATGGCAATTCGGTGCATTGTGAAATGATCACGCTATATTGATTGTACGGCGATGAAATATTAAATATATCAGATAGCAAATATTTGGACATCAAAATTTCCACCAAACCCGAAATCGTTATTTCTAGGTCTTCTTCTTTCTTGATTGCCATCTTCGTTTTCATCATCTTCAGCATCAGCATTGGCTTCTTCAAATTGGAGCATATTTCCACCAACATCTATACCGTTGATTCTAACATTCCACTGTGCTCTTCTCCCGACGGTTCTAAAAAACATACTCAATATTAGGATAATGAAAACGCATATCATAGTTAACAAGTCCTCTCCTTGAAGTCCAAGTCTTTCCATGATGCTCTGAGAATTATTGTTCCCATCTTTAAAAACTTTATGTGGGTTCTTCTTCTTTTCAGAACTTCTAGTTTCACGAGATAAATTTCTTAGCAGTTGTATCAATCTATCAAAAAATGGGATGGAAGAAGTATTTACATCTTTTCCATGGTCATTGCTCAGGTAGTTAACTTTGCCACCAGTTAACCACTTTATCCAAGACTTAACTTGTAGTTTCATTATACTCATTTTTACTGCAAAGTATAACTTCTGGTTATTTTCTAAAATTTGATCATAGTACTTCTTTGCAATGCTATAATCTTTTTCGACACCTAAACCATGCTCATACATGTAACCAATGTTCCATAAGGCTTGAGAAGAGAATTTTAATGCAGCACTTTGATATAAGGACAAAGCCTTAGTAAAATTTGACATATGGAAATAAATATCACCAGCTACTACGGCAGCGTCAGTGTTTCCTTGTTTAAATGCCCTAGTGTAATATGATATGGCCATGTTTTTCCTTTCAATTGTTGTTTGGGGTGGATCATCAAATTTGGATGGTATTTGGTACATCAAGTAAGCCGCCGAGATCTGAGCACATTCGTAACCTTGTTCTGCAGCTTGAGCATAAGCGTATAGACCTACTTCACTATCTCCATCTAGTAGTTCTGAGAAAGCCAAGCGAAGTTGTGGAGCCATAATATTCTCATTAGCCTCTACAAACTTTTTGTACCGTCTTGTAATATCTTCCACTCCAAAGTTTCTTTTCTCATGAGTTTCTACCATTCGAGCAAATTCATATTGAGCAGGTATGTGATTTAAAGTGCTAGCAAACTGCATGAGTGAGTAAGAATCTTCAAGTTTATATTCAGGGTGATCCTTGGAGATTTTAGCAAGTTGGTAATATAAATTACCATCTCCATGTCCATTCAATTTAGCATTTTGATAGTAATAAATAGCCTTCTTAGTATCATTTTGTTTGTATTGCGCAATAAGACCTTTATCGACCTCGTTAGCTATTCTTGTTACATCTTCTCCTTCAAGGATTTCCTCTGCCCTATTGAATAGTTGTTCAGCAGCTTCGATATCTTCCTTCTCAAAACCTTCACCTGTGAAATGCATGTGACCTAAGAGATCCAAAGATTTCGCGAAGAAGAATTTTTGCAAATTATCCATATAATCAACTTTGGAGTTGTAATTATGGTATACTTTCAATAACAAATCCTTTGCTTTTTCAACATCACGACCATGGGTGTACGTCCCCTTGTATAAATCCCAGGCAGAGTAAAAAAGTTCAACCAATCTTTCTTCATGCTCATTGTCCGTGACGTGAAATGAACCTGGGTTTCCACTATTCAGTTTAATCTCCATGACAACCTCACCATATCCATGTTCACCAATTGGTTTGATGGACCCGGCATATGGTGGTCTAGTGGTCTTCTTCCTTGAAACAACAGGAGCTATTGTACTCAAACCCTTTCCAAGCAAACCATCATCAAAATCAGGTATTCTTACGATATAACTTTCAATATAAGGGAACATTATATTCCACTGTTCTGAAGTGTACATGTTCTTTATTTCTTCAGCAACTTCTCTATAAAGTAGCAAGGCTTTATCCAGATTTCTTGGCACGGAATAACCTGAGAAGTAACGGTAAGCTAAGACCTGCTTTGCCCTTATGTCACCCAATCTTGCGGATCTTTGGAAGTAGAGCAAACCCTTTGCCGTGTCCACAGGAATTGCACCAAATAGACCTGATGAGTGCATCACGGCCAAATCAAACAGTACTGTGCTGTTTCCATAGTTCGTAATCTCATTAAATCTATTCAAATATTCGTAGGCTGATGTCTTGTTATGTGGGTAGTTATAACACCCCCACAGATTAATCTGAGCCAGCGTGTATAATGCCTCAGTGTTATTGAATTCATTGGCAGAACGAACAAGCATATCGTAGACACGCTTATGCCAATCTTGTTCTTGTATTTCCTCGTATCTGCTCCATACACTTTCGTAGTAGTGCTGCTCTTCCGCCACAGAATAGTCCATCGGTATATAGAAAGACGTCGTATCTCGCTGGTAAGTGTCATCATTGTATATATCCGGTGAGGTGACATCTACCTTACGTAGTTGTCCATCTAATATCTGGCTGGCTTGTTTCCATGGATCTTCCAATGCCAGAACCCCAGACAGAATTCCAATCCAAGCCAATCTCATTTTCGTTTTTTTGCCTTTTAAGTGTAAATCAGAAAGAAACCCTCCTTCAATTAAAACAATGAACTCAAAAAAATTTGTTAGTTTATAATAATATGGTTAAGGAGTTTGCCTGGTCTGTCTTCTTCTACTTTCTTCTTCCTCTGTGCTGTAGCAGTTATGTTTCTTTCACCATGAGTTGTCCCGTTTCCCTTTTTATAAAGGCGATCCTAAAATTGCACAGCTCTGGGCTTTTTTTCCTCAATTTTGAGTAAAAGTCATTTTAGAAATACAATTAATTATATAAGGGGAAATACACATTTGTGAACAGTTGCAAAAAAATACACAGATATTGAAATACAGTTTATGTACTTTTTATTTCTTTTGTAGAGATACTCTTGGTCGTAGAACAAAGGGATTTAAAAAATAAAAAAAAATGATAGTAGTAAGGAAGCATGCAAAGAAGATCGGAAATTGAATATAGCAACAGCCTTTTATGTCCATCACAGGATAAACATCTCTTCCATAACTCTTTCTTTTTGGTGGAGGGGTAGGGAATGGAAAATAAGTATATAGAGTCTCATAGGTCTATCAGACTGACACCCTGATCAGGTGTAGCAAATTGTTGTTGTTGCTGATATTGTGGTTGTTGGAACTGCTGTTGATATTGCTGCTGTTGTGGTTGCATTTGATATTGTTGCTGTTGTGGTTGCTGCTGGTATTGCTGTTGCTGGTATTGCTGCTGTTGTGGTTGTTGCTGATATTGCTGTTGCTGAGGTTGAGATTGTTGCTGAGACTGTTGTTGTGGTTGAGATTGTTGTTGTGGACTTTCAGTTTGGTTACCAAACCCGTAACCGGTATGGGAAGGAACAATGTTGGTGCTGGGTAGACCGGTGTATTGACTAGATAAGAATGGGTTATTTTTGGGTTCATTGGTGACTTGTTTGTAACCGGTACCTTGAGAGTTAATGAAAGTACCTGTCTTGGTGTGCTGTGCTGGGATACGGGCCTCGCCTGTGTTACCAAATGTATCTATTCCTGTACCTGTGGCAAGCAAGGTGTTTAGTTCACTGAACTTTTCGGAAATAGATTGGTTACCAGTTCTTGTCTGTTTCAATGGTTGTTGTGGCTGAGGAGCAGGTTGAGGAGTTGCAACTGGCTTTGGTTCCGGTTTAGCTTCCAAATCAGGCAACAAAGTGTTGTTGTTGTTGTTGTTGATATTGTCTCTGGAAAATGGATTATTGGTGCCACTAGCGAGAGGTTGCTGTTGTTGTTGCATTTGTTGCATTTGGTTATAGTACATTTGTTGTTGTTGCTGCTGAGCCAATAGGGCAGCTTGTTGCTGCTGAGCCAACAATGCAGCCTCTTGTTGTTGTGCTAATAAGACAGCTTCTTGCTGTTGGGCCAGCTGCAAAGCCTGTTGTTCCTGATATTGGTAGTACTCTTCTGGGGAGATAGGGTTGCCAAAGACGTCGTAATACACATTCTGATGTGATTGCAACTCCTGCAGTCTCTGCATATCCTGTAATCTTTTCAATTCCTCTTCTTCTTTGCTCAATTGTAATGCTGCTAGTAGATCAGGATCCTGGTTCTCGTACTGAGCCAGTTCCCTTCTTCTAGCCTCTTCTTCTTCAGCGGTGAGTCTCGACTCCTCGAGCGCACGCTGCAAGTCGTCGTCGTAGGCGTCTCCACGGTGGGACCTCGATCTCGATCTCGAGTCTGTTCTTCTGCGGCGTCTTTCATTGCCGCCCCTCCTGTTTGCCCTGTTCAGAGCACGCTCCTCTCTCAATCTCTCGTCGTCACTCAGCAGCGAGGTCAATTCCTTGGCCTTCACACGGACGATCTGGCCCTCGTCATTACCGGTGTTCTCGTTCTCGTGTCTGAACTCCCGCAGGGTCTTGATGATGTACAGGTTCTCCTTACACCACAGGACACAGTTCTCGGACCCGAACCTCACCAGGTAGTCCAGCACGGTCAGCGACTTCGCAACATGTCTCCAGTACTTACCTTTGTCGTTAAGCCTCTTGTCCAGCATATCCATGATCTCAAAGAACTCAACGGTGTCGTACGTCTTCTCCGCTAGATCCTCCAGCACGCCAACACTGGGACTGGCACTGTCGTTAGCAGTAGCATCCCTAACCATAACCTGGGTACTCGAGTACCCCTTCACCATGTTCTTCGCAGAACGAACCAACTGACTCGGCATCTTTACTTGTTTTCTTGGTGTTTATTTCTTGTGTTTGTAGACAAGACTGACCCTTAATTAGAGTTTTATAGCAAATGATTACAAGTTCTGCTAATCCCAACCCCTTTCGATTTCCCTTCCAAATTTTTTATTTTTTTTTTCTGCTTGCGAGGGCGAGAAATGAAATTTTAAAAAGGATTTCATCACAAGGACCACAACAAATTGTCAAGGACCACAACAAGAGACCACAACCCCAGAGAAGATGATGAGGATGTTGTTGCCGTGGAGGGCCGGCGTGAGGACTGCTGTGAGGCTGTACAACACGGCCGCCCCAACGCCCACGAGGATCGCAATGCCGTTCATGCCGAACACATTATCCAAGACGCAGACATGCAATACACCATTGCTCGAGAAATACAATACAGCATTGCTCAACACGCAGTTGCTCAACACATTGGTCGAGGAGAAGGAGGAGATGTTTGCTGACAGTGTGATGCGGAAGCGCCGGAAGAAGATGAAGAAGCACAAGCTGAGGAAGCGCAGACGGAAGGAGAAGGCCGAGAGACGTAAGCTGTCCCAAGGTAGGTGAAGGCCCAGCGACAAGCTGTATTTCAATCTCAATCTCAATCTCAATCTCAATCTCAATCTCAATCTCAATCATGTATATACTAATAATGTATTCCCTATAAAAAGATAAGCTATTTATTGCTCTATTTTGATTTATAAAACCCTGTGAATATGTATATGTGTATTTAACGGAAGAGTGCGCGGTATGCCAGCAGCAGAACGATGAGTATCACGAGGGCGTGGACCACTTGTCTGTGTGCGGTCTTGTTGCGGAACTTGAGCTCCTCGAAGACGTACTGCAGCAGGTCCAGCTTGGAGGACTTCAGGTGCTCTTTGTTGAGCTGGCCTATCTCCTGGATTATGGCCATGTTCTGCTCGAATATGCGCTTGGAGACGTCGATCACTTCGAGCTTGTCCTCCTCTGCGACGGCAGCCCTCGTGCTGAGCTCATAGCCACGCTTGTACTGCCACTTCATCTGGTTCTCGACGTCGACACCCTCGTCGCTGAAGGTGAAGAAGTTTGTGCCCCGTCTTGCCAGCTCGGTGCTGGACAAGTGCTTGAACTTTGGGAAGAGGCCTGTGTGGCGGTACAGCGTGGACCGCATCACTTTACCGCCTGCGAAGAGCGCCAGGTACATGACGTGGCAGTACGCGAGTATCGTGAGCGGGTTCTCGGAGACTGTCCTGTGCACCATGTCCACGAACCCTGCGAGTTGCGGAGGCAGCGCGTACGAGTCCAGCATGTTGTCGAGTTCCTGTGTTGTCGGGTACTCCGGAGAGTATAGCAACTGCAGGTCCTTGTATAGCTGTGGGGTTCTACGGAACTCGGGCATCCAGAACTGTTCCAGGATCTGTGCAGCGAAGTTGCGCTTGCCAATGCCGGCGATATCGCCGGCATTGCCAGATACATCGGTATTCTTGTTCTCCGAGAGCAGGGCGTCGATCTCCTGCTCGATGGCACGGAACACAAAGTAGAACGCCAGGATACCTTGTCTGTACAGCTTGCCGTGTCTCAAGGCGACGGCAAACCTCACAGACATGAACGCATCTATCTTGTTGTGTGCGTCACGAGTGTTGAAGTTGATTCTGTTGGCCAAAGCACCAACATCGGTAGGGGCGGGAATTACGTCAGACATTTTTGAGTATGTATTGTTTTATGTATGTTACAAGAGTGTATGTTGTTATTGAGCGAGCTCCTTGTCTTATATAGGTTAAAAAGATTAATGGCACCCATAAGTTTTCTCCATCTATTTAAATTTAAATTATTAATAGAGCGATAGATTACAATTGAAAGAGACCCCCGGACTTACCGGAACCATCGGACCAACAAACCGGTGCAACTGAACCGGTGCAACTGAACCGGTGCAATGAACGGTAGATGTGTCTATGTATTCATTGTATCTACAGTGTATTCATTGTATTTACAGTGTATTCACAAGTGTACTCACAATGTACTTACACCCATGGGACAATTCAAGGACATTATTACACCCTGTGGCACTACGTTTGATCCAACAACAATTGTAATACACAACTGCAACACACAACTGCAATACACCAACACACCAATGCCCTGCAAAGGGTGCACAAAGGTGCAATCACATTTTGCACCTTTGTGCACAATCCACCAAACCCCCGATAACTCCATCCACACCCATCCACCCCCGCCCCAAACAAAAAAAAACCTTTTTCTCCTATCCTAGGTACTAATGTACGTGCAGTCACATTGTGTTGACGTATAGGGTAATATATTCCTTATCATATGGTACGTAGTCACATGGTGTATCATACTATACGTCCTAATCCGGGTAAATACTTTACTCTCCCCCGGGTAATATTCCCCCGTTTTTTTGTTTTGTCGTTTCTGGGTTTAAAAAAAATTGAGTGTCAGGTTCCTTTCAAATGATTAATATCTACCTTAGAATTGATTCCAAGTACAAATAACAGATATATTTATTCATTTGCTCTAATAATGTTGTCGGTATGCCGTGTGGCTAATCATGTGGGCAGTCAATCTCTGGGTTATCAAGCCCTGGGTTATCGTGCCGTGAACATGCACAAGAGGTTTCTGATGGGGTTTGTGCGGAACGCACTCGGTTTAGACCCGCCTCCGTCTCCAGATGAGCCCACAGAAGAGAACAGGTTCCACCCGTGGGACCAGTCGCCAGCGGTAGACCTGAGAGAACGCGCCGCAAGGATAAAGACTATCGCCAAGTGCCCAGTGACACATAAACCTATCCAGTACACATGTCCGCTCTCGGGTATCCCCACACACCACTCCCGCGAGGCATGGGAGGCGGATAAAGAGTACCACGCCTCAAGACGCTACGATGTCCTCAAGAAAGTGAACGTGTACGAGCACGACCTCAGAAGCGGAAGACCATTCCCAGAATTCGATTTCCCAAGAGACCAAGGCCCCGACAGAACAGTGAACTTGACCAATTGGGACCTGTTCCTGTATACAAGGTCCTTCTACTCCATGGACACAGAGTTCCAACTGGCCGCAGTGACTAAGATGCTGAGTTACCCAATAACAATTGGTTCAGTGCTGCATCAGTTCTCCCCTTACTCCTTGAACCCAAAGGGACCCATCACATTGGAGGGGCTCAAGTCCCTCGCGGCCCTGCGCTACACACTATACCCAATGCAGTATAGGTCCCTGGCCACAGCCACAAAGGATAAACCCATGCGTATCTTCATCCTAGGTGCTCGTGCCGAGGCTCAATTGCCGGGCCACGTCTGGAAACAATTGCAATTCTTGTTCCCACAACAGACCTTCGAGATCCACTTCATCGGTCCAGAGTCTCTCTACGACAGAGAACGTAATGAATACATAAGATCCGCAACGGTCAACGGTGACAACGGTGCCGACGGTGCTACATCCTCCATCCCGGTCGCTAAACGTTTAGACGAGACAATGAAGCTCTTCTACCACACAGACTACTTCCACACTTTACACACAGCACAAGACTTCTTCCCATACGATCCATACCAGGACGTGTTCTTCTTATTCCACCCAGGTCTAGCCTCTCCAGAATCCAAGGACACCTGGATGAAGGACACTATGAAGGCCCTTCTCGACACAAAGTGTGCCATCTTCACCACAGGCTTCAACAAGAAAGATATGATGGACGACATTGCCGTACTAAAGGAAACATACAACGACGAGGTGGACATGTTGATGAACCCGGTCAAGAACGTCTTCGGCTCCACTAAGTGGGAACTGGATGACTCTGATCCTCACTCAGTGTACCAATTTAACATGTACATCTCTGGTTTCAGAGGGAAGAGATACCACCCAATTAAGATATGATTAAACTCCAATCAAGCTACGATTTTTTACAAGCAGTTCATGCTACTATTATCAGATAATTGTTATCTTGATTATCTTATCCCCCCCCACTTATGCAAAAACGGAAATAGAAAACTGTAAATAGACTTTATATTTTATCCTCAGGAATATAGCAAAAGATAATATGAAATACTTCTACATAAATCAATCAATTTAATGTGATAATATCGAAAGACTCCATAGGTGATAATATCGAAAGACTCCATAGGTAATAATACAACAGTCCTTATAAAATTACGTCATCTCGTTCAAAGTCAATGCTAAAAAAATTTTGAAAAAAAAAAATTTGAATCACCAAGAACAATGGGGGTGCTTAAATAACAAAGGAGAGAAATTTGGGTATTATCGTTTTCCTTGTCCTCGACGTCTATAAAACCACTGTTATAAACATTTAATAAGCACTAGACAATGGCTTCTTTAGTACTGAGACAAGTTGGGAGACAAAGCTTTAAAAATTTTGCTGTTGTTAGCAGGTCATACCATCCTGCCTCCAAGGAGTACGTGAAACCAAAGACTTGGGAGCCATTGACCTACACTAATGACTCTCCTGAGTTTAAGGCGTTGTCTCATACCATGGAGCACTCTGTTCCAAAGCATGGATTCACTGAGAAGGCTATTGTGAACTCTTTGAATGCTCTTAAGATGCCAGCAGCCTTGGTGTCTACCATTGGTGCTTCTAACACGGCTACATTCCTACATTCTTCTCCCGCTGTAATGGAACTTATTAAGTTCCAACTAGTTGAGAAGAGATACCGTATGGTCGAAGGGATTGATGCCATTGCTGAGAATGCCAAGTTGCCCAGTCTGGAGGACCTGCTATTGAAGAGAATAAAGATGGATGAACCGATTGCAGCTCACTTGACACAAATGACCGCTCAATTGATGGTTCCTAGTGCTTTCATGACCAATGTGTCCATACCTGAGCTAGAAAGACTTGCCGACGACATGATTTATTACTCTAAGGAGAAGGACCATAACGATTTTGCTTGGTACACCAAGAGAGCCGCATTGGCTACTACTTATTTGGCCTCTAAGGCTTTTATGGCCCAGGACAAATCCCATAATTTCAGAGAAACTATGGAGTTTGCCCAAGATAAACTCCATAAGGTCATGACTCTAGGTGATTACTACAATAACCTTGAGGAGTTTGGTTGGTTCACTTTGATGTCTGGTGTCAACTTGGCCAAGTCCCAATTGGCCAGAGGTTAACTCTAATGTTGTTGTTGTTGGTTTTCTTCTCTAAAAATGTGATCTTATTATTAGTAAAATTAAGAAACCCTGTCTGTGTATATAACGATATATTAATAATTGAATGATGACTTTGTTTTTTAACGATTTGATCTATGATTACTATTCTATTATGGAATTTTTATGTCTATATATATATAAATCTGTACTGTACATTTACTGTTGGTTCTTCAGTAGCTCTACCCTGATCCCTTCAAGCTCTTGTTGCTTGCCTTTTATGTTATCTTCACATCTCTTGATTTCTTCACCGATGAATTCAAGTCTCTTTTCCACGTTACCCTTGGCATCATCATGCTCAACAGGTAATAGCACGTTGCCTGTAAGCTTATATACTGGAGTATCCTCGCTCAGAGTAGAGAACTCATCATTAACTATCTTGTTCTCCTGTAGTTGTGTCTCTAGTTTCTGTCTTGCGGCCACTAGTTCCTCCAATTCACTCTGAAGAGATTGGTACTTGGCTCCTAATTCAGCAGACATCTGTTAAGTATATATGTGTTTGTGGTTGGTTTTGATTCAAAGGCTGTCAACACTAGCTCATCTCAAATATTTTTGAATTAAATGAATTTTTCCAATTTTAATTTTTTATTTTTTTTTTTTTCAATTGCCATCGCCTTTTCATAATTTTTTATTGATTTAAAGGCTGATGAGTGCATAATTTATTTCAATTTTATCGATTGCACATCCATAGTTCCTCAATAATAATAGTAATATATTGCGAACACCCGAATCTATGTTGGTATGTGTCAATTGAGCTAAAAAAAATGCTTCATTTTGATGGATTTCTTTACTAACAAGTCTTTATTTTTTTTCTTTTTTGGATTTTATACTTTTAAAATGGTCTATGTATTTTTATCCTGCAAATTGAATGTAAATTATAAAAACAGTTTAAACAATGGAATGAGCTTGCGGAACCACGTCACCATTTGGATGCTGTGAAGTTGGTGTCCAACCCGGACTCGCTGGAGATTTTACCAGTCCCAGAAGTTATTTTACCTGAGGATGCTCTCAAAAGTGGCAAAATCAAAAGAATTGTGTTTACCACCAAGGTTATGGACTCCTTATTTATGTTGGAGCCCGTACTGTCGGTAAAGAAAGTAGGTGATATTGAATGTCGTTTAAGACTTCCTAAGAATATGAAAACACATCAAAATCCAGCTCACTCGTGGGATTTCGGTGAGAATTTCCCTAATGAAGTGGAACCAACAGAGGACACAAAGGAGAAAGTTTATGAATTAAAGTTTCCCATAGTCTCCATCGGTGACGAATTGGTACTAGTGTCAATAGAGGAGAATTTCTTAAATGTATCGCCGGTATTTTCGAACAAGATCAGTGAAAAATTAGTGAATTTTCTAAGTAAAGACATTGAAGTTGTATTAATTGGATGTTCAGATAGAATCCATGAGCTGAAAGTTACCACAGAGAAAGTTTGCACATTACAGCCGCCAGAATTCATTACTGGTTTCATTGGTTCTCTAGCAAGTTGCCTTCTAAGAAAGTCTGATATCTCCTTCAGTGCTATAATAGCACCCAGTGAGGGTCCTCAGGGTTTCGAGAAGCTATCCATCAGTACAATGGACTCATTGATACAACTATGCTCTGAATTTGTATCACTTGATCACAAGATATATAGTGCCGAAGTCTATAGAAGATGGAAACGTGACGGCAGGGCAAGCGGTGCACAAACTGGTCTATATCTGTAATATAAGAGTCATGCATGTAGTTAACGATTAATTTTGTCTGTTTCTTTTTTCGTTATTGTTCTTTGTTTGTTTGTTTTTGACTTAACACTATTTTTTAAAAGCTCTTTCTAAATATACAGTACATAACAGCTCTATTATGAATGATATGATAAAAATAAAATTATGGTAAAATAAAAAATAAAATGATGTGAACGTACACCGAATTATGGGAGATTTAATGGATATTGTTTTTTTTTTTTGGGTTGGTTGTTATCTGAATAACTACAATTAATCCTTCTTGGACTTCTTGGACTTCTTATCCTTCTTTTCCTTCTTTTCCTTCTTCTCCTTCTTCTCCTTCTTCTCCTTCTTTTCCTTCTTCTCCTTCTTCTCCTTCTTCTCCTTCTTAGCCTTCTTCTCCTTCTTCTCCTCTTCCTCAGATTCGGATTCAGATTCGGATTCTTCTAGCTTTCTCTTCTTAGATTCTTCCTTTGGTTCTTCAGTTGCTGGCTTGTCCTTGTTGAATAGTTCCATAGCTTCGTGAATAGCAAGTTCATTCTTTAGAGTTGGCTTACCGGTAGCATAGAACTCAAGTCTTTGCTCGACTTGCTTCTTTAGAACAGAACCAAAAACATTAGTTGGTTCGTCGGAGTAGTTATCTATTCTGGAAGCCATAGAACACTTGTTAGCTAGGTATCTAGAGATTCTACCCTTGTTCTTAGAAGATGCCTTAGCAATGAAACCACTGTGGTAAATCAAACCATACTTTGGAGTGTTACCCTTGGTCTTTAGAGCTCTGAAAAGAGCCTTTTCAGCACCTAGAATTTGGACAGTGGAGGCAGCTTGCTTGGACAAGTTGGTCAAAGAACCAGCGTGAGAGATCAATCTAGCACCAATCACTTCACCAATCAATTCAGACAAGTTTGGAGCAACAGTGTGCATCTTCTCACATAGGTAGTCGTAAAGTTGCTTTCTGTAGTCAACCAAAGAAACAACTCTTTGGGCAAAGACACAGACGTTTTCCATATCGGTTTCAGACAAATCTTGACCCATAGAAATACGAGCATTGTCGATAACTCTTTCAGCAATACCAGCATCTTCGTTTAGAACGGCAGCTAGATCATGTAGGGAGTCTTCGTTCAAAGAAGCCTTGTCCTTGATAAACAAAACCAACTTGGCAAAAGAATAGTTGTCTGGAACTAACTTAGCCAATTCTGGAAAGTGCCATCCATACCATTCCTTAACTCTCATAGCAAAGGTGTTGATATCCTTGTCCAATTGATCCAAAAGAGCAATAGCTTGGATAATGTGGTTGTCATTCTTTTGAACAGAGAACTTAACCTTAGCTCTGGAGTAAGCGTGACCCAAACCAAGTTGAGCTCTTTCAAGATCACCAGATTGTAGACCCTTGAACAACTTCTCACCGTGCAATCTAACACCACGGATCAAATCTTGAGCAAGTTCGTTGGCAATACAGTCAACGTATGGGAAGGATTCTTTGATAGATGGACCCAAGTTCTTGTCAGAGATGGCCAAGGTAACGGTGTTCTTCTCGGAAGCCTTTGGCAAGTTCAATTCCAAGACGTTCTTCAAACTCTCAGAAACCAAACCTTCAGAGATATCGTTAGCATTTTCCAAAGCTTCAGCAGCACCCTTGAATGGAGCAAAAGAAACCAATTCAACAAGCTTAGTGAAACCACCAAAATCGTTAATTTGCTCTTGAACTTCAGCCAACTTGGAACCGATGTTGTCTTGGTTCAACTTGACCTTGAAGATAGCATAACCAGTTGGCTCTTCGAACAATAAATACTCAATACCAGCCATTTTATTGTTGTTATTCTTGTCAAATGTTTAAAAAGTTTATTTGTTTGTTTCAGTTGTATTAAAAACTATTTCGAATCCACTTCAATCAGTAGTTTCTTTTTTTTTATATCTTCTTGTAATAGTACTTTAAATCAAACCAAATGACCCAGTATTTCAATCTTTACAACTTATATCAACAGAATAGCACTTCTGATATCCTAGAAACAGTTATGTATTAGACTTAGACCCACAATTACTACTTTTTAAAATAATAAAATAAAATAAAAATTTTTTTATTAGAGAAAACTCATCGAGCTCATCGCATCGCATCACTAAAAAAAAAATTTGCAGAAAATTTTCAGAGCGTTGTGAAAAAAAAATTTTTTTCAATTATTATCATACAATACGTACAAACACCAAATAAATACGTATTTGATGATGTGTATTTTCTGCTTGCATAGCATATTCTATTCAAAAGTATTATTATTTATGCAGGATTTTGTATATGATTTGAAAGGTAAATATTTAATGATTTATAATGTACAATTACGTAAGATGATTAATGGAAAGAAATGGCAAATATTATTTAGAGTGAATGCACTACTCTTCGTCAGAGTCCTCTTCTTCATCTTCGAAATCTTCCTCACCTGGTCTTCCTTCTCTTTCTTCTTCGTCCTCACCTTTATCGTCAATGGTCAATACTGTGTCTGGGTTATCGTTCTTGATATACTTTCTGGCAATTCTGGAACTTCTTCCTAGCTTAGCAGCTTCTTCCTTAGCAGCAGCTTGCAGCTGTTCCAGCTCGTCACTGAAAACTCTACGGACAGAACGGTTGGAAAAGACATCCCATAGTTTCAAACCTTTACTGACACCACCAATTACCAGACTACCGGCAATTTCAATATCTGGGGCAAAACTGGAGGTTAGGACGTTACCAACATCGAAGTCACGAGATAAAACCATACCTGGACCCTTTGTGGTGGCAGCAGTAGCATCAGTTGGGAACTTCCACAACTTGGTTTGTTTCTCACCCATTGCACCAGTGACCATCATACCAGAAATGAATTTATTACAACTCAATGTCGATATACCGGCATCATGAGCCTTCAAGGTCCAAACAGGCTTGGAACCTTCGTTGTTTCTGATATCGAAGGAGTAGACATTACCAGCGTCTGTACCACACAAGATAATGTTTTCGCTGGCAAATGAAGCAGTTTCAATTTCCTCACCGGGTAGAACAGACCAGTACTTAGACATTTGAGATTCATCCGAAATTCTAACATCTGTTAGGGCAACGCGAGAGTCGTAACCAGAAGTCAAAAGGATGGAACCATTCTCCATATGCCATTGAGAAGAAGAAACGTTCTTGTTGTTGTGAATATTGGCCATAGATCTAGCCGCAGTGGCGTTATTCAAGTCCCAAAGTTTTACTGTGTGGTCTGCAGAGGTAGAAGCCAATACAGAACGGAACTGTTTGTTATGAGCAAGAGACAAGATGGCGTCGGTATGGTGAGTAGTGACGTGGCCCTTCTTACCCTTCTTCTTCTTACTCTTTTTAGACATACTTGCCATAGAGTTATCCATTGGTTCACCAAGGATCATATCTGGGAAAGCCTTGTCGATGGAATCCAAGTTCCAAATTTCGATTTGTGGGTCAAAGGTACCAATTGCTGCAAAGTTACCTGGGGCTTCAGAGTTAGAACCAACCTTGTAATCAATCCACTCAACACACAATGGGAATGCAGGTAACATTAGATCGTGGTGGACATATAAGGAGCTGTCACGCACCAATCCCTTTGCAACGTCACGGTCAAACTTGTCGCCTTCTTCAACAGGGATATCAGCATCATGGAAACCGGCACCATCATCATAGACATAGACATCCAAGTAAGAAATATCATCCTCGGTTCTCGTGGCCAAAACCATGTTATCGGTTGGATACACTTGCAATTCTTCTTTCTCTTCTTCAACATCCTTCTCGGTTGGCATTGAGATGTATGCTTCTTCACCTTCTTCACCCTCATGGAATTTGACTTCGTCACCTAGACCTGGGAACATAGACACCTCCGCACCGGCACCTTCATTCTCATCGTCGTAATGTTCCATATCAAACTCTTTCAAATCGTCATCAACTTCTAATTGATCTCTCAACTTGTTAGCATTAACAGCAGTCTTTTCTTCTTGTTCTTCTTCCTCATCCTCTTCAGCTTCAGCCTCAGCCAAATCTTCCTTGGCATCCTCCAAGTTCAGCTGGGCCATCTGATTAATTCTTTCCATCTCGTCATCATCTAGTACATATTTCTCAGGAAACTCAGAAGGGAAACCTCTTGGAACCCACCCAGTAGCAGACAACATTATTATGACGTTCCTATGATTTGTATGTTTCACTACAATGTGTTGTTATATGCATGTAAAATAACAAAAGTTGAAAACTAAATATGCGATGAGCTCATCGCAAAATTTTTTTTTTTTTTTTTCAAAAATTTTTTTTCAGCTTTGCTGAAATTTTTCATTGTATTTTTTTCTTTATTGAAATTCCTTAGAAACAGACGTAGAAGTTCCCTTTTCTGCAGGTGGTAGAAAAAATATTCATATGCTATGCTATGCTATATAGTTTAATCAAAGAAGTTTTTAAAACATCAGTAATTATTTGTTTAGAGAAGAGCTGTGGTGTTGAAAATAACAACTAACCAAAGATTCAAAGAAAGGAAATGAGTGGTACTGATCCTAAGAAGCTGGAGGAGCTTCTGAAACTTTTGAGCCTGAATAATGGTGATATGTCAAAGTTGACTGCTGCGCAACGTAAGGAAATGAAGGATTACAAGTTCTGGAAGACTCAGCCGGTGGCTAAATTTGATGAGGAAGTCAAGGAAGAGGGGCCAATTCATGAGGATAAGACACCCGATGATATTCCTGATCAACCATTGCCATTGCTCGCTGAGTTTGAATGGTGTGCTATTGATGTTAACAATGGTGACGAATTGGAAGACGTGTTTGTCTTGCTGAATGAGAACTACGTCGAGGACCGTGATGCCAGCTTTAGATTCAACTACACCCGTGAGTTCTTCAATTGGGCTCTGAAGAGTCCTGGATGGCTCGCTGAGTGGCACATTGGTGTTCGTGTCAAATCTACAAACAAATTGATTGCTTTCATCTCTGCCATCCCAGTTAAACTGAGAGTTAGGGAGAAAGTAATTGATAGTGTAGAGATTAACTTTTTGTGTGTTCATAAGCAATTGAGATCAAAGAGATTGACCCCAGTCTTGATTAAAGAGATTACTAGAAGAGTTAACAAGCGTAACATATGGCATGCATTGTACACTGCTGGTGTGGTATTGCCTTCTCCTGTAAGTACATGTCGTTATGCTCATAGACCACTGAACTGGACTAAGTTATACGATGTCCAATTTACTGACCTTCCCCCAAATAAAACTAAGGCAGAAATGGTCGCTAAATACACTTTACCAAAAGCTACTAAGACTAAAGGTTTGAGACCTTTAGAAGAAAAAGATGTCGATGAGGTTATGGTCTTATTCAACAGATACCAAAAGAGATTTGATATGGTCCAGCAGTTCAATAAAGAAGAGTTTATCCACTGGTTTATCGGTGATAAATCAATTACTGATCCTCAAAAGAAGGTGGTTTTCTCCTTCGTTGTTGAAAATGAAGACGGCAAAATAACTGATTTTGTTTCTTTCTACTCTCTACCATTCACAATTCTAAATAACTCGCAATACAAGGACTTGGGTATTGGTTACCTTTACTACTACGCCTCTGATGCCGACTTCAAGTACGAAGATAGGTATGATAAGGAGGGTACTGAAGCATTGAGGCTAAGACTAGACAGCTTGGTCCAAGATGCATGTGTTATTGCTTCACAACATAAGATGGACGTATTCAATGCCTTGACCTCTCAAGATAACACATTGTTCCTGGAAGATTTGAAGTTTGGTCCCGGTGACGGCTTCTTGAACTTCTACTTATTCAACTACAGAGCTTTCCCAATTACTGGTGGCTTGAAGGAAGACAAGAGTTATGATACTGAAAAACGTAGTAATGTGGGTGTTGTTATGCTTTGAATGAGAACGTTACTAAAAAAGATAATCAAAACTAAATATCAATTTTTTTTAATTCTGTCATGTACAAAAATAAGTGTAACAAAAATATAATGAGCCATTTGTTATTGTTTTATTTTAGGGTAAATTGTAAGGTAGAATTGATATTAATTTTAGCTATGTAGCTCCTATTCAGTAATAATATGTTATTAATTGCTAAAGTTGAGTTGTATAATCATTTTGAAATATGACGTATGAAATATAACATTACATCTCTGCCTTTAAATGATGGCTGGGCAGTATCCCTACGCAGGCTTCTGTGACCAGCATTTGTATTCGCATTCGGAAAAAGTGATAAAAAATAAACCAAGCCATTGTTTAAAAATGATGGCTAATAACAGCCATGGACGTGCATTGGAATATTTCGGACAAGTAATTATCAAGCATTTCGTGTTCTCCCAATTGCTAAAAGAGGCAGGGCTATAATACAATAGCAATTCTTTTTAAAAATTCAAATGGCGTGCAGGAGTGCCATGTTATTTAGTTTTTTTATGCTTTTTTTTTTTCTTTTTGAAAATAGATGGCTGAAGTGATTTACAATTGGTATACAGATTAACCTCGATCCCAAAAAACGCACCCAGGCGATAGCTTTATTTAAAATTGTTCATAACAACTAAAAAAAGATTAAAAAATAAAAAGGCTTAAAGCCTCCAGCCACGTCTTTATATTCTTATCAAGTAATTTCAAATCAAAAAGCCATCACTGTTGAAAAATTAATGATATATAAATGGGCAACAATTCAAGATATTTTGAATTCGATTGTAATATACTCTATAAGATTTAAACAAAAACAAACCAGTTTCAATTGAGAATAGTAATCCCAATCTAAAACTAATTAACAAAAACCATATATTAAAATAAGCATAATTTCTAAAAATGAAGGTCTCCCAAGTTACTCTATTATGTTCTGCTACTTTAGTTGCTGCAAGCAGCGGTGGTTTGGATGATATGGCTATGAACGAAGCCAGCTCTCCTTCCGTTGTTAAATCTCAAGCTGTTGAGTCTGCTTCTGCTGCTGATTCCCAACCAGTACAATTCCCAGCAGGTAATGCTATTGCCAGTTCTGCGTCTCCAAAGATTGTTCCACCATCAGAAGCCGCTTCTTCCGTTAACAGCAAAGTTGCTAACTCTCAATTAGTCCAAAATTCCAATGTTGTCAGTTCTTCTGTTGCCGATGGTTATGCAGTTGCACCAAGTACTACTATCACTACCACCGATGCCAATGGTAAGCTAACAACTCAAAAGTTATGGTGGATTCCAGATGCTACTACAACTCCAACAGCAGCTATTTCCGGGAAGAGTGTATCTGAACCATCCAAGGCTGTTGTCTCTAACACCATAACTGCTAGTGCCGAAAAGTCCAAGACCTTAGCTAGCTCTGTCTCTATTTTGCAAAAGTCTGACTTTAGCTCCGTTGCTGTGCAAAGCGATTCTGCTACTTCTTCTCATTCTAGAAGAGCTGATGAGCCATTGACCACAGTAGTCACAACTGATGCCAACGGTAACACTATCACATCCAAGGTTTGGTGGATGCCATCTTCTGTTTATTACAGTAAGTCTGATTCGGTAAAGGCATCTTCTGTTGCTTCTGACAGTGCAAACATCAAGGATACAAAGAAAACTACCATTGAATCTCTTTACGTTTCTAGCTCTGGTTCCAAGATCGAGACATACACCAAGACTCTAACAAGTAATATCCGTAAGGCTGCCTCTATTTCCAACTCTACATCCTCTAGTGAAAATGCTGCTGCTGAAGGCTATGCTCTTCCAAACAATGTTATTGGTGCTGGTTCGCTAGTTGCATTGGCTTTGGCCTTGCTATGATTAAATGAATTTATTGTTTAATCTCTAATCAGAATCGTTTGTTTTTCATCGTTTTTTTAGCACTCTATAGATTTCACGTTGTTTTTTTGCATCAATTTTATTATCATAAATATATTCTGTACAGTATAACCAAAATAAATCCATAATTATTTTTTTTTCTTCGTATTATCTTGACCGGTATCAGAAGGACTAAAGAATTACTTACTTTAAACCTTGATGTAGTAACAGTAATATAATGTTAAATCTAACATCATGCATGTTTTTTGTGTTCATTTGTTAGATTTAATTTTAGCCAACCGAAGGATAAATTGGCTATAAACATGCAACTAATGATGGTAAATATAATAATAAACCAAGTTCTAATGTGGATCGATCCAACAAAGGCATTGATGACCTCCCCGAATGTCTCCGCCCATAATACACCCCTTCTCAAACTGAACTTGGAATCAATTCCCTGCATTCCTTCCATATGTATACAGTGTAACCATTCTTCACAAAGACTATCAAGAGCACGTACACGCATTTCTGGATTACATTCGTTGATCTCATAATTCCTTTTACATTGTTCAATTTTCCGTACATGTTTCAATACTTCAATCTCAAGCTTCATATCAACATCTTTCTGAATAACTTTTAAAATACTGTAACATAGATAAAAAAAAATCGATACAAATACCATATTCATAGCAAGCTGTACATATGGAAGTAGGTGTTCTAAAGTGTGCTTATTCCGTGTTATTTTAGGTACATGTTGTCTTTGGTCAGAAATTAATAGCGATCGACCATCTTCCATGGTAACACAAATATTTTCTCTATGATTTTGAAACTAGACCATCAATGCAGATGGTGTTAGGTATCTAATTTCAATAGCCTCTTTTATATAGAATCAACCGATCTGAAACTGGTGTACAAAAATGAAATTTCAAAAGCTAAATAATTTCTTTTTTGTTTTTGTTTTGATTTTTTGCGATGCCCTGTCCCGAATATTATTAGTGATAAAATACCATACTTATTTTACTATTTATGGAATTTTATATTATCTATTAAACTGAATATATAATAATTATTTAGACCATTCAGCACAGCTGAATAGTACTGTATAAACTTTTTTGCTAATCGTGAAAATAGCAGCTAAAGCTAGAAACAAAAAAAGATTACACATTTTAGTCATAATGGGGTTCATATTGCTTGTTGATTCTTTCAGGAGAATGGCAATAAAGAGTGACTTGAGGTTACAAGTAGTAGGTTGTACCCTGTGTTGCACAGCCAAAATTGATGGCAGATAGGTTTTCCTTATCTGCCCAATAGCGTAACTCCTTCATAATAATAAGTCGAGGATCTTGAGTGGTTGAAGTATGTTTAACATGAGTTATTATAACGTCCATTTTGTCAATCTTTTGACCCAGATTTTCATATCGATTATAAAGTGTCTTTAGAAGATTGACTAAATGGGGTGGTGAAAGATGGCCATAGAGTTCTGTCCCTTCAGGCATGGTTCTTGAGGAGCACTCTAAGAGAAACCCCTTTAAATTATTGGACGGCACGTTATCTGTCAGATACTTCCAAATCTTTTCAAAGTATTTATCTAATGAACCCATGTCAGCGTTATTTTCTAGGTCACCACAAACAATCAAACAATCATTAGTTTGATGGTCGCGTAGAAGGTATACCGTACTGTATACATTCTTGACATCCTGTACCCCACATCCATGATTGACTTTGAAAGGAACGATATCCCATTTAAAATGTTCTGTAGGATGTATCTTAGAATCCTGTAGTGTTTCTAAGCCAATTTTGGAATTTTTTAGTTTTTCTAGAGAAGGCCAAATTGTATCATTAAAAATATGCTGCTTAAGAGCATCTGTTGAGAAATCTAGGCCATGAATTATTTTCTTGTTACTTGTTTTATTCTCGAAAATTAGTGGAGAGTTTATGAATATACCTGATATATGGTCGAGGTGGGGATGTGTAATATAGTAATCTCTGATGCCGTCATATATAAGTGACGCTTTTTCCCACTGATTCATGTTCAAAAGTTCTGTTGCCAATTTTTGTTTCAAGGACTTCGGAAGACCATTTGAATATGCAATTCCCTTCTCATTAAAATAACTTCTATCTAAACACTCCTCGTGATGATAGCAATCAACATATACCTCTTCAGGTTTATCGTTTTTTGCAACCAACCCTAATATGGCACCTAACCCAGTTCCTCCATCTATACATATAGAATCGAGCTTGGAATGGCCATAGGGTCTGAGCATGAAAGATTGACAGTCATGTTCTGTAGGACCTCCACTTCCCCCGAGAATAGTAACTTCGAAGGAATATGGCATTTTATTACTTTTTGAAACAATTACCAACTATAGTATTTCTGTCGCAGCAATATATTTCTCTGGATTTATAATTTCTGCCTTCCTTGGTATGATGCAAATGTCTTTTCTTCAGTTTATAAGACCCCTTCAACAATATTACTAATAATGGATAAAGAAAGCTTGATTTTTATTTTCAAGGAAACAAAATTGACGGATACAAAATTTTCACAAAAAAGAGTAATAACCAGAAGTCTGTATCAATGTTTTGAAGGACTGGATTAATGTTTGCTACTAATTACTTTAAATATTCCTAAATCGGCAGCTGTCAAAATTCAGGAAAGGAAAAAAAAGCAATTATAGAAAAGATAAAAAAGGAACTAATTCCATATCTGACCAGCGCTGTAGATCCTTGGTTCTTTTTTTTTTTTCACCGTTCTTCTAAGCTTTTCTTTCTTTTCCACAATGCAAAAGCGACTGAAAAAGGCATGCAGTAGAATTTCCTCTTTCTTCATCCTTGCTTGAAATTCAGTTAATTCTGCTCTTTGAAATTACAGTGCATGGTATGAGCCTTCATTGTAAGAATATTTTCCACTATAACTTTACAGACCCTGAGATAACAAGGAAAATCAGCAGTTCGTCAGTAAACCTGTGTCAGAGAGAAGTGGTAGAACAATTGAAGGAATCAAAAGAAAAGAAATATTATTTTTTATGTTCAGAAAGGTACAGAGTATTCCGACCCCCCACCCTCTTTTTTAATCTTTTAGATTGCTTGCTCCGTAGAATTCTTTTGTGTTTACCTCTTTGGAGATAAATTCCTGAGTAATAAAATTTTTTTTCAAATTATGACAAGAAAAATTCGACTTTTCTTTCCTTTTTTTCTTCATTCATATCGAGAGCTGCTTGTGAAATAGTTGAGATACACATTGTAGAAAACCCTTCTTTCTGGTTCGGAATAAATAGAGATCAATGCGTAGAATTAAATTTTTTGTTTTGATCTGTGGCATCAGTATGTCTTGGGGTGGGGGGATTCGAAGGAAATTATCTTGCGTTAATAGTAATGTTCAAGATCCACCAATAGAGTACATGTTTTTTCTTTCTTTTTTTTTATTTTATAGCATTACCTGACAGTCCATTTCTCATGGATTAATTTTTTAAGTAGCTGTAAATGCACATCGGGTATATTGTGCTCCACAGTTTTACAATTTTGTGAAATATTGAGGAGGAGGTCCAGTAGCGACTTAATATTGGTTTCTTTTTTGATGACGTATTCTTGAAATGGGTTCACACCTAAGAACGTAAACGCAGGGTCAGTATGCATAATCGACTTATTTGTCCTAGATAAATATGCTATCCAGTAGCTTCTCAAGGTACTCGATCTCTCAATAAAAATAGCTTTCAGTTGTGGGTGCGCAAACAGAATTCTGACTTTCCAAAATATATCCTTATCAAAGGTTTCTGTATTCTGATCGTATTCTATTAATAGATAAACAAACTTGTTTTGGCAGAGTAATTGCATTATAGTATTGGTATATACCAATTCGCCATCGGGACTCAATTGGAAAATCTTATTGATATTGAGCATAATAGCACAACTATAGGGACCGATTTGGAAATCAGATGGTAAGCAAAGTTCGGTTTCTTCGATATTTACAGAGGATATCGCCTTGATTTCGTTAATTATTTTGATATTCTCAGCCAGCTTGGTCTCATTCGCAATGATAGTCTGAGTAGCATTTCCTAAATTACTATTAAATTTTGTAAATCTAAGTCTAGTACTATCGATGCAGGGTTGAACTTTAACATCTTTCCTTTGCGTTAACTCCTCACTATAATCTGCACTCGGCTCCTGTAGAAGCTTGATGAATTTAGTGTTGTCAAGGTAATTTGAAGAATCAGAAACATCTATTTTTTGTTTTTTCTTGGCCTGTATAACTGATAGAAGCTCACTGTTGATAAATGTACGCTTCTGTGGCAGCATTGTACTGTCATTGGTTGAACTCTGCCATGTAGAATCTTCTTTTTCTATATCATTGCTTCTTTTACTCATAATATTTGCCGTATTATCTACCCTGAAATTTTTATCATCGTTTGTGCATATATTTGTTTTCGGTTTCTGATCCATTATTCCAATGTAACCTGTAGTATCAACGATTAAATCAAGGTAACCATTGCGTAGCTTAGAGAAATGGAATGCCATATCATAGTTGAGATGAAAGTGTATAGATTCAATCCTTTCCAAAGTAGGATTATTTTCTTTAAACTTTATTCCATGACTTTTAAAGGGATCTCAATCCAGAGCTTTTAGTTCAACTTTATCAATCTTCCAAGAGTGAAACCTGTATTTAAATTTGGGTCTTTTAGGTGCAGTTTTGGATATTTTCAATTTAAAGAACTCTATCTCATTAAATTCTTCTTGATATAACTTCTTTGAAATTTTTATCAGTTCTAGAGATATATCAGTTACTGAAGGAAGTTTCCAAAATAGCAGTGTCTTAGAGTTGTTTGATGAATGTGAATGACAAACGAAAACCCTCGAAATTTGATACTGTAAATATGGATTACTTTTTATCGCAGTTAGTAATTTATTATTGTTGGGTAACCCAACTATAGTAACAGAATTGGTCAATTTTTCATTTGTTAACTGCTTTAGATTAGTTTCGATTTTACTGGGCATTTTTTTATTAGCTATGGATCCATAACGATATAGCCGCTGAGGTGAAATGATCGAAATTGAATACTTCTTTAAGTTTATATCATTACTGGTTTCTTCCCTTTTTAGGTTATTAATTTTAGATGCGTGTGGCTTGGGGATAATACTTTCAATCTTGTAAATTACTTGTATGTCATCATTCAAATAGATATTTATAGGTTTATTCATAGGCAGATGCCATTTCTTTAATGCTTTATCATGAGATGTGCTCCTGCTATCTGATCCAATAAATTCAAACTTGTACTCAAGAAATTTATGCCTATCAAGTTTTCTTCCGGGATACTCTGATTGTGGTTTGCATAGGTTAATTATCTTATGGAGATAATACTTCGCTCGTTTATTTAGTTTCAAGACTTCTTTACCCCAATATGGAGAAACCAAATTTTGCTCTTTTTGTTCCCATATATCTAATTTAAACATGTTTATCAAGTCTATATGAATGTATATTAGTGTATTATTCCAATATTTTGTTTTATGAGAGTCATAGTTATTTTTATGTTTTGTTCAATTTTGGTAACGGAAAAATCTTAAATTCTTGAAAACCAAAAAGAAGAATAACATTACAGAGTTTTTGGATTACAGTTGATAACCGACTTATCTAAACTACCCTAAATTAATATTACACCACCTCCATTAGTCAAACTAATCGAGAGCTTTATCATCTATAGACTATCTTGATGAATAAAAATACATTGTATGTACTCAAAAGTAAAACGAACGATTCATTCGCTTAGTATTTCAAGAAGTTCATCCGAATCATTCCCACGATCCTGCGCATCTTGCATAGCGATACTTTCTGAATCATCGTCAAGCACTAATGGATGGCATACATCGTTAGAGAAAGGTCTTATGTTTTGTAGGGTGGCAGTACTCTCTGTAAGCTCCACCAGGGAGTTATACCTTGATACAAACCTTGGTCTTTTGCTAATAAACATTTCCAGATGGGTAGGAATGGAATTTTCGTTGTTTTCAAGAGAGCGGCCTTGCAATATTTCAAATATAGTTACAATGTCCCCCAGGGCAATTTGTGTGTTGTAAACATTGTCCTCGCACACTTCAAGATCCAATGTCCTTATATTTAGAAGAATCTCTTGGCTAGTAAACTGTAGCTTCCCGTAACGGTTTTCTAAGAAATCTCGAAGATAAGCCATGAAGTCAGCAAAAGTGCGCTGCAGCATAGTCGTGTCCCTGCATACACTTTGTCTATAATTGTCAATGTCACTATCATCATCCAATGGAGCTGTATCAAAGAGAGGATACGTATCTTGTTCGTAATGAACCTCTATATGCGGAATCTTCTTTCTCTGAGTTAGAGTTTCTGCAATTTTCCTTATATCATCTTCCTCTGCATGATCCCTAACAAACAGATTCCTGTTGCTAGGCTCATTATCTAACTCAACTTCTAAGGAATTCTGACGAGGTTCATCAACGTTTTCACTGTCCTTCTGGCTCTCGGTCTCATGCACAACAGCAACCTCATCCTCATCCTCTACTAATTGTTCTCCTTCTGAGGGCTTCTCCTTACTCCTTTCATAGATCTCATCCATTCTGTATAACTCTAAATGTTTCCACAAGAACAATAAAGGAACAGCTCCGCTTCTCTTCAAAAGTGTTTTCTCTTCTGGGAGGACCTTGTGTGTGTGTGGGTACTTCTTGTATTTGCTTTTGTTGTTTTCGAGAAGAAAGGAGCGCTTTAAAAAAAAGAAAATCTTTTTGATTTTGAATCATCTTCAAAAGAGCTAAAATAATAATAATTATTTGTATAAAAGGTATCAAAGATACGGCAGAATATCAGGAAATCATGGCAAATAGTATGTTACAAACAGTTTAATGTTACTACAAAAAAAAAGGCAAAAAAAACTTTTTTTTTCTCTTTCTTTTTTTAATTGAAATGTTTCAGCGGTTAAATATATAACTGTTGGAATTATGGAAAGAATAAGCAACAAATTTACTAATATAAGTTCTTTTTTTTCTTTTGATTAAATTCCAAGAGAAAACATCTGCTTGGAATAGTGGTTTTTTTTTTTGAGAAGAAAAAATAGTTTATCACAGGTTTATTTAAGGAGTCCTTTAAAGTACCCTTTAGCCATAATAAAATTTTAGATAAATCAGACGATGACGATGAAAACCTCAGTTCTTTGCTTGGGCAGAGTAATTTTTCTATAGATAGTACGGATACACAAACAACCAGTATTGACAACAGCAATGAATTTAGCGGACCTTCGAGGAAAAGAGTCAAGATAAGAAGGCCCGATAAGGAAAATCACTTGATACAAGTACCTTCTAAATGGAAGACAATATTTCCATTTACCTTTTTCAGTAAATTTCAAAGCGAGTCGTTCGAAAGTTTGTACAATAGTTCTAATAACTGTGTCATCAAGGCTCCAATGGGGGAAGAGAGGAGGGTATTGTTTGAACTTGCCATGTTACGAATACTAGATAGTGGACATGATCATCACCTAAAAATCTTGTGCTTGACCTCAACGAGGTTAGTTGGATTAGAATTAACGAAGATCTGGAGAACTAAATTCAAAAACTGGAAAATCCTATTCCTAAATGGTGAATCACCAGTCAATGATTTTGAACATATTGAAACAGCTACCATTATCATTTCAACACCTGAAAAATGGGATCTTCTCACCAGAAGAACCTTTTTAAAGACTCTTACTGCCATTGATTTAGTCTTGGTTGAAGAAATAAACTCCATGAAAGACACTCGAGGAGCTATCTTGGAAGCTAATATTACACGTCTGATGAGGCTATTTCCGAACTTAAGAATAATTCTAGCAACAGAAGGTGTATCCAATTTTAATGATCTAATTGAATGGTTAAATTGTAACAAGGTAAAGTTGAACAAAAAAACTGAACTATTATCAACCTTAGAGGAAAATGGGTTGACAAAAAGGAAAAGATTAGTCTCTTGTTTCAAATTTAATAATGATAATGATTATCAACTTGATTCACTTTATAATGCAAAACTACCGAAAATTATTGAAAGTTATGGTAAAAATAGGTCAACTTTGATCTTCTGTCCTACTAGATCATCTACTGTCCAAACAGCCAAATATCTAATTCAGAGCTTTAACTTTCCTCATAACAATAGTATCTTCAGTGATATAATTAATGATCCTGAACTTCAACAATTTGTTGTAAAATCAATTGCATTTCATCATGCTGGTCTAACAATGAATGATCGCAACGTTGTTGAGAGAAAATTTCAAGATGGCTCAATTAACATACTTTGTTCTACATCTACATTATCAACAGGGATAAATTTGCGTGCATCGTTGGTTATTATAAAAGGTACTAAGCTGTGGATTAATGGTGAATTGAGTGAGTACCCAACATCAGATATTCTGCAGTTGAGTAGTGGAGTTGGTGTAAATGGCAATGAGAATGAGAATTATTCAATCGTTATGACAACCGAAAAAATGAAGAACACCTATAAATCCTTATTTAACGGGAGTGAAAAGTTTGATAGTTTCCTGTATCTACAGCTATTCGAAAATATTTTGACAGAAATTTCCTTAAAAACCATATCAACGTTAAGTCAAACTATTGACTGGTTTAAATTTACATTTCTAAATCAGAGATTAAGAAGTCCCAAAACACAATATTATTTGCGCGAAATTGGAGTTTCAAAACTTATTTCCCTGGACTACACAAATATACCAGTAGTTTGTAGGGCTATGATAGAAGAAATGGAAAATTTAGGCCTAATTACAATTAACAGGGGAGCATTTTTGATATCAAATTCTGGTATGATTTTTTCTAGACATTGTATTTCTTATCAGTCAATGAAATGTTTCCTTAAACTTACTGTAGGTACCAGTCTCTATGAGTTGATATCGATGATATCAAGAGCAGATGAATTCAAAAAGTTCAAAGTAAGAGCAAATGAAAAGTCAATATTGAAAAAAATTAACATGCTGCCAGAAATTCGGTACAATCTAACTATACCCAACGGAACTAGCCAGATTATTGATGCATCTTGGCAGAAAGTCATGGTCCTTCTACAATATGACCTGGGAATTAATGGTAATTTAAAGACAAATGGTGTTAAGTTGACGACGTCTTTAAACCATGATAAGGTCTTAATAGTACGACAATTTACCAAACTTTTAAAATGTGCAATTGATTTTTTTGATATGAAACGCGATGGACTATCCTTAAAGATCGCATTATTCTTGCTTCGATCCATTACTGGAAAGTGTTGGGAAAATTCACCTTTAGTTTTGACACAATTGAAAACTTTAACCTCATCTATGATCCTAAAGCTCACAGAGAATGGTATCACCACTATTAACGATTTAAAAAAACTCTCAAGAGAAAAGATCGAGTATTATTTAGGTACTAGAATTGGAGGTGCCGCCAATGTACTAAATGAAATTGAATTGATTCCAGAGCCAATACTTCAAGTAAATAGTATTAAACGTGTAGATTTGAATAAAGGGTCCCGTTATAAGATTACTTTTGCAATCTCAGTAAAAACTATTTCAGATAACCGTTGTGAAACTGCTTTATCTCTAGAGTATCTGGGTTTGAAAAAGGACGGTACACTTTTGGGTTTTAAGATAATGCAATTAAGAAAGTTGAAAGAACCAGAAATAATTGACGTAGAATTTCAATTATTGAACAACAGTGATTTTGTTGAAATTCATCTTAACATTACAGAGATTGCTGGTATAAATTTAAAGATGGTATTAGATGAAAAATTTCTTGAGGATATATCGTCTAATCTCGGCATAAAGTCATCTAATGCAATTGATAAGGAACACATTATTCTGGATTCTTCATCTGATGAAGAAATACTTGCTTTAGTCAAGGAATCTGATGTTGAAGTGGGTGGCGAGGCATTAAAATTGGAGTTTCCACAGCATAGTAACAATAAAGCTAAAATAAAAAATAGTATGGGACCAAGATGCGTTAATTATCCTATAATAGCCGCGAATATAGGTTCCAGAAATAAGGGTACTGGAGAAGACAGGTCAAGTAATTCTGTCGAGTCAATTATGGTCAATAATGAAAAAATAAAGGCTTTCACTAATATTCATGATAGAATAAAGCTTCTAAAGAACTTTCGGTATACTAATGAGCAACAAGCTGATAATTTAATCTTTAAAAGCTATAAGTCGTCAGCAACGTCCAGTTCAAATTGTGCTGAAGAAACCGAACTTTGTCAAGACTTGCACGAGCTCTCCAAAAACATTATTGACGAATTGGAATTTTTAGGTTCTGATATTGAAATTGAATAGGTTAATTATAATATGTTAAAATAAAAATTCGTCATCGGTTTCAAATTGAACTTTTTTAAAGTTTAGCTAAAAGTTATTCAACTATAAAATTTATCAAATTGTATCTTAAATGTATCTGTACTATATCAGAGGAAGGATGATTATTATCCAATTCCTTTGTAAGGGTAAAAAAATGGCGATTGGTAGATAATCTTCTTCACAATTACCATTATAACAAGTAATCATTAAATTGGGCATAATAGAATTAGCTAAGTTGGAGAAAGGATAGGCCTATACCCCTAAACAGCTAATACTGGAAATACTTGCAAATGAAAGCAAAGATTTGGTAAAGGTAGCAAAAAAAAGTGTAAGGTAACATAATTACAGAGAAGAAAATAATAATTCATTTCAAGGTCATTAAACACCCAAACTACTTTAAGCACCGATGATACCTAGAGACTTACCTTCAGCAATTCTCTTTTGGGCCAAGGCGGCGATAATAGCAGCACCAGCACCAGAACCATCTTCAGCTGGGACAATGACAATTGGATAGTTTTCCTTCTTGTCTTCCTTCCAGCCGTAGATGTCCTTCAAACCTTCAGCAGCTCTTTCCTGGAAGCCTGGGTACAAGTTGAAGACAGAACCATCAGCGGCGATGTGACCGGATTCATAACCTCTCTTTTGGCAGATAGCGGCAATACCACAAACAGAAATTCTGGCAGATCTGGTACCAATCAACTCACTCAAACGTCTGATCAACTTACGTTCTTGAACAGTAGTTTGAATACCCAAGTTAGCTAGGATCAATTCATCGGTATCTTCTAAGTTCTCAAATGGATCATCTTCAATCTTGGATGGGTAAGAGGTATCCATAACATATGGCTCCTTCAACTTGCCAACATCTTGACCCTTGAAGATCAAACCTTGTTCGTACAAGTCCATCAAACCTAGACGCAACAATTCACCCAAGTAGTAACCTGAGGACATCTTCTCGAAAGTTTGTTGGCCTGGTCTTGGAGAATTTTCATCGATAGCAATATCGTACTTGTTTCTTGGCAAGATAACATGTTCGTTATCAAAAGAACCGTATTCACAGTTAATAGCCATTGGAGAGTCACTTGGAATATCGTCAGCAAGCTTACCTTCCAACTTTGGAATGTCCTTGACACATTCGTAGTAAGCACCGTTGACACCAGTACCGAAAATGACACCCATCTTAGCATCAGCATCAGTGTACATAGAGGCAACCAAAGTACCAGTGGTATCGTTGATCAAAGCAACAATGTCAATTGGCAAGTTTCTCTTTTCAATTTGCTCCTTCAACATTGGGATGACATCGTGACCTTCAACATTTGGGATATCGAAACCCTTGGTCCATCTTTGTAGGATACCTTGGTCAATTCTGTCTTGAGAAGCTGGGTAGGAGAAAGTGAAACCAAGTGGCAACTTACCCTTGACACCTTCAGGGAATTGTTCGTGAACGAAAGCCTCCAAAGAATCGGCAATGAAGCTCCATAGTTCTTCAGCGTTCTTGGTGGTTCTCATTGGACCTGGCAACTTGTACTTGGATTGAGTGGTGTCAAAGGTACGGTCACCACCTAGCTTAACCAAGACAACTCTTAGGTTAGTACCACCCAAGTCAATGGCTAGGAAATCACCAGCTTCCTTACCAGTTGGGAATTCCATAACCCAACCTGGAATCATTGGAATGTTACCACCTTCTTTGGACAAACCCTTTTCCAGTTCACCAATGAAGTGCTTGGTGACGTTCCTCAAAGTTTCAGCATCGACGGAGAACATGTCTTCGAACTTCTTGATTTGTTCAAGAAGTTCTTGTGGCATGTCAACCATAGAACCCTTTCTAGCAGGTGGCTTCTTTGGACCTAAGTGAACCATTTTTGATTTGATTTATTTATTATTGATTTGATTGTGTGATGTACTAAAAAAGGGAAAAGAGAAGTAAATACGAATTGTAATAAGAACTATTCAAGAATTGTTTTTAAAGAAAAAAGAACTCAATTGATAAAAAAAAAGTAGAAGTAGGAATCAATGAAGTTAACAATTGGAAACCATGAAAGAAAGAAAGGAAAAAAAATTTTTTTTAAAGGTCTATTTTTTCGATTGAAATAAATAGTAAAAAAAAATGGATATGTGAAAACTTATCTATGGAAGCAAGAGAAAGAAAAAAGGAGCAGAAATCCAAAGGTACACCAATTGCAAAAAAAAATTTTGTCCCAATGCGAAGAAGGTACAAGGTACTTCTGTGATATTGTTCAAAGTTCCCTTTGAAAAAAAAAAAGAACCTTGAAATTTTCATGATCCCCACAGTTATTTCCTGCTGAAATAATGCCAGTATCAATTTACGCTTCAGGGTTTTTATTTTACTGTCCCTGTTTTTACTTGTGAATTCGTGCATCTACGCTTTCATATTCTATTCTTGTTCCTCACTTGTTCAGTTTGTTGTATATACGGTTGACGTTGTTTTTTTTTGTCATAACATATACTTGCTTTCAAATAGAGAAGACAACTGGGATTCCATTAAAAATTCATGGGGTGGATAACGTGATACCCTTTCTTTCTCTCAGCTAGTAATTCCAGTTTTTTTTTTTCGTTAGTGTTCTCTCCGTTCTTTTACTAGCTCTCTACTTCTGAAATGGGCATCTCCTTTCGGGGCATCGCCAAAACTCTTCAATTTCTTTTTTTGATTTTTCATCCGGGATATCGAAATATTTCCAAATTTTTGCACAGAATTGTACGTAGAAAATTATATTATTGTGTACTTCTCTTTTCTTCCCTCAAACGGACCCGTACAAAAAAATATAAAATTACTGATCGCCACGATCCCTTCTGTACTTCCAGTAAAATTACGAAAAAAAATTGTTTTACCCGGTGACACTTAACACGAACACGTATTTCAAAAAACATTTTTGTCCCTGGGACAAAATAGGTCACTATATACGCAAACACTCCTATTTTTTTTTATTTTTTTTATTTTTGCTGGGCTTAGCCCCGACGATAAGATTTTTCATATTTGTTCGCTTGATGGAGGAGGGGAAGAAAATGTTCTATTCGGTAGGGTAACACCTTGTTTCGTTTAAGTGTACAGATGTAAATCATTGTGTAAATCATTTCATCGGTGTCATCCAGAAAGAGATGAGGAAGATTTACGTTATTTTTAAATTTTTGAAGGAAGTTCTGAATCAAAGGAATAATCATATTAATAATACAGCGACGTAAAAATAAGTGGCGGGAAATACTATAGACTTTTTTTTATATATCTTTCATTGTTATTTTTGCTTTTATTGTTCGTTAGCATTAAGAAAAAAAAAATTAATATGAAAAGTAATAATATTAATAAAGTTGTAGATGGCATATTTATTTTTTTTCTATCATTTCACGTAAAACCTTTCTTTTCTTATTATTTTATTTTTATTGGAAGTAAACTGTAGGTTCTCAAAATCTATATACATGCCATCAAAAGTAGTGAGAAGAAAAAGACAAAAAAAAATAAAAATAAAAAAAAAAAATTTAAAGGATACTGACCTTTACAAGGTTCTAGTAACTTGATAAAACACCATCGTTAAATCCTGGGGAATATAAATGTAAGTAACCGAATTTCACAAGACTTTCGGGAATAAAAGCATGGTCTTGATCATAGTGTTCGATTAGATTGAAAACATTGTCATATGACGGCTGGTTATGACATTGTGGTTCTCGACACCTTAGATCACACCAACTGGAAGTTTCCTCTGCATCGTTCGGACTGTACATGCGGTCATGTTCTCTGTAGAATGATATGTCGTTTGGTACAGTCTCATTGAAACATTTAATTTCTAATGAAGGACCATCCTCCTGTAACGCAGTTTTAGCGTTGATTTCGTTGAATCCGTTGGTGTGGTTACTGTGTCGGTGGTAAGATACATCACTCTTTTCGTCTGATGAAGGAGATGTAACCGCATCACTGATGCTCAATGGGTTTTGGGTCATACTAATTGGCGATGATAATACGTCGTTATCCTTGTTGTTACTATCATCTTGTAATCTGGAGACCAAGTGCTTTTCCAAAAGATGGTTCATGATATCTTCGTTTGGCCCGAGTATTTTTCTACAGTCGAAGTATGGACACATAATGCCCAGGTTAATCTCGCTCTTATCGTCCAAGTTTTCAATCTCCAGGTTAATAGCCTCATCGTACGAAACTTCCTGTTTCACATCCTCCTGTGCTACTTGTTGTGGCTCTGTAGTAATTGGTTGTGGCTCTGGCAGAGGCTCTGGTAGTGTCTCTGGCAGTGGTTCTGGTATCTTGGTCTCATCATCATTTAGTACAATATTACCCATATCCGAGGTAACTTGCTGTTCATCTGCCGCATTGGCTTTAGCCCTTGAAGAGGCTCTTGCTCTCTTGGGTTTCCCGTTAGCGACTTTCCCGTCCAGGATCTTCTTAGCGGAGGCGGCCTCTTTCTTCTTGCCTGCAGCGAATCTTTTCTCGTGGGTATTAATGTGTCTTTTCAGCTGCTGGTTGGTGATGAACCGTCTCTCACAGTATATACACTTCAAGGGCTTCACCTGGGCGTGGGTCCACTTATGCACCCTCAAATGGCAGGGTCTCAGGAACCGCTTGCCACAGTTAGGCTCGTCGCAAACGTAAGGTCTCTCGTCTGTGTGCGAGTTCCTGTGCTGCGCGAGAAGACTAGGCACGCTGAACTCCCGCTTGCACCCGTCTATCTGGCACACGTACTTCCGCGACCCCTTCCCGCGCTTAGCCGTGGTCGTCACGACCTGCTTCTCCTGGTCATGGCCCACATCTTCCTCCACAGCCAGCAGGCCGCCGCTGATATTCAGCGGCGAACTGTCCGACGAAGACACATTGAGATTCTTCCCGCCACTGACCAAGTCTATCGTCGGCTCGATAATATACTTCAGCGGAGTCTTGTTCAGCTCCGTGAAAAACTCCTTCCCGTAACTCATCTAATCTAAAATAACCAATAAAAAAAGAACTTGTCCCTATTTCTCTTCAAGGAGATCGAAAGGGAAAGAAAAAAAATTTCAAGAAGGATTCGTTGCTTTTAAATCCGGTTTCTTTAAATAGTGGCTAAAAAGAGATGGGCAAGAAAAAAAAAAAAAAGAAATTTTCACCAAAAATTCTGAAAAAAAAAAAATTGTGCTTACCTCAATCACGTGTATAGTGATACAGTAAATACCCTACACCGATTTTCTCTCTGTGTGTTGAAGACAGAGAAAGTGAAGCAGGATTGTTGTGTGGGGAGAGGGTTGACAAACAACAAAAAAAAAAGGTACGCAGAGAGACAGCGCGATGCACTAAGCAATAGAAAAAGTGATATACACTTAGAAACGCACGCACGGAGAAACGGGAGGTGGAAGAAGGAGGAGTTAAACAGAGAGTGGCGCGCGCGTCTGACGGGAAGGGGAGGGGGGGGGAGTTGTGACGTTCCATTAGTAATACGCTTAGAAACACACGTACCCATGTTTCCCACCACACAAGGATGGCAACTCCATCTCTCTCTCTCTCTGCGTCCCCGCCCATTGTTATTTTTACCCACCAAATTAAAGTTACGTAATTGGGACGTCTCGGGAAAGAAAGGAAAAATAAAACTGAGAGTCACGTGTACTTGATAACTATCGTTGCTGGTGAGGTGTGTTATAAATCACGTGCATCACGTGTTGGGCTTACAATCAACTATTACACCAAGGGCTTATTCAACTACTACACCCATGGAAATGCAGGTAAAGCTATTACTATTAGTATTGTTATTATTATTATTAAATAGAGATATACATAGAGTCGGTCATTGCTCTTGGAAGTAAGGGTGGTTGGCTGCTCTTCTGGCGCTGATTCTGTTTATAGGGTCGTATGCTAGCAGTTTGTCCAGCAGGTCGATCCCCTGGGGGTCTAATGAGGGGACTACCTCGGCTAGGTCCTTGCGGCGCCATTGTGGGAAGCTCGGTTTGAAGTCTGGCAGGTAGACAATGTCGGGCCATATAGTCTCGTTTGGCGTGCCCAGCACGCGGAATATCTTGAATATCTGGTCGATCTCACTGTCACCGCTGAAGATGGGTTTACGGTTGCACATCTCCGCAAAGATACACCCAATGGACCAGGTATCGACACCAGTACTGTACTGCTTACCACCTAGCAGGACTTCCGGAGCACGGTACCACAGGGTCACAATCTCGTGTGTATACGCTCTCAACGGAACACCGAAGGCTCTCGCTAGACCAAAATCACCCAGCTTCAAGTTGCCTTCCTTGTTAATCAGAAGATTCTGTGGTTTCAAGTCACGGTGAAGGATACGGTGCGAGTGGCAGTACGCAATACCTTTACACAGTTGCATCATGAACTTCTTGATAATGCTGTCGCCTAATGGCTGATCCTTGGGTATACTCTCCATATATCTCTTCAAATCAAGGTCAAGAAACTCAAACACCAAGTACAACTTGTGCGCATCGCTGTGCACAATGTCATAAAGCCTCACAATGTTGTCGTCTTTCAACTCCTTCAAAAGAGAAATCTCACGAATTGCAGTACTAGGAACACCCTCGTCTTCGCTCTCCAGTCTAATCTTCTTCAATGCAACAATTCTCTGGTTCTTACCAGGCTTCAAATCAACCGCCTTGTACACAACACCATAGGTACCTTCACCAACTTTCTCCAGTCTCTTATAATTGGCCAACTCTCCGCTCATTATCCTGTTTTCCTCTCAGATCTGAATGTATAGGTTCGTTTATCAAATAGAAATGACGGTTAAAAGCCCCCCAAAAAAATGGATTGACAATTGTATTATGTTCAACCTGTTTAAATAGAATTTCGGGCTCTCTCCCTTACACACACTCTCTCCAAAGCGAAAACGCGTAAAATTTCTCGAAGTCAATTTTTCAAAACCCTAAATGAAAAAGTAACAATAGCCCTAGGGTTCGTTATTTTTAGGGTTTAGATACATACATAAAGGATCGTGCGTTAAAAGCAATACATACTTTTCTTATCAGAATATGTATTTTATTTTGTTTTAAATATTTTATACATATTACTTAAGGCTTATTGCTGCTTAGCTTCTCTTAGAGCCTTTCTAACAGCTCTCATTCTGATGGACTTATGGAACTTGTAGTTAATCTCGTTAACTAAGTTGGAGTAGACACCAAATGTTTCCTCAATGATAAGGTGGTAAAGAGCGTGAGACCAGTATGGTGTAATTGTGGCATATCTCTCCTGAGCACCGCAACTTCTACCAACGTTCTTCAAAGTAGCTTTAACAAATGTACGAGGGTTTGGAATCATCATGGATGATCTTCTGACCTTAGACATGGCACTTGTAACCAAGTAAGATAGGATAAACTCGACATCAATGTTATCCTTACTTAATTCACCGGCGAGAGAAGAGGACCAGTTTTGTAGGAAGGCCTTGGAACCACTGTATGTAGCCAATAGTGGGGTTGGAATCAAACCACCGAAAGAACCCATGGTCAAAATCAAACCACGCTTACCCTTTTGCTTCTTGTCACCAGATTCTCTGTGTGCCTTGACAGTTTTGGTAATAATTGGGGCAATAATTTGTGTAATCATTAGGGTAGCAGTGTTGTTAATAGTGATAATGTTTCTCATCTCTTCTTCTTCGGTAGCCAAGAATGGGACTGGAATAGAGTGAGATTGACCAACATTATTAACCAAAACAGAGATCGGTAAGTCCTTGCATAGAGTGAAGATCTTGTTATAATTATCCTGAGAGTCCTTAGCGATATCGATAGCCAAAATTTCAACCTTGTTGTGGTATTTGTCCTCGATTTCTTTCTTCAAAGTAACGAGTTTAGACTCGGTTCTAGAAATTAAAACTATGTTAAACCCACGGCTAGCTAGCTGGAAGGCAAATTCTTTACCAATACCATCACTAGCACCGGTGACAACAGCATAGTCACCAAGCTTACAACCATACTTTTCGTAATTGACTGGAGGTAGAACAAAGAGATCCAAAACTGTAGAAAAGACTCTAAGAACAAACGGAACCAATTTTAAGATACCATAGGCAAAGACAGTCCAAAGGAAAATGTTGAATGCCTTACTGTTCTGACTTGCAGCCTCTAATTCCTGAACAAATGTCATCTTATATAAAGTAGTATTCTTGTTATAGTCGCAATTGAGCTGTATTTGATGAGGAATATGTGATTCAGGCAGTTGAAACTTATTTTTATCTGTGTAGTCGTTGCCAGGTGGAAAGCTGCTACCGCTGTACCCTTTTTGAAAATGAGAAATTTCGTGATGCACGCAGCAATATTCGTATAATATTATACTTTACGTGATAAAATCATTTTAAGAGATAAATGGATATTAATTCATTAGAATGTTTAAGGTAACAAGTGAAATACGATATATATATATAACTGTCAAGGAAGTTTTGTTCTCTAGAAGTTGATTTCATTAAATATAATTTTTAAGCAATTACAAGATAACAAAAGTGGTAGTTATAATTGAAAAAAGGTCATAAATTCATAAAAGGAAAGTAAAGCTTGATGATAACACACATAAAAAGACTCTAGCAACTTTAGGAACTTAAATACGTGTGATCTCTGTTGTTGTACTATCAGGTTGGTTAACCCATGTTGTCATATCCTTCTTTGCATTCTTGAAACTCTGTGCTTTCAATTTTTCTTCTTCAACACTGATAAGCTTTGAAATTCTGCTACAGCCTTCGATAAGTACAGGGATATTTAGTGAACGCTTCCAAAGCTTGAATCGAACAATGTGGCGTAGATCCGATACCTGGTTCAAGTTTCGGATTTCAAGAACACTTAAATTTGGAAAGTAATTAAATGCAAAGAGCATAGGGATTGAGAAATTGGTCAAGTGTGTACAATTATTCAGGGATAATCTTTTTATGTTCTTTCCACAAATTTGCGCCAGTTCCCACAAAGATGCATCATTTATTGAGCAACCTGCTATACCCAGAGTTTCGATTTTAGTGTGCTTTGCTAAAGCAATAACTGAAAGACCAGTAATTTTGGATCCGTTCCTGTGTCTTCCAACGTTACAATTGACCAAATTCTGACAGTTTGTACCAATAGCTACTATACCAGCATCTGTAATTTTGTCACATGCCCTTAAGTCAATTGTCTTCAGGTTTGGCAAGTGTCTTGATATTTGAATCAAGTAGTTATCATCTACTATTTTATTACCTGGTAGAACCAAAGTTTCTAATTTTGATAAGTTTTTAAACCATGTCACTGGAGGTAAGATGTCAGGACAAACATAAAATTCTAAGTGGGTCAGTTCTTTCGGATCTACCAATGAATCCAATCCTACAATATCTGACTCTTTCAAGCTGTTTAATTTGTGTAATATGAATATCTTTGGTTTAGCAATAACATTCGTTTTATGGTTGATGAAATGCTTAAACTTGTCAGCTGAAGAGAAAACCAAGTTTTCCATTTGGATATGCTTACCAACTTGGAACCATAGTTTGTTAACAGAAATACAACTGGAAACGGAGTCAGTGATCATTGAGCTTTCGCTAGCTTTATGCTTCTTCTTGGCTCTTTGGTTTAAAATGGCATCTTGTTCCATAACTGATAACTGCTTCATTATATTTTCGACAATTTCTGGAATTTCAAATATTCTATGAGGTTTATCAACTGATATAAGGCTTGAATCACAAGAATTGATAATTGATAACTCAGAAAAATCGTTTATAAGTCTTTCATTTTTACACTCATCAAAGTTTGGTATGGATGTAAGTGAGCTTAAACTGCTTGGAGATGACCATAATTTATTCTGTTTGGTCGGTGTGCTAGTAGGGGTTGGAAGGTTGTTCTTGGTTAGCAAATTTTCATTTGAAGTTCTTAGAGAATACAAGTTCAATTTGGGATGAGAGTATTTTCTTTGAAATATTTTTTTGAAATTTAATTTCGAACTGGAGGAATTTTTGTTATCTGGAGTAGTAGGTTCTGGTAGACTTAAATTGCTTTCATTGTAAGTCAGGGAAAGGTCTTCATGAGATGAATTTGGTGTGATTCTTTTTGTTGGTCTATGGTAAGGTGAGCTTTCTAGTTGTACATCTCTAACTCTTTTGATCGAGCCATTTTCCATGTTATATAGAGTGGAATGAATCATTAAATGATTATGCAAAATTATTATTAGTTGGAATCTTTGTGATTTTAGTTTTTATATTTTTTTTTTTGTTTTTTTTAATAATTATAGGACTTTCACAAACTATAATTTAAAAAAAAACAATAATAAGTTTAAAAGAAAGGATGGAATTAAATACCAGATTTTGTTGTTACTTTAAAATGACCGTGGAAATATTTTGTTGATAAAGAAAGCACTATTAATATTATTTCTGACTTTATCTGAGGGAAATTAACGAAAGGACTGTAGTATTAATGTAGTCAAAATATTTGAATTTGATTATGACTTTTAGCGTAACATACAATATTAAAAGATTATGCACGAATTTTGTTTATTTTTGGTTTCCTTAGGATAGCAATAATAAAAGAAAACCGATAAAAGGAAGTTTTAAAAAGGAATGGATCTTTTCTTAATTAAAAGAAAGAAAGTTGTTGTATTTTTTTTTTTGGATATTTTGTAAAATTGTGATAAATATTGTTAAAAGAACAAAGGTGTTGTTATTATTATTACCACTTCAAAATTTTTGGATTGTGATCTTGTTGTTTTTATTTTCTCGATTATAATTAAATTTAATTCACACCTCACTTAAAGAAAAAAAAAAAATTCTTAAAGAAATGGACACCCAATTTTATTTCAACTCGATATTATTATTTTATTCACAATTGAATAATTGTTTTAATTGTTTTCTATCCTTAATATTCAAGAATATATGTTAAAAGTAATTTATACATTTCCAAAAACCATTCTGTTTATATATATGTGACACATTTTTTTATGCTTGTGCCTAACAAAAACCAAAATAAATAAAACATAAACAATAATAAGAACAAAAAATCTTTATCATTACAAACTCGTAGAAATGCCAGCTTTGATAACTGCTGACCTGCGTATAATAAGAAAATTTTAAGAAAATGTAAATAATATAGAGAAAGCTGCGTCACAACCAGTACAAAAAAAGTACCGTCTGTACAGGTAGCAACTATTTTGGTGTTTGTTTGTTTACAATATTTCAAATAAAGAAGAAGAAAAATGATGTATCAGATTTGCTGCATACTCCACATAAGATGGTGACTATTGGTCCCAGTATACAGAGATTAATGCGCAAGTAATATCATATCTGCAACAAACTTTCCTACAATAGTTAAAAAGAAAATGAAAAAAAAAAAAAGAGATTATCAAATACAAATTCAGCAGGCAACCACTCTCCTTGTAATAGCCATTACGAACGTCTCTCTGTATTAACCAGTGAAAGAATAAATTTAGCTTGATATACGCTATACCAAGCAGAAAAATGGTATATCACTCATTTGATACGATTTTGAACCCAGCATTTACGTGTTCTTAGAAATCCCAGTACAAAAGTATCCGAGATTATAGAAAACTGCGCTCTTTCAAGCTGGGGAAAAAAGACCAGCCCAGCGGGAAAAAAATTTAAAAAAAAAAAAGTTAATCACATCTATACCTCATTATGTACGGAACCCAGCAATAAAACGAAAAATGGATATTTTTAGTAATGGTCGGGTAAATCTAAGGAGAGTTATTATAGCGTGGAGCGAAACATGTTTGGCTGGTTTTTGCCTTGAGAACCCAGCAAACCGTATGAAGGATCTCAAACTGCGTAGTTTTCGATTTATTTCATCTTCTTTCCTAACGATATATAAACGATGGTGACTAGTAGATCAAAAGTATATTCACATTTTTTTTCCTAAGATTACATGGTTTTTTTTACGAATACATAGTTCTTTTTCTCTCCGATAATACAATTCGATTCTTGAAGTCTAGAACTTTGGTTTATGCAGTAAGTGCTATAAGTCACTTTTAGTGTGGACGACAAGGGTCTAAATTACTTTTTGTGTGTGTATTTTAGGTTTGTATAATTCAGGTTTTTATTTTAGCGCTATTTCCAAAAGGTAATTTCTTTTTTTCTCACCTGTCTTTCAATACTTTACCATTCGGTTTGAAGGTAAAAAGAAAAAGAAATGTTTGTAGAGCCACGATTCCTTAAATGTTGTTAGCGATTGAGAGAGGCGTGTCATTTCATATTGTACGTCTTCCTCTCCTAACATACGAAGTGTTAGAGGGGCTATTGATGTCCTCACCTTCTCCTCGGCCTTCACAATAGAAGACAGCGAAGCAGTTTTTGTGTGGGTTGCGAAAAAGGCTCTGAAAATCCTTCCTTTTTTTTTTACCGAAAAAAGAAAGAAAATGATTTATAGGGATACAAAAAGTTCTTTATTTTTAAACACAACTTCGATCAAGGGTAGGGTCGGAGGTGCTACACAGTGTAGAGACTGACTTGTGTGTAATAATATGGTGATGTGTTTTCTTTTGGTCTGAATTGTTCCAGGCCATCGAATTCTTGCTATAACAATGGGAGGAAAAACTAAAAACTAAAATAAAAAGGGACGATGCTCCGCCTTTTTCTTCCCATACTTGTTATTTAGTACTATATTTCTGTAAACCCTTCATCATGCCTCCTTCTTGTCAAAAAAAGAAAGAAAATATATTGATACTACTATCAACTTCGATATGTTGAATAAAAAAAGAGTACCTTAATTTGGAGAGATACTTGGAGAGACTTCATATAGTTATTGCTTTTTTTTTTACTGGACTAATGTGAAGTCATCCCCTCTAAAAAAATGCAAAATAAACATGAATACAGCTATTGCTGTGCACTATCTTCTTCCTGCCACACTTATACTTAAGTCTTTTAAAAGTGATTGGAAGAGGGCCGGCCCTCTATTTATAAATGCAATTGTGGTCAAGAACAGAAAAAGAAAAGGAGGATAAAAATACCAAAAAAGCATTTCTACATTGAAAACCTCTCACTATTTATTTTAAACAGGAGTACTACTTACCTGAATCAATTGTGGTTAAGTCAAAATGACAAAACTAAAAAAAAATTAAAAAGCAATTCTTGTTCAATTTGTTGGTCTAACTAAGCCTGTGATTGTGTTCTTTCGATGTTCTCCTCTTCTTTATCTGAGTTAGTCTGTAGATCGTCATACATCAAATATTAGGTGTCTTCAGTAGGAATGTTGGGAATTTGTGTGTTCATTAAAAAAATTTTTTTTTTTTGATCTTTTGAATATAATGTGACCCCACACCTGTATCGTACTAAATATTCTGTAATTACCTGAAGAGACTAGCAGTGATCAAGTTAAAGAGGAGGTTGCATTTTTGAGCCTAGTTATTTTTTTTTTTTTTAAAACCAATTTGTTCTTACTCTAAGAATCAAGAGTTGACAAAAAATTATTATAAATGGATTGGCAATTTACCTCTTATTTTCGATCTTAAATTTGTGGTTCTATTTTGAGAATAATTATTTTGTAAATAATTTGTACATTTCTGTTTTGTAGCGAACAAAAGGAAGGAAATATAATCGACTAAAAAAATTATTATTATCAAGCAAGGGGTTCTAAGAAACTTTTGCCAATCACTATTTTAGAGAAATACTTTCCTTTTTATTATTCTCTAGCACTTATTGGATTGGTTTGAGTCATTTATATTTTTAAAACGGCAATTTAATCATTTAGTTGAGTTATTATTGTTTTGTTTTGATTTTTGAGTGAGTTTTTTATTTTAATTTTTTTTTTTGGCTGTATCCATTTATTTTGATCTGCGCAATCATCTCTATCGGAGTTTTATACTTTGTTGAACAAAGGGAGACTTCTAGTTTTTATTTTCGCTACAAGCCGCATTTTGTGTCCAAGATTATAGGAAAAAGCTACTAGTTTCTTGAAGATTGAAAATAAACTTCTGAACTAAAAAAGAAAAAACTAAGAAAAATCAAAATCCTGGTGCTGTTCCGCTCGTTCCCAGAAATTATTCTTTTTATTGTTGATACTTAAATATAGGAAAAACATTTCCTAATTTGGTTTCCTTTTTATTCAATTTCTCAACCTAATATTAATTTTAATCCTTCCTCTCTTTACAAATTTTGCAAGTCAAGCCACTCATTTCATTACTAATTTTGCCAATATTCTAAAACTATCTTAAAACGAAGGACCTGGCTTTATTTATTAAAATTTTGCCACAATAATCACAGCTGTAAAAGAAATATTTTAGCTTCGGACAGTTATTATTATAATTTTTTTTTCGATGAGCAAATTCATTGATTCCCCCATATCTGAAAAAGACGAAATTGAAACTGTTCCAGGTCACTTAAAACCTGCTGGTCATGATCTTTCTCCCCCTTTCAGGGCCTTCAGCTTTCCAAAACCTTTAAATTATGAAAATAGGAACAATGGAACTAGTTCAAGGAGTACTTCTACTTCCCCGAAGATAACTCCTATCATTACTGGTAACCTAACTTCAAACGAGAGCGCCGAAAGTCTCAAAGGATACACATACGGAGAAAAGAACACGATCAGATCAGAAAACTCTGTTGAATCATTCTCTAAATCAATAACTCCCCCACCTCTTACACCTACCAGATCGAGATCAAGACACAGAAAGAGTTATGCAATTTCTGTTAGTTCTCCTGAAGAATTATATCTTCCACAAACCCCAAAATCACCCACGCATTTTTTTGGACACAATGATATTCTGTCTTCGCCTACTATAGGGAGTATACAGTATAAACATGAACTATCACCCAAGGATACTATTAATAATACCAATGAACAGATCAGAAGAAACACTGTTGGTATATTTGGAAGTTTATCTGAATTTGCTGAAAAGAATCAAATTGATTTAAAAGGTAAAGTATTTGCCGATGCCAATGAATACGAAACACCACTAATTGATTTAGAACAAGTTTACAGGTATCAATGAAAACGACTCTTTTACCCTGGGTAACGATATCGATATTTAAAGGCGATTGGTAATTCAACTTCTTTTCCTCATGGTCGTCTTAAAAAGCAATTGTTATAGATTGTCCTTATGTCTGAAGGAATTTTGAAATTGTTAGCAATTGGAATCATAATAGAATTTATTTATTCTTGTTTTCTTTTCAAACAGTTTATTTACTTCTATAGTTGTCCTCGGAACTAATTAACATTTTGTCAATTATCTGTTACCTTTTTTTTAGTTTCAAAGCTCGAAAATTCAGATATCCAAAGGATTCGTATCATTTTTACCATACTTAATAACGATATTTATGTATTTTAACGAAATTAATAGTTTTAAATTACCAAGGTGGTATCACATTAATTGGAATTCAACTCTTATATGATTAACAATGTCGCAAATGAACTTGTATATTATTAGTTACAACTATTGTAGAGTTTATGCAAACTTGTAGTACTTCTTGATTTTTTATAGTGAGACATCTAAAAACAGTATATTCAAGAACCAGTACGTCTCTTGATAGCTTCCGTTTTATCCCATTTGGAAATCCATTCTTCACTGCGCTTCTTCGGTACTAGATATACTTTCAATGAGGAATCGAAGAGTGGTACATCTGGAGAATCTTTCCGAAGAATGTCATGGAAGGTCATCTTCTTACCAGCCTTGACAAGACCACCAGAAACAGTCTCCATGTAAGCCACAAGACTCTTTGAGTTGTAACCTTCATGTTCAGGTTTTTCGAACCACTCGGCAGGGCGGTTCATTAACACATCAATCAATTCAGCAATTGTGGTTAGTTCACCAACTTCGGCAATAAAATCAAATTCATCGGAAAGCGGGAACATCGCTAGTGCTGGATAAATCATCTGAGATTCAGGGTCCATTGGATCCTCTAGACGAGTTTTGGCATCCTTTAGTAACTCAGCTGGATGAGCAGTTGATATGTCAGTAATGTTCCGCAGAACTTTGGAGCTTTCAAGCATTGTTTGTTCATCTTCACGACGTTTACGTTGTTGCTCGATCTTGGCCAACTTCTCTTGCTCTTCCTGAAGTTTTTTCTCAACAAATCCTCTCAAAGTCTTTAAGGAGGTGTTTTCCCCATCAATTTTCAACCCAAAGTCAACAGCTTCTAGCGCCTCGGACAGTTTTCCAAGTAGCATGTATGCTTTCCCAATACGATAATAGCATTTCACATTACGTGCGTTTTGCCCAAGTGCAGCTTTACAGTCATTAATACATTTACGGTAGTTCTTCAATTCAAGTTCGCAGGCTGCGCGGTTGGCAAACAGAGATTCGTTAATTGCTGCTACATCGCATTTCATTTCAATACCCTTAGTGTACAATTCTCGGGCATCACGGTACCTTTTCACTTTATACAGATCATTACCTTGCTTCTTGAAGTTCTCCGCAACCTCGTGTGGCTCACCCTCATACGCTAACGCCTTCAATGCTTCTAATTCAACATTTTCACCACCATCACCATCAGAATTGTCTAACTTGGTCATGAAAAATGGCATTCTATTTAGCTCTTCAAGAACCTCATCTGTAGATTTGTCCTGGAACTCAGCCAATTGCGGTGGCAGCACCGGGTCATTGATGCCCGGAACATACTTCTGTGGCTTCTTATACTCTTTCTTCTCGCTCATTCTCTTTAATAACCCCGTATAGTTTTCTTTAAAGGAGAATACTTAATGTTTTCACTCTTGTGTTGTGCATATAATCTATTAAACCTCATCGCAATTAAAATTTTTAATAATTTTTTTTTTTTCAGTCTTTTTCTTTCTTTCTTTTTTTTCAAAAAAAAGCAAAATGCGCCCGTCCGAATCCTGGTGGAGGTACCATTTTTTTAAATAATTTTTTTTCATTAAAAAATTGTGAGTCTCAGAGGATTCGAACTGGTGCCTTTTTTCTAATTTTGTTTTTTTTTTGGTTTTTGTTTTTTGGTGGGGTGGATCACGATTTTTTTTAATTAAATTGAAATGAAATTAGAGATTTAAACAAAAAGTTACGTAGATCTGAGAGATCTTGCCTTGTACAACACAAATTGAGCAAGTAATCAGGTTTTTTATTGGCTTTTTTTGGAAGGTCTAGATGGATTGGACCTTGAGAGCTGCGAAAAAGAAGACAAATGCGATTCCTGGCGGGTCCAGGTCCATTATAGAGTCACTAAATGCGCTGAATAACATATGTGATGAAGGACATGAGGCCATTAATAATATCTTAAAGGGTTTTGATGCTCTTCCCCATAGTGCCGTTGGCCGGTCCTTGGCTAATAGCAATACTGTGTCCTCGATGAGTCCTGAAAAAACAATTCCAACGAAAAGTTTGATGACCACTAGTGTGGTGGATACACATAGCACCGAAGTGCTAAATACTCCTAAATCTGAGAAGCAAGATATAGTACCGAATATGACACCTAGATCTGCATCGGAAGAGAAAGAAGTGGAGAAACCTAGTGAGCATAAAAAAACCATTAATTTGCAAAGTCGAGAGCCCTTATCTATGCAAAGTCCATCGCGACATATGGTTAGTCATGAGAGCTCAGTAAAGAAGACTAATGATAGGCAGTCCAGTTGGTCTCCCTTCAAAGCTGATAGATCGCTTCAAAATATAAGTACACACTCAATCGATAACCATATGATCCATGAAACGAATACAGTATCAATGAAAACATCAGTAGATAAAACTAGGAATGAGAAAAAATTGCAGTTTACAACGGATGAGAAAGTCACGAATAATATTTCAAGAACCACCAAGCCTTTGAGTGAAAGTGAAAGGGTCCTCAGGAAAAAATCTAACATGTTTATTCCTTTGCCTAGTAAAGAAACTTTCGTTATGAAGTCATCACCAGGGGAAAGGGAGAATAGAGCAGAAAAAATATTAGCATCTAAAAATGAGGACAAGGAACAGAAAGAATTACATAAGGATAATTTGAAAGATCAAAACCCACCTTCAGAGCAACACAGCAATGAACATAAGGTAGAAGTGATAATAGATGATCATAATATGCATCCGAAAAGCACATCAAATTCTCATACCAGTGTTTTTGAGAGACTTTCCACGATTCCCACTAAATCATTCCAAAAAAAGATTTCAAAACAAGCATTGGAAAAGCATAGTTCGACACCAAATCATAATCGGAGGATGTCGAATGGTAATTATAGAATAGATAGAAAAAGTATTGCTAAATCTACTTTTGATACCTCAATGCAGGATACATTGAGAGATATATTTGTATCATCACAAAAAACTAGTAGTGTTAAAAAGGACCATGTTTTAGCTAAACCAAAACATGATGAATCAAAGTTAGTACAGCAGAGAAAATCTTTACTTCCGGTGATGAGAAGGTCATCTTTAGCTTCTTCTATTAGTGCAATTAAGATTTCTAATAATGATCAGACAATTAAGAAGACAGAAACTGAACTGACATCTCAAAATAAAACTAAAGATACATCAGTTATAAAAGAAGGAGTTTCTACTAAAATTACACCTCTAAAACCTATTTCTTCATCAATCATTTCACCTACCAAGTCCAGTATTTTGAAGTCAGTACAGAGAGGATCTCCAAAACGTGTCGATAAAAGTCCAGTAGTCCAATCGGTTAAATCTAAGGTACAAACTAAACACGATAGGCTAACCAATTTTCACCTAATGCCAACATTGGAATCAAAGAAGACTGAATTAAAGAAGAAGTTGAATAAGCGTTTATCAGAAGTTATGAGAACACAATTTGAACAACAGAGGAAAAAGACTAAACAAAAAAGAAAGTCTCAGATAAACGAGGAGACGAAGAGAGGGAAGAAAACCATCAATGAAGCCAAGGAAAATAGCTTTAATGTATCTGAGATACCTTCAGATGGCAGTAATTTTGTTCGATATCATGAGAAGGGTCAACGCTATCATGATGCAAGCGCTGATGGAAGAAGACTACTTGATACAATTGATACTGTTGATCATAGAGTATTTATTGGTGAAAATGATGAGAAGGAAAAAAATATTGATCCAAATTGTACTTTGCCGGAAATAACATCTGATTCTGAGGCCGAAGAAACTCAAGTGCTGGCAAGCTGGGCTGAACCAGCTAACCTTGAGAAATGTATGTTGAACCAGAAATATATTGATCCAATTGATATCTTTGGGCCTGTACATCCATTAAAACCTGAAGAAATATTTAGAGCTTCTCGTACCTCGAACATCAAATCTAAAAATTGAGATCATGTTAATTATGGAGTTGCCTTTTATTAAATATGTAGGCATGTCAATTATAGCTAATCTCCCGAGTGGTATAATTATCTCCAAAAGGGGCGTTTGTTTTCTCTTTATATCATAGCTGGCTATTCCATATATATTTAGTTTTCCTTCTTTAATGTTTAAGTGGCTTAATGTCTGATTATAAAATATTGTGATACGTCTGTATAACCTCCAAATGTTGACTACCTTCGCCCGTATATATTAGCAAATTAAAATGATGGTAAATTTGGTATAACTTTAAGACTATTATTAAGATTCAGCAATTGGTTAGGAATTTTCTTATTTATGAATTATTATATTAACTATGTTCTATTTATTCTTATAATATAATGATAGAGAAAAAGAAGAGGGGTGTCTTACAAAGTCTACAATTTCAAATCTGGAATAGTAATGAGTCGTAATAATATCTATTTATCCATTATTGTCATAAAATTAATTGCACTGTCAGTAAGATGTGAGAAAAAGGTTCTCTTTTGTGAATTTGATCTAGCGTTCAACGCAATCTTCATAAATAAATGACCAATGGTAGAGTTTTGTATATTTTTGTTATTTTGTTAAAACACTACAAAGAAGAGCTTTTCATTTGCTGTCTTCTTAATCCTTTTCAGCAAACTGTCTCCAGTTGGATGGCTTCTCCATCTTTTGAGCCTTATAGTATTGGTTACCACAAGAATAGCCTTCGAAAGTAAAATCATCTTTTGGATTACAGGTACATTTTCTCTCAGCGTGCAAGTCCTTGTCGATCGGACAGTTACGGTATGGGTTATGGTAATAACCAATATCATTGAAGTAATGAATAGCTTGTCTTGGAAGAAATAAGGAAGCAGCAATGGAATGGACTGGAGCATCACCCCATCTTTCGTAGAAGAAGCCACCGGCCTTGTCCAAATGTTTGAAGTAGGACCTGTATTGAGGAGATCTCCATAAGTTCAAACTTGCAATTTCGAAGTTAGACCAGAAATGGCACAAGTTGTAAGTTTCCATCTTGTCCTCAGTGATGAAAGCAGACAAACAGTCCTTGGCGATGTAATCCTTGTGTTCATCCAAAAACTCTTTAGTAGTTTCCCATAGAGTTGGGATAGTTTTTTCAAACTCGTGGATTGTGATGGTGAAACCGTAAGCCTTTTCGTTATCTTGCATGTATTGGAATGGATCGTATGGAATTTCACAAAGGATTTCAGTGTCAGGTTCGACTCTCCAGTACCATTCGTAGTCATCCAACAGAGGGTGTTCGAAGAAGAAACCGGACTGGTAACGGCACATATGTCTGTAAGACTCGCTTTCACCATAGATGACTTTCTGCTCAACAAGCTTCGCTCTTCCTTTGGCGGCCTTGTCTAGGTCAACCCAGTCTGGGTAGCCCCATTGTTCCTTAGGAATGAAACCGAAGTGGACCTCACCAGAACATAGATTTGTGACGGTGTCCTTGAACTCCTGAGTGAACTCTTCTTCATTTAAGAAGATCCAAGGGTAGTTGTAGTTCTTGTTGAAATTGTGTTCCATCTTTTTGATGGATTTGACCATATCGTGTAGTTCCCTGTTTCTGATCAATGTGACAAACGCGGCCTTAGGTCTGCTACCCTTTTTGCTGAACGAGGTCTCTCTCAAGTACTGCATCAAGGGTTTGGCCACGGTGTCGACTGGGGCTTCGGCCTTCTGGGCGGCTTCTTCTAGAGCCTTGCTCTCCTCGTTCTCCTCGTTAGGATCATTCACCGCCTTACCTTCAGCCTTGGCCTTCTCGACCTTCTTACGTTTCTCCTCCTCCGCCTTGGAGGAATCATCTATCGGAGTGACATTGTCAGCAATCTGCTGATCGATCTCCTCGTCACTTGCTGCTCCCCCACCGAAAAAGTTCCACGTTTCACCGATATTGCTGACAGGCACCTGCAGAGGTGTAGGAACATACTGCGCAGTGCTCTTGTGACTGCTCAACAGCACAATCACAAACACAGAACAAACGGCAGTTATAGTCAGAGTCCTTATGAGCCTCCTGGGCAAAAAAATAGCCATCCTTACTCTTTTTTTTTTTGAAGTTACGTTCTTGAGTTCTATTTGGCTCTAGAAATTAAAAAGTTTATTAAAGGAACTTCTTTTTATCTTCCTTTTTAATCTATTTCATTAATATGTTGTTTTTCTTCAAAGTCGACGTGTTAACCTGTCAAGAAAAAAATTTTCCTTCTCGTCTTCCCGTTTTGTACCTGTAGTTGTCTGTGTTGTGTGTTTTGTACAGTGTGTTTTGTGTAGATATTCTCTACTGTGTATAGGTATTCTCTACTGTGTTTATTATTCTCTACAGCGAACTCACTGCACTAACAACGTTTTGCCGTTAGCACAACAACCCGTCCCCCCCTCCCATTGAAACATCCGCAGCCCCTCTCTTTTTTCTTGGTTTTTTTTTTGCAGATCCTTGAAACGCTCTGCCCCCCTCCCCCCCTACCTCGCTACCTCGCCCTTTTAAAACACCAACACCTAAACCAAAAATACCTTTGCCTTATACTTACCCGGACGTTGCCCTTTGGTGATCTATTTTTATGTATACCCTTGTACGTATTATAACGTGTGTGTTTCTCGTGGGAGACTATATTTTCTCAAAAAATCTGTTTTTTTTTTTTTAGCCAGAAATCTTTTTAAATTCCTTGTGCTGGAAAAGAGAGATTTTTAAGAAAAAGAACCCTCGGCGGCTAAAAAAAAAAAATATCTTTGAAATATTAGCAAGCTAATGTCGGACAGGATAGGGCTGAGGAGTGCTAAGGGGAGCAGTACGTCTGGGTATGTGCAGAAGTCGTTGGCGTACCACGGCGACAGAGTGGACAGGGACGGGACGCGTGGAGTTAGGCTGAAGAACTATGAGCTGCGGAAAGTGGAGAAGAAGAAGACGACGAAGCACAAGGATAACGTCGCAAACCCCCAGAAACACAAAACACTGCTGGACCACGAGCGGAAGCGAGAGATAGAAGTGCGAGTGAGCGAACTGAGAGACGAGCTCGAAGACAAGCAGGAAACAGACCCGCAAACTTGGACAGACGAAAAAATAGACAAAGAGTGCGAGAAACTAAGAGTCCAACTCACAGAAGAACAAGAGACAGCAAAACGCTACGCAGAAGCCTACAAACCCAGAGACAAGAGATGATTGTATTGTATTACCCGGAATATTGTTTTATTACCCGGGTTGATTAAACCCCGGGTAATTTATAGATAAGGGAAAAAGTCCACTCCCCTCGGGGCCTCTTTTATGGTGGGGTTGATTTTTTAGCTGTATTTTTTTTTTTTAACGCGTGTGAGGGGAGAGTGCTTTATCTTTCTCAAGGAGGTAGAAAAAAGGGAAACGGGCAATTCTTACAAAGCTAATAGCGAAAGCAAATACTACCTTTAGTACTTGCTGGAAAGAATTCCAACAAAAAATAAGAAAGTATGATGATTCGTGAAGGAGAGGAACGTGTGTCACTCCTAGCTAGTGGAACAAGCAAGAAGAGAAGAGCAGTTTTGGTGAGATGGAGGTTTATTATATTGGCCGTGGTCGTTTGTATGACTGTGGTTCCATATTTTGGTGCTGATGTCATAAGGGATAGTCTGAAGTTTTCGAAACACAAGAATCAGAAGAAGAATGTTATATTTTTCGTCACTGATGGTATGGGACCTGCTTCCCTATCGTTGACAAGATCTTATAGACAGTATGTTGACAACTTAGAGATTGATGATATTTTGGAGCTGGATAAACACCTAATCGGTTCATCCAGAACAAGATCGGCAAATTCTTTAGTCACTGACTCATCGGCAGGAGCTACAGCTTTTGCTTGTGCTATGAAAACGTATAACAGCGGTACCGGCGTAGGCCCAGACAAGTCACCATGTGGTACTCTTTTGGAAGCAGCTAAACTGAAAGGTTACAAAACTGGTTTAGTAGTTACAACCCGTATCACAGATGCTACACCGGCTTCCTTCAGCTCACATGTTGACTATCGTTTCCAAGAAGATCAGATTGCAGAACACCAAATGGGAAATTACCCATTGGGTAGAATGGTAGACTTGATGATGGGTGGTGGGAGAACACATTTCTACCCACGTGGGACTGATGATCCTAGATATGGTAACCGTGGTCTACGTCAAGACAAAAGAAACCTAATTCAAGAGGCTATAGAAGATGGTTGGCAATACGCTGGTAACCGTGATGATTTTGATCATCTCCAAATGGGTAAGAATGTTTCTTTACCATTACTAGGCTTGTTTGCAGATTTCGATATTCCCTTCGATATTGACCGTTCAGATGCAGAATATCCATCTTTGGAGGAGCAAACTATAACTGCTCTGACTGCTCTAGATCGTGCAACTAAAGATTCTAAGGAAGGTTTCTTTATAATGATTGAAGGATCTAGAATTGATCATGCTGGACACCAAAATGATCCAGCTGCTCAAGTAAGAGAAGTTCTAGCCTTTGATAAAGCTTTCCAAGCAGCACTTGAATTTGCAAAGAACTCTGATACCGAAACAGTAATCATTTCTACTTCTGACCACGAAACTGGTGGTCTTGTAACGTCAAGACAAGTTACTGTTACGTATCCAGAATACGTGTGGTATCCAGAAGTGCTGTTTAATGCTAAACATTCTGGTGAATACCTAAAGAAGGAAATCGTTAACTATAACAAGGATGACAAGAGAGAGTACATTAGAAAGGAGATTCTTGAAAAGCAGTTGAATATCGGTGATTATACTGATGAGGAAGTTGATACACTCACGAATTTGACAGATATGGAGGCCATTGGTTATAAACTAAATGACATGATCTCATTCCGAGCACAGATTGGATGGACCACTCATGGTCATAGTGCTGTTGATGTTAACATATATGCGTACTCTAACAGACACAAGACATGGCTAGAAATATTGCATAAATTACAAGGTAATCATGAAAACATTGAAATAGGTAAGTTTATGAGTGACTATTTGGAACTTGATCTAGAGGATGTCACAAGAAAGATTAAGGACACAGATCACTCACCTAGAAAAAATGAAGAGTATCATGTGGATGAATACCATCATTTAGCTTTTTATTGATATCCTTATCATGATTGCCTTTACTTTATGTTCTTTTTCGTTGCATTTTAAATTATCGAATTCTTTTTACACTCTATCTATGAATTTAATGCTTCTCTTTCCCCGGAGCAAAATAAAACTATTGTATAATTGTATTTAGACAATATTCATATGCGTCACAGTGGTAGCAACTTTTTTTTTTCTCTGAATAAAAATAATAGGTGTCAAGATTGTTTTGGTGCATTGATTTCCCAAATATTCTCATTAAAATAATGAGAGATACCATAATATAATAACAAGTTAATAAAATCTGTTTATCGGAATAAAAACAACTATTTGAAGAAATAGTAACATATACTCTATAGAACCATCGAATTTGAAATTAACGCATCCTAAAAGGTACAGTTGTTTGTACAATGATGGCGATTGTAATGTTTATCTAAGTGTTTTTTTCATAAAAAATAAAAATAGAAATAGCTTACAGAATATGGTATTTGGTTTTTTTTAGTACTTATTTACTTCTCCAATCGTAGTTTAATCATTCATAGAAGTGATTTGTTGTAATGTGTTAAATAATATATCGAAACAATGGAGGAATCGTAAAGTAAATGACATAACAAGTAATAAAAAAGGGTTTATAGGCATTCTTCCCTTGAAGATATAGCTTTCAATTAAATGGGGGAAAGCTTAGTAATCAATCTGAATGTTTTCTATCAATGATAATTAATATCAGGGTTGGCTTCTTAGAAAAAAATAAGAAATAGCAGTTGCCAAGAATTGTATGTTGAAACACAATATGCAGCAGCGACAGGAATTTTAAAAGGATTGGAATATTATTAAGGTGGAATAAAAAAAAAAGCGGGTTTTAGTTTGTGTATAATAACAAATGATAACAATAAGAAAAGCTGAAATTCTATCTTGGGGGGGGGGTAGTTGTATGTGTAGTTGTTGTTTGTTTGTTTTTAATAAGAATAGGAATTACTGTTTCGTTTCAAATATGAATTCGAGTGGACATTAATAGAAAAAGAAGTAGCAATTGTAGTAGATGACAGGTATTTGTATTGGATTTGTTTCACTCCATTCAATTACATTAAATACCAATTTTATCTTCGCTTTTCCTCTTTTTACAGGTTGGCCTATTCAGGAACACGTCTATCACTTTATACCTGATACTATTGCGATGTAGCGAACACTTAGTATTTGCTCCAAAATCGGAGTACGCGCTGTTCGCCGTTGTGGTGCGAACCATGTCGCAACTGAGCACACTAGAGCAGTTACTGCTGATATCACTATGTGTAGACTCGTCATTATCCATTTGTTGTAGATCTGTCTCATTAATGTTGTTATCATTAATCTTAGACTCTTCTTGCTGCTGCTGTTGTTGTTGCTGCAGCAGTCTCTCCACTCTTTCTAGTTCCTCACGCTCTTCATCCTCTGTGGTCTCCGTATATACAGGTTCTTCAAGTTCCTGTTCTTGTAAGTCCTTGAAGTATCCTATATTATTCAAGTACCTACTGTATATTATTATCTGTTGTCTCTTGGCAATCTCATCCGAGAGTCTCAACGAATGCAGTTGCGCAGGAGTAGGACTATCCAGCGTCATGTGGTTCTGTTCTGTTTTAACTATTGTTAATGTTTTTTTTGCTTTTTATATGTTAGTGTTTTTTAAGACGCGATGAGATAGTTTTGTCTCTCTTTCTCTATCTACCTATCTCGTCGCACTCTCTCCTTCTTCCTTTGTTGCAAGAAAGAAAAAAATTTTCACCTTTGTTTTATTTGAAAATTGCTAAGAAAAAAAAAAAAGAATTCTATATTATCTTTTTTTTTATTAGTATGTGATTAGATTAGTTTTGATATCTTAATCGTGATTCAAAGAACTTTAAACCAAAAAAAAGGGTACTTGTGTTTTATGGTTTTCAATTCTTTTTTTTTTCCCTGGTTGTTGAGAAATCTTATTCTTAAAATAAGTATTCTTTATATATATTTTGAATCTTTATAGAAAAAAATACATAAAGGTTAAAATATCTCCTTTTGTCATAATGTCAATTAATAATAAATCATTATATCGCATCTATTAATTTCTTACAGAGATAGTCACAATTTTATCGCAATTAAAGGAATTAATATGTATTTTTTCTTTTACATACAAAGGGCCATTGTGAGGGCAAAAAAGAAAAGTTATTACCTTCCTATTTCTGTGCGTCCCTTCCCCCCCCCCTCCCTTCTTCGGGAGAGTGCCTCGAGGGCAAGATTTTTTTTTTTTCATCGAGAAGAAAAATTCATAACAGTGACATCACCCATACACAATATTGATCAACACACTCTCTTGGAGGAAGGACCCTCCACCTCCCCCCCCTCGGTGTTTAGGGAAGAGAAAAAAAAATTCTTTTGCGCATAGTATACGTCACCTGTGGCCAACAAACAATTGCTAGCCACACACACCTCCATTGATCAGTCTGTTTCTCCAAACCGATACATGTTCCATTGGGATGCCGCACGGTTGTTTCTAAGAGAGAGAGGTACAACACAGAGATTTTTATACACCTTTTAAGGTCCTTCCTCCGATAGAGCGAGAACAATGGGGGGGGGTTGAAAGGATAGACAGCCTTCCTTGCCCCTCGCCCCTTACTAAAATACCAGTACGGTTTTCATTAGTAATATTTTTTTATCTCCTTCTCGGGAATTTTCTCTGTCAACACGAAAAAAAAGCTGGTCTAGACAAATTCAAACAAATGGGGTAATGGAAGTTATTTTTTTACTTAATCTCTTGTCCCCGTACAAGGGTGCAAATCACATGGAAAAAAAAATACACAATGAGTTAGAAATATGCGTAGCCCGAACTTATCGGGTTTTCTCCCCCAAACGGAGACTTACAAATCCCTTAGGGACAAAGCGAAAAAAATCAAAAAGAACTCGATCGCCGATATACCGGATCAGGTGTCTCGTGCCACAGGATGTGTCAGATTTGGTAAGGAGTAAGAAGGACCCGTAGGGGCGTGATTACAGGCTCCCATTGTTACAGAACGAGAGTAAAAAAAAAAAAACACAAACAGTCGAGAAAAAATTTACAAAAAAATTAAAAACCGTAAATTCTTATTGTGATACTACGTCATTGTCTATGGAACAATGGAGATAACAAAACTGTTTTCCCAAGTTTCGTGCAGGGGTTTAAGAGAGGGCAAGGGAATATTATGTTGCCATTACAAAGAAAGCAACAACTTATTTTTTTTTTCTGTTACTGGTGCCTCTTATTACCGAAAAGAGACGTCACCGTTGCGTATCTGTGATTTGTCCTACGGTGATAGGAAGATAGCTACAACTGAGAACCACTCGTACACTCCCACCCCATGAGAACAATGGAACAATGGGAAACAATGGGCCTTGCCAAAAGGAAGGGAAAGAAAAAAAAAAGTAGATCCCCTTGCTCCCTGACTAAAAAAAAACAACACCCTCCCGATAGAATTCCCTGGGCTCTCAAAGGAAACGATTTTCTTATGAAACAATTACTGTCGTCACCCTTACATAATCTGCTCGTTGAATGGGAAGAGAGAAAATTGCGTAAAAAAAAATTTTTTTACAATTTTTTTTCTCGAGGGCCTCCATTGTTCCATTGTCACTGAGCTCTAAGAGAGAGAGAGGGAAAAAAAAAAATCTGGGACTAAATTTTTTTTATCTCTCGACCGATATAAACGATGTGGTGACGTATTAATTACAGTCTTGGAATTACATTAATGAATTAAATAAAGATAAAAACCTGATAAGGGAATAAAGTTTATTACTAATACTTAAAGATGATGTCAGCATTGCAGTTGTTGGAAAATCACTTTTCCGAAACATGTATGTTGGGCTGGAATATCCATATTGTTCTTACAAATTGCCAAACGTAAACAAAAAACTTATATTTCTTTTCATTAGATAATGCTTTGGTAGTATATGCAATAGAGGAGAAAACTAATATAGATATATATAATATGTTATAGCGTAATAGCGTCGTGAATAGGACAGAAATTCCTGTGTTCGGTGGTCCCGGCGTTTTTCCGTTTTCTCTTGAACCAGCCTCGTATGCAGTTGTAATGGTACATGCAGAGACACTCGAGGCGCCCTACTTTTTCGCCCGGGAGCATCTCCTCGAAACATATCGGACATTCCGGAAACTCTTTTTGCGCTTCTGTGGTTGTGTCAGGGATCTTGTAGACAAGCATACGGTTCTGGAGTGCGGGACAGCGCAGTGAATCGTGCTCGTTCCTTTCTTCCTCTTCCTCCTCTTCTTCATGGCGGGTTCTATCGGTTAGGTGGTGCTGATGTGTTTGTTCAGCTATGTTTATACATTCTATTACATGCGATTCTCTGAGTTGTTCTGTTGGGAACGTCTTGAGGTCCAAATTACAGATTGGGCAGTACTCTGATTCCTCCTCTTGTTCTTGCTGTGCCTGCGATATACTCTCTTCCTGCCCTGAACTCTCTTCACCTTGTGGGGTATTTTCGTCTTGGCATTGGATCTCCTCGTAATGGTATTTTGACGATATGAGGTCCTGACTCCGTAGCATCTGGAAACAGGACTCGCATGTACGATATGGAGGATACTCCCAGTCGTACTCTGGATTCTTTACTATTTTCACACGTTGAGTGTCGTAAAGTGCAAAATTTGCCGTGCATTTTTTACAGAAAATATTCCCACAACAACGACAATGGTGTCTTCTTGAAAGAAATGTGAATTTATCGTTGCATCGGTCACAACTCTGGGACTCCTCATCTGGTTTCCAGAATGCTTCTTGGTTGATAAACGAATTTCTTCTCGTTACCCCAGGCATTATGACCTTGTTATTTGATTATGATATCTATTGCAGATGTATGTTTTATCGAGAAGCTCTATATCTCTCGTTGTCAACTAGCCCAGAATCTTTGTTTGATGTTTCTTTCAATATTGTAAAGCTTTGAAATTTCCAGTGAGCTTTCTCTTTTTGGCAACGAGATCTTTCCTTTCTCTCTGATTTCAAGTGATATAATATTTCTATAGCTCCGCAGGTATAGAACTAATCGCAAAGATAACCAATATTTATGTCTTAAAAATTCTCTTATGTTCTTGATCTCCTTTGATATACTCTTTCTAGATCCGTTCCGTTTCTTAACTTTTAATCCTTTTTTGTCAAGTTTAATATATCTTATATATTCTACTTAAAAGTCCCTCTATGAAATAGCGTAAATCGAATGTACATGTACTAAAAGATGCTCGATGCCCCCCTCTACAATGCAATTTTGACATTGCTTCAAATTGCGGACTTAATGTCCGTATCCTGTATTCAAGCAGACAGAAAGAAAAAAAAAACGTAGGGCACTCTACGGTTTTTTCTTTCAAAGAGAAAAATTTTTTACTAGGTACAGGATCACATGCACGTTCGTTTGAAACTATTTTTTAAACATCACCATAACGTGATTCTAAATTAGTCTTGATTCTCAGTTTTGTGAGTAAGTCATCCCATTCCAACAAGGATTTGGTTTCCTTGTACTGTTTTATCAGCTCTTTTACCTTGATATAGTGGATACAATTCAATAGCAAGTGGTTCTTAACAGGAACAGCTTGACCTGGTTTTTGCTTGAAATCAAACCCATTAACTGTATAGAGGTATTTAATCCTCTTGTTTCTATGTTTCTTATTGTGATGCTTGATTAAATCTCGGATATCCGCTCCCGTTTCTTTATCATATATTTCTATCATCTTGAACCCTATAGGTATCACATTTTCTGAGTATACTTCAACGTTCTTGTATTTGTTCTTGTAAAAATCGACATCGGTGATAACTTTCTTTCTATGATATTGGTCTTCGTAATAACTTGGATATCTGGGGGTCTTAATCGTCTGTTCTATTGAATACAGTTCTCTGGTATACAGAGGCTCGTTGTTATTCCCATAATTTATCATGTTACTGTTTCGTGGGAAATACTTTTTAAGTCTCAACGGTTTTGATCCTTCTTTCACTGTATAACCCAACATGAACCAGTGTTGCATTGTTCTTAATGGAAGAACGTTGTTCTTCCAATAGAGAGGCTCTTTATGCTTACCAATTTTTATGATTGTAAACGGCTCAGAGCCGTCTTTTAATATTTCGCTTTTCTTTAAGCTCTTTGGTGATCTGAAATTATTTGACCTCTTGATTTCAGAGTAGTTTTTGGGTAATACAATATTCTTGTACGCCAAAAGTTTCATTAGTTCATAATTATCGTTACTCGCACAGTTGAATGATTCCATGATCCTCCTGAAAAAAATTGAACTCTTGAAATGCCTAGATCTAGACACAATCGAAGTTACTGTAGATTCAAAATATCTATAACATAGGTTGGGAATGTATCTGGGTGACACATCTCGTAGTTTCTTATGCTTAAGATCGATGCTGACAACGTATTGGAACCATTGGGTAACATTCAGTCGTAAATCTTTTAAGGGCTCAAATATATGTACCGGTTCATCATTATCAACTTTTAGTACAATGTCATCTTTACCGATATGTACTATTGGATCAATTGTGTAAATTTTCTCAGGTTCGTCTGTTGTTGTAAGCTCAATCCAGAAATATGGCTCTAAGAGATCCGAATCGTATAGATTGGGGACCTTTCCAACATCATTAACAGCCAATCTGCTGATATTCCTGGGAGAAATATCAAAATTATGTAGAGGTAAAGCAAAGCACAAAGTTAAATTGGATACTAAATCAGTCGGCAGTAAATCCCTTAGTATTGATAGAAAAAATAACGATAGAATATCCCTGTTAGCCATTTTTTTTCTTGCTAATTCTCTAACTTTTTCTATGTCATCAATTGGATTAGGCCTGCGACCATAATAAGTTTCTTGGTTGTTTAGAATTGATTCATATGTTCTTTGCAGTTTTTTGTCATCTTTTAAATGATTAAGGAAATGCAATCTATAAAAATTTTGCCTATACCCATTACTGTTGATTTTATAATGTGTTCTAAACCACATAACAAGTCCAGAAATCAAAGTTCTTAGGGAGTCTATTCTTTTTTCCCGTTGTTCTTCTGACCACTTACGAAATTTCTTCTGAATAAGTTTCGGAACTGATCTCTTCAATCTCCTTCTGAGACGTTCATCCTCTAACCAGTCTACTCTTTTGATGAAGTCATTTAATAAAATTGGCATTAAAGCAATGTGAAGACCGTATTTCAACTTGTGATAATAGCTCTCTTTCTTCTTTCGACGAGGTTCTTGTCTCTGAAATTTTACATGCACTGTCTTCGTCAAATCAACATCTTCCCAATCTACTCCTTCTTCCTCCTCTTCAGATTGTATGTCTTCACCTGCAAACTCTATATCAGAATCATCACTTGAACTATCACCGTCATAAAAGAACAATGCATCGTGTTCCTCTAACTTGATTCGCTTATACCCAACATCTTCTTCTTCCTCCTTTATGTCATGTTTAACCATTGGCTATTGATAGTCATTGATTCTTTGAATTTGAGCATAATTGTATGAATTAGGAGCAATTTAGAGTGTACCTTATTATTTTTAATTTTTTCACCAATTTTTAATGTTTAGGTGTAATACTCAATTTGCCATCGTTTGAAGGGAAACAAAAATCAGCTGAAAAACATTATATCAAAAAGAAGAACAAACAAACAAATAAAGTGTTATGTTAATTATGTGTGATTTACCTTATTTATAGAATTAGATAATTTTCTATGTGTTTGAACCCAGTGTTCCCACTTTTCGATGGGTTTCTTGTCGACATCAATTAAATTTACATTTAGTGAATTGGGATCCTGCCCGTTCCATTTTATAAAACATGTAACATCTCTAAGAGTCATATTCAACAGCAATTGAGGAGTAACATCATTGATTGTAGAAACTGATTGCAAGGGAGTGCTTTTTTCTAACGACTCCTGTAACCCGTAAAGTTTTTTGAGTACGTTGTCATTCCGATGAAAATATCGGATAAGAGTGGTGATAAAGTCTGTAGGATAAATAATACCTGTGCTATTCAAGATTGTAGCTATATGATCCGGATCATCAATTACCAATGAGTAACAGTAAGGTATATGTCTCTTTTTTACTATGTTATGTGTACAATTTCTACAAAATTGTGAATCGCCTCGATATAACCATTTTGGTTTGATTTCCAACAAGATGCGTTGCTTTAGATCATCACAATAAACTTTAGTAAAATGGTCATCAAATAGAGGCGAATCTCCATATAAATGGTGTGGTCTCAGGTCCCGCATTTTAAAAGTCATCACCTTATTATCATCAAGTTCAGCAACGGCATAGTCCTGCAGCACATCTTGCACCTTATCCACTGATAACCTAGCAAGCTCCAGTGACAGAAGGAATTGACCAAGTAACGGGGCCACAGTCTCGGAGATGTATCGATAGTTACCGATTGTTAACTCATTGTTTCGGTGTAATGACTTATACCGTACACAACAACGATAAAGAACATCATCTCCTCCTCGCTGGACTCGCAGTAGAACATTGGCTCCACCTGAACTAACCACCTCTACCATTTGCTTCGCTAGTCTTCCTCCACCTATTATGGTTTGCGTCGATGAAGCAACATTACGTGATGATGCTCATCCCAAATTTTTTTATTGAAATCATGGGTTAACAACGGTGTACCACAGAAATCACTGTACAATCCCGATTTTGAAAAATTTTTTTCTTTTGCGATGAGCTTTGTGTGAAAAAATTAAAAAAATAAATTTAATTAAAATAATTTTTCACTCTTTAATTTTATTTCTGTCATTTCCATTCTTTAGTCTCCTTTATACTTTTATCTCCTTCATTTCATTTAACTGGTATTGAAAGCAAGTCTGCACAATCATTCTGTTTAATAATGTCTGCTAACGATAAGCTACCTGAAATTCTACAAGATGCCGTTCTGAAGGCATCTGTTCCAGTTCCTGATGACTTCGTCGAGGTCAAGGGTATCGACTACTCCAAGGAGACTGCCACTGACATGAGAGCCTCTGATTTGGTCAATTCCATGAAGACTATGGGTTTCCAAGCCAGCTCTCTAGGTAAGGCCTGTGATATCATCGATGAGATGAGATCATGGAGAGGTAAGCACGTAGATGAGTTGGAAGAACACGATAGAAAGGGTCAATTTGATGACAACGGATTCCAAAAGACTACTGTGTTCATGGGTTACACTTCTAACTTGATTAGTTCTGGTCTACGTGAGACTCTAAGGTACCTTGTCCAGCACAAGATGGTCGATGCTTTGGTTGCCACTGCCGGTGGTATCGAAGAAGACATCATCAAATGTTTGGCTCCAACTTACTTGGGTGAGTTCTCCCTACAAGGTAAGTCTCTTCGTGACCAAGGTATGAACCGTATCGGTAACTTGCTTGTCCCAAACGACAACTACTGTAAGTTCGAAGAATGGATTGTCCCAATCTTTGACAAGATGCTAGAAGAACAAGAGGAATATGTCCAAAAACACGGCGAGGACTGTCTAAATGCCAACACCGACGTTGATTCCCCAATTTTCACTCCATCCAAGCTAATTGACCGTTTGGGTAAGGAGATCAACGACGAATCCTCTGTTATCTACTGGGCCCACAAGAACAAGATTCCTATTTTCTGTCCAGCGATTACTGATGGTTCCATTGGTGACATGTTATTCTTCCACACTTTCAAGGCTTCTCCAAAGCAACTAAGATTGGATATCGTCGCTGATATCAGAAAGATTAACTCCATGTCCATGGAGGCTTCCAGAGCTGGTATGATCATTTTGGGTGGTGGTTTGATTAAGCACCACATCGCCAACGCTTGTTTGATGAGAAACGGTGCCGACTACGCCGTCTACATTAACACCGGTCAAGAATTTGATGGTTCTGATGCTGGTGCAAGACCAGATGAAGCTGTCTCTTGGGGTAAGATCAAGGCGGAAGCAAAGTCTGTCAAGATTTATGCTGACGTCACTATTGTTTTCCCTCTAATTGTTGCTGCTACCTTTGCGAATGGCAAGCCTCTTCCAAAGAACTAGATTGAATTAATTTGATTTCCAATATCTTTTCTTTTCTTTCTTTATTCTGATCTCAACTCTTTTTCTGGAGGAAAAAACACTGGTGTAATGTTTTTAATTATACTATAACAAATTGATTTCTTCCTTTATTATTTTTAATGAAGCCTACGAAAACCAAACACAACGTTAAAAGAAAACTCCCTATAAAAACGATTTACGCTTCCAAATAAACATTGGAAGCTTGTAACAGTTTTAAGTTACCTTTTTTTTTAAAGATAGATTTTTTTTTTATTATTTTTTTTAACCTTCATTTATCCTTATTTTTTTACACTTATTTCTATTTTTTGTACAATTTTTCTTATACAGTCTATTACTTCCATTACGAATTATATAATTATGATCTTTATGTAACGACTAAATAACAAATTGTTCATTCTTTGAGTTATTACAAAAATTCAATTTAATTAAATAATTTTTTTAATTCAATGGTTTTTCTCGGATCGCCTAATTGTGAAAAATATCAACGTTCTTGAAGGGTTGTAAGAAACAATGCAATATCTGTACAAATTTTGGTTTACAAGGGAGTATTGATGGATACCAAGAGCATCTCCACTTTAAATAACGTGATATGCTGCCTATGTATGGTATAATGAGACGTTCAATTGGCAGTGGGCGACTCGCAGCACTGCCAAGGAGTACAATGATACTGAGTGGGGTTAGGCTCCAATCCACTAATTCAAATATCAAGACATATATTCCCAAACCAACTGCTAAGGTTAGAAAACCCAAGACTAAAGAAGAGCTGGCACAAGAGAAGCGTGAAAAAATGTTACAATCCCCTTACAGACTAGTAAGGTGGGCTGCTATTGCGGGTTCGGAGAAGTTCCAAAAGGGTATGACTAAATATATGATTGGTATATATGCAGTTTTCCTGATATATGGTGTTTATTTCTCCAAGAAACTTTTCCAAAAGGAAAAAGAATTGGAGAAGTTGGAAGAAAAGGCTAAAGAATCGGGAATCAACGAATATGAGACTTTGAGAATCAAGGAACTAAGAGGAAAGCTTAGAAGACGTGATGAATTGAAACTGGAACAATATGAAAAGATGAAAGAAGAAGGAATCACTGACTTTGACGGCATTGTGCTAGAAAACAATGATCAGAATAGACTTAACGAAAGCATTATTCCTGCCCACGACACTACTGCATTCTACGATCATAAAGCAGAAGAATACGATAAGGCTATCAATAAGGAAGAAAGAGCTATCTTGATGGGTAGGAAAAGAAAATGGTTAATGAAGCATTGTGAAGGTGACGTGTTAGAAGTTGCCTGTGGTACAGGAAGAAATATTAAATATTTGAATCCTGATAAGATCAACTCAATTACCTTCTTGGATTCATCTGAAAAGATGCTGGAGGTTGCCAATAAGAAGTTCAGAGATAGATTCCCTTCCTATAAAAAGGTAGCCTTTGTTAAAGGTCGAGCTGAAGAGTTGGTCGATTTAGTTAGCACCGAAGAACAACATAAAAAGAAAACCCAATATGACACAATTATCGAAGCTTTTGGTTTATGTTCACATGAAGATCCTGTTAAGGCACTAAAAAACTTTCAAGAATTATTGAAACCAGGTGGTAGAATAGTTCTTCTTGAACATGGAAGGGGATCTGTAGGTCTAATTAATAAAATTCTAGATAAAAGAGCTAAGAGAAGACTAGAATCTTGGGGTTGTCGTTGGAATCTGGATTTAGGCGAAATATTGGACGATTCTGGTCTTGATGTAGTAGAAGAGCACAAATCTCACCTTGGAACAACTTGGTGTGTTGTTGCAAAGAAGAAATCTGATGTACGTAAGAAGAAGGAGATTGGGTTCATTGAGAAATACTTCAGATCAGGTTTGAGAGAAAAGATCAAACAAATGAATGAAGAAAATGCTAAAAATGAAACAAACGGAAAAAATCCAATCGAACAGAACACAATTTCAAATGACAACCACAAATAGACCACAATCTGAAGAGAAACATTCTGTGAATAGTCTATAAAACAGATATATTTTTGTAAATAGGAAATGATATATATATAGATCATGTAAATTTAACCAGGATCAATGCAATAAAATTAATATTATTTATTATTTCATTGGTTGGCACCTCTCATCTTTTCAACAGTTATAACGTCGTTACCAATAGATTCCATAACCTCTCTTTCAATCAGTGAACCAACATTTTGATAAGCCATACTAGCCTCATATGCACTAATTATTCTTTCTTGCGTTATACCAACTTCACAATATGCCAATGCTTTTATGACATTTGCATACCTGCAAATAGTGTTTCTTATACTGTTTGAAATTGCTGGATCATTTTCATCTGAATATATCTGCCATGACGATTCTTCTTCTAACCTAGTTATAGATACATTTGATGATGGGTTTAAATTAGTCGCTCCTGTTGGGCCTCTGATAGAATCATTACCAGCACCTGTAGAACCGCCCGGAGGGGCATCTCTTGAAAGATCCATTTTTGATGTTTTCCTTAGCCAAATGAACCCATTTACACCTAGTAGCACGGTGACATTACCTGGAAGATTATGTGTGTGATTCTTTGATCTGATAATTAGCGAACTAGGTACCTGACAAAACATACCATCTCTTAGCTTACCATATTTAAGAGACCTGGTATGTAGAGAGGCACTACCATCCTGGAATAAGGATTGTACTTCAGCGTTTAATAGGTCACCTTCCTTCAAGAAGGACCTCATTTGTAGTTCATCACTCTCAGACTTTCTTCTCAAAATACCACCCGGTAAATTCACAGAACCTAACATAAGAACAGCATGTTGCTTACCACCAATATCAACCTTCCATCTTTTGCTTCCTACTTCGGCAATACGACCAATAATATGATCACCAGTTTCTGGGGCATACCTACCTTTCAATGGGATAACTGACAACAACCTGTTCACACGGGACACAGTACCGGCTACCGAAGAGTATGTCAAGTTATCCAAAAAATATGTACCATGACCTCTCATCCAAACTGGGTCATCTGTAATCAATTCACCTGGAGTAACAATATCGGAGTTCCCTTTCTTGGTCTTATCTTCACCTAAATCCATCTCCACGTCCTCTTCATCTCCACTATTTCTGTCGCTATCATATGACATAGCATCGTTGTCTTCATAACTATCACCTAGAGAGGAGTACTGAAACCCACCTTGCCTTTTAGTCACAGTAATAACAGAGCTCATCGATTGTTTTATATTTTTATTGGTATTTGTTTTTCAATCCTTCTTAGTTGATATCTTAGTTATAAAGTTTTTCCTGTCCAAATCTTTTCCAGATATGATTGAATATCAAATAGAAATCAGAAATACTTCAGTTGTTAAATATCCTAACTTTGTAAGGCAGAATTTACTTAAAATGTACTAAATATTTTCTAATCTTCCAATTAATTGCATTTGAAAAATTTCAAATTTTTTTTTCAAACTCATCGCATCGCTGCTGAAAAATAAAATTGAAAAAAAAAAAAAAAAAAATTAAAAATGCGATGAGCTTGGATTTAATGTTACATACATAATTTTCTTTTACATTTTCTATTGTATGCCATAGCTCAATGGATGTTTAGAGTTGCTAGTATACTGAAAAAACCAGCCCAGATTATATTTAGAGCAATGAGTAGTCAACAGTTCAAGTATCAGCCACCTGTGGACAGGACGATGAAGGTTTTAAACAGAGAGTTTTTTGTTACTAAAGTGCCACTATGTGCGGTAAAATTTCCTGATCCACGTAACATCAGTGAGTTTTCAAAGCTATATAAGGACAGCATCCTACGTGTGCCTAGAATTCCTCATGTGGTGAAGTTAGAGTATGCTGAAGGTCATGACCCATCCAAGCAAGTAGCATGCGATAATCAATTGGTGACGAAAGGTGTCCTTCTGAATGACAAAGTCCATAAGGTTGAGGATGTCTCACAAGTTCTCTCTACCGAGGCTCAAACTTACTTGAAGGACAAGAGCGCCGAAATTATTCCATATATTTACACACTAGACTACGATTTCTGGAAAGCCGAAGAGATATTGAGAAGTGTTTTACCGGAGGAGTTTCTTGATGAAATCCCTACTGGTTTTACTATAACAGGCCATGTTGCTCACTTGAATCTACGTAACGAATTTAAACCATTTGATTCTTTAATCGGTCAGGTTATTTTAGATAAAAACAACAAGATTGAGTGTGTGGTTGATAAAGTTAGCTCTATTGCAACAAAATTCAGAACTTTCCCAATGAAGGTCATTGCAGGTAAAAGTGATAACTTAGTTGTAGAACAAAGAGAATCGGATTGTACCTTCAGATTCGACTTTAGCAAGGTTTACTGGAACTCAAGACTACATACTGAACATCAAAGATTGGTCACGGATTATTTTAAAACTGGGGAAATAGTTTGTGATGTGTTTGCCGGTGTAGGACCTTTTGCCGTGCCAGCAGGTAAAAAGAATGTAATTGTATTAGCCAATGATTTGAACCCAGAAAGTTTTAAATATCTACAAGAAAATATTCAACTAAACAAAGTCAGTGAATGTGTAATCCCATTTAATTATGATGGTGCAGAGTTTATTGAAAAATCTGCCTCTCTATTGGATGAAGTGAGAGAAAAGAATGAGAACACATTAAAACTTCCTGTTAAACAACCAAGGAGGAAGAAGAGAAAGTCTGGGGAGATGACTGATCAACAGCCAATTCCAAAGGGTCCACAGTACGAGGAATTGAAGATACCAAACACTATTAGTCACTATGTAATGAACTTACCGGATTCCGCAATCTCCTTCCTTGGGCACTTCAATGGTATCTATAAGAAGTGTTCTCCTGAGGATTATCAGGTGATGCCATACGTGCATGTTCATTGTTTCGAAAAGTATGAAAATGGTGAAGAAGTGTCAATGGAAGAATTACACCAACGAGTATACAAAAGAATACTAGAATCCATGAACTGCACAGAAATAGTGCTTCCATTTGATACAATCAGCTTCCATTTGGTTAGAAAGGTTTCCCCAACGAAACCAATGTTTTGTTGTAGCTTTAGACTTCCAAGGGAAGTAGCCTTCAAGAACTGAAACTACAAATTTAAAACATTTGTCTCATTTTCACAAGATAAGCCAGTATAATCACAATTATATAAATATCAATTTTCATTTAATCTATAAACATCAAATTTACTCTTGTATTATTTCTACCGTGAAATGGTATCAGCGGGGATGCTTTTGTGTCAAAATCTCTGTGTAGGAAATCAATACCTCAGCTGAATATATTTATTGCTATAGCTATTTTGTGATCTAGTTATACTTCTAGCGTTTAGGTGACAGCTATACAAACCATAATTAGCACTACGTTTTCAGTTTTATCGATTTATCCGCACCGAAGCTAATAGAAAGTAATCTATATAATGATAACTACCAATCTTGAAGGAAATGAGTGTTCTGGTAACATGGAAAACTCATATGAAGGAAATGTTCTTATATTTGGATCTACAGGTCTCACTGGTTCATTAATTTTCGAATATCTATTAGACCCAAGATATTACATAGACCATTCTACAAGCCTCAGGAGGATAATTACAGATACAATTACTGAAGGCAGAGGTAATATTAACTTCAAGATGACTTTCTATTGTTTCAATCGTAAAATGGGGGAGCCAATCACAAAGTTTCTTAGAACCCCTGACCCATCTAAATTTAAACCTTTTGATTTCGGCGGTTCTGAATATCACTACTCCAAAGGCACCTGTCTTCCATTAGAAATAGAACAGGAAAATGAATCATACAATGACTCTTTGTTTGACGGATTTTTATACTATAAGGAGAAAACAAAGAACATTGGTGGTGCCAATATTAGCGGTGAGTATTTTTGTCGAGAATATATTTACTTTCTTGAATTTGTGACAATAGATGGAAAAGGCCTTAAATTCAAATTTGTGTTTAATCACGCACAATTAATTATAAAGAACTCATTTCTATGGGCAAAATTGCTACCAATAATCTTTTCGCCAGAGATCGAAGCTATCTCTTTCAAAGATAAGAAGCCAATAAAAAGATGCTTTCCTCAACTAGAAAATATTAAGGTAATGGTTACTACCATGGGTACCACATCAGCTAGGAACAAGATGGATTGCACAAATTATAACGATATAGATTTTCAATTAAACTTTGACCTAGTTAAAGCATTTAATAATACAGGAAAAAAAAGCGTAATTGCAGTAACTGCATTTAATAATAATGTTATCAGTGGGTTGTCACCATATTTTAAGGCCAAACAAAAATTGGAAACATCATTAACAGAGGAGTTAACCCCACCTTTACAGAAACTCATAATTTTAAGACCAGGACCATTAGTAGGGAGACATAGTGATATATTCCCTAACAATAGTATTATCAGTACAAGCCTCGGACTCCTCGATAAATTCTTGCTCCACAAAAAGGCAATCCTACAAAATATGGAGTGTCTTGTTGATGATCTAAGAACTGGTGGGATAACTGTGAAGGTCTCTGATTTAATTGCAAGGATGTTCTATAGAGTACCCGGGTCAAGTCTCTTGGGATATTGTGTTCCAGCCAACAAAGTAGCTCACGCAATTGCATTTTTCGTGGTGGTTCAAGAGGGCACTGAAGATAACGGTACAAGAGTTTGCACTATCAGTAGCCAGGAAATGGATCATATGATTTGAACAAGTATAATTGCATAATATCTCACCTCCTCCCTCGTTGCAAAGAAGAAAATAACTAGAAAAAGTTAAATTGATACATCATTTATATCTTTCACCTATTTCCTCCAATTCATTACTAATCACAATAATTTTAATACATATGTCAGTAAATAAACTACAATTGATCTAGCATACATAGTTGTTGTTGTTGTTTCTTGTAAATAATAGTCCCAAATGTCTATGCTTCCATTGCTTCAAAAATATCAATGATTCAATTCCATCAAAAATTCACCAAAATCCTTTGCAATAAGCTCATCGCGAAATTTCGGGGTCCCATTGTTTTAGAAAATTGAAAAAAAAAAAAAAATGTAAATAAATATTATTAGCAAATGACTTTCCATCATAATTCTATTTAAATTCTATTGATTCACTTTCAGAATTTGAGTGAACAATATTACTGAACCTTTAGAGTTAATTAGAAATACACAGAGCTGAAATCTGTGCACCAAAAAAAGATGGACTCACATATTATGGAGTCAAATAGTATAGAAGAATTAGAACAAGACATTGAGGCCTTGAACGCGGAAGTGAAGAAACTACAGGAGAAATCCAAGGAATTACGTAGTCAATTAAAACATCCAGAGAAGTTTGTGAAGATAGATAATAGTGATTCGAGGTTGGGTGAATTTAATGAGCTCTTTAATGGGAACCCAGAATTACGTGACTTACTACTTGGCTATGAAGCTGAAAAACTAATTGAAATAGATGAGGATAAATCGACCACACTACATACACCTAGGAAAAAGGTTAAGCTATCTCCGTCAAAGAATTTGAAGGACATGCCTGAGCATGAATGGGTATTGAATACACAACCATTAGTACAACATAAATTATTTGATGAAGGCGTAAGCGATTTGATAGACACCGAGATTTTGATTTCACCTTCAAAGAGAAAACAGAAATTACAATCAGCGCCTAGCAAGAGAAAAGAGCTTGATCCGATCATACATGAGAACATATTTAGAATGTACGGAGTGAGTTTCTTCCCAGTGGTCGATCCAAACGATTTAGAGTATAATAAAGAGAGAAAGATTATTGAGGTAAAAAGAGACATGCTGGGGATAAGATTTGACGTATTTAATCAATTTAAGTCACGTTATGAAAAACCTCATTATGTTCTGCTAAAAAAAGATACAAAGTCAGAGAAATGGGGGTTATTCAAATTTACAATCCCAAACTATATAGATGTAAATGGTATTTTCAACGATACAAACGGTGGTTTAATCAAATCCTATGATGAGGTTTATTTATTTGCCAAGCAAATTAATGTTCATCTTATCCAAATGAGTTTAAGGACCCAAATACTATTGGATTTGGAGGCAAAATCCATAATCGATAAACTAGATATGGATTTACAGGCAACTTTAGCCTCTTTTTCCAGAAATAACATTAAATTTGAAATTATATTACAAGAGAGCTCTATCATTTCCTGTTCTCTTAAAAACAAGACTTTCCCTAATGAATTGAAGACATCTATCGAACTAATTTTAAAAGGTCCTCTTGATGAATTGGGCTCGAAGCTAGAAGGTATAGATTTCGATGATCTCAAATTCAAATAGAAAGAACTTCGACGATTGCTTACTCCGTGTACGCATAGAAAAACCTTTTTAAGTCTTTATTATTTGGTATGATCCAGTACATTATCACTGGGCACAAATAACCAAGACAACAACCAATGATTTTCTCTGCTAAAGTGTGGTAGTAAATAGATGTAACAAATAGCAAACAAGCCCATATAAATAAAACTGATAGAACCAAGACAATAATATAAGAATACAGGCGCTTTAATGAATTTGGAATTTCTTGTGATCTAATATGATTACTAATGGGTATGATCTCCAGCCATAAGATCATACTAATATTTATTAGGAAGCAAAAATGACCGCTGATATCAAAACCTCCATTCCATTTACCACCTAATTTTTTGCACCTTTCTGCAGAAATAGATCTATTAGGAACGCTACAAGAACCACCTGTTAGCATGAAAGTACCATCAATTAATAAGAACACCATGTCTAACAAGAATAGTTTCAAAAAGTATTTTGCAAAATATTCTTTGATAATTTGTAACTTATGTTTCTTAGTAACCGTAAGAATCCGCCTCTCAGCTGGAAGCAAAGGATCTGGACTTAGCCGTATTTGATATTGTGTTAATGCTAAACAGATAAAGAGGATTAACCATACCAGATTACCATTGTACGCGAAAACTTTGTTAAAAACATTACCAGACCTTAATAGATAGTAAGTCTTTGTATGATATAGTTTAACATCGATAGGTATAATAAATGAAAGCAAACAACCGATTATGAGCTCAATGGGATATATAAAAGCAACCTGCTTCGGAGTTGGAATAAGCATCGCACAACGACAACTTTTAACTCAGGTGGTCATAGAAAAGCACCAAGTGCGTAATACCTTGCTTCCACGTGTGTGAATATAAGGTTGTAATTGTTATCAAACTAAGTATAAGAGTATCTAAAGAATCAGGGTGCTTCACTCGGATACATTGACTCACATAAAGCTCTATGAAGGTCTTCAAGTAATCGAAGAATTCTACTTTGATACAATTAAACAAAAACCGGGTAATATTTCTCCCACACGAAATAGATACATTGCGAAGTAATACAAATCTAATAAATTGATTAATGTAATAACTAAATTCATCTCTATAAAACATGCAAATCTATTTACTCGTTGATTCTAGTTATTTTATATATCGTTTGTTTCTCTGAACTTTTCCCAAGCTTTACTCAAAATACTGAAGATACGCTCAGCTATCATCTGGTTTTCAAGTTCCAACGATGATTGAATTTTATCAGGATGTGTCTTCGCTACGGCTTTCATATATGTAATTTTGACTTTCTTAGGCATCACTAAATCTGATGCTGCTACAGGTTTCCAATCACACCATGTTAAAACCGATTGTAAATTAGAGAGCAGGAATCTAATATCATCTCCATTACCACCAGTCCAGGAAGCAATTTTAGCATCAACTTGATCGTATAATGCCACCTTTTCATCCTCAAGCTTCGCCAGACGTTCATTTTCACGCTTGACACGTTCACTATTTTCAGATGTTTTCGAACCCAGATTTGTTGAAGGCGCCTTTTTCTTCGGTACTGGTTTTGGACTGTCAACCTTGGTCGTAGAATTTTGTTTCTTAGAAACTTTCGAGTCTAAACCTAATGCATGTTGACATCTCCTTTTACCAGCAATAATTTTGTCATTGAAGACATTATTTTCCAGCAAAGTTTGATATTTCTCCAAGGCTAGCTTATATTTTTCAACAGCTTCATAAGATTCAGCTAGTCTCATCAAGATCTTAGGCCATATATCTTTATAGCTTCTAGCTGGGTTACTGTTTTGTATAGTAACCGACCAATGCGACCTGTCCGCTGGGAATAATTCTAGAGCATCGTTAGCATCAGAAATAGACTTCGAGTGTTCACCAATTTTGATCCGAGAAGCAATGATATTGGAGTAAGCAATAACACGTAGCGGATGTTTCTGCGGCAGGGTATTGAGTGATTTCTCATATTCTTGGACTGCTCCTGAATAATCACCCTTTTGGAAATATTCTGTTGCTCTAGTTTTGAATTCATTATAACCTGATAACTCAATCTCTGATATTGCTACACTAGGTAATTGTATAGAGTTGGTAGAACCAACACTAAACTGAGACTGCGATATACTTTTGTCTTCGATGTCGAAATCAAGAAGGGTGGCTTCTTGGGTGGCTTGATTTTCACTTGACTGGTTTGTAGAATAACTTATATCTGACTCAGAAGCATTTATTGAAGACATCAATGGAGGAGTTGGGCTACTTTGTGTTGGTTCCGGAATTCCAACTCTCGAACGTCCTTGCTGCATATTGTTTCTAGAATTTGAGTTTGAATTCGTTGCAAGTCGTTCCTTAGGGATACTTGGGGATCTGTTGATCTTCGGTGTACTAATCCTCGATGATTGTAAGGAATCATTGGAACTAGCAAATTTATATGACGATTCTTCTTTAAAAGAGTTGAACTTTCTTAACCGTTCATTCTCTTCTTCTGGGTATGTGCTTAGTTGGTTCACAATATCTTTACCTTTATTCAAGATGCCTGTGGCCCAAGATGTTAAAGAATCAGCATTGTTACGCTGTGAGTTTTTTATAGTTTTATCAAACAAGTTTCTAACTTCAACATCTTCTGGTCCATCCAATGAGGATCTCATCTTTGGCGTCATCATCTTTTTCTGTTTCTCATGTTTCTTTTTCATGACATCCTCGTAAAGTATTCCATTATCGTAATACTTATTCGCTCTCTCTATCGATAACCCAATTGACATAAGTTTTGCTATCTCCATATCTTTAACCTCATCAACAACAACGCCAGATTGTTTGGCTTCATTATCAAATGGATTATTCAATAATTCATTGTCTTGAGGCAGTGGTGTATCAGATTTGATATGCTCTTGGGTCAGGTTGTTGTTACTGGTATCATTACTGAAACCTTTCTCAAAGATATCAAATACATCATCAACCGGATCGTTATTGGCCTTTATATTGCTACTGCTGTTGTTAACAACAGTGGCGTTTTCAACTGGTTTTTGAGGTATAGATCCAAACAAGTCATCAAAATCATCGTGAATGGTGGCAGCTTGAGATCCACCAGCAATCAAAGAATCTTGATGTAAAGGAACTAACTTCTTCCTCTGTGGTTGAGTTGTGGTGGATGCATTTGAAACATCAGTTGGTACTTTTACTGACGGACTTCTACTTGGTGTATTTCCCTCCTTCAAAGAAGTAAGTAAATGCCCAAATGGATCAGACATTATGTTCCTATTTTCTTTCTTTTTATTTTCTATCTCTCTTAATAATGAGGAAAAAATTGCCAATATAAATCAGTGTTTAGTTATCCTTTTTCCTCGCTATAATGGTAGGATCAAAATTTGGTAAACTCAGTTAAAATAGAAGACAATATTTAGGGTGTACGTGTTCTCAATTCTTTGTGCGAGAGAAGGGTTCCCCTTCCAAACCTTTTTTCTCGCAGTAGAAAGAAAATCAACAACAACAACAAAATATCACATTATACGAAACCCAAAAATATGTTATTGGAATAACGTGAGACACCACATGAAAAGACGCTACTAATCACTAGTCTTCAACCAAATACACTCACACGCAAAATAAATAATACCGTAAATTTTTATTAAGTGACTACAACATTTTTTTCATTTCTAGTTGTTGATGTATTTTTTTTACAATGGAGGTTTCTTATTTCCTGTAGCCTCTAAGTTGAACTGGACACTGTTGTGATAATTCTCGCATATCTTCCCCATAACTTCCAGGTTCTTATTCTTAGCATTGACGTTCTCAAGCTCCTGGTTCAATGTCTTCACACTTTGGTTCAGTTTCTCCACATTTCCAATGATACGCGACAAAACATTCGCTTGCACCTCTTCATAAGGATTCTCTACAGCCATACTTCCCTCAATAAATTCCTTTCTTGTAAAACTATGTATGCACTGATACTACACCAATAAGCTTCCAGAATATAAACTTTGCCAAAGAATATCAAAGGATAGCCGCCCAGATCAAAAAAAAAAAAATGAAAACAAATGAAAGAAATCATTCTGTATCAACATTTTTTTCCCAAAATTGTGCTCCATTCTCCATTTTTCGTGTTTTTCATTTTCGGAGACACAAGATTACCCTGCTAGATCCGTTCAACTCTCGCGGGTGGCATTATTTTTTTTTTTGGTATTTTTTGTCACACGTTCAATTCCTTTCAGGAGCAGAGTTTTTGGTGAAAAAAAATTTTTTTTAATTTTATTTTTGCGATGAGCTCGTTATTTTTTTGCTTTGTACGCATGTTTCTGTGTTAATTCAAATTTTAATATTAATTTTTTTTGTTTTGGGTGTTCTTTTTGACAGTGTAAAGGTAATCATGCAATGGAAATAAATAATATTTAATGTAGAACAAATAGTTGTACTTGTCTTTTAGTCATCAACTTAGAGTAGAATTTGCTAAACTAAATATTTACAAAAAAAAATAACACGTATAAAAATGGTTAATGATTGTGTAGAAATTACTACTATTTGTCCAGATATTGAGAATTCCCAGTTTGCATTGAGTAGTTCAGTGCCTGATGTCGTTAGGCTGAATAATAGTGCCACTCCGATGGGCTCTGTTCCAAGAACTTTGCCCAGAATCAAAGTTCTGGGTACCGGTGGTACCATCGCTTCCAAGGGATCAGATGCCTCTCAGACTGCAGGCTACCACGTCGACCTGACCATCCAAGATATGCTGAGCTCCATTCCAGATATATCGGGTATCTGTGAAATTGAATATGAACAGTTGTGTAACGTGGACTCCAAAGATATAGGCGAAGCCGCTTTGTTCAAAATCTACAAAGGTGTCTCTGAGTCGTTGCAGAGCTTTGATGGTATTGTTATTACTCATGGTACCGACACCATGTCAGAAACTGCGTTTTTCATCGAGAGTACCATTGATACAGGCGAAGTTCCCGTGGTATTCGTGGGTTCCATGAGACCCTCCACCAGTGTATCTGCAGATGGGCCAATGAATCTCTACCAGGCTATCTGTATTGCCGCTGACAGGAAATCAAGAGGAAGAGGTGTTCTAGTTTCTTTAAATGACCAAATATCTTCTGGGTACTACATTACAAAGACAAATGCCAACAGTTTAGACACTTTTAATGTCAGACAAGGTTATCTTGGTAACTTCGTCAACAACGAAATACATTATTACTATCCACCAGCTAAGCCTATCGGTTGTCACAAGTTTAAATTGAAGTTCGATGAAAATTTGGTTCAGCCAAACGGTTTCACTTTTCCAAAAGTGTGCATTCTTTATGCACACCAGGCATTCCCACCTGAGTTCATTGACTTGGTAGCTGACAAGTATGCTGGTATTGTGGTGGCCACACTAGGTGCTGGTTCTCTACCAGATGATGTAAATAAAAGAGCCCTGGAGCTGGAATTGCCCATAGTTTACTCAAAAAGATCCATGGATGGTATGATCCCAGTAGCAAACTTGCCAAAGACTCAAGATGGCTCCCACAATAATGTCATTGCCTCTGGTTACTTGAACCCAGAGAAGAGTCGTATATTATTGCAACTCTGCCTGGCTAGTGACTACACTGTCCCTGAAATTAGACATGTATTTAGAGGTGTGTACGGTGGTTGAAATCTACTACGTGAGGAAACAAAAAAATAGACGAAATCGATAGAGACATAAACAAAATCTCAGCATAAATAAACTGTATAGTAGGGCCAGAAACGATAGAAATTATTAATAGAAAGTATATATATCTTGATTAATTAATAATGGAAGGCATCATAATCAACGAATTCATGTTGAGACCAATTTTTTTTTTAATCTTTCAAGCAGACAGCGAGGAAATGTGAAATTTCTGAGAGGCCTACCAAAAGTGCATTTTGCTATAAACTGCCTTTACAATATAATTTACTATTACCGATAGGCAGATTGTCATTGATCAATTGTTCAGAGTTACTGTCTTTTTTTGCATTTCTTTTTATTTGAGCAAAGAAGGTAGATACGGAACGGATCTTATTGCAAAGTAGGGAAAACACTAGGGGTTTAACAAAGGATCCAATACCATTAAATGTTTAGAAGAAAATTCCATTCCAGTGTGAAACTAGCAGAGAGGGCTAGGATATGGAGTGACTTCAGTAAAAGGTCTAAATCCTTTGGCATTAATCACGTTTTAGTAAAGAAGAATATCTTAGAAGGTTCATCTGCTGTGAAAGGCGGTCCAGTCACAATTGGTAGACGCTCGAATAGATTAAAGTATGAATCTCCAGGACACATTGATGAAGCGTTTTCTATTGGATATAAATATCTAGAGGATCATGCTGCAAAACTATATGAAAGATCACAGTCAGAAGGTTTGGACAGAGCTGAAGTTGATCGGTTATTGGCAAAGGCAGAACTGGACAACCCAGAAGTTCAGTATAATTTCCAGTTTCATGAGAAAATAGAAAATAATCCGTCGGTAATTGATTATTCACAGCCAGTTTATAGGCATCTAGGTAAGAAGCATTGGGAGTCATATGCTCAGATGTTGCTAATGCAAAGAATGGAATCTTTGCAAGTAATTCCAGATACAATGCCAACATTGGATCCACGTGCTGAGATAAATATCAAGTTTCCATATTCCACAGGTGTAAATAAATGGGTGGAACCAGGTGAATTTCTGTCTTCTAACGTAACATCTATGCCTCCTATTGTTAAAATTCAGGAATATGATTTGGTCGATCCAGAAAAGCAATTGTACAGTATTGTTATAGTCAATCCTGATGAACCAGATCTGCAAAATGACTCCTTTAAGACTACATTATCATATGCGCTAGTAAATATAAAGGTTGATTATAATGATAATGTTATAGACGCAAGAAAATTCTCAGATGAAAACATCATTGCTGATTACATTCCACCAGCTGTTGAAAAGAATGCCAACACTCAAAGATATGCAGTATGGGTATTTAGACAAAATGGACCAATTGGTAAATCGGAATGTAGCTCTATAGATAGACAGGACTTCGATATTAGAGCTTTCAGCGACAAACATGGTTTAGATGCAGTTGGTGCTCAAGTATGGAGAAGTAAATGGGATCTAAATGTGGAAAAAGTTAGAGAACTTTACGGTCTACCAAAGGGTAGAGTGTTTAGCAGAGTTCGTAGGTGAGTCTACCATGTAAAAAGATACAAAATAAAGCACTATAATAATTTCATCAAATGGAAAAAGTAAATAATATCCGTCATGTAAATATAAAGACGCAATATCATGTAACTTCTCATGTACAAAATTCTTTAAAATAACTCTCAAAGAGATCTTACAGTCAAAAAATTATATTGAAAGAATCAAAAATTGAAGAGTTCCTAGAAAATGATTTATATGAATTAGTATTATAAAATGAATAAAGATAATGAAGCAAAAATAAATAGATAAGAGAAAACCCTATATAACAGAAGGAAATTTGAACAGTAGTCACTCAAATTTTTTAGCAATCTCTATCTCATCTTTATTATTGCAAGGTAGTGAAAGCACATTTTTTGCCAATTTCAATTAGAAGTTCAAAATACATTTAATAGTGCTTATATCCTTTCCCTTCTAAAAATGGCATGAATGATATTTTTTATTTTTATTAACAAGCAGACAGAATGTAAGTTAGTTCTCATTCATAAATATATTTTAAAAATTTCTCTCCTTCCACCTCGAGTTGATGGTTTCTTAATGATTTGTTGTCCATCATGTGTTTTAGTTTTAGAATTTTAGTATAGTTTTTTTGAATTTTTTTGGAATACTTGAAATCTTAGGATAAATATTATTATTATTTTGAGAATATTAAGAAGAAGTAGTTATCATGGAAAACAATTCAAGCCTCTAGTCCATTCACAGCGTTAATAATAACTTCACCAAAATCAAGATTTGGATCTTCCAAGTTAATTTCAGAGGAACTCTTGGCCTTTGGTGCCGGGTGCAGCTTGGCGTACTCTTTCTTAGCTTCAGCGATCAGCTGTTCTCTTCTGGCAAATTCCTTCTCTTCAAGATCTTTGGCAGCAGCACCTTTCAAGGAGAAATCAGTCTTCAAACCAACCAATAAACCCAAACCAAGGGCAGAGTATCTTAGCACATTAACAGTAGACATTATTCTTAATAGATTCTCCTATGTATATTTTGTTTTATAAGTGTTACACCTCAAATTAGAAAAAAAACAAATTCTTAAACCTGATTAATCCTAACACAATAGATATTCAGCCAGGGTTAAACTTCAATCATATAAAAATTTGTTAATCGAATTCGTCAAAATATTGGAATCATTTGCTCTAATTTCCACAATCCCCGGGCTAAAAGAAAGTTGTTTCTCCCTCGAGCACAGGGTTACTTTTCAATTTTCTCTCTTACTCTGTCCCTCCTACATCTTTCAGCAAGGAACGTCGTAGGGGTGCTTCTGAGTGGGAAGTCAATTCGACCAATCAAATTAAATGTCAGGGTAAATAATGTCATGTGATCTTGTGTGTGACAATGTACAGTTCATATCGCATTAGTTTGTAAGTTATTTATACATGCACCAATCTATACAAACCTTTTACATATATACACACTTACACCATACATATATATGTATAGGTCATTATGGTCTATTAAATTTGTTTTCTATTTTCTGTTTTTAAATAAAAATTTATTTTTGAATATGCATAGTGTAAATCGTTAAGTTCTGTAAGTTCATCTCAATGGAACCCTTCATCTCCTAGTTTCTTCTCCAATTCGGAGACTCTATCGTTCAATTCGTTTATATTATTAGTTAACATAGCAACCTCGTCAAATTTCCTTTGTTTTTTGGCACCCTGGAGAAGTTGATCTATTTGGAACATCTGTTCTTTCAAAACCATCAGTTCCTCTCTATATTCTTTGACTTCTTTGATGGATAGCCCATTGTAAACTAGCTCTGAGAGCTTCTTAACTTGAGGTTCATTTTTGTTCATATCATAATTGTCACCTTGTAAAACAGCCGGAATCGACTGTAATGGTAAGATATACTCGTTAATGAAAAATGATGATTCTATCTGGATAGATTTTTGGATCCGCTGCTCAGATAAACTAGATGGTTTTAACGCTATTATTTCTTTGGTTAGTCTATTATAATTTGAGAAAGATCGCAACAATTTAACACGTAATTTGGTAAGATTCATTATATCTATCTCATTGGTGTTATTTTTTTCTCTGTCGTCATCTATTAACTTTAAGCTATCCTGAAACTGGGGTACGATACTTCGAATAACGCTGGCAAGGTTCGATAGTGTTTCATATTTCTGTAGTAATAGAGATGGAGGTTTTGTGATGTCGCGCTTATACTTTCTCTTCAATAGAATTGTATCGACACATATGGAACACATTCGTACTTGGATATCCTTCAGAAACACTTCATCTTTATCAAGAGTAAAATTATATGGCAAATCATCTGTTGATTGTTTTAAATTTTCAATAGTAATTTGATATGAACACTTTTTTCTAGTTGTAAATCGTTGTCGTTCAAATATTTCAGACTCTTCAGAGTAATCACTATCACATATAACTTTTCCACATAGTCTGCAGTGATGCTTCCTACTCAAAGTCATGAATCCAAACGGCTTTGCACATATCCCACAATTTTTTATCATTGAACTATCTTTCCAAGGAACTATAGTGATTTCGAACTTGCTAATTTCATTATTTCTAATAAATGATACAATTGTACTATCACCATATTCACGTGCAATGATAACAATACCATTTAGTAACCTCACTAACCGACTCTCAATTTGCAATGATCGAAGGTTTCGGTCCTCCATCTTTTTAGCTCTTAAATCAAAAAACATAACGGTCTTATCATGAAACTGGCCTAGATCATTGAACCCTGGTCTTCCAGTATAACATGAGTGACAGCACTTAAACCATTGACCTTTTAAAGGATCATGTCTAGCCCTCTTGTCGAGTTTTATATCATAATTGCAATGCTGTTGGCAAAATAAATGACCACAATGACTACAGTTGATAAATCTAATGTTCCCTTTCAGTTGTTTCTTACATTCGTAGCATTTACTAGAGCCTTTATTAAACTTTTCCCAATGAGTTGTCCTCAGTTTAGAGGCTTTAATTGCGTCGCCATTTAAACTTTGTTTATACTCCTTAGTCGTCTTCTCCTTCGTGGATTTCTTTTTGTCGTTAGAATCCCCCAAATTATGGTCTCTATCTAAATGCTTGTTCAAATGGGCCAAGCTTTTACACTCCATAAAACATATCGGGCAATTTGCTGTAGTCAAATCCTCTTCTTGAGAGGAAAGTGGAGATGTTATACGAATCGGAGATTGTATACCTTCATCCTTAGGCATCCTAATTTCTAATGGATTTATAATCTGTTTGTAAGTCCTTAATTTTCGGTCTCCACTACAACTGTAGATTGTATCTATTACACTTTAATCACGACAAAATACTCTGAACTATTTCGGAATTATATCTGATTTTCTTCAAACCTCTTTTTCTTTCGACTAAATTTATTTTAAAGTTTATGATTTTATTATTTTGTTAATTAATTAGTAAAAGAAAAGAAAGAAAAAGTCTAAAGTAGTCCTATTTTGATAATGTTCAGATCGTTAGTGCATTTCTGTTCTATCCATCGAAATACCTTAAATGCCCATGCTCTCAAAATGAGTAAATGTCATGAATCACGTAATTTTAAAGCAGTAATCAGTAAATATACAATATTAATTAAACATCTATAAAAGATCAACAGTAAAAAAAGAATGATATTTGAATGAAATGCACAGTTGTTACAATTAATTAATTAATTTTAAATAATGCTGATATTTTTTGTATCCTAGATCCTTGATAAGAAAGAAAATACTGTGAGTAAGATGGGTTCAGAAATGTAGTTTTGGTTGTTGGAATGCCTTTTGAGTTTCAGCCATAATTGGTGGTCTTTCAACAACTACTATCTCATTTTGAGAAATGAAATTAAAAGAGAGAATATGTCTATACTTCTCATTGAAATAGAAGGCTTCTTGAGTAAGCTTGTTTTTGTTTCTCGATATAGTTTTTACTTTACCACCCTTTAGGATATCTAAATCTTCGTCAATTTCCATTTCTACGTCATCATCTTCATCTTCAAGATCGTTGTTCATGTAATTACTTTCATCCGTAATTGTTAGACCATTACGGCCATGTTTCTTCGATTTCTTTCTAGTTATCACTGGAAAGTCCTTGGAGAAATCAATTCTACATATCCATGTAGCACCCCATAGCCACATTCTTTCCTGATTTACTTCGTCAACAAATAATCCCAAACATTTTTGCCTCATATCCTTCAGTTGTTTTGGAATATTCTCCGTGTTCCGTTTGGTCCAAGCTGTAAAGATACTTGATTCTTCTTCATCATTCTTAGCTTCTGCAGAGTTTTCAACAAATGACTGTAGAGATAACTCATATATTTTGTTTTCAGCAGTTGTTAAAATAATACTTGCTCTGGTCTCATTTACTGAAATAGCTGTTACGAAGTTCATTAGATGAACCAAATTCTTTGAAGTATTTGCTTCCAAGTCGATGACCGTAACAATACCACAGAAACGTGTTACGACAGCAATGGAACCGAAAACCTCCAGCTGATTTATGTTGTTCATATATGGTATTTTAATACTACTCTTTGTATTTTGAGGTTCATCTAATTCGATAATTTGTGGTTTCTCATCCTCATCGTCAGCCTCCAAGTCTAGGGTCATCAACTCGTCTTCAACAGTACAAATAATAATCTTTGAATTATCGATAAACTTAGCAAGTTTACACCCAGTGGCAAATAGGAAGTCGTTGTCTAGTTTAGTAACTTTTAGTTTGTTCTCCATAGGTTGCAAATGGAAAATTTTGGTTGTGGTAGCTCTAGCAACAAGTAAGACTTGACCATCAGGAGACATGGCGCAGGTATGAATATTTTGTTCATCTTTCAAAACCAGCTTACAGACTAGTTTGTAGTTCTTTTCATTATTTAGATCATCTCCAACAGTCCAAATCTTCACGGTACAGCCCTCCCAGCAAACGACAAGCCTTTGTGTTTTATTAATGAGAACATTTTTATTGTAGGGAACAACATATGGCATCTTTCTATAACGGCCATCAGCAAAAGAGGAGATAGGGTTGATAAACAAAGTCTTATCAACACCACCAGATACCAGGAAGTCAGCACCCTTTGATTGGTAGGCACATAAAGCTCTAATGTCATTACCATGCAGAAGTCTATTTGAAGAATTGATCCACTTGTTACTTTTGTCAATGGCGTATTGGAAAATCTTTCTATCTACACCAGCGCTAAAGATGTTAGATTCGTTGACATCAGCAGCCAAACTTAGCACATCTGCCTCATGAGACTTAAAGGATTGCGTCAAGGTAGCATAATGGAAGTTCCAAAACTTCACTGACCCAGTTGAGTCACCAGAGACAATTGTGTTCTTTCCTGGCAAATACAAAACAGACCACACCAATGTTGACTCTCTTTCAGATTTATCTACTCTCATTGTATGTGTAATTCTACCTTTATTTTCATCCTTTTCCTTGCAGGACCAGATTCTAATACGACCATCAGAACAACCACCGATCACGAAATCGTTACGGTTCCAAGCCAGAGACAAAACACGGGCTTCTTGTCTCATTAGAATAGCATCATGCTCCATAATTCCGGGCCCACCGGCAATGCTGATAGTAACAACAGTTCCGTTATCACAACCAACAGCAAGCTTATCACCGGCCTCGTTAATGGCAATAGACCATATAACACCCGCGTTACAGTCGTAGTTCTTCAAAGGCAAACCAGAAGTCAAGTCCCACTCGGTGACCACGGTAGACCCACCAATGGAAAACAGTCTCAGAGGCTCGCCAGAGACGTTACACCAGCACAGACCCTCGATGGTCCTGTCGGCACCACCTTCAAGCAGCTGTTCTTGAAACCAGTCGTGACGTGGGTTCCACACCTCGATGCTCCCGTCACTTCTGCCCACGGCGAGCCGTAGGTCACTTGGTGTTAGCTTGTCATCGCAAGACCTATGCGAAAATGCCAGCGCAGTGATATTAGACGGAGTGTAGTCTACAAACCTAGACCTATGAACAGTTAGAGTCATCGTTGTTGTTTCTCAGCACACAATTCTAATTGAATTGACTATTTTCAAATTATTTAATAAAAGAAATTTATATGCCGATGCCCTAGTCAAAAGCTCATCGCATCAATTTTTTTTTAATGATTTTTTTTTTTTTTTCAATTTCCAGGAAAAAAAAATTAAAAATAAGTGAAAAATTTCATACACTATTACCCGGATGAATACAATACGAAAATGTCCACATGGTATTATAATTAAATACGAATAAGGAAAAGGTTTAAAAGAAAAAAAAAGAAAAGAAGCCCAATAACAAATCACGGCGGACAGCACACCACTGGTACGTATAACAGTATAATAAACTCAACAAAAAAAAAAATAATTATAGTGAGACAGAATGGGAGGTGCTCGCACGCAGAGAGAGAGGAAGAGGAAGAGTTCTCTTTTGAAACCGGTTTAAACCGTTCCCCGGAGTGAGAGTTTGGTAGGAAATAGTGCACGGTATTTGTAGTTGTACGGGAATTTAGTGTCAAGGCAGTCAAATTAATTTCATAAAAAATTTGACTGCTCCTGTGATCTACGTTGAGTATTGTGGCACTATAAGTTTGTTCTGTATCATTGCATTGTATTCCATTATTGTACTTGTATCAGTGTATTGTATTGTATTGTATTGTAGTACGGTATGTAGTCTATTCTTGTGTGTTTGTAATACTGTATTGTAGTGTGTTTGTAATACTGTAGTGTACTGTGATGCTGTAGTGTACTGTGATACTGTGTGTCTACCCGATTTTTTTTTAAGTGGGGCACCGTATCGAGAGCCGGGAAGTGGGACTACAGGAAAAAAAAAAAAGCCCAAGCCAGAAATCAAATTTAAAACAAAATTTTTTATTGAGAGAGAGAGAGACAGACTAATAAATACAAAGTAAAAAAGGCTATATTTCCTTGCTATTAGAACAAATAAAGCACTAGGATAACACTACCCACAATACAAATAACTTAAGTTATAAAAAGAAGGAAATTTTTTAAATTTATACCATTTTTTTTAAAAAGGAAGGAAAAGAGTTTACCGTAAATACTGAACACAAGAGAGAAATGGACTATTTGAAGAGCGAACATATGTTCGATTTGGACATGTTGGGCTATCTCGAGCCAGATGGGAGGAATAGCAATAATGCTGATACACTGAATAACGATGATCCTGTATTGTTTAATCACGGGTCCAGAGAGGAGACCGAGTTTTTGGACGCTTTCTTGACTGGGGATTTCACTACGGCTAAATACGATAATGGTAATAGTAATAACATTCTGGATATATCTCCACCTGGTGACGACGAGGAGATGCTACATACACCACAGACACAGGCCAAACAAGAAGAAAGAAATGAAACACAGCAAGGAGAAAGGAGTTACACATCCCCATCACAGAACACTAATAATAGTGATACTAGAAGTAATAGCAATGCTAAAAGTGGAAATCAAGGAGCGCTGAAATTTGGAAGAACTAGCCCCATAGATTCTGTATACGTGAATCCAACAGACTTCTTGGAGATAGATGATACCGGGTTGCCACACCGTTTAGATGTCGCTGGATTACCTTCAGTCTCAAGAGTGGAGAATCAGCTGAAGTTACAATTTCAACTATCTCCGGGTATAGCTAGTACTAGAGATATCCATCTGTCACCAGATTGTATCGCAAGACAGAAATTTTATCTGGATAAAAATATAAAGGAGTACCCTCAAGAATTACAACAATCTTTGCTATACTTGGACGCCTTTCTAATATGTGCCACCAACAGAAAATCTATCGACGTGTGTACCAAATGTGTAAGAAGAGAACAGAGGAGAGCAGCACGTAGAAAATCTGGTATCAGTGATAACATGCTTTGGTGTAATAACAATAACAGAAGAGCTGTCATCTTCAATAACAAACAAATCATACAGTCACAATATAATCCCGAGACCGGAAAGCAAACTTTTTCCCTCACCACAAGAATCGTCTGTTATTGTAGACACCACAAATCCTTGGAAGGATTTAGAGTACTCTTTGTTCTAAAAGATTACAATAATAACATTTTGGCGAAAACTGTAACGACCCCAATTATGATCACAGACAGAAAATTGTTCTTTAACAATAATACCAATGACCAGACTACGAACAGCAACACGAGCCACAGCATTTCAAACAGCATGAGTAACTCTATGGTATCAATGGGTGATACAATGATGAAACAATCTACAGATTATGATACAGATGCCTCAAAGGAAACTGCCTTATACTCCGAACATGCTATCGAATCTTCAGGAGCTACGTCAGCTAGTGACACGAACAACTTATCATATAACAACATCGCAGAATCAGAAAATAAGTTAGCTTCTGTTTCTCCCAACCTATCCTCATCTAACAATGATGTTCTGTTGGGCAAGCCTTATAACCAGAATGCCACAGCTAATGAACAACTGAATCTTGGTAATAGAAAGGGCCACATTCCATCCCCAACATCTATGAGTGAAGATGGTTCTGATCAGCATCACCTAATGATGTCCGCTTTGGATATTAGAAGTAGTAGAATGCCCGTTTCTACAAACAACAGAAAGAGGTCCAGAATTCAATTGGATAATATAAATTCTACACCAACTCAAAACATACCAAGATCTTTATCTAGGACCTCCATGTCTAGCAGCTATCAATCAGCTCCAAGTCCTAGTCACCTAACTCCAGGTAATATTATGAATTCAATGGTCGATATACCTATGAGAAACTCACCTGTAGTGCCAGGTAATGCAGCTATATCTGACAAGTTGCCTGTAATTCACAAGGTTATTCCTTCTCAAGGTCCTATTAATGGTGGTATTGAGGTAACTTTGCTAGGTGTTAAATTTCAGGAGGGTCTAATTGTCAAATTTGGTGACAATATTGCACTATCCACTCAATGTTGGAGTGAATCAACAATTATAACCTATTTACCTCCAGCTGTTTGTGCAGGTCAAGTATTTGTAACAGTGACTAATCCGGATGATACTCCAGAAATGCAACTTCTTGCCAATCAAACCAAAAAAGCTATTTTCACTTATGTTGATAACACAGACAGACAATTGATTGAACTAGCACTACAAATTGTTGGTTTGAAAATGAATGGTAGACTTGAAGATGCTCGTAATATTGCAAAGAGAATTGTGGGAAATGATGGCTCATCTCCTGGAATGCCTAGGTCAAACGACTCATCACCAAACAATTATAATGGCAACGTTTCTCATGATTCTATGATGAGCCAGATAAAATACTCTGATGAAGTTCTTATTTTAAAGGTAATTAAGGGACTGAATGCCTCTTCAAACCTTTCAATGTGTGATGCTTTGGGTAGAACCTTATTACATCTAGCTTCTCTAAAGGGTTACTTCAAATTAGTTTCTGCGTTAATCAAAAAAGGTACAAGATTAGATGATAAAGACACTTTCGATTTCACACCTCTTCACTTTGCCTGTGTAAGTGGTGATTACAGAATTATAAAACTTCTCATTGAATGCGGTGCGTCTACTAATATCAAATCTAAAAACGGGTTGCTACCAGAGGATCTATTCTTATTAAACCACAACACAGGAAAGAAGAAGTTTTCGGAACATGTGTCAGAGGTCATGAACTTATTTACCATTGCCAACAACCAATCCGAAGCTGGATTCAGAATGGAAAGAAAATCTTCGACCTCAAGTTTCAACTCAAGCTTGTTTGATTCTGAATCATTTGAAGATGATCTACCTAGAATGGAACATAATCAACAAAACAATCTTTTCTTATCCGAAGGCTCTGAATACGATCAAAGTGACTTCGAAGAGGACGGAGATGAAGAACTTTTACCTTTTGAAGCTCAAGAGTCTTGTGAGCAAAGTAAAGAGGAAGACATTGAGGTCATTCCTCCTCAGAGCGATGCTGTACAACCTGAAGGTTCTCTCTGGAACAGAATGTTAAACAGAATCAATGATGACTTACCAAAGTATGAGGATTTGTTCCCAAGGTCTGCTGATTCGGCACAACATTCTGACAAAATTCAAGAGATCACAACATCTCCAGAAGTTGGATTACAAAGAGACCTATCCCATACCGAGGAGTCTCAGACATCATCTGAAGATGAAGAAGAGTTGCTACAAAGAGGTATCAATAAGTTTTTCCAAAACAGACAGAAGTTCCAGAATGATAAGATGTTACTATTTTTCTGGATTCCATTGGCTCTGGTATTGGTTACATGGTTTGTTTTCTTCTATTTTGGCTGGAATGATAATAAGATCCAATACTTCAGTAATCTACTAACCAAATACGTCAGAATTGGTTTAGCAAATATTCTTTTGGGCAACGAAAGAATGAAAGCTGCTTTCAAAGAACAATTGTCAAATTTTCAAACTACAGGTCTACTGAATGACTTAATGGTGGGTTAAATTTACTACAAAAGAAATGTTTTTGAAAAGTACAAAACTAAAGAAACAAAAAAACAATGAATTATGACTTGATATCTTGTGTTTACTTTTACTTTATTTTCATTTTTATTCTCTTTTTATAGATAAATACATTTTACAAAAGAACATATAACATGAATTATTTGCCTTTTTACTTTTATATCCAAAAATTTTTTCCACATTCGGCCCTGCGACCTATTCTGGGTAACTCATAATTCGCATTGAAAATTTTAAGAAAGCGATGAGATGAGATGAATGACAAACAATAATACATATATTGCATTTTTTTAATTACTCGATTGTTTTAAGCCCATCATCCATCTTTTATTATCCGATCAGTACACTGACAGATCTTTATACAAGTGTGTTAATTGCTCGTACTAGTATTTTCATTTTGAAAGAAAAGTATGGCTAGGAATCAATTTAGAATAATTGTTGGTTCTTATGAACACAACTTATTGTGTTTGTCTATCGACTTGACCTTGGAAACTCCTGTGTTCACTCCAATTTTCCATTTTCAGGCCCATTCTTTGAGTGTGAAGTGTCTAGATGTTTCCAAAAGATATTTAGTGTCCGGTTCAAATGATGAGCACATAAGAATTTACGATCTACAGAAACGTAAGGAACTTGGTACATTATTAGCCCATCAAGGTTCTATAACTAATTTGAAATTTTCTAAACCTTCCTCTGAGGTTACTGATAACACAGGAAGTGGTAAATGGTTACTGTCTGCATCAGATGACAACAAAATTATTGTATGGAGAGTTAAAGATTGGGAAAATTTTGGTACTTTAAAGGGTCATACTGCCAGAATTAATGACATGGATATTCACCCATCTAACAGAGTTGTTGCAAGTGTTAGTGATGACCACAGTATTAGATTGTGGAACTTGATGACTGTTAAAAAAGCTGCTGTGCTAAAATTAAAGAAATATAATCAAAACGGCCAATTTGTAAGATGGTTGAAGCCAGAAGGTAAGTATTTTGCTGTTGCCTTGATGACTAAGGTTCTAATATATGATACAGCAACTGCAAAGGTTTTCAAAGAAGTTGACACAGGTAAGAAAACAATCATGCACATGGAAGTTGTTACTTTAGATGACGAAGAATACATTGTGGTTGGGTTAGGTGATGGTAACGTAGACTTTTACAAATCAAGCAATATATTAGTATCTGACAATGTTGAATTTGGTGAGAAGCCTGAGTTTTCTCTATTAGGGCATACAAACCGTGTTAAGGATCTGAAATTCTACAAGAATGAATTCGGCACATATATGGTTACTGTTGGTTCTGATGGTAAGGTTATTGTATGGGATATGAAGAAAAAGGATCAAATTGCTGTCTATGATTGTGGTGAGAGACTGAACTGTTTAACCCTTTGTGACGAGAGCATTGAAAAGACAGACACTATGAAGAAGAGAACTCTTGAACAAATAGAACTGGGTGAACAAAGTGAAGTTGAAAGTGATACAGAAGAATTGAAGAAAGTTATGTTTGGTACTAAAAAGAAGTCTAAAAAGAACAAGAAAAACAAAAAGGCTAAAAAGGTTGAAGTTCAACTAGAATAAGCTACCTTGATAACTCTATAAAACAAGCATTTATTTATCAGTTAAGTTCTTTTTGTAGCTAGCAAAAGTATGTACAGTAGTTGGGATAATAAAATAAAAAACTTCAGACCAGTGAATGTATTTACCATAGAATGAAATATATTAGCACTTACATAAATATATGAAATCGAAAGTTTTTAAAGTTTTGATTGTCTAATGGCACGGGCACTGTGTCTGTTGAAAAGCTTCTCAGCTCTCACCCAAACTGGTGCCACATGCCTTTGAGGAAGTTGCTCTAATGATGGTAATAGATCATGTGCAAAGAACTCAGAAGCCTCTCTAGGCAGTAGAGAAGGTAAGTGATCGATGGAGATGACAGATAGCTTTGGTCCAGCAGTAGTATTTACCTTGACGGTTGGTTTGTTAAAGACAGTGGCAATGTCATAGATTGGAATAGGGTTATGTGGATTAGTTGTGTCGGCAGAAACATCTACAACTGTCCTCAAATTTCTATTCTTCTTATTCAGTAGGTCGTAGTTGATGAATGGCGCAATTGGCTTTGATAGATATATACAGTTGATAAAGATATCAGAATCAGCAATCTCTTGGAATGGTCCACCCTTTGCTGTCTCCTTCATATCCCACTTAATAATGTTCTCATTAGGAATACCGACTTTCTTTAAGAAGTCAATAGCACCGGAACCACATCTACCCAAAGCACCGATAATCAAAACTCTAGGCTTCTTAGCACCAGTCTTCAAAGCTTTCTTATATTCTCTACCGATATCCTTAATCAATGCCTTCTCATTTGGGTATGGGGAAACAGCTGGTAGGTCTTCGTTATCCTTGTGTGTTTGCTTAAAGGCCCAATCAGCAAGACCCAAGGCAGCACCAGCAAAACCAGCATAGAAACCAAAAGCAGCAACTCTTCTGCCGTTATCATCTTCCAAAAACTCTAGATCATACAAGGTACCGTTACCATTGATAAATCTTCTAAGAACATCTTGCCAGCCAGCTTGGTCCTTGTAACAATGAGCAAATTGGATATGTTCATGTACCAATGGGAACTTGTCCTCTTCTGGCATTTCTTTCAAACCAATGATAATTCTGTCACGAGGAGCACTGATCCATGAACCAAATGGTACTATTATAGCTCCCGCTTTTCTATACTCTTCCGTCTTGAAAATAGATTGAGGACTCTCCTCAACATATATCTTAAAACCCTTTGAAAGCAATTGCTTAACAGTGGTAGGAGTCAAAGCAGCACGGTGCTCAAGTGGCTTAGTTTCAGCTCTCAAATGCAGAGTAACAGACATCTTTTATTGTATTTATTATCAAAGTATTATTACTTTCTTTTGGTGTTGTTTTTATGAAGCTTCTCTCCGAAGAATGAATACAAAAAAAAACAACGTTGCTTATATACTATTTTTTTTTTCTTCTTTTTCTTCTTCTTCTTCTTTAATGCTCGAATTCAAATCAGTCATCTTCCCTTGATAATTCCTCAGTGATTAGAAACTAATGATTCACACTCGCACTCTTCCCAACGCCTTCTCGAAAGAATAATTGGATATTTCTGACTAGGTGACTCTCGCTCGACAAATTATTCCGGTGGAAATTCGAAGGAAAAAACAACGACATAAAAGACTGACAACATAAAAATTCCCTCGGAATTTTAATTTTTCGTCATTCGAGATCACATGATCAAAAAGTGATGGCTCTATCAAATTTAATAAAATATATGTATTATCAAATAAAATATATCTTATGTAAAAATGTTTATATATCAGGGCCCGAGTAATTTAATCGACCTTAAGCAATTAAATTTCTATAATTGTAAGTGGGATTTTGCTTCTTAGTGTTGGAATTCCTTCAAGACTGAGTCGTCATAGCTCAAGTACTTGCCGTTAACAGCTTCAGGAATACCGTACAAGGCCAACTTGGAGTATACAGTGGCTGGAACAGAGCTGTCTACCAACTTGTTCTCTTCCTTCAAGTTTCTGAACATCTTCAAAGCTTCCTCACTCATACCCTTTGGACCAACCTTCTCTCTGATGTTGACTTGCATATCAGTGTCAACGATACCTGGAGCAATGGCCAACGCTTTGACTGCTTTCTCTTCATTGGCAAGAGTCATAGCAAAATGGTTTAGAGCAGCCTTGGAGGAACCGTAAGCACCCCAACTGCTGAAGTAGGTGTCACTGGCATCTGAACTGACAAACACAGCGTTACCGTTGGTCTTCTTCAAGTATGGCAGAGCAATGCTAATCAAAGCGACAATACTGAAAAAGTTGATGTTGAACAACTTCTTCCAGGCATTGACATCAATCTCATTGACGTTTTGAACTGGTTCCAACACACCCGCATTGGCAACAATGGAGTCGATCTTACCGTGGCCTTCAATAGCAGAATTAACATACTTGTGCAGGATGTCATCATCGGTGATATCACCAGTGGTGTAGAAAAATCTGTCACCATAGGTCTCCTTCAAAGCCTTCAAAGGAGCCTCGGATCTAGCGATACCATAAACAACAACATCCTTGTCTAGAGAAAACAAGGTGTCAACAATGGACTTACCAATACCTCTGGAAACACCAGTAACCAAAATAACCTTAGACATTTTTTTTTTGTAATTCTTTGTTTGTTTTATTCTTTGCTTGTATAGAAGCTTGTTGTTCTTCTTTCAAGTTATACAAAATGGATCTAAGAAACAAAGTAATTCACTCTACTTATATACCTTTTTTTTTTGATCAAATTTCTAATTGAAAAGAACACATGAAACTAAAAACAAGACTATCTTGAGAGCTAGATGATGTCCGCTCAGCTTTCCCCTTTGCAAATGATCTGTCATTGGTCCCTTAACATAAAGAACATTGGCATCGGTGTTATAATCTTTGAGCCTTTGTTTTCCCTTTTTTTCTTGAATTTTCTTAAAGTTTTTTTCTGGAATTTCTTTTTCTGCACAGAATATGCAGTAGGGACAGAGCTTGCATCCAGGGTAATGGAGAATTTGAATAAAAAGAAAGAAAGACTAGAAAATGAAAAAAAAAAAGCAAAACCAAAAAAAAAACCACCCCTCCCCCGGAACTTTTGAAATAACACCGACATGGAAAAAAACAACAACAAACAACTAAGAATAGCCCAGTTGGAATTAATAAACTGTATACACATATACGTTACAATTTCGATTTACGTCAAGAAATCTGGACGGCATTACATCTATCTCATATGGTATGCAATGACGTAAATGAACTCTAGTGGTATGAGATTTTCATGTCGGAGTTATATTATTCATTCGTTTTATTCATTGCTTGTTATATTTTGAATATCTAAAACAAAGCTTTCTTGTCAATTTTCTATTTACTATTTCTGAATATTCAAACAGGAGCCAAAGAAAAAAAAAATGCATTTATGCATTTATGCAATATTTGCATACTATATTTCCGCTCACCTTTTATTGATTAATTCATAATCGGGAATCGTTATATCTTACATATTCACCATTCAAATCAGATGGGATGCCGTCAATCGCCAATTTTGCATAAACTTGACCTGGAACACTTGGGTCTAGGAGTTCCCCCTTTTCTTTCAAATCAGTGAATCTTCTCAACGCTTCTGGCGTCATACCAGATGGTCCAAACTTATCCCTGATATCGTCTTGCATCTGTGTATCTACAACACCCGGAGCCACAGCAATGGTCTTGATCTTGTCATTCTCAGAGGCCAATGTCATTGCTAAGTGGTTGATAGCAGCCTTAGAAGAACCATACGCTCCCCAACCATAGTAGGGCTTAGTACTAGCACCGGAACTAACAAATATGGCGGAACCATTGGTCTTTTCTAGATGAGGCAAGGCTAAAGTCACCATATTGACTACACTGAAGAAATTAATTTCAAATAACTTCCTCCATGAGTCTAATCCGGTGTCACCCACTTTACCAACAGGATCAAGAATACCAGCGTTGGCAATGATAGAATCAATTTTACCTTCTTCTCTCACTACTTTCTCAATTAGTAACTTCATATCACTCTCTGAAGAAACATCGCCAACAAAATAATGAAACCTATCCCCTACCTGTTCTTTTAGCTGCTGTAAGACCTCGCCATTTCTTGCGATACCGTAGACAACAACATTGTCACTTTGCGATAAGAGTTGTTTGACTATAGCACTTCCAATACCTCTCGAAGCTCCTGTAACCAATATTACCTTAGACATCCTTTCAGTACAAGTGATTCCTTCAAAACAACAAAAACAATAACAAATAACAGAAAAAACAGCCGCAAAAAAAACTTAAAAATGTAGTTAGAATAAGGGTTCTATATTTGCCCCACATTTGAAATGCTTATATCAAGTGCTGATATTGTCTTTTTTCTAAACAATTTCACAGGCCAAAAAAGGGCAGTAAAAGTGTGACTTACCGTACATAGTGATATTACATGACTATCTCTATTTATATAACTTTAGATATTAATCTCACTTCAATTGCTATGAAAAGGTGTGTGGAACTACTGTTACAAAATTAAACAAATAAGAAACCAAGGAAACCTGTTATTGCAAATATGCAATCGTAACGCAACAAGACTGCTGAATAAAAAGAAATGACATAGTAAGAAAAATAAGCTAGTCGCTACTCATAACTCCCCTTACGAGTGTTAAAGAAGGAACTTCACACCTATAGCATCTTACTTGAAGCGAAATATTAAGGTAGAAAATATCTTTGTAAGGATATCTACTTTAGAGGCTTTTGTGTTCTGTTTGCCTCTGTAAAAGTACTAAATTTAGAAACTAACTCAAGTGGTCTCTCCCTTCCCTCTCAACATTAGCTATTAAAACACATAATTCACATAAGAGCCTACATCAATCTATACATCAACTTAACCAATTTGTAAACACCCTAAAACACGTGTATGAGATATCTACATTAGAAGGTAAAACAGATGTTGTACAAAACTATGGCATCTATGCTTTTAATCGCGAAAAAACTAATAATGGGAACAAAAAAAGAGTATTTTAACGAGGCAATCATCACAGTAACTATATCAACTGTAACTCTGCTCTGCTAGTGCTTTTACGGTTTACATATCCCCTGTTCCCCCACTTTTATTTATTTTATCTGTGCATCATTAAAGGTGAGACAGAACATATACTTCCTTTTCTTGCCATTGCCGTTTACTTACAACTATTACTAATGGTATTCATGACCTTCAACGTTTCCCGGTTCTTAATCAATGCTAAGCCGACAAGTAAAAAAGCAATTTTTGTGATCTTGCCGAGTGGCGTTTGACGATACAGGAGATGGACCGGAAAAACCTGGTTTTGAAAAAAAGACAGTTTTTCCGTGCCACGCCGCTGTATGATAAAAAAAAAACGTATAATAAACGATCCGTGGGAAATAAAAGATCCGTGGGAAATAAAAGAAAGAAAGTTATGACCTTACAAAGTTAAAAAGAAAGAAAAAAAAGCTTAGGGCATTTTTAATTTTTTGGCCATTGTAGGCGAGCAGTATCAAAATTACACCCGTTCTTATGAAAGATAGAATTTTAGAACAACGAAGGAGTTCCATCGGAACAATACCTGCTATTTTCTTTAGAAAGATAACCTGAAGGGTACACGTGTAGTGAACGAGCATTAGGCAAATTATCGGAAATGTTTCTTAGTTCCCTGCTTATTTCATGTTTTTTTATTTTTTATTTTTCTAATTTGCCTTGTCTTGCGTAGTATCATTCACGGAACTTAGGTAATAAAAACCGGAAAACTTATATGTGCTCAAAACTCTAAGAAACTGCAGTACCCCCTTACTTAGATGTTCTCCCTCTTTATCTATCTATTTTTCAGAGTTTTTGATTCAGAAGAGTTTCTAGAAATCAGCGTGTGGTTGATCTAAAAACCCATAGTAAAAAATACAATTAGTTCCATTTTTTTATTATTTTTTTTGGCGTTCTTCCAAGTTCCGTACCTCTCCGCATTAATTTTTCCGGTCCCACAGGCGTTTGTTGACCCCTCATTTTTAGATTATTTTTCTTGTTTAAATAATGGGGAGAGTGACAGGGCAAAAAAATAAAAGATTTGTAATTTTTCCGGGGTGTTCCGATAAAAGTAGCGGAGGGGTACTATAACTGATGTAGACCTTACTGAAAAATTAGAAATTTCGGTGGGGGAAGGAAAAACTCTCTCATCTGTTGCTTGCCTACGGGGTTTAATAAGGACCACTCCACATTAATTTTTTTAGATCTCTTTCCTTTTTAAAATTACTTTTTATTTTGTTTTAATGCTTCCACAGCAAAGTTTTTGTACACATAATTGCTGGAGGTGACTTTTTTTTATTCTTCTTGGATGGAGAGAAACCAAACCCCACTTGAATTAAACAAAAGAAAACACCAACCAAAAAAGAAATCCACCTCGAAGTTGAAAACCATTCGAAAATTCAAAAAAAAAAAATGTATAAAAGGATGGTATATTTTCAAGATTTATGAATAATCAATTTCCATCTTTCTCTTTCATTATATTTTATAATAAAAAAAAACATCATCAAATAATAATAACAACTATTATCACAAATAAAAACTATTAAATAAATAACAAGGATGTCTCAAAGTGTTATCTCATCCTCTGCTACTGATCCTGAGAGAGTATCTCAAGAAAACAAACTCGATTCTGGGGACTTTCAACTAAAGTCTGAAGATGTTTCTGTCCATGACGGAGCTGAAATTCCAAGAAAGCCGCTAGGTGAGTACTGGACTGTTATGTGTCTCTGTTTAATGATCGCCTTTGGTGGTTTTGTCTTTGGTTGGGATACTGGTACCATTTCTGGTTTCGTTAACCAAACTGATTTCAAGAGAAGATTTGGTCAACAACACAAAGATGGAACTTACTATCTATCTAACGTTAGAACTGGTCTAATTGTCGCTATCTTTAACATTGGTTGTGCCTTCGGTGGTCTAACTTTGGGTCGTACCGGTGATATGTATGGTCGTAAACTTGGTCTGGTTATTGTTGTTACTGTCTATGTTGTTGGTATTGTTATTCAAATTGCTTCAATTGACAAGTGGTATCAATACTTCATTGGTAGAATCATTTCTGGTCTAGGTGTTGGTGGTATTGCTGTCTTGTCTCCAACTCTGATTTCCGAAACCGCCCCAAAGCACTTGAGAGGTACTTGCGTTTCTTTCTACCAACTTATGATTACTCTAGGTATCTTTTTGGGTTACTGTACTAACTATGGTACTAAGAACTATTCTAACTCTGTCCAATGGAGAGTTCCTCTGGGTCTATGTTTTGCTTGGGCTCTATTTATGATCGGTGGTATGTCCATGGTTCCAGAATCTCCAAGATTTTTGGTTGAAAAGGGCAGATACGAAGAAGCAAGACGTTCTATTGCTATTTCTAACAAGTTGTCCATGGATGACCCAGGTGTTACTTTCGAATTGGACAACATTACTTCCGGTGTTGAAGCTGAAAGATTGGCTGGTAATGCTTCCTGGGGTGAACTGTTCTCTAACAAGGGTAAGATTTTGCCTCGTGTTATCATGGGTGTTATGATTCAATCTCTACAACAATTGACCGGTAACAACTACTTCTTCTACTACGGTACTACTATTTTCAAGGCTGTTGGTATGTCTGACTCTTTCCAAACATCTATTGTCCTTGGTATTGTCAATTTCGCATCTACTTTTGTTGGTCTATGGACTGTTGAAAGATTTGGTCGTCGTAAGTGTCTATTGTGGGGTTCTGCTACTATGGCTGCTTGTTTCGTGGTCTTCGCTTCTGTTGGTGTCAAGAGTTTGTATCCACACGGCAGAGACCATGATTCTTCTAAGGGTGCTGGTAACTGTATGATTGTCTTTACATGTTTCTTCATTTTCTGTTTCGCCACTACCTGGGCTCCTATTGCTTACGTCATTGTCTCTGAAACCTACCCACTACGTGTTAAGAACCGTGCTATGGCTATTGCTGTCGGTTCCAACTGGATCTGGGGTTTCTTGATCGGTTTCTTCACTCCATTTATTACCACTGCCATCAATTTCTCTTACGGTTACGTCTTCATGGGTTGTCTAGTCTTCTCTTACTTCTATGTTTTCTTCTTTGTCTGTGAAACTAAGGGTCTAACTTTGGAAGAAGTTAATGAAATGTACGAAGAAGGTGTTTTGCCATGGAAGTCTGATAGCTGGATTCCATCTGGTAGAAGAGGTGCTGATTACGACGCCGATGCTGCTTTGCACGACGACAAGCCATGGTACAAGGCTATGTTCTAATGAAAAGAAAATAATTTTTGACTTTCAAAAATCAAATGTAAATTAGCATTTTTTTTTTCCTACTTCTCATTACTATTGATTTTTTTTTTCTGATACTATTCTCTGATACAAAATGCATCTTTTTTCATGACTTATATAAAAGCATTTATATTCTAAATAAATATTTTAACGACATTAATATACCTTTTTTCTTACAGATTAATATGATTAATAATAACATAAAAAAGATAATCCTCAGTATTTCTACATCATGATTAATCTATCAAAAAACATTGGATTCCAATATTACTTCTTGTAGCAGAAATAGTAACTGTCAAGTTACCCTGATTTGAGATTACATCAGTTCTTTTTTTTTTTTTTTTTTTTCATTACGCCGATTATCTCATTTCTTTCAGCACCCGCATTTCCCTGTTTTGAAAGAACAATGGGGGCAAACAGGGTAAAAAGGGTGGAAAAAAAGTTAAAAGATTTACATAACCACCGTAAATTCTATCAAAGGCACATTGTTGATAAGGACCAGACAGGTTAAACGCCGTGGCAAATTTCCTACCCAGTGATAATAAATTCTATTGTTTTTACATTAAAACAGTTTACATAAGTTGATTAGGCACTATTAACATCTTTGTTACCAATTTTTTTACCTTGATTTTGCCATATATAAGGCCAGACAAAAGAAAGGGATTTTTTTTTTTGCCATCACAATTACTTTGTGTGAATGTTATCAGTTGCAAGGAACAGTATATACAGAAGACATTTCTTTAACTTTGGAAAAAGCATAAAACAACAAGCGAGAGAGATGACTGCAGAGAGTGAATTTTACAACCTGAAACCACTAGATGGAAGTGGGAAACCGTTCTCCTTTGAAAATTTGAAGGGGAAAGTTGTTCTCATAGTGAATACTGCTTCAAACTGTGGGTTCACACCACAGTATATTCAATTAGAAGACATGTACAAGAGGCATAAGGACGATGGTTTAACAGTATTGGGGTTTCCCTGTAATCAGTTTGGCCATCAAGAACCTGGATCAGATGAAGAAATTCAAAGGTTCTGCTCATTAAAATACAAGATTACATTCCCAATGATGAAAAAGATAGATGTAAATGGTCCTAGAGAGGATCCTGTATTCAAATATTTGAAATCTCAAAAACCGGGGATGCTTGGTTTAAAAGGGGTCAAATGGAACTTTGAGAAGTTTTTAGTGGATAGAAATGGCCAAGTTGTAGAGAGATACCCATCTTTAACCAACCCATCATCAATCGAGCCGGTAATAGAAAAGCTCCTTCAAGACTCAGAGAATAAATAAATAGCGAAATTCCGCTAGTTTCGTTTTGCAATCAGGGGAACTCTTTTTTGATAGATAATGTTTCCTACGGAGAACTAAGAAAGAAAATAACTAAAGATAGAGCAATGGAAATTGATAATTTGAATGTAAATAGTATAAATACATATCGTAAGTAAAAGAATTTCAAACAAATTTACAGTCAATATTTTTTAACTTATCTTTTATATATATCCCAGCCCCTCCACACCTTCTACCTAACTTCTACTGACATATGCTGGTAAAAGAGTATAAACCTCAATCCTACAACAGCAACTTAACAAATTGAAATTTACCGGACTAAAATATTCATCCAACAGTCACGTCCTGCCATGTTATTTTATTCATTTTTGAAAAAAAAATTTTTTTCTTTATAAATGCTGATGTTGTACGCATGTTTCTTAGAAAATGTTGAAAAATTGAACAACATTTTTTTCGTGCTCCTGAGATGCCCATGTAATGGGGATTTACAGGCGAAGATTTACTTCATGTCCGAAGACCAGGACGGAGAGGGAGCCAGAAGAAAGCAGCAAACAAAGGGGGATTAAAAAGTTTTCCTAATTGAAGCAATGGTAGAACGAATGCGAGATGGGGGGGATATTCCATAAAAGAAGTGATGGTTTAATGTCTATTTAAGTAATCCAAATATTGGGTGTTAAGTTGTTACTTTTAATTTGTCAAAAAAACACAGCATTAAACCATTGTTTAGATTCTATTCTACATTTTAAGGACTGAAGGTAAAAAAAAAAGCTTAAAAAAGAGAGTCACAAGCGAAATTATTCTGCGGTAATAGAAATTTTTTTTAATAAACATTAGGAGTATTATCAAAGAAATAACTGTCCATAAGAACACTTTCATTCAGATATTAAGATTAAAAGAAAAGAGAATATAATAACATAATTTATTTGGCTTGAATTTTATTGGGTTGAATTTACAATTGTCAATTAGTTATCTATTTTGAATATATCGTTGGTTTGTCATAGGAAGATAGGCAACAAGTAATCACAATCCATATTTGAAGAGTATGACTAGCTTTTATGATCTCTGTCCATTGGATTCAAATGGACAGAAGTTTCCATTCTCTAAGTTGAAGGGCAAAGTTGTCCTAATAGTTAATGTTGCATCCAAGTGTAATTTTACGCAACAATACAAGGATTTAGAGTTGCTGTATGAGAGGTATCATGAGGAAGGTTTAGAAATAATAGCGTTCCCATGTAATCAATTTGGACAACAGGAACCAGGTTCAGATGAAGTAATACAACATTTTTGTTTAAGTACTTATGGTGTTTCATTTCCAGTATTGAAAAAGATTAAAGTGAATGGAACTAATGCAGATCCTGTTTATAAATATTTAAAGTCAACAAAGCATTCACAAATTGGTTTAAAAGTAGTAAGATGGAATTTTGAGAAATTCTTAATCGATAAGACGGGACAAATCCACGAGAGGTACTCATGTATGACGTCACCTTTATCTCTTGAGACTGCTATAGAGACGTTGCTAAATGAATAATATACTTCAGCACATTTACCATTTGGGCACTGAGACAACGTTTTTCCTTTCATTGGTTATTAAGGCCATAAAAAGCGCAATTATCATGTTCTCGGTTACTACAATGATCTGCTTACCGTTTTGATAACTCTTATTCATAAGTGTACCTGCCAATTAATTACGCAGTTTCAAAATAACATGGGATTTCCCACCTGTACCTCATCTAGCAACTCAACATACTTTATATTCTTTATTCATGCCAGATCCAAACTAATTTATTTTTACTAGTTCTATTAATATCAATTTTCTCTTTCAATGGAGAAAACTGATCAAGGCCACAGTAATTCCACACGTTTTGCTTTCCACTACGTGATTTTGTACATTGGAAATAACATTTGACTATAGCAACGTCCCTAGTGTTTTTATCATTGCCGTAATACCAAAACCCACAGAAACAAACCAATCTGCACACACATTCTGCAGCAGGAAGGTGAGCTATAATATATTACTGTCTTGCTTTCTCACCAAGCCCTAAACAACACCACGCCATTTTTTTCTTCACCTGTTTCCTTCCACTGACAGCTCCAGAGGTACAGAGAACGAGACGCGCGGACAAGACAAAAAAAACAAAACAATGTGCACATCGTATTAAAATTACCCAATTCGGTAAGGAAGAACACATGACGAAGAAGGAGAGGAATAGAAGACACCACTGAAAGGCAATTAACGTGGAAAATCTGGAGGTGGGGTGAGGGTACCGGATGTACAAAACCGAATTGTATCAAGTTGAGTATATGCACACAAGTTTAACGCGTTTTTTATATATTATGTTGTGCCTTTTTCCATCATACCACCAAATCTAACCTTTCTGCTCCTATTGAGAATTTTTTTTTTACATAAATACATTGCATTTGTGTTCAACTTCGATGGAAATTTATATCATGCCTTAGCCAATTCGAGGCTCAATAGGTTAAACTAGACACACTGAGTGGAAGATAAATTATGATAATATAATTCAAACGCAGAAAATCTGAAATATTCGGAACTTATAAAAAGCTAAGATACCACCAATTAAAATTTCCTTGATTTACCTATATCGAAAACACATCGAGACAATAAGAAGTTGGTTTGGTTATAAATACGGAATACCATGGAATAAAATATTCTTTATTATAAGACCATACTGTCTATTTTTCAACGTGCCTCGCAAAGAGATGTATTTACAAGTTGATTGACATCACAGAATCCTTTCCTAATGACAGTAGAGAACTCGGCTCTTTGGGTGAATATCCTGCGAGGAAAGGTACGAAAGGAAAGGGTACAGTTCTATTTTGTACTTAAAATATATCCTACTGAAAGCATGAGGTTGTCAGTAACAAAGAAAACTTAATATCTGACAAAGGCAACTGGGAGAGTAAGGCTATACTATTGGCTACCCTAGCGGAAATTATCGTAAATTTCTATGGATCCAAATAACTCATAAGGCAGCACACTGCATTTTTAAATTCATCATGAGTTAGGAATACAATGAAATGCTTACAAGTTATTAACTTTTTAATCGACAGTTGTTATCTATAAAAGGTAACAAAAATCCATTGCAATTGAAACTCCTTAAGAACAAATTAATTATGAAGTATCTGACAGCAAACCTTAATTTTGAAATTAATTTTTAAGAATATACCACAATTACAGATCAAAATTTGAGTATCACAGATATAGGCTTTCACAAAAACCTATAACTCTTCTTTATTTGCTCAAACCTCCAATTGTCTACTTCTCTAGTTATTATCTATCGCAAGGTAATAATGAACTTTCCCACTCACTATGAAGGTAAATAGATCTTTGGCTTAACTTCAAAAGGTGAAAACCTCTGTCAATTAAAATTACATTCCCTTCCAATCCAATCGTAAAGAGATATTTTCTTCAACAAATATTAGTCAATTGTACAGGTGAGGCATGTATACGAATGCCATTAGTTTTGGCATGCAAATATTGCTTTTTTTTGTACTTATTTTTTTTTTCTTTTCTGATCTCAGAGCTTTACATCAAAGAAAAAAAATAGACTTAAAAAGTTTTGAAAGTAAGAACCGTTGACAATACTAAGTATTGAGAGAGTAAAAAAAGAGCTCCCCAAATTTAGTAAAAGATTTCGGCTGTTACTTTATAATTTGATCCAATGATCCAATGATCCAGTTATTGTCCAGTAATCCAATGATCCAGTGATCCTGTTGTTGTCCAGTGATCGAATGATCGAATGATCTATTTGATCTATTTGATTTCTTTTTTTTTTCTGTTTATTTTTTTTTGTCATTCCAACTTTATTTTTAGTAGTGGAATCTATATTATAGCTGAGCCCTGGGAACTTCTAGTTGAAGTTTAAACGAGTTTTCTAAACTAAAAAAGAAAAATAAAGAAAAAGAAATACCACGGGAGGGTAATGAAGAGGCTGTCACAAAATAGGGTTACAGATTTTAACGACACAAGCATCGCATACGTTTTCCGTGTATTTTTACTACAGGAAGTTATATAGAAATGATCCGACGAAGAAAAAATAACAAAAAAAGTAAAAGAAATATTGTGAGAAAGTGTACGTCATTGAAGATACGGCACCATAGAAACGAATTGGGGGAACCCTTTGTAGAAAGATCTCAAATCAAAAGGGGCCGTTGAGGGCATCTCATCGCGAAGGCATTCAAATCGAAAAAATCCCCTTTTTCTTTTATAAGAAAAAAAGAAATTTTTTTGCAAAAATTTCCATGGCAGCGCAAGGTTTTCATTAAAAAAAAAAGAAATTTTATATTTAGAAAAACACTTTTCTTTTTTTAAAGAAGTGTCAAAAATAGCAGTTTCTTTCTAAATGCAAACTAACTGCGGAGGGTGCGCCATGGCAAAATTGCGAGATTTGTAAACAAAACCATTCCTACTACTTTTTCGGTGGGTGTGAAAAATTTTCTCGATGACGTCTTTACAAGTGCATCAAAATATGAGGGGCCCCTCGCAGGGCTACGCCCCCGCCCTTACACACACTCCTCGTTTTCCAGGCCAAGTTTTTTTTTTTTTTGAACTTAGATATCTAGCAGGGTTTGAAAGTTAAAAAAAATGCATTCATGCCAGATGTCACAAATTTAGAAAGGGAATGGGTGTAGGAAAACCACTTAAGAGGGATCCCGATAAAAAAGAAATAAAAAGAATTTGTTGAACATAGAATGTACAAAGGAATAGTTTCCTACAGCACTAGTGAAAAATTTTTCTCTTTCTTTCTTAAAGTATAGAACTACTGAGAAATTTTTGAAAGAAATACATTGCCTCACTTCCTCCATAGACAGATACCGATATATGTTGCACTAAGAGAAGCTTACTAAGCTTTAAGTTTTTGGGAGCGTTAATTTGATATCCTCACTGTACAGATTCCACCTTTAGTACCAGAATTTCTTTTTTTTTTTTGCTCTTATACATACATCAAAGTCTGTTTCCAATGGCAAAAATTTTATTTGAACAGCTCTTTCTTTTTCGGCTTCCAATGGCGTGAAAGCAAACTACAGAAACAAGTGAAAATAATGGCACAAAGAATGAGAACCCCTACTACTGTATTTTTCCCTTTTCTTCTCCTTGTGACATCTACCGGCTATTAAATTTTTATTTTAACCTTTATTTCCCTTCTTAGATGTATCCAAGTATAGAAAATCTACCATGCGAAGAAGTTGCGCTTAAGAAAACAAATACTAGATCATCTAGCTTCAAGCTCACTTTAGTGATGAACAATTTTCTATGATAGAACTGTAACTCATTTTCTTTTCTTTCTTTCTTTTTTTTTTGTTTTTATTTTAGTTTAGTTGATTAGAACTTAAAGTTTGCTGAAAATCTGTGCACACCATCTACACTGAATTTACTTTTAAACATTTCAAAGAATAACATGTGGACTTTAGACATGGATAAATATTTACTGGAACCCTGATCCCACTCCGGAATAAAAATTTTCTTATCCAGAATGATTTTAAATGCAACAGTCTTTTGTATTTAAGCATTGGAGCTAAAGAATTTTTCAACACTGGTCTATCTTGATATCATAAACTAGAAATCCAGTTCACATACACTCAATAAAAATATCGTTTCCTTTCTTATCAAAAAGGAGTAATGCAATATTGGTTATTATCTTTTCTTTGGTTATTTATATCTACAGTTTTTGAAAATGTTAAGGCACAGGATGTTTGTACGACAATATCTCCCGATTCTCCACTAAATCAAAATCCAGATAACCTCAATTCAGATTCACAGAATCCTTATCCATTGGGATGTGCTCCTAAAAACATCCCTACAAAAGCTGGTCTTAAAATGGAACTTTGGGAATATAATTATAGGTATTACAAGGCACCTTGTCCTACAGCTCCTGATAAACTATGTTGGGTAGACTATCTTGGGGGAAAATGTTATGACGCAAGCTATCTTGATGTTAATTATCCTAGATATGGCTACCAACAAAGGAAAAAAATTGGCGAAAGCTCTGGTGTCACAGGTGTTTTAGATTTCACTTTTGCTTCAGATGCTAGCTGTGTGATCCGTTACGGGACTCTTCCAGAGGCCTATAATTACCCAACCCCTATCACAGTGAGTAACTTTACTATGATTATGTATGGTTATTTCAAAGCAGAAGTCTCAGGTACTTATACTTTTAATATCGATGGTGATGATCTACTATACTTGAATTTTGGTGCCGGTAATGCATTTGATTGTTGTAAACTAGATAGTAGTTATGATAAATTCGGTAACTATCAAGGGTATGCATTATGGGGTTCAAAACACGTGAAGACAAAATTATCAGTTTATTTAGATGGTGGTTCATATTATCCTATAAGAATTTTTCTAAACAATCGTGATGGTAGGGCAGCTCTTTCCCTCTCCTTCAGCATTAATGACGATCCAACCGAGATCAATGATTTTACAGGATTTCTGTATTCGATCAATGATAGTGACTTGGGATGCCCAAATGATATTGTGTACGAGACAACGTGCGCCAATGAGCCATCCACAAAAACTTATAGTACTGAATATATTGAATACTGTAGGGAAGTTGGATTAGCTACAGAGACGGCAACAGTTTATCATATTAATGTACCATGCCAAACGTCAGATATCAAATGTAGTGATGGGTTTTATGATCCTCTTGATTATTCTTGTGTTCCAGCTACCGCAATAACTACGGTAATTCATCCTACTACTTCAACTAGTTATGTTCCAGGTACTAGTGTAGGTACTGAAACAATCTCAACTATCAGTACCTTCACAGTAGGAACTGATTCCAAAACAACACCTGAGACAATCATTGTGGTCGAAACAAGGCCTCCAACACCTATTGTGAGCACGAGTTACACACCAGGTACTCTGAGTGGTACTAACACGATATCTACGATCAGCACCTTCACAGTCGGCACGGATAACATCACCACACCGGAAACCATCATTGTGGTCGAAACAAGGCCTCCAACACCTATTGTGAGCACGAGTTACACACCAGGTACTCTGAGTGGTACTAACACGATATCTACGATCAGCACCTTCACAGTCGGCACGGATAACATCACCACACCGGAAACCATCATTGTGGTCGAAACAAGGCCTCCAACACCTATTGTGAGCACGAGTTACACACCAGGTACTCTGAGTGGTACTAACACGATATCTACGATCAGCACCTTCACAGTCGGCACGGATAACATCACCACACCGGAAACCATCATTGTGGTCGAAACAAGGCCTCCAACACCTATTGTGAGCACGAGTTACACACCAGGTACTCTGAGTGGTACTAACACGATATCTACGATCAGCACCTTCACAGTCGGCACGGATAACATCACCACACCGGAAACCATCATTGTGGTCGAAACAAGGCCTCCAACACCTATTGTGAGCACGAGTTACACACCAGGTACTCTGAGTGGTACTAACACGATATCTACGATCAGCACCTTCACAGTCGGCACGGATAACATCACCACACCGGAAACCATCATTGTGGTCGAAACAAGGCCTCCAACACCTATTGTGAGCACGAGTTACACACCAGGTACTCTGAGTGGTACTAACACGATATCTACGATCAGCACCTTCACAGTCGGCACGGATAACATCACCACACCGGAAACCATCATTGTGGTCGAAACAAGGCCTCCAACACCTATTGTGAGCACGAGTTACACACCAGGTACTCTGAGTGGTACTAACACGATATCTACGATCAGCACCTTCACAGTCGGCACGGATAACATCACCACACCGGAAACCATCATTGTGGTCGAAACAAGGCCTCCAACACCTATTGTGAGCACGAGTTACACACCAGGTACTCTGAGTGGTACTAACACGATATCTACGATCAGCACCTTCACAGTCGGCACGGATAACATCACCACACCGGAAACCATCATTGTGGTCGAAACAAGGCCTCCAACACCTATTGTGAGCACGAGTTACACACCAGGTACTCTGAGTGGTACTAACACGATATCTACGATCAGCACCTTCACAGTCGGCACGGATAACATCACCACACCGGAAACCATCATTGTGGTCGAAACAAGGCCTCCAACACCTATTGTGAGCACGAGTTACACACCAGGTACTCTGAGTGGTACTAACACGATATCTACGATCAGCACCTTCACAGTCGGCACGGATAACATCACCACACCGGAAACCATCATTGTGGTCGAAACAAGGCCTCCAACACCTATTGTGAGCACGAGTTACACACCAGGTACTCTGAGTGGTACTAACACGATATCTACGATCAGCACCTTCACAGTCGGCACGGATAACATCACCACACCGGAAACCATCATTGTGGTCGAAACAAGGCCTCCAACACCTATTGTGAGCACGAGTTACACACCAGGTACTCTGAGTGGTACTAACACGATATCTACGATCAGCACCTTCACAGTCGGCACGGATAACATCACCACACCGGAAACCATCATTGTGGTCGAAACAAGGCCTCCAACACCTATTGTGAGCACGAGTTACACACCAGGTACTCTGAGTGGTACTAACACGATATCTACGATCAGCACCTTCACAGTCGGCACGGATAACATCACCACACCGGAAACCATCATTGTGGTCGAAACAAGGCCTCCAACACCTATTGTGAGCACGAGTTACACACCAGGTACTCTGAGTGGTACTAACACGATATCTACGATCAGCACCTTCACAGTCGGCACGGATAACATCACCACACCGGAAACCATCATTGTGGTCGAAACAAGGCCTCCAACACCTATTGTGAGCACGAGTTACACACCAGGTACTCTGAGTGGTACTAACACGATATCTACGATCAGCACCTTCACAGTCGGCACGGATAACATCACCACACCGGAAACCATCATTGTGGTCGAAACAAGGCCTCCAACACCTATTGTGAGCACGAGTTACACACCAGGTACTCTGAGTGGTACTAACACGATATCTACGATCAGCACCTTCACAGTCGGCACGGATAACATCACCACACCGGAAACCATCATTGTGGTCGAAACAAGGCCTCCAACACCTATTGTGAGCACGAGTTACACACCAGGTACTCTGAGTGGTACTAACACGATATCTACGATCAGCACCTTCACAGTCGGCACGGATAACATCACCACACCGGAAACCATCATTGTGGTCGAAACAAGGCCTCCAACACCTATTGTGAGCACGAGTTACACACCAGGTACTCTGAGTGGTACTAACACGATATCTACGATCAGCACCTTCACAGTCGGCACGGATAACATCACCACACCGGAAACCATCATTGTGGTCGAAACAAGGCCTCCAACACCTATTGTGAGCACGAGTTACACACCAGGTACTCTGAGTGGTACTAACACGATATCTACGATCAGCACCTTCACAGTCGGCACGGATAACATCACCACACCGGAAACCATCATTGTGGTCGAAACAAGGCCTCCAACACCTATTGTGAGCACGAGTTACACACCAGGTACTCTGAGTGGTACTAACACGATATCTACGATCAGCACCTTCACAGTCGGCACGGATAACATCACCACACCGGAAACCATCATTGTGGTCGAAACAAGGCCTCCAACACCTATTGTGAGCACGAGTTACACACCAGGTACTCTGAGTGGTACTAACACGATATCTACGATCAGCACCTTCACAGTCGGCACGGATAACATCACCACACCGGAAACCATCATTGTGGTCGAAACAAGGCCTCCAACACCTATTGTGAGCACGAGTTACACACCAGGTACTCTGAGTGGTACTAACACGATATCTACGATCAGCACCTTCACAGTCGGCACGGATAACATCACCACACCGGAAACCATCATTGTGGTCGAAACAAGGCCTCCAACACCTATTGTGAGCACGAGTTACACACCAGGTACTCTGAGTGGTACTAACACGATATCTACGATCAGCACCTTCACAGTCGGCACGGATAACATCACCACACCGGAAACCATCATTGTGGTCGAAACAAGGCCTCCAACACCTATTGTGAGCACGAGTTACACACCAGGTACTCTGAGTGGTACTAACACGATATCTACGATCAGCACCTTCACAGTCGGCACGGATAACATCACCACACCGGAAACCATCATTGTGGTCGAAACAAGGCCTCCAACACCTATTGTGAGCACGAGTTACACACCAGGTACTCTGAGTGGTACTAACACGATATCTACGATCAGCACCTTCACAGTCGGCACGGATAACATCACCACACCGGAAACCATCATTGTGGTCGAAACAAGGCCTCCAACACCTATTGTGAGCACGAGTTACACACCAGGTACTCTGAGTGGTACTAACACGATATCTACGATCAGCACCTTCACAGTCGGCACGGATAACATCACCACACCGGAAACCATCATTGTGGTCGAAACAAGGCCTCCAACACCTATTGTGAGCACGAGTTACACACCAGGTACTCTGAGTGGTACTAACACGATATCTACGATCAGCACCTTCACAGTCGGCACGGATAACATCACCACACCGGAAACCATCATTGTGGTCGAAACAAGGCCTCCAACACCTATTGTGAGCACGAGTTACACACCAGGTACTCTGAGTGGTACTAACACGATATCTACGATTAGTACATTTACTGTTGGCACCGACAACTTGACTACTCCTGAGACGATCATTGTTGTAGAAACAAATCCACCACCTGGCGATTCTGTATCTTCTATTAGTTCATCATATGAAGTTTCCAAGACATATAAGAGTTCCACCAGTAATTCGTTGTTTATTAGACCTTCAAGTTACGTCCCAAGATATTCCAATTCAAGTGCTAGTACTACTAGTAGTCCTGGTACCAAAATTTCAACAAGTTCTAAGATTTTATCACATGTCTCATCAGACCACAGTACTTTAAGCAAGGTTTCAAAACCTTCCAGTTCTGAATCTCAAATAACCAAGTCAAGTACTACAGATAAGAAAACGTCAACCACAGTCGCTCATTCCTCTTCGGAAATTACACTTCCAAAGACTATTCCATCAAATCTGATTACTAACACAGTTATCAGCTCAGAAAGTAATACTAATCATGTGGCTTCTCCAACAAGTCACAGTATGACGAAACATTCGAGTATATTGCCACCATCACCCGAAAATAATGAACCTATACTAAGTTCGAAATCTGTTGGTTACAGCAGTCCTAGATCATCAGAGGCCAATACAATGTCAAGTAGCAAAACCTCTGTAACTCCTCTTTCAGACTCACCTATACCGTCGAAATCCAGTGGATCATTTTTATCAAATTCTGAAAGCAGTACAGGCCAGTTAACAAAGAGTTCAACCTTTTCTAATATTTACAATCCAACTACATCCTCAATTGGCTCTGTAATTCACACTCTTTATGTTGGTTCAGCGCCAGTTACCAGTTTGAATTGGATACTTGCCTTTTTTGCTACTGTTTTAACCGTTAGTCTTGTTTAAGCTAAGAAACATCTAATAGCTATATACAGTTATTGACTAACATTGCATTTTTATACCTCTATTGCATTTTTTATATTATCCTATTTAATTTTAATGTTTTATGATTTTAATTTTGTATTAATCCATTTTCATCTCACCTTCTCGTAATTGTTGTTATCTTTAGATCATGGCGAGAAGGATTTTTCCTATTGCTCTCGTTTTAGGATATATACTACAATACAGAAATGTATATACATATTATGATATTATAATATGATAAGGATTACTATATCGACCTGATTATGGGTTGAATATCTGTTTGTATTTTAGTCTCCTATTAATAGAAAAGATGTGGTCTATCTGGGCGTTAGGATTGTTATTGCCAAGGTACATATTTAGTATTCCTGTTATTTAGTTAATAGCATTAATATTTAGAATGTGCAAGGAAAAATTAGTATAAATGTAAATGGAGTTTCAATTTAATATTTGAATACTTTTCAGTTCCTTATTACCTTAAATAAAAACAAACAAACAGCAAGATCTAGGTGCTGCGTCAATACAAATTATTATTGATTCCTTCCTTTTCATAAAATGTTTTCATCATCACTTGGATTGATTGCTACTATTATTCAAATGACTGATTGTATTCTTTGGGGGTAACAATTTCAGTGGGACTGAGTTATTATTATAAGGCAGTTAGGCAACTGCTAAGCTATCTAATCATCCGTTAATATTTATTCGGGGAATTCTATGATTATCTCAATTTTCACTAATAATAATGCGAAAAATAGATTATATTTAGAATAAAAACAGATACGCCAAAAGATTGTAATACTATTAACTTTTAATGATCCTTATGCACATCAAATCAAAGTGATAAAATGAAAGATCGAACAATCCATCGCTACTAAATTTCGCTTTAACATGATTTTTAGTTACAAAATATTAAAAAGTTTTACACTATTTGATCAAACTCATCATCTCAAAAAAAAAAAACAAAAAAAGCAAAATGAGTTACCCGGTTAATCGACAAGGCATACTCTCAAATGACTAGCCAAACAGCAATTCCATGATTAGTTACCCTACAATATAAATTTCTAACTTTTACAATATTTTACCCTGTAACATAGTTTGAACAAACAATAGTTACCCTTCCAAGAAACTAGCTCTAATCCTTAAAAAATAGTTTGCTGAAAGGTTACCCAGTCGAAAATATCCATAATTTCTAATTGTAAAAAACTTATCATGTTATACTAAATAATATCTGAACATTACAACATAATTCATCTAAGAGCATCAAAAACATATGTATCCACTAGTAAAAGATTCAATAAAATATAAACATAGACATCTTTTAACATTAAATATGTTGTTCCAAAGGAACAGACTGAGTGTTTCTGTCGTTTTCGTTAATAGTAGACATAGTTTGAAGTGATATGAAAAATCGAATAAAAAGTTAAGTTAATCTTTAATAATATGTTATAATACTATTCCAAGGTCTTAGTTGGTTTTTTATATATAAGTAAAACTTATAAAGGAATTGGAAGAGGATTATAAAATGTAATTTGGTCAAAAACTCCCTGGTATTTATACCTGAGGTTTTTGGAATGTTGCTTTTTTTCCTTTCGATTAGCCTGCTGCATCATTATTTAATCTCACCATACTAATACTCATTTGGTTAGTTAATTCTTACCTAATTTACCTATCAATTGGACTTATTTCTTTTTTATCATTACCTAATGTTTTATAACATCTAACAATGATGTAATTATTAAGGAATGAATTATAACATTATATGATAACCATTTATAATTCATCTTTATGCATTGATTATATTCGTGGTCATGAAAGACGTAGTGATCATATGATTACATAGTAATTCACGTGACCATATAATTTTGCGATAGTATATATTCCAAGTTAATTTATCTTGGAACAACAATACCTAACGTAATATTAAAAAACTTCAACATAATAAACATACAAATATAAAATCTAAAAAATAAAAAACCATCTCATATATTATTACCAACAATCTAAAATAGATAATGAAAAAAAAAAATAATATTTCCAAGAAACATACCTCTATCACGATACACCTTTAGTGCGTGATGTAGGGTCTGGGTGCTGTGGGGTCTGGGTGCTGTGGGGTCTGGGTGCTGTGGGGTCTGGGTGCTGTGGGGTCTGGGTGCTGTGGGGTCTGGGTGCTGTGGGGTCTGGGTGCTGTGGGGTCTGGGTGCTGTGGGGTCTGGGTGCTGTGGGGTCTGGGTGCTGTGGGGTCTGGGTGCTGTGGGGTCTGGGTGCTGTGGGGTCTGGGTGCTGTGGGGTCTGGGTGCTGTGGGGTCTGGGTGCTGTGGGGTCTGGGTGCTGTGGGGTCTGGGTGCTGTGGGGTCTGGGTGCTGTGGGGTCTGGGTGCTGTGGGGTCTGGGTGCTGTGGGGTCTGGGTGCTGTGGGGTCTGGGTGCTGTGGGGTCTGGGTGCTGTGGGGTCTGGGTGCTGTGGGGTCTGGGTGCTGTGGGGTCTGGGTGCTGTGGGGTCTGGGTGCTGTGGGGTCTGGGTGCTGTGGGGTCTGGGTGCTGTGGGGTCTGGGTGCTGTGGGGTCTGGGTGCTGTGGGGTCTGGGTGCTGTGGGGTCTGGGTGCTGTGGGGTCTGGGTGCTGTGGGGTCTGGGTGCTGTGGGGTCTGGGTGCTGTGGGGTCTGGGTGCTGG